>CM029641.1:51143779-51743779 GCA_017311315.1 Dendrocalamus latiflorus
GCTCTGTTCCTACCTCGTCAGCTCACGAGGTAGAGGCCACTTCTTCATCTCATCCTGGACCTCCCCGACATATCCAGAAAGCCCATCCTTCAGAGCAGATCATTGGAGACCTTTTCGAGCGTGTTACCCGCTCAAAATCTGGCTTATCTCAATTCTGTCTCCATTCTGCTTTCATTGCCTCCTTTGAGCCCAAAGATGTCTCTCATGCTTTATCTGATGAGTCTTGGGTCAATGCCATGCATGAGGAGCTAGAAAATTTCGAGAGGAACAAAGTCTGGTCGCTTGTCGAGCCCCCGCGAGGTCACAATATTATTGGGACTAAGTGGGTGTTCAAGAACAAGCAGAGCGAGGATGGAGTGGTTATTCGAAACAAGGCTAGATTGGTAGCTCAGGGGTTCTCCCAGGTTGAGGGTCTAGATTTCGAGGAGACCTTTGCCCCTGTAGCTCGACTTGAGGCCATTAGAATCCTGCTTGCCTTTGCAGCTTCTAAGGGTTTCAAGCTCTACCAGATGGACGTCAAGAGTGCCTTCCTTAACGGAGTCATTGAGGAAGAAGTTTACGTCAGACAGCCTCCAGGTTTCGAGAACCCCAAATACCCACACCATGTCTTCAAGCTTTCCAAAGCGTTGTATGGACTTAAGCAGGCCCCCAGAGCTTGGTATGAGAGGCTTAAGTCCTACTTGTTGAGTCATGGGTTTGACATGGGTAAAGTAGATAAGACCTTGTTCATCCGCCGGCTTGGGGCTGACCTTCTGCTCGTCCAGATCTATGTCGATGACATTATCTTTGGCGGCTCTTCCCATACTCTGGTTTCCCAGTTCTCGGATGTCATGAGCACCGAGTTTGAAATGAGTATGATGGGTGAGTTGACCTTCTTCCTTGGCTTCCAAATTAAGCAGACTCGGGAGGGTACATTTCTTCATCAAGGAATGTACACTCGTGACCTCCTGAGACGCTTCGACATGAGCGATGGTAAGCCTGTGTCGACTCCCATGGCTTCTACAGCCTATCTTGACCCAGATGAGGATGGTGAGCCAGTTGATCAAAAAGAGTTCAGAAGTATGATCGGCTCCCTTCTTTACCTCACTGCCTCGAGACCAGACATACACTTCTCCGTGTGTCTGTGTGCTCGTTTTCAGGCTTCTCCTCGCGTATCTCACCGCCAGGCGGTGAAGCGCATCTTTCGGTACCTTCGAGCTACCATTGACTATGGTATCTGGTACTCTTCCTCATCCTGTCTTTCCTTGAGAGCCTTTTCGGATGCAGACTTTGCTGGCTGTAGGATAGATAGGAAGAGCACTTCTGGCACCTGCCAATTCATTGGCACTTCTCTCGTCTCTTGGTCGTCTAGGAAGCAGTCCGGTGTTGCACAGTCCACCGCAGAGGCCGAGTACGTTGCTGCTGCCAGTTGCTGCAGCCAGGTACTCTGGATGGCTTCGACCCTGCGGGATTTTGGGTTAGTTATCGACAGTGTTCCACTCTTTTGTGATAACACCTCTGCGATCAACATTGCTAAGAACCCAGTGCAGCACTCTCGGACCAAGCATATTGATATTCGCTTCCACTTCCTTAGAGACCATGTAGAGAAGGGTGACATAGTGCTCCAGTTTGTGGAGAGTGACCACCAGTTGGCTGACATCTTCACCAAGCCATTGGATAGTTCGAGGTTTTCAGCTCTGCGGGGAGAGCTTGGGGTGGTTTGTCCTTATGGACTGTAGTGAGGGGGAGTTTTGGGCTTTACTGCTTTACTATATTGATTATGCTTCTGTCTCATTTCTGTTGCATTGCACTCGGGGTGCATTTGGGTTTAGTCCTTCCAGCATAGGTTAGAGTGCTTCTCTTGCCGAGATGCTTAGACTTCTAACTCTTATCTTGTGCTTCCAGGATTAGCTGCTTCTTATCTCACTAGGTCGAGCTCACTCACTTCTTGTAGGTTCTAGCGAGGGTTGGGCCACCCTCGGGTAGACAGGGTACGTGTTTGCTCTCTAGTGTGTGATTTACTGTTAGCTGATTGTCCTGGAGTCATATGGGGTAGATGAGAGTCAGTCTGAGCCATAGTTGTCTCTATATCTTATCTATGCTTTAAGGACTGCCTGTTTTGGTTTTATTTGCCAGCTTCTCGATTTATTGCTTTGGTTCAGGGAGAGTTCATTTGGGAGCTTCTGGAGCTTAATTGTGACTTAACTCAACTTGAACTAAAAGTTGCATGTCATGTTGAGGGGGAGCTGGATTTTTTCTGCTTTTTAGCATTTCGCATTGTAATATAACTACATTGAGCCTTGATTATTATCCTGTTATGACATGTTTACAATGCTTTACACCTTGCCATGATTTGTGCCTTATATGCTAGATTGATCATGACTTCATATATGTAGACTAGCTTTTACCATGATAAGTTAATTAAAATTGCCCAACTTGAAGTAAAACTTGTCATGCTAGCATTTGAGTTTAGTCTTTCTGGAGTTATCTCTTTATGATTCATGCCATGTCAACTAGGCTTAGCTGAGCGTTGAATCTTTTATTGAGCCTTAGATTGAGCTATTTTAGTCTCTTGATGTAGCATGAGGTAGTACAATATGTTAAAAAAAAGGATCTCTCTTGTGCGAAAAAACTGATTTCACCAATCCTTTCTCATGAGACGGCTTGCCATTGCACTAGGCATGAACTCAGGGGGAGTTTTGGATGACCTAGACTATCTTCTTAAGCTTCTCGCTTGGAGTAGTCGCATAAGGCTTGAGATCTAGCACAAAAAAAAATCTCTTTTGTGCGAAAAAACTGATTTCACCAATTCTTTCTCATGAGACGGCTTGCCATTGCACTAGGCATGAACTCAGGGGAGTTTTGGATGACCTAGACTATCTTCTTAAGCTTTTTGCTTGGAGTAGTCGCATAAGGCTTGAGATCTAGCACATAAACAAAATTTGGGTTAGAAACGACCATGAGCTTTAAAAAGACAATGTCTTATGTGCTCAAATTGCTTAAGCTACAAAAAGAACCAAGTACTTGCGCCAATGTTTCATTCTTGAGCATAGCACTCTAGTTGGTCTCAATATTAGCTTCTTGGTTCCGCTTAGCTTACTTGACATGGCCGGCATCATCCTTGGGTATCTCTAGTTAGACTTTACCTCTTGATGACTTGGCATTCTCACTTAATGCACTATATTTCAGATTGTCATCTATGTGTTCTAGCTAGCTTATACATGTCAGGTCATGATCTAGATAGCTTTTTATAGAGTTATGGCTTGGTGTATCTCATTATGGTCAATATGGATAATTCTCATGGCTCTAAATGCTTAAATAAACAAACTTCAGCCATATTCATCCATTGACATGTCATATTCTCTCTATTGCATCTTGATGCGTTTATTGCCAAAAGGGGGAGAATAGAGAAGAAAAAGTCTGTTGGGAACAGTTTAGAGCTTTGTAGATCAATTTGCTCTTTCAGTTGTTGCTCTAGTGTTCCTTCTGTCGACATGGTCATTAGCTTCATTTCATTCTTTGGACCATGTTGGATTCTTCAAAATCAAACTCTTCTTAATGCTTTTTCTGTGTTTGTCAATAGACTCATCAAGGGGGAGATTGAGAGACCATGTGGTCGTGCTCCATGAGAGTGATGAGTAATTGACAAAGGTTTAGGTCAGTCGAGTTTGGTTTGAGTGGTTCGGAATCGAGTCGTTGCGTGGCGAATCGGGCTCGGTCGGACTTTGGTCAAATCTGGTCATTTGGGTTTAGGATGCATATTCTAATGTTTTGACAGGTTTTGACTTCATCTGTGGTAAGTGTAATAGTATTTACGCTTTCATGTGTCGAGCGGTGCTATTTGACGTGTTTCTTGTCTGTGTGACTGCAGGACGTCGAGTTGGAGTCGTGGCGAGACACGGTGGACCGGACTAGGCGCAGGTGGCGCTGAGGTCAGAACGGTCGGGATGTGTCGAAGACGACGTGGACTCGAGGTGGTTGCGAGGCGTGCGAGGCAAGGAGCGCGGAAGCTTCCCGGAAGGTGCAGAAGGGGCGAATCGGGAAATTCGCAAGGCTGCACACGCGGGAGCGGGCTCCGTTGGACGTAGCGGGCGTAACGGGGCGGAGGCCCGTTAGCCAGGAGCTATAAAAGGAGAGGAGGGGCTGCATGCCCTCCTTGAGCACTTGAGGTGGAATTAGGGTTTGCTAGAGTCAAAAGAGTCTTTAGTGGTTGCTTTAGGCTTTAGGCTTTAGTTGTTGAGAGTGGGTGGAGAAGGCAGAGGGTTGTTCTGTCCTCCATCGATGTGTTCTTGAGTGCTCCCTCCCTCATGTGTTCTTGAGTTGTGTTCTTGAGTAGAGAGGGAGAGGATGGTTTGAGTTGAGAGCTTGTAATCTTTCCTTTTGTATCAAGTCGGGGTATCGGGACTCCTCTGTGTTCTTTGTGATCCAAGAAATGAAAATCTGAAGTTTTTATTCCCGTGCTCTCTGTTCTTCCTTCGATGCTCTTTTGGTGGATTTCTTGAGATTTTGATTTTCGAGTTCTTGCTTGCTGTGGAGGTGTAAAATGGGTTGCTCCATGATGGGATAGTGCTTCAAGATCATTTGATCAATTAAAATCCCAGAGACAAGGTTTTAATCTCAGTTTTGCCTTTTTGACCTCCCCTGTTCAAGCTTTGCATTTCTAGGGTTTTGGTGCTCTCAGTGTTCCCCTTGTTGTAATGGCTTGAAATTTGGCATGGAGGATCCAGAGGCTATCTTATAGCTATCCTCAAAATTTCATAGCCAAAGGATCAACCGTTTGGGAGCAATTTGATTTTTGGCTCGGGTCGTGCAAGAATTCAGATTTTTACCCAAATCTGAAATTCTTGATTCTTGGAGTGGATTTCTTGTTATTGACTTTTGGCTTAGTCTTCTGGGAGTGTTCCCTAGCTATCCTCAAAGTTTCCCAAGCCAAGAATCCAAGAATCGGTGCGAATCTCTCAATTTTCTGAATTTCCTGTTTGCTGTTTTTCTCGAGAGGTACTACCGCTCGGGGAGCGGTACTACCGCTCAAAGGTACTACCGCTCTGACCAGCGGTACTACCGCTCAGCGGTACTACCGCTTGACCAAGCGGTACTACCGCTTGAGGCCAGTTTTGCGCTGAATTTGCTTTTCTTGATTGCTTCCTTCTGGGTCTAGTTTTTCAGTGTCTCTGTGATTTCCAGTGAGGGCTGATTTTCTCCTTCATAGCTCTCATAGCTACTGGAGAAGAAGATATTTGTTGGGGGCGATTTTTAAAGATCGACATTCACCCCCCCTCTGTCGCCATTTCGGTCCAACAGACCGGGTCTATTACATCTTGTCTACTGGGTGTAGCGTGGTTGTTTCCCCTTTCTGTCGCGCCCTGAAGATGGCTCCGCTGCATCCTTCTTCCTGTCACTCTTGGTCTTGAGAGTCGCCTCACGAGCTTGAAGCTCTTCCTCCTGACGCTTGATGGCTGCTTCACGCAGACTTAACTTCTCCTTCCTCCTTTGCAGCTCATCCTCCTTGCCCTGCAGACGGATTTGGTCCACCCTCACGCGGCGCTCTTGCTCAAGCCGCATCTGTCGTTCCACCTCGCGAGCCTGAGTCATCTTGACCAAGTATTGTCCTTTGTTTTCTACCTCCACTGCCCGGTTATCTGGCCATGCCGGCGACACCCGATCCACCCAATCGATGAACGTGCAAGCCTATGTGTGGCGTGGTAGATGTCATGGATCAAGTTGAAAAACGGTAACGAGAAACAAATGATTTAGTTGTGGTCGTTACCACGAAGTCTTCATCCAGGTCTGGACACTTGAAGAACCTACGGCCGTATTTGGCTCGTTGTAGTCGATCCGTCCAGACTCCCAACATCGTCCTAAAGCCGCAATGGCACTTCGGGCGCTCATGCCACTCCGGCACTCCAAATGGGTCGGACTTCCAGGAAGACATTGTTGTGTGGTAGTATTGTGATGTCTTGAGGAGACATATGAGGCCTTCATATAGGCAGGTTATCGGTGCAGTGGGCATAGTCCATGGAGAGGATCTTTTTGCTTTTCCTGGATTGCAGTGTAGCAATAAATGGCCCTATGTAGGCTTTTCAGAGACTATAGTCTCGTAATAAATTCATAGTTCGTAGCCTTTTCAAAGACCTACACCCCTATATGTTTACAGGCCTACTCCTGTAAAGGCTAAAGACCTACGCCCCTATATGTGTACAGGCCTACTCCTGTAAAGGCTAAAGACCTACGCCCCTATATGTGTACATGCCTACTCCTGTAAAGGCTAAAGACCTACGCCCCTATATGTGTACAGGCCTACTCCTGTAAAGGCTAAAGACCTACGCCCTATATGTGTACAGGCTAAAGGCCTAATCCGTCACTGCGCAAAGCTGACATAAGCTGCCCCGTTTTGTCATGTCACTGAGCAAAAGCCTCTTTTTTTGGTGGTCACTGCATTAAGCTGCCCCGTTTTGCTATAAGTAGCACGGTTGGGGTCCCATGACATTGTGAATCGAAGAAAGTAGTACCCTCTCTTTCGTGGTGAAACATACCATGTCTGAAGCCGAGGGGCCAGTGGGATTTGGGTCACCGAAGGATGACATTCCCTTAGAAACGAGGGATATGTTCGGTCCGCAGTACCGATTGATACCAAGCCAGCGTGCTCAACCACCGTGGCCGAAATGCAGACACAATGAGTACGCGGTTGTCCAGATCTTGGATTCCCCGAACGATGGCGGGCGACATTTCTTCCGATGCTCGCGCTCCGGGGTGCAAATTAGTAATGTTTCATTTTTTATTGCTTATGGACCCTCGAAGTTTACCGTACTTTTTTGTGCAGATGGCCAAATGCGACTTCTCCCGCTGGATCTACCCTCCTCATGAACGGTATGTTGATCGTTATGTGGATACATTATGGGCTCGAATATGGGACTTGGAGTACCGAATGGAGATTCTCACTGAGGAGAACAACGACCTCCGCGAACAGATGCAACGCGAGAGGGGCAACGAGGAGGTCGTGAATATAGGAAGCTCTTATGATCCCACATGTTGCTGCGCGAACCCGAGCTGCATATGTGCATGCCACTACCACGACGGCCAGCCACGTCCGAGGCGGCCCCCTCAGCAATTCTCCATGTGGGTGCCACGAGGCTCGTTTGGCATTTAGGTAACGAGGGTTATGGAATTCAGCAATTCTCCATGTTGATGTGTTGATGCTGTGGCGGTACAACTGTTGTGTTGAATTAGATTGTTAGGTGTACTACTTGTGATTATTGTTATCCTCAAGTTGTAGTGCTGGAGGTTCTGCTCATGTGTGTTGGAAATGTTTTATGCTATCTTGTCGTCAAGCTATTTTGGTAATGTTTTATGTACGGTTGTGTTTTATTTTAGTTGTTTTGTTCGTTGGTGTGTTGGTTGGTTGGTTGTATGCCGTCGTAATAAAAAAACTTATAGCAACCCTTTTATACTGCAAACCATCTGTGAACATCAAACCATCAAGCACTTGAAAAACCTCACAAAAATTACAAAAGCACTTGAAAAACCTCACAAAAATTACAAAAGCACAATGAATATAACATAAACACATATATACAACAACTAGCTCATTACAAACACATCTCATCCAACCACTTACCAAGTGCCTCCTAGCTCATTACAAAATATATACAACGACTGTTAAGCCCAACCACAAGCCTACACATAAGTATCACTGCCTCCTAGCCTTACCCTTACCCTTACCAAGGGCGTCGGTGCCTGGAGTGTAACGGCTAGGCTCGCGGCGGCGTCTGCGTCGTACGGGCTGTGTAGGCTGAGTCGAAGGAGCGTCTACGAGCTGAGACGGGCCTATCTCATCGTAAGTCTGCTGCACCTCGTCGTCGTCCTCGTCCTTGCCGCCCTGGGACGGGAAAGTGTCGCTCCTTGTGGGGGACGAGCTCTGTCCCGTGAACAACCCTCGCCGCGTCGGGTCTGCAAGTCGTGTCGAAGGCACGTCTACGTCCCTCGCCGCGCCTGTGCTGCAACTACAACGACCAGCCGCACGACGTAGCCGACCTGCGAGCCTCTGGCATCCAACATTTTGTTAACCAACAAGACACGAAGATATTAGGTACTAATTTTGTGAGTGGCTTTGTCGAAGCTTACCTCTAGGAAGGTACGCATCCTGACGTCGTCGCCGACTGTCCTGGACATACGCTCTATGTCCTGTACGGACTGCTGCAGGGTTTTGCCCTGCAAACAAGCAAAAGAATGGATAATTTGCTGCATGTAGGGGTATTTAGGTCTATTGGAAAATAAGCAATGGGATTGAACATTACCACACGGTCCAGGACTGGTGCTATCTTCACCTGCGTCCCCAGGCGAGTCGACTGGTCGTAGGGCGTGTCATCGTCGTCGGAGGACGCAATGTCTGCGTAGTCATCTTGAGTCCATTGGCCCTTAAGCTTGGACCGCGTCACACGCTGGTACCAAACTTGGTACCGCCGGAACTGCTCGTTGCTGTGCGGCTCGTTGTTGTCGTCCACGTGGTCCTGGGAGTGTCCCCACTCCTCAACGTACACGTGGTGGTGCTGCTCGAAGTCTGTGACCTTCTTCTGTCGCTGACGATCAAATCTGCATGACGTAAACCAAAAGTTAACATTAGTAGAAACACCGTGCAATTGGAATCCAAGGTTAGAATTGAAATTGCATGGCACTTACTTGTGCAAGGCCACAGACGTAGAGACCGACGCTACTGGCCACAGCTGCCTCATACCAAACTGGCGTGCAACTCGATGTGGCAGGTGATACTCAACAGCATAGAAACAGATAAGGGGGCACCTCATCCTGTAGAGGGCCTCGTCTATGCTGCACAGTGGGCTGAACTGAATGTCCACCACCTCTTGCTCGGCATACGGCTCCCACTTAACCTGCATAGCAACAATTTACTTGTAAGGTACAGGAATAACAAATGAAAATCACGATACCACATGTAATTAACTTACACTGGAGGCCGTGAGCGCATCTAGCTCGTTTTTGAACTCTACGTACGCCCGCTTCGTCCTGGCGTACGGAACTGAGACCTGGTCCCAAAGATATGCAACTGTCGGAAGTCGACGAAGTGGAACCTCTGGGAACCATGGACGAGCAGGCAAAACCGTGGGACGACCAACTGGTAGACGACACCACATCCACAGCTGGAGGAGGTACAGGCAACCACCTAATGTCGAGTTCGCCGAACTCCGATGACACGCCTCGCAGAGGTGGCGGTAAAGGAACGCCAACACCCCGGAAGCCCAGCTGTACTGCCCAGCCGTGTCCCAGTCCGTGAGGCAGTGGATGTACATCCACGACGCGCTGTCTCCCGTTCCGTCGGGGAAGAGAACGCAGCCAAACAAGTGCAGGATCCATGCTCTGCAATTATATGTAAAATGATGTTAGATCAAACTATGTCAATTTTACAAAAAGCTCGATAAGACGACGAGTTGGCTTGATATCCACCCCGTACCTGCAGTGGTAGGCAACTGTCTGCTCGTCCGCACCCGCAGGACACACTGCAAAAGTCTGCCGGAGCCAGGTGATAGGAACACCAGAACTGCGATGGCCTGCCTCAGGAGGAAGCTCTCTCCCGAGGAAGGCCTCTACTCGGGCTCTCCAACCTGCAGGCACGCACGGCCCGATAACCGGACGGCCGTGAATGGCGACACCAAGTATCTTCTGAGTGTCCTGGAGCGTAATAGTCATCTCCCCGAAAGGAGGTGGAAGCTGTGAGTCTCCGGCCTCCACCTACATGATACAAAAAAGAGGACTACATGTCAGAGAATTTGAGGCGCACATAGCCGATAAACAATGAACATGCAAGTTGCAATGGTTTAGGAGAATACCTGTCAACCAGTGCAGTGATGGACGAGGGGTTGAAGGTGGGCAACCCACGGCGAACCTGGTAAGAGATGGCGTCTAGGCCAGCCCTCTCCAGGAAGGGAGTGTACCGCTCGTCGTACTGCATGTCCAGGAACCCGTCATGGGTTCGAGGACGAAGGATGGGCAGCTCCTGTATAGAATACACCAATTTTTTTAGTTAATGCATCAATATAAACTCAAATTGTACAGGAAGTGATGAAGGCAATACCCTCCCCTCCGCGGTGAGCCGTCCTCGGTGGCTCTCCTCGTAGTACTGGTCTAGCAGGTGGAATTGCGCCATCCTACAAAAAAATTTGAATTTGTCAGTCCAACATACAAGTAAACAAAATATTGAACATGCATACAATATGGAAAGAATAAGAAATTAAACAAGAAACATAGCAAATTACATATGAAAAAACAACTAGACGAACTATGAAACATAACGAATAACAAGCACTCGCACCTGACTAAGTGGCCAATGGCATGTGCGTGAATTGTGGCCAAGTCTACCACATCTGCTACATTGGTTCTGCTCGGGGTTAGTAAGAAAGGGGGTTGCTCTCCCTCGCCTCGTTCTTCCTGGAAGCTGATCCATAACCATCTTGTGTCTCGTCCTTTTCCTGGTTCCACGTTTGTTCCAACGGCTACCCGGATCCGCAATGTATTTGGGCCCGGTGTACGGTGGCCACTCTCCCTCATCCCGGTAAGGCTCGAAACGGGGAGACCACGTAAGCACAAGGTTGTCAACACTGAACTCCCGAGGTATCTTGCTCTCGTAGTCAAAGTTGCGATGCCTCGCTGCTGCCACATAATGAGAACATGGAAAGTGGTACTGCCTCGGTTTACCACATGTGCATGAGAAATCAATAAGGACAACCTTATGCCTCCTCGTCGGCCGGAGCTCTCCATCGGTCGTTGTACCACCCCTTTCTACAACCTCGTAAGTGCCCGTGGCGCTGTCAAAACAATGTACCTCATGTGCCTCAGCCCTAGCCTTTGCCTTTTCAAGGTGGCGCTTCGGTTTTGGCGCCCATCTCACTTGTTTACTTTGTAGCGCCATTGCATGTGCGTGTCTTTCGTTGAACCAGGCAACAAGCTTGTAAAAGGTGAAGGATACGATAGCATTGACGGGCATACCACGTATACCCCTAAGCAAACTATTGAAGGATTCGGCCATGTTGCTTGTCTAAAACTCGTACCTCCAGCCACCGTCGTCATGAGCCCTTGTCCATTTGTCGACATCTCTCATCAATCCCGTCAACCACTGTCTACCTTCTGCGTTTGTTGCAGTATTAAGCTGCTCCAACTTCTCCTGGAAGAACTTCACCTCAAGCATTCGAGCGACCTCCTCAAACAGTGGAAAGTTATCCTTCGTACCATCCTTACGGAGTAGATTCTCGGCAAGATGCCGAGTGCACCAACGGTGGTGCAAAGCTGCATACCCCGGTATCTGCTCCTGTACGGCAGAAAGTATGCCCTGGTGCCTATCAGAAATGACACCAACCTCCCTACCAGGGCCGACCACGTGCCTCCGAACGAGCCGCAAGAACCATCCCCAGCTGTCTTTGTTCTCCCTCTCAACCAACGCAAACGCCAAAGGAACCAACGCGTTGTCTGCGTCACACGAAATGGCTATCAGAAGTGTGCCCTGGTACTTGCCAAGAAGAAACGTGCCGTCAATAGCGAAGACGGGACGACAATGCCGAAAGGCCTCGATGGACTGAGCAAAGCACCAGAAAGCACGGAAGAATATCTGCATCCCATCTTGAGTCAATTCGTTTGGTTTCGGGACGTACTCATAATGCATGCCTGGATTAACCGCTTTGATTGCATTGAAGAGTGCTGGCAACTGCAAGTACCCATCTTCCCAGTCCCCATATATCATCTTCCAGATGCGTTGCTTTGCCCTCCATGCTTTTCCATACCTTATCTCGTATCTAAATTTCTCCTTAACAATCCCAGCAAGTGTCTTCACCTTCATATTGGGTTCTCCCTTTACTATGTGACACAGTGACTTGGCAATAATGGTAGAGGTCAACTGCCGATGCTTCTGTTTGAGCTCTGCTTCGGCACAAATGTGTGGGCCAACGATTCTTGTGATCTTGAACTTTCCCGTGTCCTTCTGTTTGCTAGCACAAACCCTCCATTCACATGTCTCCTTCTCGCACACAACTGTGTACCTCCGCTCCACATAAGAATGTCTCACCTTGAATGGCCTTTTACGGATCACTGAATACTCCTGCAGCCACCTTTTCAATGCAGACAAGTCCTCAAACACCATGCCCTTCTCAATTGTCATGCTTGACCCGGCCCCAGGAGCATCTAGCAACTCGTCATCCCTTCCTTCTGCATAAGCCCCATGAGAATGCCTAAGATCGCTGAATTCATGAACTGATGGATCCCGGCCAGGGCAATAGCGCCTGATCAGCTCAATATCACTTTCGGTCAGCTCTCCAAAAGGGCGGTCATCATCAGAATCAACGGCCCTTGCGATCTCGTAAGGCTCCAGATCATCCACAATTTGAACATCCACACTGTTGGAGTCCCTGCAGACTTCTTCAACGTTGCCAGATGGAGCAACGGGAGGAACACCCACATTATCAGGAACGTTGTGTCCTGCATCATAGGCACAAAAACGATGGATTGAGACCAAAAAGGGCAATGACGGGAAAAGGCTAAAGTGTTGCTCAACACTTACTGGGATGATTCTGGGTCAATCCCATCTCCTGAGGGGCCGCCACGACATCATCAGTCCGACATTCAACTCGAATTGGTTGAGAAATCTGAACCTCGTTCGGGGCAGATAGAGCATCGGGCACCTCAGACACTTCTTCCACATCCACCGCAAGATCCGGTAACGGAGGGTCAAAGGGTGCCTGATCACCTAGTTCTGGTGAATAACCGTGAGGGGTGGGATCAATGGACACCTTCCGCACAACAATGTCCAAACATTTTAACTCATTCCTCATAACCAATTTGACATAGTTGTCCCACTCATCCTCACAATCAATTAAGATCAACCGCCTGAGAATTGTGTCTTTCGAACCGAAGTGAAGTAACCCCTCAACTGTGATGCTCTCCTCGTTTGCATGACAATGTAGCTTCTCCCGAGCCCTAGCAACCAACTCACTAAACGACGGCCGATCACTGAATATCAGAGGCACCCTTTGCATTTCAACAAATTGAACATTTCCATAATCATCACTTGTCACACTGCCTCCATGATATAGGGTGACAAGGTTGTCCATCTAGTTCATACAGAAAACCAAACTAATAAGAACCTTTAATTGAAATCGGATACTACATAGTAACTAATAAGTACCTAGTCACTAACTAAATGCTACCTTTATTCGAAATTGATGCTAATTAACTAACTAAATTGCATAGTCAATTGCATACCCAAAGATAAACATTCCTTTTGTTCGTGATTTGCTTGACTCGTTGTGGCAAACATTTCTATAGCACTAACTAAATTGCATAGTCAATTACATCACAGCAACACAACACATTTCTATAGCACTAGTCCTCTGGCCGCAAAATAATCAACTTGACTTATAACGAGCCATATCGCCGACTCCAATACGCCACACAATCCTTCCATTCTACGGCACCATTGCCCAAGCGACAGTGATAAATAAGGGATAAACAGCCTACTCGACATTCATAGCACCACACATTAGACATTCATAGCACCACACATCAGCCCACTCGACATCACACCCTCACAAACTAGCTAAAAATATCCTCGACATCACATCTGAGCGCCAATAACGAACATTTTGGAGGAGAAGTCCTCACCTTGAGGCACTTGTAGCGGTCGCTCGGGCCTCTCGACAGCAGCGGCGGGGAGGACGGCCGGGCGGGAAGCACGTCGGATGGGCGGCCGGCAGAGGACGCGCGTGCGGGGAGGGGAGGCGCGCGGGCGGCCGCGGCGGGGAGGACGTCGGACGGGCGGCCGAGGACGCGCGTGCGGGGAGGGGAGGCGCGCGGGCCGCCGCGACGGGGAGGATGGGTGGCCGCGGCGGGGAGGACCTCGGACGGGCGGCCGCGGCGTGGAGGACGTCGGACGGGCGGCCGAGGCGGTCGAGGAGGGGTGGCGGGCGGCCGCGGCGAGGAGGGGAGGCGCGCGGGCGGCCGCGGCGGGGACGACGGGCGGCCGAGGCGGTCGTCGAGGGGAGGCCGAGGCGGTCGTCGAGGGGACGCCGAGGCGGTCGACGAGGGGAGGCCGGCGGCCGCGGCGGGGAGGGGACGGGGGGCGGCGGCACCACTGGGCGGCGGCGGGGACAGGGAGGAAAAGCTGCGAATGAACGAGGCCCGCGTGCTCGGTGCCGTTTCAGAAGCCGCATGCTCGGCGCCAAGATCCACGGCGCCGAGCTCGGCGCCACGAGCCACGGCGCCGAGGTGCCTGCCACGTCGGCACCACGCCGGCCGCCACGCTGGCGCGGGTCTGGCGACTCGGCGCCGTGTTCCACGGCGCCGAGACGTCTTACCTCGGCGCCATGAGTCACGGCGTCGAGCTCCGGGTCCAAAAACGGAATTAAAACTACCAGGGGTCTAAATGTGAATATTTTTCAAAAAAATGGCTAAAATACAAAAATTTCGAGCGCTTCTTTGTGCTCAAGCCATCAAGATGTGATCTATAAGTTAACTATAATAGATATTATACCAACTATACTTATATCGACTAAAATTGCATGTGAGTATCTCTCTTCGCACTCTCTCTCGCAAACAGCCAAAATTCAAGATTTTCAACAAAAAATCATAAACCGCAGCTCAAAAGAATGACCCTTATGCTTAAGAAAATTTTAGGGCCCGCTCGTTTGGGCTTCAGCTTCTGGCTTTTGGCTTATTTATTATTCCTAAATTTCGTCTTTTTATGACTTTTCAGATTTTTTTAAGCTTTTTTGCCGGTTCTTTTTTCTGTATTCGTTTGCATTATACGTGTTGGGCTAACCCTTTTTCTATTTTTAAATTTTTTAAAATTTAATTATGCCAAATAAGACATCATCAGCTACAGTGTAATTTTAGCCAGCTACAGTAAAAATTCAGACATAAGCCGCAAAAATTCAGTTCAACTAAGCACGATCATAAATCATCAATTTTGAAGTAAAATGTCTACACGTTAGTTTATTCTAAAAGCGTCACACCATTTTTCAGGACCTGTTTTTCTATTGAAACTATGGGCCTATTTTTTTACGGTTTCTAAAAACGGCTTTTGATTTTTGCTATAGTATATAACTTTCAAACGAAATATTTTCTTAAAATGGGGTTTACAGGTTAATTATAGTATATGTTAAAAGCCCAACATCTATACCAGTTAAAATCGCAAGCGAACATCTCTCTTCGTAATCTCTATCGTGAATAGGCTAAAATTCAAAAGTTTTAGCCCAAAGGCATAAGGCAAAAAAAAGAATAGACCCATATATCGATCTTTTGTTGCTCAAATAACTTAAATCAATGCTAACGCAACCAAAAGCTAATTTTGCAATAATAAAATGATCTATAAACATTAACTAACTGCCAGAGCTCCGCTTAGGACAAAGCACCGCTAACTTACAGCTCGATCTACTTCCGAGTGGTACACAGCAGCAGTGCAATGGAAACCCCATCTCGCGAGCTAGACGATTCTGAAACCAGTTGGACCCGTTTGTTTCAATTTCAGTTTCTCGCTTCTAGGTTCTAATTCAGTATTTCTTAATTTCTTTTTTTTTCTTTTTTAGCTTTTTTGGGACTTTTTTTTTGTCTTTTTTTCATGTTCCTTTGCATTGTCCGTAATAGGAAAACATGTTTTCTCTATTTTATTTTTTTAAAATTTAATTACACCAAAAAGGCTATCAGCTGCTATAGTGCAAAATAAGCCAGCTACAGTGAAAAAGCCAAAAGGCACAAAAAACCCAACTGAGTACAGCCTAGATCTCGTTGGCTAGGCAGAAGCACTAGGATTGCACGGTTTTGCTATTTCACAGGCGCCCTCAACCTTCCCAACTCTCAGACACATCTCCAAGATGTCAGATAAGCGCCACGTGTGATCGCAGCCGTCCATCTCGCGAGATGAACCACTACGCAGCGCCCATTACTTCGACCGGTGATTCCCCTTCGCTCTCCTCTTCCCATTTGCACGCTGCCACCACCTCCATACCCTTCACTATTGCGCACTGACGCTTCCCCTTCAATCGTGCCACCGCATATGACACTCACCATCGTCGTGGTCCCCCTTGCCGTTGCTGCCACATCTGACACTCACATGATGTCGCCTCTCCCCGCCGTGGCCGTCGTCCGTCACCTCACCGAGGCGCGCCCTTCTCCCACCATTGCGGCAACGAATCTGGACCTGATGCCCCTTCTCCCGCCGCTCGCCAGCTCATGCCATCGTCCACTAAATCTAGAGTTACATTTTTCGGAATCATTTCATTTTTATCCAATTTTTTTTGTCAAATGAAATTTTTATTGGAATTTTTTGAATCTATATTCCAAGAATGAGTTGACTTTTTATCGATTTTTCGGCCCCGCTCCAAACGGCTTCAACTTCTGACTTTTTTGACTTTTGGCTTATTAAGTGGAAGTCACTTAGAACGCATCAACTTCTAATTTTGGTTTTTATTTTTCCTCATTCCTTTGCATTATCTATGACGATATAACGGATTTTTTAATTTTTCTTATTTTTTTAGAAAAAAGCTAACAAGTATACAGTGTAATTTCAGCCAAAATCTAGATCACAACCATAAGTTTAAACCATAAGCTAGTTGGAGCACCACCCTAATTTTTGTTGGCTGAGCTCTTTTTAAAATGAATTTTTAAGGGAAAAATTTTGACCGATTGTTTTTTCCAGATTGAGATTTTTTCATCCAGATTTTGTTTTCTCTATCGAGGTTTTCCCCCTTATCGGCGGTGGGGAAGAAAGGACACCCATGAGTTAGTAGTACCCAGATTGCTTTAGGGAAAGGGAGATGGGCAGGGCGAAAGCTACCGTGGCAGATGGCGACAGCGTGGGAATTCTGGTCATTTTTGGCATTGTTTGGCATTCAAATACCAAATATAGCCTTTGAATCATCGCAATTCCATTTCTGGCCCTCTACCCAAGCACGGGACTCCGCGAGACTGATGCGTGCGTAGTGTTGCGGTCCAGGAGAGCAGCACTGGAGTCGTAATTACACAACATACCACAATGCCTCAGGAAGCTCCACAAAAAATATCATAATTTTTGAGCTCATTTGCTATATTTATAAATTGAAAAAAAATTATAAAATATGAATTAGGCTGGTAATTAAGCCGGATAATTTGCCGACTTAATCACCTGCCGTCCCGTGGATAGGCTACAGGTACCTGCCGTCTGCTCATGGAGTGACCTCCACGCTGCCGCTTATCATCGAATGGCATAAATGTTATTTTTATCAATATACTATATATATAATTATTTTTATAAGTACAATAAAAAACGTACCAAAAGTGTCTTTGATTCCGCGAACCGGCGACCAGCCAGCCCCCGCGCGCCCCGCCCGTCCGAGTCATCTGAAATGACTTGTCCCCGATCACTGCCGCGTGCACACGTGCGGCGACCCCGCCAGGCCAATCGCCGCACGTCGCCCATGTGGCGCATGTACTATTGTACTGGTTGGACTAGCTGCCTTCGCTTACGAGAATATACAGTGATTGCATGAGCCGCACAGCCTTTCCCGTCCCATCGCGTCGCGTCCTCCCTTGAACTGCCCGTGGTCCGTGCTACAGCGATCTCTTTCCATGAGCGAAATTCCTCCACACAATGTTTCGTATACGAAAAGGTTGCTGTGCGAGATGGCCCGGCTCCACTGCTTCCGTTTTCCCTTTTTTTTGTTTATTTTAGGTTCCAATTTATTTAAATAAGAAGTTAATTAGAACACGATGGTTTTTAATTTTAATTTAATTTATTTTTTTATTTTTCTCTCTTATTCATTTGTATTGTCCGTGATAATATAACTTTTTTATATTTTATTTTTTTTTGTATTTTGTATTTTTTTTAGAAAAACTAACCGTCATTGTATTATAATTTTAATCATAAGCTGTAAGCCAGATAGAGCGCTCCATGCTCTCAGCTCAAGAATATCTTCGCACTAATGCTAATGCATTGCCTTTTGTGTAGGCCAGCGAGCACTTTGCATCTCCGTTACATTACCTTTAAAAAGGCCTTTTGCCTATGCAACTGCTATCACTTCAGCTAGCCAAGCGACCCAACCTACCGGGAACGGCGGGAAGCGACCGCGACTTCACCCGGTCAATCTCTGATCCAACTGCATGGCACCCTCCAGACGTGTGACACGATGGAGCATCGAAAACGCTCCAAGCGGTAAAGCGACACGTTAGCTGAAATTACATTATAGTTAATAGTGATTTATTTGATATAATTAAAATTTAAAAATTATAAGTAGAAAAAATAGGTTAACCCATCACGTGTAATGCAAATGAATACAGAATAAAAGAACCAGCAAAAAAGATCAAAAAACCGAAAAGACGAAATTTAGGAAAAATGAAAAATAAACTAGAAATCAGAAGCTCAAGCTGAAATAAGCGGTGTCTTAGTCATCTTATAAATGGATAACTCTTTAAAGTAATGGTCAAATCTGTATTTTAGGAATCATGCTCGTAAATATTAAAAATGTTCCTATTTTGTGACGTGAGGAATTAATTAGATAAGGGATATGTATGACACATTTGATCAATCGAGCTGGAACATTTACTAGTTCTCCTGGGAAAACCAATGTACGGTCTTTCTTATTCAAATAATTTATTTTTGTAGCTACATCATGACAAGATTGATCGATGGGGTCATCAATTACATGAATATTGATAGACAGTAGCAAAGTTAGCATGCAGCGAGGGGCAGTACATGACAAAAGGCATCCAATTAGGTCTGACTTCGTCGATGGTTGCAACTATTTGTGTATTAGTGGTGATGCATCTCTATCACCTTCAATTAATAGGCTGATGGGCCAATGCATGTCTTGTTCATCAAATAATTGCTCTGTAGATAAACGATGAGTTGCAGATTTTTAGGATAGACGTATAAATTTTCTTTTAAATAGGAGAAAAAGAAAGGATTTTAGATCGCTCAACCATGCATGCAAAGTTTTCCTCTCTTGCTTCTTCCTACGAAAGGGGGGAATCCATGAGGTTATCCTTGTGATACAAATCATAAATGGACTACAATGTAGGTTGCGCAT
Source organism: Dendrocalamus latiflorus (assembly GCA_017311315.1). NCBI lineage: Eukaryota > Viridiplantae > Streptophyta > Magnoliopsida > Poales > Poaceae > Dendrocalamus > Dendrocalamus latiflorus. Next base: position 51,162,811 of record CM029641.1, read on the forward strand.
GGGATGAAAGGTGCTAACAAACTCAATTCGGTCTAAATTATAGGCTGGGTCTGTTTTGATTTTCGGCCGCGGTGCCCTTGCATGTGCCATCCAAAGGAAAGCTAGACAAGCCTGCAACAGATAATAGTTGAGGAGGCTTTTCCCGGCCCAATCTTTGTTTGGACCGGGATCCCAGACCAATCTTCTTCTCCTAAAGTCATGGCCCAATTGAATGACCCCCAACAGAAAGGAAATCCCTTGCCCGTTGCACGGGATTTTTTTATAAAAATAAGAAACGATTTCCAGAGACAGCGAAAAACTTGCGTCCCGCAGCCTGACGACTTGGCCTCCTCCAAACCGTCGATTCTGCTTCTCCTACTGGACCCACCTAGCCCCCAAATGCGTATGGATATTCCCTTGATGTCTGACAGGTGTTTGATGCCAGCAGTGCAGCACCGTACGTGCAGCTTCCGTCCCTCTCTAAAATCGCACACGCAAGACATGCTAATGCTATTCTTCACAGGAAAATAGCATCAATTCTCCAAAAGGAAAATGAATGAAATTAGTAACGGTTTTTTTGCGTTTTGAAACTAACCCCGATCATTGTTGATAATTTACTTTGAGATGTTCACACATGCAAGGGTCGCGAGAGCCCATGATTGATAATGCTCATCGGCCTAGTTATATTACGCGCAAGCGCCTAATAGTCATGGCGGGCCGCAGCGCAGAGCTAACCAGTAACCAGTGACGGCGCAAGTGCAACCATAGCAAAGACAGCACAGTATCAGGCCGCAGTTAGCAACAACAAATACAAACTTAAGCATTGTTCTAAATAACTTCTAGCTTTGAGCTTTTAGAATCTAGTTTTTTTTGAACAAATGGTTTTTAAAGTGATTTTTATAAATAATTTATAAAAGTCACTACAGAAACCGCTTTGAAGGAAGTGACTTTTCCATGCGAATGTCCTTTGCTCTCTTCATCTCTCTCACAATCAACTAAAAGTCACGATACTTTTGAACAGGGGCTAAGAACAAGCTACACGAGCAGCATATGTTGTACCAATGGAGTATGCGGCTGCATCTTCTTTGTAAAGCCATGATATCTGCATCTTCTTTGTAAAGCCATGATATCAATATTCTCAACAATGAACCATGACATCATATCATCTCTGTGGAGCTCCGCGAGTGCTCCGCGCTTGCCGCGGGTCGCGGCTTCTTACTGTCCAATGCGCGCACATTCGGTTCCCGTAGTTCACGACATCGACGAGCAGCGGATCGCCCGTGGGCTTGTGCGCGCAGCAGCCCTGCGTGTATTGGTGCGTGCACCGGTAGTAAGCCCTGGGAGAGTTCAATTTCACAAGAGATCGATCGTGTCAGCCTCCCTCGTGCACGCGCGCGCCGTAAAGAACGAGAGCTTCAGCTGAGTTTGGTACGAGTGTCGCTGACCTTGTTGGGTACTTCCGATCCTCCACCTGAAGTCGTCGTGGAGGGGGCCGGCGCCGTGCGAGTAGCAAACGAACTGTGAACTGTCACGAGAATCGATGTTATCTCTAGGACGACGACCTGGGTGCACTTCAATGGCGCTCCTCAACGCCGACTGTGCAGCTATTCTATTGGATGCCTTGGCGCCATAGCCCCCAATGTGTACACAGGTTTCCTCGGGGCTTAGAGGTGCTTGATGCCGGCAGTGCAGCACCGTATGTGCTGCTCCCATCCCTCTGTAAAATCGCACACGCAAGACATGCTAATGCTATTCTTCACAGAAAAATAGCACCAATTCTCCAAAAAGGAAAACGAATGAAATTAGTAGCGCCGAACGTTTTTTTTTTGCTTTTTGAAACTAACCCCGATCGTTGTTGATATTTTTCTTTGAGATGGATCATTGTTGATACTTGATAGCATTAGCAGCCTCAACACGAACATGCGCATCTGTCCTTCCGTGCATATATGTTCATGTTGGGTTGATCTCGGCTAACCAATCCCGAGATTTCAGGGAGGAGTGCCTCCACCTCACGCCTTGATCGGAGGCGGTTACCAACAGCTTGTGGTTGCGGTCCCGGTCCCTTAGCGCCAAATAAAAGGGGTTTTGGTAAGGCTTCAGACAATAGGTTCAATCCCAAAAGAAACCCATACAGACCCGATATATCACGGGCGCTACGGTGAACGAAGACCGAACCCTCTTCGTCTTCATCCCCGTCGGCATCGACCACCGCAACTCCGGCCATCAACCTCTGCTTCACCGACTCTATCGAGAAACTTCATGGCTTCATCAAGTTCGGGTACGTAATCACGCTTCCGCTCTAAGTTTTTTGGCTAGGTGTTCATGCTTGATCTAGGGTTTATGTTAAAGCATCATGTTTAGGCTTAGTCCAATTACTACATTTGGTATCAGAGCTACCTAGATTAACATGAACCCTAAATAAAATTCCCCGAACTCGAATCTGTGGTTTGGATTTGGTTTTATGTTTATGGCTCGAATTTTGGAAATTAGAAGGAGATGAATTCAACTTTCGCAAGAACCCTAATGGTATCCCCAAATAGAATGATCAAGATCTTAGATCGGCAAGGGGAAGAATTAAAAAAAGAGGGGGACTCACGGTTTTCGGGCTTGTGTGCCGCCGGGGCCGCTCCCCGCCTTAGAGGGCCGCGCCGCTCCGCGCGAGCTCACACCACCGCCGCTCTGCACGGGTGCTGGCCGCCGCCTCGCGGGCTCCGCCCGCACGTCACCGTCGCGCTCCGCCCTGCGCCCCGTGCGCGAGGGCGCCGCCGCAGCCACGGCCGAGCGTGCGGGAGCCGCCGTCGCCCATCCGTTTTTTTCGGGAGGAGCCGGTGGAAATGGTGTTAGGGTTAGGGTTTCGCCCCTCTTGTCTCGGCTGCGCGTGCGCTGGACCGTTCGATGCGATCTGACAGTGTGGACGAGTCCTGGGCGCGCGCATGTTTTGGGCCGCGCGGGCGTGAGCTGGGCCGGTTGAGTTTCGGCCGTCGGATGAAGATCCGACGGCACGCGCGTGTTCACGTTTTGTGGGCCGCGCCCGTGCGCATTTTCTTGGGCCGCACCGTGAGGATTTAAGGGCCGTGCGCATATTGTTTGGGCTGCGCGCTTGTGATGTTGGGCCGTGCAGGTATTTTCTGGCCGCATGGATTTTTTTAGGCCGCGAAGCGCGCGTGAAGGCCACTGCGTGCGCATTTTTTGTTGGGCCCGTACGCGGGATTTTTCGGCCGCGTGCAGATGTTTTGTTGGTCGTGCGCGATTTTGGGCCCTGAGTGCGCGCGTTTTCTTTCGGGCTGCCGCATGGATTTATTTGTGGGCCAAGTGAATTTTTGAGGTGCCGTAAGCATGATTTTAGGCCTTTTCGGCCGGCTGCTCCACACTTTTCTTTGTGGGCCGCAAAATATATTGTTTTTGGACCATTTCTTTTGGGCCGGCTGAAAATAGTATTATTGTTATTAATATCATTATTATTGTTTACGCACTAATGTTTATGTAGTGTCCATGATTTGAGCCTAGGATTAAGACTAATGTTTATGTATAAACTTAGAATAAAGTCCACATTTGCACTAATCTTTTATGCACTAATTTTAATTACTTTCATTGGCCCAAAATTTCATGTATCCCTACCATGTTATTATGTATAATCTCTGATTAAAATTGAACCAACGGGATATTTTAATTGTGAGATTTTTATGATTAATTTTGGCATTATGTATACATATGGTTATATTCTGACCAACGTTGTTTATAATCATATGTCGCCATATTATTATGTTTTGTCTCTAATTAAAATTGAACCAACGAGATATTTTAATTGGAGATTTTTATGTTTTTGGCATTATATATGCATATGATTACATTCTGACCAACGTTGTTTGTAATCATGTGTCGCCATATAAAATTATTAAGTTTTTTTTTCATTTTCTGCCCAACGGTGATATGAATTAGAACTGTAGTTTGCATGTTATTAATCAGACCAACGTAGGGTTAATTACATGCAATATATATTTATGATATTTCTAATGGGTGCCCTGTATTATAAAATTCAGCACTTAATGCATCAAACGTTGCCACCACAATTGATAACATTGAGCAGCTCACGGGGAGTAATTTTCCCACGTGGAAAGAATGAATTCATGTTGTCCTTGTGTTTTGGACCCTGACTATGCCTTGATGGTAGCCATTCCCATTCCTCCCATCGAAGGTGAGAAGAATTATGATGAGAAAAAGAAAATTTATGAGACTAATGCTGAAAAAATGGGAGCGGTCTAACCGCTTATCACTAATGATTATGAAGACCTCTATTTCAGTCGGGATTAGAGGAGCAATCCCCGATTCCGAAAATTCTAAGGAGTACATGGCTTCAATCGAGGAGAAATTTAAAGGCTCCACTAAAGTTTGTGCCAGTATTTTGATTCAGAGGCTCTTAATTACTAAATATGATGGGTCCGGTAGCATAAGAAAGCATATCATGATGATGACTGATATGGCAATACTAAAAAAAGGGGGGAGCATGAGCGATTTGATCGCCATGTGTGTCCAGAAGAAAGAAAGAATAAGAACACAAAAAGAAGAATTTTTTGCTCTTCATGTTGGTGGCTCTAACAAAAGGAAGTTCCAAGGGGACTTCAAATCTAAGAAAAGGCTGCAATTCTCCCCTAATTCAGACAAGTCGGGGCCTAAAGTGCAATATGCACCTAAGCCTCATGTTGCTCCCACCGGAGCATCTAAAGGGGGAATGTCTTTTCTGCAAGCAGCCAGGGCATTTCCAGAAAAATTATGTGTGATGTTAAGCATAAAAATAATGATGAGACTTATTCAAAACTGTGGCACTGTCGTTTAGGCCACATTTCGAGGGGGAGAATGTGATGTCTCATCAAAGAAGAAATTCTCCACCCATTAGATTTCTCTGACTCAGACCACTGCATTGATTGCATTAAAGGAAATTATGTTAAGCAAATAAAGAAGGGAGCTACTCGCAACACAGGACTCGTAGAATTAATTCATACTAATGTTTGTGGTCCTTTTCCTGTGACATCAGTGGATGTTTTTGATACATTCATCACTGATGATTTCTCCCGTTATGGTTATATCTTTCTCATTAAAGACCGATCTGAATCACTTGATAAATTTAAGATATTTAAGGCTGAAGTTGAAAATCAGCACAACCTAAGAATTAAAGTGGTAAGATCGGATCGTGGGGGAGAATATTATGGAAGACATGCCTCTTATGGGCAAATTTCTGATTTTTTTCGCTAAGTTCCTTCAGGAAAATGGCATCGTTGCCCAGTATTCTATGTCGGGCGAACATCAGCAGAATGGTGTAGCTGAAAGATGCAACCGTACACTTATGGATATGGTACGGAGCATGCTTAGCCATTCTAGTTTACTAGTTGGCTTGTGGATGGAAGCACTAAAGACAGCCACACATATTCTTAATCGGGTTCCCAGTAAATCAGTATCTAAAACACCTTATGAATTATGGACTGGGAGAAAACCGAGTATGAAATACTTACGAGTGTGGGGTTGTCATGCTGAAGCTAAGTTATTTAATCCACACATTGGGAAATTAGATCCTAAGACAGTAAGTTGCCATTTTATTGGGTACCCTGAGAGATTCAAAGGGTATCGCTTTTATTGTCCTGATAGGATAACTAAGTTTGTAGAAACAAGGCACGCTGTGTTCTTAGAAAATAACGAGGAGCTGGTGCCCAGGAAAATAGATCTTAAGGAGAAGCGGGTTTTTGTTCCATCACCGCTCATCCCAGAGATCTTTATTCCTGTACCTCAGGCGGTTGCACCTCCAGTAGAGAATATTGTTGTTGCACCCACTGTTGAGGTCTCTAGAATTCCTGATGTTACACCTAATGATGAGCCTCAACAGTCTCCTGAAATAACTAATGAACCTATTAGAAGATCACAGCGGGAGAGAAGATCTGTCATCCCGAATGATTATATTGTTTATATGAATGAGGATATTAATGACATAGGAAAGGTAGATGATCCCACCTCTTATAAGGAGGCCATGATGAGTGAACATTCTTTTAAATGGCTTGAAGCCATGGAGGATGAACTAAAGTCTATGAGCACTAATGATGTATGGGACTTAGTAGAAATTCCTGACGAAGTCAAAACAGTAGACTGTAAATGGATCTACAAAACCAAGCATGACTCTAAGGGAAATATCGAAAGGTTCAAAGCAAGGCTCGTAGCAAAAGGCTTCTCCCAAAGAGAGGGGATTGACTATAATGACACTTTTTCTCCTGTCTCAACTAAGGATTCATTCAGAATTGTTATGGCACTTGTAGCTCATTATGTTTTAGGGCTGCATCAGATGGATGTTAAAACGGTATTTCTTAATGGCGACTTGCAAGAGAATGTTTACATGGCTCAACCGGAAGGTTTTGTCGTAGAAGGCAAGGTGCATATGGGATGTCGAATTAAGAAATCAATTTATGGCTTAAATCAAGCATCGAGGCAGTGGTATATCAAATTTGATAAGATAATGAGTTTTTTGGACTTAAGGAAAATGAAGTTGATAACTGCATATATGTTAAGTTCAAGGGGAGTAAATTCACCATCTTAAGTACTTTATGTGGATGATATCTTATTGGCCAGCAGCGATAAGGATATGCTGTTTGAGACCAAGAGATTTCTTTCATCTATTTTTGATGTGTAGGATCTTGGTGATGCCTCTTATGTTCTTGGCATTGAAATTCACCGAGATAGGTCCAAAGGAACATTAAGTTTACCTCAGAAGGCATACATTGACAGAGTACTGAAGAGATACAATATGCATAAGTGCTCTGGCTCACCTGCTCCTATTGTTAAGGGCGATAAGTTTGGGACTTTTCAATGTCCGAGGAACCAATATGAAACTGATCAGATGAAGTCGGTTCCTTATGCTTCAGCTGTCGGAAGCATTATGTATGCTCAAGTATATACACGCCCTGATTTAGCTTTTGTAACCGGGATGGTTGGCAGATATCAGTCAAATCCAGGACCGGACCACTAGAAAGCCGTTAAGAAAGCCTTGCGTTATATGCAAGCTACTAAGCATTACATGCTCACACATAAGTTTTCTGATAACCTTGAAGTTATTGGTTATTCAGATTCAGATTTTGCGGGATGTGTTGATTCTAAGAAATCCACGTCAGGTTTTATCTTCACACTCGCAGGAGGAGCTTTCTAGTGGAAAAGCTCCAAACAAACCCTTACGGCATCTTCAACGATGCAAGCTGATTTTTGTGGCATGTTATGAGGCTACCGGGCAGGCTGTATGGCTTAAGAACTTTATCCCGGGACTTAGAGTGGTAGACAGCATCTCTAAACCACTCACCTTATACTGCGATAACGAACCCGCAGTCTTTTATGCAAATAACAACAAGTCAAGTGGTACTGCCAAACACATTGACATTAAGTATCATGTTGTGAAAGATAGAATCCAGGATCAAACTATAAGTATCAAGCATATTAGTACTAAGTTAATGCTTGCGGATCCGCTTACTAAAGACTTACCACCCATTATTTTTCGTGATCATGTTGCCGGCATGGGTTTATTGGAAAGCCTCTGATTCTGGATAAAAAAAGACCTTAAAGCAAACCAACTCCTATTAAGTATAATGAATATCCATTTCGAGATAAGATAGTACACTATAGGTACTGGGGTTGTATGGCACTTCATTGGCTATGCAACACATTGCCTTGGTATGTTATTTTATTGAGAATGGGCTTATGATGTTAGCCTTACGATCAAAGGGGAGAATGTTGGGTTGATCTCGGCTAACCAATCCCGAGATTTCAGGGAGGAGTGCCTCCACCTCACGCCTTGATCGGAGGCGGTTACCAACAGCTTGTGGTTGCGGTCCCGGTCCCTTAGCGCCAAATAAAAGGGGTTTCGGTAAGGCTTCAGACAATAGGTTCAATCCCAAAAGAAACCCATACAGACCCGATATATCACGGGCGCTACGGTGAACGAAGACCGAACCCTCTTCGTCTTCATCCCCGTCGGCATCGACCACCGCAACTCCGGCCATCAACCTCTGCTTCACCGACTCTATCGAGAAACTTCATGGCTTCATCAAGTTCGGGTACGTAATCACGCTTTCGCTCTAAGTTTTTTGGCTAGGTGTTCATGCTTGATCTAGGGTTTATGTTAAAGCTTCATGTTTAGGCTTAGTCCAATTACTACAGTTCACACATGCGAGGGTCGCGAGAGCCCATGATTGATTAGGCTCATCGCCCTAGTTATATTACGCGCAGGCGCCTAATAGTCATCTAGCCACAGCACAGCTCCAGCCCAACGAATTTTGCAATGCTAACTAGTGACGGTGCAAGTACAGCCATAGCAACGACAGCACAGGCCGCATTTTGCCACAACAAATGCAGGCTCAGTTCGTTTGGATTTATACTTAAGTTTTGGTTTTTATTTCTATAATAATTTGTTATTAAAAGGTATGTTTTTTAAGACGGGGTGTACAGGTAAATTATAATACAAACTATATCGAGTTCAGCTGTGCTATCCAAAATTACATACAACTATTTTTCTCTACGTACTGCCTTTAATAAATAAGTCAAAATCCAAAAATCACAGCCATAAGCTGCCCAAAAAACCCACAAACTAAGAAAAAGCTATGCAGATGACTAAATAATTTTGGGTACACACGCATGCATGTTAAGTGGGACAGCATGTACCCACGCTTTGAAGGTTATTGAGTCTTCGATTAATTCCTAGCATGTGTAAGAGACATGTGTGGTATGAGTGGATGTGCATGGATTGTATGCATCCGCCAAATAATTAAGAAATAAAAGGTGTAATTATAACACATTAAATTACATCATTGTGATCTTGCAAGATCTCTCAGTTGTTTTAGATTTCTAAGATTGCGATCTTGCTTTGGTTCAAATTTTAAATTATTTGGACTTGTGAAAGTTGTATGATTTTGTCTTTTCAGACTGAATTTCCTGTGCTGATTTGAGGAAAAGTAGTACCGTCCATTACATTACGGTAATACCACAGTGGTAGTACTGAACATTATATGGTGGTAATAGCACTCTGACACGTTACATGGTGTTAGTAAAGCTCTGAGCCTCGTTTAGCTCAATTTTTCTTAGGGATTTCTCTTGGGTGCTTAGCTTCTAATCTTCGTAGCTTATCATAACTATTAGAAAGAAAGACTCTAATAATCTTGAGCCAAAAGATTTAAAAAAAAACTGTTATCGGTGTGACTCCTATTCAACCCTCTCTAGTCGTCATTTTCGATCCTACAAATAATATCATAGTTCGATTAGCTCTTCTCATAAATCTTCGTCATTTTCCTTGGCTCTTCTTGTTTGGGCTGTTATCCCGACCCAATCTTAGTGGCTGGGAAGCCACGCAGGGAGAGAATCTACCTAGCCATGCATAGGGTCATGGCCCAATTTGATGAGCCCACCAGAAGGAAAATTCTCTATCGTTGCATGGGATTAGAAGGAAAAAAAGTGTTCGACTCCGGACGACAGTGAAAAACTTCCGTGTCGCAGCCTGACGACTTGGCCTACTCCAAACCGTTGATTCTTCTTCCCCTAATAGACTCATCTGACCCCCAATGCGTATGGATATTTCCCTAATGTCTGCCAGGTGCTCGATGCCGATTGCACCGTGTTACACGCGACGGCGGAGGAACGACGAAGTAAACAAGATCAATCGCAGAGAGACACGAGATTTTAACGTGGAAAACCCTCCCAATGCGAGAGGGAAAAAACCACGGGCGCCAGCCAGCAACAATCTTCACTATATCGGGGTGAGGTTACAATGCCGGGGATTTACAACTCTAATCTCATATCCCAAACGGCGGCTTACAGGGAATATATATAACAGGGAAACCCTAATTCGACTAGAATCCATACCGCGGGGGGGCTTCGCCCCCCCGCACCCCCCCAGGCGTCCCTGGGTGCACGGGCCTTGCACAATGGGCCGCTTCAGGACTCCGCTCCGCTCCGGCCCTAAGCCTCCGGCGACGGGCCTCCGCTACGCTCCGTCCAGAAGCTGGCCTAATGTATAGAATTTGGATCACAAATCAACATACCGTACGTACTGCTCCCATCCCCGTGCGTGCGCGGTGCATTGACACCTACCTAGCTCGTACCCTCTCTTTTTTTTTTCTCTGATTTCTTGTAGATTGATGGCAGAAACCAAGTGCATTTCTCTTCCTACATGCATCAACTCCCATAGACAAGGGCAGGTATGCATAATTATTTTATGATTTTTTGATTGTTGAGCTTAAGCCATTTGTCATGTCAGATCGAAAATTGTGAACTGTTGCCTTTGTTGCTGTACAACACGATCTGTTATCATTTGCTGCATTCTTTTCTGGCTTGTTTATCTCATATTCTGTGATATAGGTTTTGGCCGGCCGCGGGCGACAGACATGAGAAAAGTTCCCCGCTTGTCGCCCTTGGCCGGCATGTCCCCTTGCGAATAAATGGCTGGCAGGCATGGGCATGCTTGCATGAATGAGCATTCTCCGTCCCTGTATGTGAGAGATAAAGAAGACAAACAGGAAGAAAGAGAGAGAGAGGTTCGGTCGCTGTATGTGGCCCCGGATTTTTGCTGTCAGGCATGGGCATGGACGGCCCCGTCCCTGCTTGTGAGATACCCTCCTACAGGTGGCCCCGGATTTTAGCTGCCCCACCCGTCATCTGTATACGGTTAATTAACTGGTGCAAAAAAAACATTTTGAGTGAGAAATGTGCAGCACACGATGGAGAGAGAGAATGCGCCGCGTGAAGAATGACGGCAGAGTATTGCGGGTCGCACAGATGTAATAATTCCGTAGATTTGCGCGCTACGCTGCGCTTGTCTTCAGAGGCCGCTGTTTGGGCTAAAATAAGTTCCGAATAAAATTATACCGTAACTGATAATAGCTTATTAAGTATAATTAAATTTAAAAAAATTTGAAAATAAAAAATAGATTAGCCTATCGCGGACAATACAAATAGATACGGAAAAAAGAACCAATAAAAAGCTAGAAAATGATAAAATTTAAGAGTAGTAAAAAAATAAGTCAGAAACCAGATGATCAAGCTGAAATGAGTGGAGGCTCGGATGTTTTTTTGTGATGGTAAAGTAGTGAAGTTTAGGGATAAATAGGGTATAAAATGGTCTGAAAATCGCACGCAACACAGATAACCAACCGACCCACAATCAACAGTGGCTGTCCGCCCATTATAGAATGTATGACGGCACATATGGCAGTGGATGCTAATGTCACAACCGTGGCCAGTGAACCATCTGAAATATCTAAGCAATTCTTTGGTCTCAATTATACATACCACAGAAGCAGTTGTCCTAACTTATGAAAAGGAAACATTCTCCACACTCGAAATTCTCTTTCAGGTATAGAGTCGAGCTTTTCCAATACTACTTCGAGATCTAAAGTGCTTCTGATCACTTCAGAGAAATTAAAGCGTTCCATCAGCAGCAACAAGAATGGTTATGTGGAAGATTTGAGAATCACAAATAAGTCATCAACTCATCATACAAATATGAAACGCCATATGTTTCATCAGGAAAAGGTCAGTCCATCATAAGAATCACGTAGTCAGATGTCTCAGAAGCAATAAGCAATCACTACTACAGAAATCCACATTACAGACGGTTCAGAAACGTCATCACAGACGGTTTTCTGAACCGTCTGAAATTATGGGTCAGTGATAATCCAAGTTATCACAGACGGTTTTCGAAACCGTCTGTGATTATGCGATATCACAGACGGTTTTTAATTACAAACCGTCTGTGATTATGCGATATCACAGACGGTTTTTAATTAAAAACCGTCTGTGATATGGCATAATCACAGACGGTTTTTAATTAAAAACCATCTGTGATATCGGATAATCACAGACGGTTTGTAATTAAAAACCGTCTGTGATATCGCATAATCACAGACGGTTTTTAATTAAAAACCGTCTGTGATACTCCTCCCCCCAGCAGAATCAATTTCTGTTTATAGCTAGCCTCAGGAAATGCTAGCCATGCCCTCTGAAACAAGCAGATAATCACAGACAAAAAACATACAATTCACACCTCATTTCCTTTCAGATACATTTCACAGACATAAAACATCCCATTGACAGCATGCATCCATTTCGCAAATCGATTAATTGAATTGAAATGAAATATCCATTAACAAATGCACAGTTACAAAAGATCTACACTGCATTTGCACTTAGTGATAAGACCAATAAGAAATCATAAAGCGCAGTGGAACCGTCCTCCTGGCATTATGACTTGAGTCAGCAAAAAGTACGCCAACTCTCCTCGAATCCCTCCAAGAACAGGCTGTTGCAATGCAGTTGACGGGATGGGCGCAGCCTGTCGATAGGAATATCAATGTGCGTACATATGTCACGTGATAAGTATGAAGTAATTATGGGAAGAGTAACAAACCTTCCGATTGGCGAGCCTCGAGGAATCGAGGAGTAGATCCATATGTTGGCAAACGTAGTATCCACATGTGTTGCCCGGCTCCTGCTGGTGGCACTGCAAAAAATGGAATGTGTTAGTTCAAGAGGCATTAGTACCAACTGTTGCATAGGATTAATTCATGTGAAATAGCGAATACCTTAAAATCTCGAACATGTCTCAGCAGGCCTTTGGCCCCGCGCTTCGAGTCACCTCCCCTTTCAATGTACATCGCGAACGCCCTACGTAATTTGAAAAAGTTAACCTTAATCATTCGGAAGGAAAGAAAGAGTACAATGTAGATATGTATGGGGAATATGTGCTTACCTATCGATTACTTGGCTGACAACTGTGAAGTCCATTTTATTCTTACTTAGGGAATCAAGGTAATATACCTTGTTCCATTTTGGTATAATTACTATTAAAATCCAATGAAAGTTCTGAAGGAAGGGCATAAGTACATATTCCTTCTTGACGCAATCCAGCAGTCCTGCTGCAATGTACCTCTCGACGAGGGGTGTATCCTGATCGATGGTATCCTTGGCGACCATTTGTGGGTCCAAGAAACCAATTGATAAGTTGGATGATCTAGCTTTAATCAGCATGTGTCTATATATATACACACGAAAGCAAAAAATTAGATATGGCATTTATCGGTATGACATTAACGGAGATTGTGATTGTACACACTTACAGCGTCCAGCATCGAATGATTGAGACGTCAAGAGCGTTGAACGTGAACAGATCGAATAAATCCTCAAAGGCGACCACGAACATACACTCTTGAAAACTGTGGTGTAAATCTTCTTCGGTGAATTTGACAGTGATACTTGAAGTCCGTTCTCCCTCTAGCTTACTGGACTGCTGCATATACCACATGTGCAATTGCGTGCAACTATATGGTAGCTTTTGGAGGTCTTTTTCCTCGAGCAACGGCTCACCAAGCTCGAATTTGCGGGCCAAAGGTAGGTACGCAATATCATCATTGGTCTTCTTTGCTTTACCCTTGCTGGCCTTGCTGCCTCGGCTATAGGCCGACTTAACGGCAGTCGACTTTGAAGGTAGCAGCGTTGCAAGTTGCTCTGGCGAGAATAGGACCCGTGGAGATTGCACCGGTGCAGTTTCCGGTGGTGGAACCGACTGGTCTTGTAATGGAGATGGCACCAGTGCAAGTTGCTCTGGCGAGAGTATGACCAGTGGAGATAGCACCGATGCAATATCCGGTGGTGGAACCGACTGGTGTTGTAATGGAGATGGAACCAGTGCATGTTGCTCTGCTCCTGCCACCGGTGAAGAAGACTCCAGGGAGATGTCGCTTTTGGGCCACTGGATGAATGTTCCGATGGCGTGTCCTAGAGTGACGATCTCGTTGTTGGGGGGCTTCGGTAGCGGGACCACCTCAAAATTGACATTCACACCATCCACATTAACTTTTGCGAAGCCTGGCGCTAAAGCTTGATCGTGCACCGTGGCCCCAATACCAGACGAATATGCCTGGCCCCAAGCAGCGTACAAAGGAATGTCACCATATCTCACTTGGAGCATGCACTTCGTGTACTTGCAGCGCCGTGAAACTCTTGTCAGACCAACCGTTGCTTGCCTTCAATTTCAACAATTCAAGCACGGCCGACAACCTCGTGTACTTGCAGCCCGTGTACAAAGGTTTCTCTGAGTCCTCCATCAAGCCACGGAATTTAACATACTCTCTCTCATCATAGTTCTCTTCTACATCGCGAAGCATCTGATCCAGATTATCATCGTGCAACCTATCCGAATCCGAGCCACAATCGACATCAACCGGCGGCATGTCATTCACTTCACCGGCGATGTCATCCGGGGGCATATCATTCACTTCACCGGCGATGTCATCCGGCGGCATATGATCATTCACTTCGCCATGACTGGTCCAACACGTATAATCCTTTTTGAAACCCCTCCGAATCAAGTGCGCTACAATTTGCCCTCGGTTCTTAAACATCTTCAAATTCTCGCAGTCAGTGCATGGACAGCACATATATTCCACCCCCTTATTCAACATATCCTCCTCGGCGGCTCTTATAAAAGCAGAAACGCCATTAATGTACTCTTCACTCACACGGCTCGCGGCATACATCCAGCTTCGGTCCTACGTTACGTACATATATAACAACTTAGTATTAAAATCTAGATTAACTAATTATAACTACATATATACCGGCCATATTTATTATATTGAGACATAATTTGCTAGCTCAATTCATATTACAAACACAACAGCTATTATATAACCAACAATTTTGCAAATTAACCATCTTCAATTAATATATAACCACTCATGGATTACTTAGACCTAAATTGTAATGCAATTAAAGAAAAAAATACATTTCATTACTAACCATATCTACAGCAACCAGGAAAGTCTGAATCTTCAAAACTCAATCTCTGCCTCTTCCCACCAAATTAACTGGCCTGAAATCGCCTAGCTTCCTCCCGAGTGAAAAAGTGCGCAGCAGTGGCTAGATCTGGATCGAAATGAAGACAGATGCGGTCTGATCAGCGCAATAAATGCGGCATTATCACAGACGGTTTTTAACTAAAAACCGTCTGTGAATTATCACAGACGGTTTTTAACTAAAAACTGTCTGTGAATTATCACAGACGGTTTTTAATTAAAAATCGTCTGTGATAATCTGGCATTATCACAGACGGTTTTTAATACAGTCCGTCTGTGATACTTCGGTAATAACCGTCTGTGATAATCCATTTTCCCGCCACAAATACCACAGACGGCATTCAAATTACAACCGTCTGTAATAGTGTTCATTACAGACGGTTTCACAAAACCGTCTCTGATGAGGCGTCTACTATGAGGCTTTCTGTAGTAGTGAATGCATAATGGAAATTGGAAAGGAAACACAGATGGCAAATATTTCTGTAAGCATTTTGACTGTGGAACAAGTGTGCATACCACTATATATTCGTTTTTGCTGCCATCTATTTTCTTGGAGTAGCTTCTCTTTCTCTTAATTCCTTCCAGGTTGGGAAGTGCTTGATGAAATTTGCTTCTCTCCTCGATAGAGATTTCATTAAAATGCTCCTTCCAAGAATCCACTCTGTCTTTCAGATCAACCTAAAATAGATGGAATGGCAAAATTGTAAGATCCAGTGGGTTACTCAGTAGGGGCATGCGTAAAAGATGTTAAAGTTTATCACAGAGGTGAAGAATTAGTAATGTATATAAATGGTATCTATCACCAAAAGGTTTTAAACTGTATATAATATGTACCACCAACAGGTTTTAATGCTAATGTCTCAGGCTCTCAGCTGTGGTCAATGCAACATCTAGAAAAACACAAAATTTATTTGTCAGCAGCTGTGGCTAAAAAAAGCATGCAGAATTACATGCTTGGTTATTTTCCTGTACAATGTGAAGTCCAAGACATGGAGCTCTGTTTAAAAAAAAGGGAAGGAAGGTCCAGTAAATGGAGCAAAACCGGTACAACTATTTTCTTTTATTCCCATATTCAGGGGTGGAGATGGGCCTCGGGCCGGTTGGGCAACAGCCCGAGGTCCAGCGAAAATTGTAGTGAAAAATTTTACTAAGTATATCAAAAAAAATATTGTACAGCAAACAGACCCGAGGCTTATTGGCCGAGCTGACACTATTCCCAGCCGGCCCGATACTATTCCTAGCCAGCCCAACAAAGCGCGGCCCATTCCGCCCGACCGCCCCGGCACCCCCCGCGGCCCAATGAGCGAAGCGGCTTCGCCGGCCTACCCTAAGCCGGTAGCCCCTCCCGTCCGCGAGTCGCCTCTAGCGGCCTCTCTGCGACGAGCAACTCCGCCGCCCCCAGCCCCCACCACCGTGAGCCTGTGACGCCGCCCCCTCCTCGACGCCTCCTCTCCGCCTCGGCCTGCAGCGGCGTGGCACCGCCCCCCGCCTCGGCGCCTCCTCTCCGCCAAGCCCGCCGGCCACCGCGACGTCACCCCGACTCGCCCGTCGCCTCCTCAGTGAATCTCCGCCTCGACGTCGCCCCTACGCGTCCTCTTCACCCGTTCGCCGTGAGCGCGTGATGCCACTCCCCACCTCGGCCCGTGGCGGCACGGCACGGCAGCACCGCCCCCCGCCTCAGCGCCTCCTCTCCGCCTTGGCCTGCGGCAGTGTGGCACCGCCCTGTGCCTGTGACACCCCGGCCCATGTTGGCCCATGTGCGTGTGCACATGAATTTCTGGGCTAGTCCCACCTTACTAACTTATCTTGAGAAGCACTTACATATAAGTCTAGAAGTTTCAATGATAGCACCCCCGGTTAACTGTTTTACGCAAAGCGGGGACAAAAGTGCAAGTGGGTTGCTACGTGTGCGTGGCCTATCTAGAATGTGGTTAGGTCTGAGCCGGTTTGGGCCCTGGGGCGTTACAAATGGTATCAGAGCCGACTCTCGTGGTACATGGGCGTGTGCGGGTTAGGGGCGCGGGCATATGATGCATGGCGCGTGTGGGCCCGGAGTGGACACACGGTATGGCATATGTGCTGGCATTGAACGCACGGACATGTGCCAAGAGGGGAGATCCTTATCATTTGTCCCGGTGTGGGTATGTTGGTTCGACGAGGACGTCGGGTTCTTTGAGAGGGGGTGTATGTGACACCCCGGCCCATGTTGGCCCATGTGCGTGTGCACATTAATTTTTGGGTTAGTCCCCCCTTACTAGCTTACCTTGAGAAGCACTTACATATAAGCCTAGGAGTTTCAATGGTAGCACCACCGGTTAACCGTTTTGTGCGAAGCGAGGACGAAAGTGCAAGTGGGTTGCTACGTGTGTGTGGCCTATCCAGAATGTGGTTAGGTCTGAGCCGGTTTGGACCCTAGGGCGTTACACTGCCTCCTCTCCGTGGCTCAGCCAGTCCGCCGCAACGCCGGCCCCACTGCTCACCGCCGTCCGCTGGTGCTGGCTCCCAGTGAGCTTCTATCTAGCTTCTATCTAGTTGCTCACTGTGAATATGTGAATCTGTGATTGTTGTTAGTATGAGTGTATGACTGTTTGAGACTTTGAGTGATACTGTGAAGTCTGTGATAGTGTTATTACTTATTAGTGTAGTATGTCTATCAGACTTTCAGTATATTAACTTGCTATTTGAATTTTTGCGATACTATAATTAGAAATACATGATGAAGTGGACCAAGACATTGGCATTTTATTTTCCATTGCAATCAAATCAAACTCTGGAAACAATAGGAACTAGAAGTATGTTACATTCCTATTTGTTTTGCTATGTTTTATCTATTTTATTGTATCGTTAAACATGGTATTCAAATTTTATTTCGTTAGTGTATTTGTGTTGTACTTTTGTTATGCCTCAATGTTAATAGTATTCGACGTTAGTTATAGACTTATAGCCCTTAGTTTTAGACCCGAGGCTTTATGAAATCCTGGCTCCGCCACTGCCCATAATGCAGGTAAATGACTATATGTTTTCCTCCCTTTTTTTAATCAAGCATCATGGACAGATAAAAGGGAAGGATGTAGCACATCATGACAGTAACTACAAATGAGTAAAATGCTATTGATCCAGACAGTGTAAGCAAGAACAGCCAACCTGTATCTTTACTCAACTACTCCCCAAAGGCGATAACAGCAAGCGCAGATGTAAAGAAGCTCTACAATGTACGTGCTAATATCCTGACAATAGATTGTAACATAGTGAGCACAACACGAAAAACTAAAGAGAGATGTACAATTAAATCAGCACTGACGGTGTGAGGTTAGGCTGCAGACCTGAACCCAGAACGGAAACCAGTCCTAGGATCAAAAACAGCACATCGCTTGTTAGATCATCTCCATTTGTCACCTGCTGTATTGAAAACACTTCAGTTCGTCTTCAGTTCGTTGCATTTTACCTGCGTGCAGACTAAAAATGATGCAGAGTTCTTTGATCCGTTGCAGTTGCGCATTATTTTCAGCTGAAAAATCACAGACAGATCATTCTGAGTTCCTTCAAAACATTGATAGCGGTAATGCCCTGCAATGTACTAATTATGAAAAGACTGTACAGGCCTTGCTATGCTCCATTTGGACTTCGAACCACGACTCAGTCGTGAAACTTTAAATCTTGTCGCAAAAAGATCCAAATAAATCCGAATAAACTCAATTTAGTTTTATTATGAGTTAATAGGTGATTTGGGTTATTTGAGGTAAGGTCGGTGATGAATCGATCTTTTATTAGCAATCTCCTTTATTATTTTTATATTTATCAAGAAAGTTCCATGAGTTAGGATGAACCTACGAGTAGGTGTACAAGTCCAACTGGGTATCACTTTGTCGAGCGTTAATCTTCCAGGCACTTGTTATACATAGCGATGCATTTAAATTTTGGGTTTACCGAATAAATATTAGAGTCCGATGTTATAGCATTTTATGGCTCAACATTTTATGTGGAATGTTAATCTAAACGCCAACTGCCATTATTAACTAAAGCTAGCATTTGAGATTTATTTATCGGCGAGGTACTGTTGGTGGGATTTATAAGTCATGACTTTCTAATTTTAAATATGTATTTCATTCCAAACGGTTAGGACATATCGTTTAATAAATTTTATGGAGCTGCTTGATTTGTCATTTATTTAAATCTATCACTAAGATTTATTTTATGACTGTATGTTAAAGGTTATAGCATATATTTAATTATAATTAAAGGTAATCTTTAATATTAATCCTTGCTTTTATAGGTTAACATACTATTCAATTTATTTCCTTAATCTTAATCTTGAATGTATTTTTATTGGAATCTTTATTAAAGTTGGACATATAACCAAATCCATCTTTTACTAATGCCTTTAATTAAAATCTAAATTTTAATTAAATGTTCCAAACTACATTAGTTACTCATACATGACATTTAATCCAATATTAAAGCTTAAATAATCTTATTTTATATCCCAATCAAATTTATTTGCTTCTCTAGATTATTTCCTAACTTTTCTATATATATATATATATATATTTGGGATTTAAAATGGGTAACAAAAGAATAATAAATAAATAAATGAAATGAAAAAGGGCGGCTGATAGGATCGAACCAGAGACCTCAGGCGGAGAGGTTTAACATGGGCGCTCGGGTTAGCCAACTGGATTCTCAGTGTTTCGTGATTGAGAGGGGGTTTTAAAACCGAAGATGCAAACGCTACGGTGGAGCTCAAACAGAGGTAGCCGGCCGAAACAGAGGAAGAGCTCGGCGGTAGGGGCAGATGGGCTCGCCGGCGCAGCCGACGGCTGGAGGGGCAGAGAGTGGGCAAAATGAGTTGTAGGGAATGTGAGGAGACCGATGGAGGGGGTGGCGCGGCTCGGGACAGGGCTGGGAAGGGGTGGCGGCGCCGAGAGCGACCGACGGTGAGGTAGAAAAAGGGCGGCGGCGCAATGGTGGAGGGGAGGAGGAACCGACCGGTGTAAGAGCAGTAGAGGGGCGTGGGGATGCTTACCATACTGTTCTTTGGGCAAGAAAGGGCCGGAGACGGGCCGGCACCGTGAGCTCGCGGTGGCGACGAGCTGTGGCGAGGGAAAAGTCGGGGCGGAGGTTGGCGAAGATGCAGGGTCCCGTGGTGATGCCCCACATGCCAGGAATCGAGCTGGCGTCGACCGAATAGGAGACGGCGGTAGAAATGATGGCGGCGGCCGGGATTAGGGAAGATGGTCGTGCTGCGAGCTCGGTGAATGGGAGTTCGATTACTCGCGGGAGGAGGGAGGAGGCTGCTCGGGGCGCGCCATGACGCAGTAGAATCGGCGGGGGTGTCACCGGAGCGGCCCGGGCGGGGTGAGGCAACGGTGGCCGGTGCGGGCACGGGTGCTATGCGGGAGAAAGACCAGGGAGGCAGGGCTTCTTATGGCCACGGGGAGGCTATGGAAACGGTGGGCAGCGTGGGGAAAACCGTGGGCAACGGCAGTACATGGATGCCGCGTGGAGGAAGGCAGCTGAGCGGCGATGCGACGGGGCTTGCGCGCGTGCCTGAGCGCGCGGCGGGACTAGGCAGAGCGCACAAGAGAAACCGGGGGCGGCAGGGGAAATCGGTGGGCGGTGCGGGCGCATGCTTGCCACGAGGCGGAAGAGAGCTGGCGCGGGGCGGAGACGGGGCGATCTGGGGCTGGCGGGCGCTGGCCGTGCGCGTGCGCGGGGAGGAGAAAGATTGGGCCGGCCGCTCGGCCGGCCGAATGCACTACTTTTCTTCTTTTTTTGATTTATGTGTGCACATGGATGTATATATTTATTTATATTTTTATATATTGTTATTTTGATGGTTTATTTAATTTTGCATATTTTTATTTTCTTTTTATTTACCCATTTATTTATTGCATTATTTGTGTGTGCACAAATAAATGTGTGTATATATGTATGTACATATATATTTATAAAGTTCATGTTTTATTCATTCCCTCTTGCTCACCTAACTTTGTTATTCAAGTATTTTTTTGGCACTAAATTTTGTAGGTGCAAAATTTGAGTATGTCTATTTATATATATATCTATATATGTTGGTATTTTATTTACTTGCTACTATTGCTATTTAGGCCATTATTTCTAAAGGATGACATTTTATATTTAAGTCAATTTTCTCCCTTCCTTTTCTGGATCATCTTTTCAGATTCTTAATTTAAATTTTTTAATTCTCATTTGTTTAAACATGTTTGTTTTCTTCTTGTTCCTTTTAACTTTTGGAACCTTCACCAAATCTTTCAGAAAATCCCATAAACTCCAAATTCAAATAAAATACATTGCAAAAATAATTCAAAAGCTTTAAATTTTTAAATTCAAAATTTCAGGATGTTACAGTTGCCCAGTATTCTATGCCGGGCGAACCTCAGCAGAATGGTGTAGCTGAAAGACGCAATTGTACACTTATGGATATGGTACAGAGTATGCTTAGCCATTCTAGTTTACCAATTGGCTTGTGGATGGAAGCACTAAAGACAGCCGCACGTATTGTTAATCGGATTCCCAGTAAATCAGTACGTAAAGCACCTTATGAATTATGGACTGGGAGGAAACCGAGTATGAAATATTTACGAGTGTGGGGTTGTCGTGCTGAAGCTAAGTTATTTAATCCACACATTGGGGAATTAGACTCTAAGACAGTAAGTTGCCATTTTATTGGGTACCCTGAGAGATCTAAAGGGTATCGCTTTATTGTCCTGATAGGATAACTAAGTTTGTTGAAACAAGGGACATTGTGTTCTTTGAAAATAATGAGGACCTGGAGCCCAGGAAAATAGATCTTGAGGAGAAGCGGGTTTATGTTCCTTCACCGCTCATCCCAGAGACCTTTATTCCTGTGCCTAAGGCGGTTGCACCTCCAGTAGATAATACTGTTGTTGCACCCACTGTTGAGGTTTCTGAAATTCCTGATGTTATACCTAATGAAGAGCCTCAACAGTCTCTTGAAATAATAATGAACCTATTAGAAGATCACAGCGGGAGAGAAGATCTACCATCCCAAATGATTATGTTGTCTATACAAATGAGGATGTTAATGATGTAGGGAAGGTAGATGATCCTACCTCTTATAAAGAGGCCATAATGAGTGAACATTCTTCTAAATGGCTTGGAGCCATGGAGGATGAACTAAAGTCTATGAGCACTAATGATGTATGAGACTTAGTAGAAAGTCCTGATGGAGTCAAAACAGTAGGCTGTAAATGGGCCTACAAAACTAAGCATGACTCTAAGGGAAATGTCGAAAGGTTCAAAGCAAGGCTCGTAGCAAAAGGCTTCTCACAAAGAGAGAGGATTGACTATAATGACACCTTTTCTCCTGTCTCAACTAAAGATTCATTCAGAATTGTTATGACACTTGTAGCTCATTATGATTTAGAGCTGCATCAGATGGATGTTATGATGGAATTTCTTAATGGCGACTTGCAAAAGAATGTTTACATGGCTCAACCGGAAGGTTTTGTCGTGGAAGGCAAGGAGCATATGGGATGTCGACTTAAGAAATCAATTTATGGCTTAAATCAAGCATCGAGGCAGTGGTACCTCAAATTCGATAAGACAATGAGTTTTGGATTTAAGGAAAATGAAGTTGATAACTGCATATATGTTAAGTTTAAGGGGAGTAAATTCACCCTCTTAGTACTTTATGTGGATGATATCTCATTGGCCAGCAGCGATAAGGATATGCTGTTTGAGACCAAGAGATTTGTTTCATCTAATTTTGATATGAAGGATCTCGGTGATGCCTCTTATGTTCTTGGCATTGAAATTCACCAAGATAGGTCCAAAGGAACATTAAGTTTATCTCAGAAGGCATACATTGACAGAGTACGGAAGAGATATAATATGCATAAGTGCTATGGCTTGCCTGCTCCTATTGTTAAGGGCGATAAGTTTGGGACATTTCAATGTCCGAGGAACCAATATGAAACTGATCAGATTAAGTCGGTTCCTTATGCTTTAGCTGTCGGAAACATTATGTATGCTCATGTATGTACGCGCCCTGATTTAGCTTTTGTAACCGGGATGCTTGGCAGATATCAGTCAAATCCAGAACCGGACCACTGGAAAGCCGTTAAGAAAGTTTTGCGCTATATGCAAGCTATTAAGCATTTCATGCTCATATTTAAGTTTTCTGATAACCTTGAAGTTATTGGTTATTCAGATTCAGATTTTGCGGGATGTGTTGATACTAAGGAATCCACGTCAAGTTATATCTTCACACTCGCAGGAGGAGCTTTCTCGTGGAAAAGCTCCAAACAAACCCTTACGGCATCTTCAACGATACAAGCTGAGTTTGTGCCATGTTATGAGGCTACCAGGCAGGCTGTATGGCTTAAGAACTTTATCCCGGGATTGAATATGGCAGACAGCATTTCTAGACCACTCATTCTGTACTGCGATAATCAACCCGCGGTTTTCTATTCGAGTAACAACAAGTCAAGTGCGGCTGCCAAGCACATTGACATAAAGTATCATGTTGTGAAAGATAGAGTCCAGGATCAAACAATTAAGGTTGAGCATATTGGAACTAAATTTATGCTTGCGGATCTGCTCACAAAAGGCTTACCACCCAATTTTACGTGATCATGTTGCCGGCATGGGTTTATTGGAAAGCCTCTGATTCTGGATAAAAGGACCTTAAAGCAAACCAACTCCCATTAAGTTAATGTATATCCATTTCGAGATAGGATAGTACACTATAGGTACTGGGGTTGTACGGCACTTAATTGGCCATGCAACACTTTGCCTTGGTATGCTGTTTTATCGAGAATGGGCTTATGATGTTAGCCTTACGATCAAAGGGGAGAATGTTGGGTTGATCTCGGCTAACTAACCCTGAGTTTCAGGGAGGCAACTCCACCACTCGCGCCATGATCGGAAGCGCCACTAACCCCTCTTGGTTTCGGTCCCGGTCACCCAGCGCCATATAAAAAGGACTAGGGTTTTCGGGAGAGCTTAAGACACGAGTTGCTAAAGGCCTTACAAACCCTAACAAGCCCGATCTCTAACGGTGCGCTGTGGTGAACGAAGGCAGAAGCCCTTCTCCGACCACGACATCAGCTTCACTGTGTCGACCGACCACCGACCACCTCTTCAAGTCCGGGTATGTAAATCACGCTTCCGCTCTAATGTTAATGCTAGGTGTTCATGTTTGATCTAGGGATTAAAGCTTTATGTTAATGTTAGACTTAGAATAAACTTACACGACCGAGACCCTTGACATTGTCCAATGTGTTCCTTGCCAAATCAAGTTTTCTGGAGTCCAGGAACTTCATTCTGCCAATCCCATCAGGCAACCTGATCTTGTTACATGGAAGGACGAGATGCGACAATCGCTGCAAATGAACAATATCTGATGGGATAACAATTGATAGGACGTATCCAAATGTTGCAAATTCCTAATTTGACTCGGCAGCTCTAAGGGCTTACATTGTTTTGACAGAAGCCTAGCATCAATCTTCAAATATCTTAGTCGAAACAATTCACACATACCGGTGAGATCAAATCCAATATCGTCCGAATTGCTAGAAAATTCTAGAAGCAGAACTTGGAGATAATTGAACTCCAACAAAGTAGGCATGCACCTAGAGATCTCGAACACCGCAATGGATCGAACCTGCCCCAGGCTAACAGTTGAATGCAATTTGACATCTTTTGCCCCCATCAAAGTTGATGGAGAGTCAACGGATCCCGTCATGCAGTCTTATGCATGCCTGAATTTTGGCGTAGATGCAAGGCCATTCGGCCCATGTAAGCCCATATAGCCTCAAATTAATGGGCTAAACTATCGATTTGCCAATTCGTTAGAACCGTCCACCCACGTAACTATCAGACGCCTCCAGCCCATCTTGATGCCAACGCTGCGAGTTCAACGCAAGCCAGTGTGCCACCGTAATGCAGACAATACTTATGGCCCCGTTCGGTTGGGCTGAAAAAGTTATAGCTTATAGTTGAAATTACACTATAGCTACTGAAATTTTACTGTAGTTAAAGGTGGCTTATTTGGCGTAATTAAATCTAAAAAATTTAAAAATAGAAAAAAATATGCTAGCTCATCACGGACAACGCAGCAATCGAATACGGGAAAAAACCAACAAAAAAGTTCAAAAAATAGCCAAAAGTTCAGAAAAAGACAAAATTTATAAATAGTGAAAAATAAGCTAGAAGTCAGAAGCTGAAACTGAAATGAGCGGAGCAGCAGGTTCCTCGCATGATCAGACCCTCCGGTTGATGCTGCGGTACTTCTAGAGTTGCCATGGTGAAATTAATTTGCAACTATAATCTGGACGATACAATAGTACTACTAGCAATGAAGAAGCTAGATAGATACAGCAATAAAGTATAGCGAAAGCTAGGTAGGTAATAGGTATATATGGGTGATGCGATCTCTAAGTTCAAATGCAGTTGCGTATTTGCAAAGTACAAAGTCATGATCCAATATTAGCATGCGTTGCTGTTTACATAACCATGAGGCCGTGAAATCTTCTTAAATTAGGTTACACTTGCATTACTAGTATTCTGAAAATTAATTTTCTCCAATAAAGACTTGGAAACAGAAAAGACGCAAATTTGCTCGGTTCTGAAATAAGCTTACAGAGGTACCGGATAAAAATAACTTGTGCGGCCGGTTCTATTTGCATCAGAGACTTGCACAGTTTTGAGTTGACTGGATGACACCGGAGGCTGAAGGTACAATTTCATCGTTACTTGTTTCTTAACTCCAATATGGGACTGTTGGGGTTCGCGATCCATATCCGTCATCTATTTGTGCTGTGTCCGTATACCAAATACTCCAACTTCATATTCTATTTGTGCTGTGTCCGTATACCAAATACTCCAACTTCATACTTCATATTCGTATCCGATATGGTCACATCTGGCTCTAAATTCGAAGGAAAAAATGTTAGTTAGAACACAACGAGCAATAGTTGAATGATGCTGACGCTGCCTCCGAACTGGGCCATCCGCACGAAGGCCCCTGCCTATCTACACGCGCCCAACTTGAATGATGCTAACGCTGTGATTTGTGAGCTCGGCATGGAAGTGCAACTGGTGTGCAGCCGTAATGCACACAATAGTAATATCAGACAGCAAGTTAAGGCCCTGCTTAATTGGGTTTTTTTTGAGTGGTTTATAGCTAAAAAGTACTTTAGCTGACTGAAAAAATATTATAGCTGATGGTTCATTGTCTTCATTGCATTGCTTTAAAAGGAGATGAAAATCAGAAAAGCTGCTGATTCAATGCAGCACCAAAACATCTGTGTTCCATCCTGTGTATGCATTATGTTGGTTAAGTTGTTCGAAAGTTAAGTTCTTCGGATGATCAGAGCATCCCATTGGTGCTAGTGTTATTATAGATTTGCCATGCTGAAATCAAAGTGCAACTATAGTCTGTACGATACAACAGCCCAAGTAGCACTCTGCAGTGGGTTGCAAGGAATATGAAGAAGCCAGATATGATACGCCAATCTGCGGGGAAAGCTAGGTAACGGCCTAACGGGTATATTGAGCGATGCAATCTCCAAGTTCAAATCTAGTTGCGTCTTAGGAAAATAGAAAGTCATGATTCAATATAACTTGCAGTGTTGTTTACATAACCATGAGGACGTGACATCCAATTGAATAAGGTTACACTTGCATTCTTGCATCATTATTGTACTGGAAATTAACTAACGTCGATAGTTTAAAGACTTGGAAACAACAACGCGTGTAAACAGATAACACAGATAAGAGAGTGCTTCTATATTTTCTTCAAAGTGATTTGTACAACTTTTAAAACATAACTGAATCGTGGATAGTGATTACTTACCTATTCGTATGCTTTAAGATTAGTACCATTTTTATTAGAGTGGAAAACATGAAAACACAACTTCACAGACAAATAGATTTAGTTTTCGGAATGAAGATTACAGGTGCAAATAGTAAACTTGCAATGCGTAAAACGAGCACACACCACATAGCACTAGTAGAGAAGAACACGAAGTTGACTGAGAAGGACGACCGATGGCATGGTCGTCAATTTCGAGGGGTGATTTCTTTCGGAAGTTTTTAAATTCGAATCAAAATCCCACCGATCGAAATAGGCCCCAAAAGTACTACTTTTGGTCCTATACCATATAGCTCTAGATTTTCTCAACATCCAGTACGGGAGTGTTGGGGTTCTTAGATACTTGTTCTCTGATGGCAGCCCCCGCAGCATCCACCGACTCCAGATGTGCCGCATCCCGACAACGAATGGTGGCATGGACTCGCGTGAGGCAAGAGAGGTGCTGGATGCCAAAATCAAAATCTCCATATTGAGACCCTGTGTACCGTGCGTAGAAATCAAATCGAAGCCTTCGGAGCTGCGGCATGGCCCCTGGTGTGAACTGCAGCCACATCCACGGACACATGTAGGAAAACACCACGAGACACCGGAATCCATCCGTGCTAATGATGGGCCTTTCTATTCCAGAACATTCTGAATGCAAGTCGAGAAGGATCAGATTAGGCAAGGCCCCCAGAACAAGGAGACCTTCCGTTTCTATGCGATAAATCTTGATACGCAGGTGGGTGAGGTTTACGAGTGAGGCCATCTTAGGTGGGACTCCTTTGAAGTGGTGGGCGCCAGAGATTGTCAGCTCGAATCTTCGGAGGTGGCGCGGAGGGACCCATGAATCCAGCAGTATGTCAAGCGATTCACTTGAAGGGAAACCCTCGAGAAGTAGGGACTGAAGGCTCGACTTTCCAACCTCGTCGAGGAAAGACATGATACTCCGTCGGTCATAGGAATATCTACCCCATATTATGCCTAGCATCCTCAGCCGCTTGGACATAATCAGAAGCTCTGACAATGAATTGAGTGAGCTATTCCTGTCGCCACCAATGTTTGATACTTCTTCTAATTCTTGCATTTTCCAGATTTCTTTTGGCACTTGGACAGGTTTGCTAAGTAGTAGATGCACCAACTTTCGCAATCCAACTATAGATGCTGGCAAAGCCCTCAGGAAGGTGGTCCCTCGCAAATCCAGGGTCTCCAAGTGATGTAGCTCTCCAATTTCTTCTGGTAGCTTACTGATACCAGTCCCTCCGAGTCCCAAGTATCTCAGTAGAACCAATCCTGCAATGCCTTTAAGAATGTGGCTTCCCAAATAATCAGCAACTTCTAGATCCAGCACTCGCAGAAATCTCAAGTGCAAAATTTCACCAGGCTTCCCTTTAACATCCCTAAAAAATATTAGGGATCGAACTCTAGATAGGGGCACGGTGCTCGAGGCCAAGGTATCATCATCTTCGTCTTTGTTATTGCAGTCGAATGAGAATCGTCGAATCGTGTCACGTGGAAATGGTCCAGACCTCAATTCTGCACCGGTTGTAACAAAGTTGTCTTCGCTTGACAAGGATGCGATGAAATCAAGAATCACACCATGAACAGTGCAGCCCACGGCCTGGCCATCGTTGTAGTCGAACACCGGCTGAATCAATCTCCTACTGATAAGCTCGTTAAAGTAGCTCTCCCCTGTTTCCCACAAGCTTTCTTCATCTCTTTTAGGTATAAATCCTTCAGCTATCCATATCCGTATTGAACTATCCTTCTTGATGGTATAATTTTCTGGAAAAGCACTCAAGTACAGAAAGCAAGACTTCAATGGCAGAGATAGATCAGCATAACTCATGTCCAGTAACTTTCTTATCCCTTGTGACGTGGAATATTGGTCCAACACTGAATAAATAGATTCCTGAAGCTTCTTCGATGGTCCCAATTCCGCAGATTTCCTGTCTAATAAGCCGGCTGCAACAATTATGGCCAATGGCACGCCACCACACTTTCTCAACATGTCATCAGCAACTTCATTAAAATCACCCGGCCTTTCTTTTTCTTGAACAGATATTCTGCTACAAAATAACCTTCTGTAGTAATTCTCACTAAGAGCCTCCATCCGGTAGATAACATCACTAGGATGTAAGGAACAAGATTTGGCTACATTCATGATGCAAGTTGTTGTCAATATACGACTCCCAAGATCATTATCGGGGAAAGCACAACTGATTACCTTCCAGTCCCTTATGGTCCATATATCATCGAGTACAATAAAATACCTAACATTTAAATTCGAGAAGGTAGACATTATCATGCTAGGCTTGACATTACAATAAGTGAAAATGTTTATAAAAGATACTTTGAGAAGATATACTATTGTAGCTACAAAATTACAACAAGTGAAATTCTAAGGACACAAAATAGAGGAGTCAACAGAACCATGCAAACAGAGTAGTGAGAATGGAAAAGTGAAAAGAATGAGCGAGGAAAAAATGAATCCGATGTCCTCACATGCCCCTTGGGGGCTCTTTATATAGAATTGAGAGCGTCTATTCCCTATCTTGCCCCCTTATTATTGCATAGAGGTGAGGGTATAGTGGTACATTCGTTGATGTGTATATTAGTTTATTCATTGGCTTGCCCTAAGGTCCATTAGGCATTCCTAATGATCTAAGGAGTTGGTACCCCACGACAGATACATTTTGTTAACACAATTATCCTTGATACTTAGAAATTAACAGCAGGGAAGTCACGGGATAAACACATGCAAAAAAATTCCAAAATTAGACCCATCTAACTTGTAGTTAGTGGAATTCAAACCATGGCTTTTAGTCAGACGACATGTGGGCCGACATGGGTACTACATTAGTTGGACTAGCCACTGGTTAGCCCAAAAAAAAAGGGTTTTGTTAAACATCATCCGGATGTTTTCTTCCTAACTATCATCCAGATTTAGAACCGTTAGATTAGAGATCCAATGGCCATGAATTCTTCCCCCTCCCTCTTGAATTTTACCCCTCCCCTTTGAAAAAAATCCCCCCTTCAAAAACAAGGAGCCTCTTGATCTCTAATCCAAGGGTCATAAATTTAGATGATAGTTAGAAAGAAAATATCCGGATAATGTCGAGACACTCCAAAAAAAAAAGAAAGCACAATTCAACAAATAGCCTGATTTTTTGTTGTGTCAAAGAAACAATTGGTTAACTTTAGGAAATGCTTCATAGGCCTGGATGGTGAAGGAAGCATGGTGATGTCAACCTGGTTCAAGTAGAGGCATGGTCAAGACCGAGATGCTGCAAGGTGGTGCGGCGAGTGACTCAAATCAGTGCAAGTGTGGAGGCGGTTTAGAAGGTTAGGAAGAGACAGATACTTGTCTCCATAGCATGGAAGTCATGGCGGTTTAGAAGAGACAGAGAATCAAGAGAAATATGGCACAATGAGGATGAAGCTTCGATTCTAAGGCATGAGTGTAAGGTGGTCTGGGGATGTCGAGATCAAGTGGATGGAGTAGCAAGCAAGAAAGCATGAAGACGGAGTCAAGATCGTAAATCTTTACTATTATAAAAGTGTGAGTTGGTGGTTGGTTCATTCTCCCTCCTCTCTTCTCAGCCATCCGATTTGATCTGGATCATTCGTCTCTCTTCTCCTCTCTCTCTCTCTCAGGATACAACTGCCCACCCCCTCCACTTTTCCATTTCCTCGTGCATTCTGGCCACCCTTCTATGTTTGTCGCTTGCTCTCCAATGTTTGATGTGTGAAGTTGGCTAAGCAGTAAGTTTTGTCTCACCATTTTTATGACTTCATTGCAACGCATGGGTCTCTAACTAGTGTTGGATAAGATTTTGTGAGAGACAGAAGACCCAATTTATTGGCGGGTAATGGGTCTACCCAGAAATGTAATAGAGGTTGGAGCACAATAACTACCGAGAGTAAGAGGTGTTCAATCATACCAACTAGTTTAAGTATATGTAACGGGTCTACATTGACACATACTCTTACAAAACTATTACAGAACGAAGGACTATGTGAGAAGCTCCAAATTATTACTGCGATGAATTATTGTAAGTTTTGTGGAGTGGTCAAGTGATATTGTAAAGATCACACTTTGTCTGGATTGATTTTAGATAGAAATTAAGGATTTTAGAATTTGAGTCTTGGATTGAGTTGGGTGACCTGGGTCATTGCATTAAGATTGTATGATGCATATTTTGACTAACGTGATTCAAGTTGTAAAGAACTTATGTCTGGAAATGATTTCTTTGTCTTTGGATGTGCAGAGTCACTTGGAGTTAACCGTGGTCAATGGCGAGGATTGGGGTTATGCTCAAGGAGGGGTTCAGACCCAGAACGATCAAGGATATTGGGTAAGACGGTGAGCTCAAGCATGGCATAAGAAAGGCGGAAAATATTGAAGGCGAGTTTGAACGGTGAGATTGCACATGTGGCTTGGACAGTCTAAGTAAGTCATGGTTCGGTGAAATCAGGACGAGAGAGACTTAGTGATGCATGGCAAGCTAGTTGTGCACCTACACATGATAAGCATTGCGATTGCTTGCAAAGGATGGTGATGATGGGGTCAGCAAAGGGTATTTGGTAGTTTGGCTAAAATATCGGAAACTACCTTGGATCAAAACCGCGGCACATATGTGGTGGTTGGGAGAGCGGTTTAGGTCAAGGTGGATCAAGGCTAAGGATTTAGTAGATTTAGAATTATGCACTTTGAAAAAGTGTATAAATGAACATGTGTGAGTAAAATCCATTGTGTGGGGTTACCGAGTTACCCCATTATGCTAAATGGATAGTATCTACTAAGGGGTGGATATGATTGGCTAGCCCATCTATAAAAGGGGTTTGGGATGGAGACATGTGGTTATCCATCTAACCCATCTCTCTTGTGCTTTCATATTTAGAGTTAGGGTTTGAGAGTAGAGTGCTTGGTGTGCTCTTTGTCCTCCAAGGTGGAGTGGCTGTAAAACTTTTCTCCTCAAGCAGCAATAGAATCAATCTTTGATCATCTTTATAGCTATTTCTTGTCTTGATTGATTTGCTCTTGATTTGGTTGGCTTTTCCTCTCCTCTTATCCCTCTTTTTGATCTTGTTGTACCAAGGATGTATAAGAGATAGAGATAATCTCAGAAAATCTATCTCCATCGGTCGATATTTTAATACTGATCTTACGTATAATTTCTTGGATTTGAGGAAAACCTTAAAGACCTGACTACGATCATACAAAGAATAGACACGGGAATTTTATACGGGTTCGGGCCTTCTCTTGGGAGAATAACCCTACTCCTGTGTTGCTATTGCTTAGAGAATTGATTACAGCTGAGTAAGTAATGCGAAGCGGTGACAGTTGTTCTATGTCAAAAGTCGCCTTAACAATTCAAGTGATAACCGTTCGACGAGAGTTATAGCCCATTCGTCGTGTGATGATTGTTGTCAGAGAGAGAGAGAGATCATGTGTGGTTATTAAGAACAAACATATGTTCTAACCGCCTTGTTTGATGAACCCATGATGTCGCAGGTCACCGTAGACAAGCCAGTCGAAGATGAATAGGTCGCAAGAGGGTCCACAACCATGAGGTGGTCGCAGGATAACTTATGACTATGTGGTGGTCGTAGAAATGCTTACGACTAAGTGGTTGTAGAAGGGCATACGACTATGCGGTCATACAAAGACTCACGACTGAGAAGTGGTCGTAGAAGAGCTAATGACTACTTTATAAAACTTCTCCCTTATTGATAAGGGATATACTCAAATAATATAATGATGTAATAATTTAATGATTATTATATCCTCATCATCTAGGCCTCCAACTTCAAGTGAAACTAACTTACTTGAGAAAAAGAAGTTGTAAATGAAAGAAGGTCAAAAGCAATATCTTTTCGATTCTCTTTGACAGAAGTGAGTTTGGTCAAAAAGGTAATTTCACTTGAGTTGTGAAAATAAGCGGACTTCAAATAGGTGAAAAGAATTCAAATTGTCTTCTACATCTATCTACTGGAGTAGTTTCCGATGAAGTAATAATTGTTCAGTTCCCGAGATGGGTAACCAATCCATAGGGTTATAAAAGCTTACCGTGAGGTAACTTTTGGTCTCCTTACTTTACCCTTCTACTCCGACCCGCTTTGAGCTTTCCATCGCCAACAAAATCGTCTTCTTCCTTCAATCTCTGTCAAATCCAAACCAACCATTCAGGAAAAATGACTAAGTCATTGTTCACCCTCCATGGAAATTCATCAAATATATTGAAGTTGTCGGACAACACTAGCCAACGGGAGAAATTGGAATAATCCCAGTGTTCCAGGCATATTGTGAGCGCAGCCTTCGTCTCCTTGCTCATCCCTGCCTCATAATTGTACTAGAGTATTTTAGGGTCAATTTGGTGAACTTGGTTCCCAATTCAATCACCATGCTTAGCGTTTTCGTGTACTTGTGTGAGGCTTACCTGGGTATTATACTGGATCTCGAGCTATTTTAGTATTACTATGAAATGAGCAGGCATACCAGAATTGATGGGAGCTATGGTCTGAAGCTCCATGATGGTAAGACAGAGTAGTATATCCAGATGTTTACTCGGTCTTCATGGCTAAACTGGAAAAAGAGGTGGTTCTACTGGGAGACGACCAGCGAAGACAACCTTTCTTTCGTGGGGAAGGACACGAAGGAGAATAATTCCTAGAATTCGGTCCCCAAGAACCTTACTCAGACAGCCCCTTATATTTCAGCTATGAGAGAGCTGAGGGACAAGGGACTCACCGATTGGCACGTGGTGAAGGACTTCATCACCCGTTGTATCAGCCCCCTAAAGCGACGAGCACATCCCATGTGGATGTACTCAGAAGCCACAGATATGACCAGAATTACAAGAACAGTAAGTAATAATCAAACTCATTCCCATAATTGGATTCTAAATTTCCAGCACTATATACTGACTGCTTCATCTACATGAACAGATCTTGTTTTGGGGGAAATTGACTCCCGGGTCAAGCTCATCTGCGAGAAAGCTCCAAC
The DNA here is from genome assembly GCA_017311315.1 of Dendrocalamus latiflorus. Lineage (NCBI taxonomy): Eukaryota > Viridiplantae > Streptophyta > Magnoliopsida > Poales > Poaceae > Dendrocalamus > Dendrocalamus latiflorus. Next base: position 51,196,505 of record CM029641.1, read on the forward strand.
ACTTGATGTAGAAGCCCCTCACATTCTGGTGGATGTATCCATCGAAGAGAAAAAAGAACACTTAAAGGTAATAAAAAATCAACCTCATCTTTAGTATTACATAGTCATAGATAACGACTAAATAATGTTTTTATTTATTGCAGAATGTAGGCATGAATAACCGTCAGGATGACCAAGGGGTCGAACTGATGGTCATAATAGAAGAGGTAGAGAAAGCCAAGGCTCCTCCGGCCAAGAGATTTTGACTGACCAAAGCTATCGACAAGAAAAAAGGGGAGCACAAGTGCTACCATTCCCTTGCCGTTCTTCCTTCTGCTGCTCCGATCGACCCCATGAAGCAGTTCTTTGAGGATGTGGCTACTGCAAATGAGATAGGGGCAGCCACACTAGAGCAACCGACTTGTAAGATCAAGGTACCCTTCTATTATGATAATGAAACTTTCTCAGTTGATGTTTCTCAAAGCTTTATCAAGTAACTCAAAAAGGAAGACTGTAAGAGTTTGTATCTTTTGTGAAGGAGATTGCCGCAATAGCATGAACCGTGATTGAAAAGGAGACTGCTCTCCAGGTGGTCGAAATTGGTTTTGACTACTAGGATGGGCGAGAGGGACGAGGAGTAGTAACTCTTGCTCAAGAATTTTGATGAAATGTGGTCAAAAATTTCATTCCTCCATGACTAGACGTGGTCGAAGAGAAGAAGTTAAAGAAACCAATCTTTGGAAAGATTTCTTCTAAATTCAAGATCAAGACTACAAAAGCAAGGTATGTAGATGAAAACATGAATATAGCATTTTACCTCTATATCTTCTTAAATGCAGACTTACTTCTCTTTTCGTGAGTTTAGCCTGGCTCTTCCATCGATCAAGGATGCTTCTACCGAGAAGTTCCCTGTGGCTCTACCCGTAGTCGAAGAAGCGGAGGAGATGGTAGTTGAAGAAACGACCACTGTAGCAACAGAGATTGAAGACAGGGTGGAAATACCTGGTCATGAAGTTCGAAACCCCTCTGATTGCCTCGCCGAGGGGACTCCTCCTTGTTTCCAAGAAGGTACAGCCAGAGAAGAAGAAGAAAAAGAGCAATCAAACTTCTTCTTGGAGTTTTTTAATCCTACCTTTGTAGTGGGGCCTTTTTCCAGCCAATCTCTGAGCCAAGCCCCACACCCCAAGGACCTTCCTGATAAGGGAAATATTTTCAATGATGAGCGTCTTGAAAAGGTGTGGTGGAACAAGGTCAATAAGCTCGATCAACTGGAAGACTCCAGGTGGGTACTCGCCAAGTTTGCTCATAGGAGTATGAATGTAAGTATCGAGTACTCAAGCATTCGTACTTGGTTTTTTTGGTCTCTTACCATCCTTCTTTATGCAGAGAACATAGAAAGATATATCAACTATGGCCGACTACCACAAACAACTCATGCTTCTATGACAACAAAATGCTAAACTCTCCAAGGAGGTAGAGGCATGGTACGTTATTGGCTCATGTAGATGAACTCTATTTTGACTACTTGTCTAGTCTTTTCATGTCTGTTTTCAACCTTTACAGGTTTAAGAGTGACGAGAAGTTCTTAGCTACAACACTTGGAAATGAGAAAATCAAGACACAAAAGCTAAAGAAAGAAAACATTGACCAATCAATAAGCCTTATGAATGCCAATTCTACAATTAAAACTTTGCAAGAGAAAATAAAAATTAAGTTCTAAACTTAAGACTGTTTATTTAGATGTTTTTCTTGTCTTCCTTTAGCCCTTTTCTTTCGACATAAAAAGAGGTTGAAGCTTCCCATTGAGGTCAAAGAGAAGGTCAAAGTGATCGAAGAACTTACTCATATTAGTAAAGAGAAGAATGAGAGAATAAAGCTATTGGAAGAATAGCACAAAGTTGAAGTCGATAAGTTTGATACTCGACTAGCAGGTAAGAAAAGCTTTATCTTCGATCAGTTCTTCTAACTAGTCTTTTGACAAGTAATTTTCTGACATCTTTGCTTTATTTGTAGAGGCCATGATCGAAATAAAGCAACTTGTTCAAGTTTTGACTCGTAGCCAAGAGGAAATGAAGTCGATGAAGATCATACTTCAAGATAATGTTTTGCTCCTCAACGATCTACTCGGTGGGCTAGATGCTAAAAGGGATCACTCCCTTCGAGGACACCATGGATGCTCATGCAAGTATGATCGGGCAACAAGTCAGTGCTTTAGAGAAGCTCTTATCTACTCTAAAGACTAATCAGGCCAACTCGATTCGGGAGGCAGTTAAGGGTGTTGTGAGCTATGCCTTATCAAAACTCAAGGCACGTGACCAAAGCCTCCACCTCTAACCAATCGATCATGACTTCGACTGCTCTGAAGCAGAGGCAACTCATCTGATCGAAGAACTAGAGCCAACTGGTTGAAAGGTCGCGGAGGAGATGCAACATGGCTCTCCTTTTCATCAGAATAGTTTGTAAATAGGAAATTTGTAAAGAACAAACCTTTGTTAATAAATATTATCTTCTTTTTTTTGCAATTCATCTTGTTGAGCAATTAGTACTCGTAAGACAAAAAACAAAGAAATAAAATGAAATTACGGCTAAGAAATGAAATTATGTTGATAAGTCTATCCTAGCCCCCGACTATTTACTTAGTTTATGTGGATAAACAAAGCAAATAGTACAGAGTAAAGTATGTAGAGACCATAGTAGTTCATTTGATCATCATTGTCAACTTCAATTGTCATGTTCTAGCAACAAAAGTCAGGAATGAGTTAATGCTAGGAAGTTCTGTCTAGTGGGCAGGACCACATGCAGAGAGAAAAGGCTTCGAATAGGTGACGTTACCTTTCTTTGACAAGGTTAATCAAATCGATGACATAAATGATAACATGGCAAGCACTTAGAGATTCCTTCTCTTGTATGCGTTCAATGTTTTCCAAGACAACTCAGTTGATAATAATTGTTGTCATGTACTGAACCCTTTTGAAGATACTCATACATGGGAGCCATCCAGGTATCCTCATAGTCTAGAGAGGCTGCTTCATTAGGAGTTGTCTCTGGCGTTTCGACTAGAGATGGGTTCTAAAATTGTTCCAAGAAAACTCCTGGTGGTACTTTGATCAGGAAGAAGCTATTCGAATCAACTGGTCAACCAGAAAGTTATCCTTTCAAAGGATATACTGTAACTCGAAACCGAAAAAGTGTTTCTTAAGATTTTGGTCTTTTGATAAGTACTGAGGCATGGTCAAACTAGAGCATTGGTACTCTTTTCTAACCTGATTTATGACTGAGTAAAGTCCATTACCGATCCTTAAACTTTTTATGCTGTGTCATCCCGGTCCATAGACTTTTAAAGTGTGTCATCCCGGTCCTTAAACTTTCAAAGTGTGGCAATTTCTTTTGAAAGTCTATGGACCGGGATGACACAGCATAAAAAGTTCACTGCTACAACTACATAGGATATTGCCAGACTTTGAAAGTTTAAGGACCGGGATGACACACTTTAAAAGTCTATGGACCGGAATGACACAGCATAAAAAGTTTAAGTACCGGTAATGGACTTTACTCTTTATGACTAGTGTAGAGTCTCCTCTCATGAATAGTTGACGAATCCCGAGCACTTTCATAGCTCGTATGCTAGCCAATAAACCTTCATATTTAGCCACATTATTAGTGGCTGGAAAGTGTAGTTGAATGACATACTTTAAGGTCTCTCCAACGGGAGATTTTAGGACCACCCTAGTCCCCGAGCCACTAAGCGTAAGTGACCCATGAAAGTACATCATCCACTGGTCATGGGAGTTGTACTGGGAATCCTAAACAGGTTCAGGATTTGTCCATTCAGCATCAAAGTCTACCAAGATCTGAGATTTAATGGCCGTTTGAGACATGAAATGGAGGTCGAATCCCCCAAGTTCTACTAACCATTTTGTCATGCGCCCTGTTGTTTTCCTATTCTAGTGGACCTCTCCTAAGGGAAACTCAGATAGTGTAATAATTTTGTGCACCTGAAAATAATGCCTTACTTTCCTTGAAGACATCAGGAGGGCATATAGGAGTTTTTGATCCTTAGGGTAGCGCTCTTTAGGTCCATGTAAAACTTCGCTTATGTAGTACACTGGTCGTTGAACACCTTCACATTATGCAACCAGTACAGTACTTATTGCCTGTGGTGTGGCAGCTAGATACATCAAGAGTGTCTCACCTGGTTTCAGAGAAACTAGAATAGGAGCACTCACAAGATATCTGTTGACATCCTCGAAGCATCATTAGCGGCTTTCAACCACTCAAATCCCTTGTGTTTCCTTAGAAGCTTGAAAAAAGGGAGTCCTTTCTCTCCCAGCCGTGCGATGAAATGATTTAGAGCCGCCATGCACCCGGTGAGTTTTTGGACTTCTTTCCTCGTGGTCAGAGGGGGCATCTGCTCAATGGCCTTTATCTTTTCAGGATTTGCTTCGATACCACTTGCTGAAACAAGGAATCCGAACAATTTTTGTGACGAATCGCCGAACACATACTTCTCATGATTGAGTTTCAAGCGGTGCTTTCTGAGGCTATCGAATGTCTCTTGCAGTCTAAAATATAATTATGTTGTTTGATGCTCTTTACAACTAGATCATCAATGGAGGCTTCCAAATTTCAGCCCATTTGATATAAAAGTCAATTGCATCAAACGCTGAAAAGTTGGACCAGTATTTTTTAAACCAAATGGACTTTTGACATTGCAGAACACTCCAAATGGTGTAATAAATGTGGTCTTCTCTTCATCTTCTGAAGACATACTAATCTTGTAATAACCAGAGTATGCATCTAGCAAACTTAATATTTCACAATCAATGGTAGAGTCAACCAATTGATGGATACAAGGAAGAGGAAAACAATTATCATTTAGACAAGCTTTATTAAGATCAGCATAGTCTATACACATACGCCACTTATATTAGACTTCTTAACCATTATAGGGTTAGCCAACCACTTTAAGTGATTGACTTCTCTTATGAAGCTTGCTTTTAGTAGCTTGTCCAATTCTGACATAATAGCTTCCCATCGGTCAAGTGCAAATCTCCGTAATTTTTATTTTATGAGTTTCTTGTTAGGCTGTAGAGCTGGCATATGCTCAATAACCTCTCTGGGGACCGCTGGTATGTCGAATGGTTGCCACGCAAATACATCTGTGTTTGCCCGAATGAAGGTGATGAGGGCGTCTTCCTATGCGGGGTCGGAAGTTACCCCGAAGCGAATGGTCTTGGAAGGCTCCACCGGATCCAGCGGGACTTCTTTGACTTGCTCATTTGGCTTTAGTGCAGCTTTAGGCTTCGAGTGCTTGGTCGAAGGCTACGCGTTGTTTGCTTTTCGAGTCGGTAACTGCTCAACCATCTCAAGAGACTTGTGGTCACACATAAGCACTGTAACACCCCGCCCACTCTCTGGGCCAAGATGCTACCACCTCTACTACTCCTACCATTTCATCAACACAGGAGAATTTAAAACCAACACTAATTTATTTATTGTGCTGCGTTCAGTACACTGACAAAAGGTGATCCAAAAGTGCTACTGGTTCGTGCCGATCATTCATGTGCTAATCCCGCCCGCCTGTCGTCCTCAACGGTCACCTAAAAAACATCAATAAAACAAGGCTGAGTCCACCGACTCAGCAAGTACAAAGCAAAACAGCAAATGACAGGGTCATTCATTAGACCATAATCATTCCAGTTTCATTATCCACTATTCCATTTAATCACTTTACGTCTCGATGAACTATTCATTATGCACATGCACATGCTCATGCTTTTCTTTCTCAACTCTTTAGCCTATATCGGTATAGCAGAGTGAGCACCCGTCGATGCTCACCCAGGCCCGCCCTGTTTCATGCGGGGACCTCAAGCCCGTCCTGTTTCATACGGGGACCTCAGTATCCCGTACTCTCATACGGGGACCTCAACTCCACTCCCGTGGAGCGTCCACTCAACGTGGACCAATGCTATCTTTTTTCATGACATGCATGCAATGCAAGTTCTCCGACTACGCATATCAACATGACATGTCTCATCCTTTACCGTGCATTATTTCTCAGTATGCATTCTCAATTATAATTGACTTACCCCAACATGGTAAGCGAGGCTTTATCCGGAAATATTTAACTTACCTCACCACGGTAAGTAGTGCATCATCATTCAATTTAGCCGAAATCACTACCCGAATTCACCGCTTTACAATGCACTTGCCTGGTTAGCCTCGGGGATGACGCGTGGACGGCTCCGACCCGGGAACTCCACCTGCGTACATGTCACCCCGACTCAACGGCAAAACAAAAATCCAAAGCTTAAATAAATATCACGATCCTACGCGCTGACTCGACTCGAGCATAGAATATACGGGGTCAAGGTCCTGTCGCGCAGGAACCACCCCTATTTTTTCTCTTTTCTTTTTCTCCTCTTTTCTTTCTTTTTTCCTCTCTTTTTCTTCCCTTTTCTTTTCTTCCTTTCCTCACCTACCCGGCCCTCTCTCTCCTCCCTATCTCTTTTGGCCAAATCGGCCTGGCCTCATTCTTCCCCAAACCTCCTCACGTCTCTCCCTCCCTCTCTCTCTCTCTCATTCCGGCCGAACGGGCCTCTCCAGGTGGCGCGGAGGCACACGGCGCGCCGGCCCCTGGGCCCGCCGCCGGTGGCCCTGCCGGCCCCCTCCTCCCTCTCGTTTGATCGGCAAGGAGGCTCCGGGCGGTGTGCTCTCGGCTTGGATCCATCGGCCACGACTCGCCGCCGGCAGCTCCCCCCGGCCCCCCTCGCTTACCTCACCTTCCCCCTCTTTCCCCGCTTCCTGCGTGCGCTACCACGCCGCTCCTCCGGTGGCGCGGCCCGGCCCGGTACAGCTGGCCCGAGACCCGCCGGCGCCGGCGCCTCTGTCGCCCCCTTACCTTCCCACTCCCTCCCTTCTCACGCGCGGGCACCTCCCCAGTGGCGCCGGCCCCTCCGCTCGCCGCCGGCCACTGGGCCGCCGCCGGCTACTTCCTAGTCTTTCCCCTCAATCCCTCTCTCTATGTGCTTGTGTTGTGCCTAAGAGTTGAGGGAAGGAGGACAAACTCAGTGGGCGGCTAGGCTTGTGACCAACGGTCGTTGACATCCTCCGCTTGTCGTTGGCGTCATCCTCGCGTTCTAGCCCTCTGAGCTCCTTCTCCTCTTCAGCTCCATCTTCTCCTCCTACTCCTTACTCCCTTCTCTTCTTGGCTGTGCTGCTCTATGTGGTGTGCTTTGGGGGAGTGGATGTACTTGTGCTCTGCAGTGGCTCTCGGTCTTGGCAGTGCTTCTACTGGCTTTGTTCTTATCCTAACTGAGAAAGAGATGAGAGGATAAGGCTTGCTACGGTGCTAGCTTTATAAAGGCAGGGTTGGGCTGCCCTTTGCATTGAAATGACTGGCATGCCCTTCCCTTCCTTTCCAATACAATTGACTGCTCAGGGGCATTTTGGTCAAATGCTGTGTTGGCTATGGGGTTTCTTTTACTGCGGCGGTAAGTCGGTAAAAGGTAAGGTTGGAATTTGCCGAATGAGGAAAACCCATGTCGTGAGATGATGCCGACTACCCCTAGGCGGTCTGGGAACCTCTGAGGGCGCTACTCGGCTCTCTAGACGGTGCCGACTGTCCTGGGGTGGTCTGGGAACCTCTGCGAGCGACACTAAATCGACTCTCTAAAAGTCGATGGGTCTGACGGCCAAAACTATACTCTCCCCTTTATTTACCTCTAATGTTTCCCTTTATGCAAATTTTGTGGTATTACCAGAGTCTTGGAAGAAATTTTCCCACAGACAACGCCAACTGTCAGCGTTTTAACACTGATCTTACATCTGATTTCTTGGATTCAAGGAAAACCTTGAAGACCTGACTATGATCACATAGAGAATAGACATCAGAATGTTATATAGGTTCATACCTTCTCTTGAGAGAATAACAACCCTACTCCTGTGTGGCTATTGCTCAGAGAATTGATTACATCTGAGTAAGTAATTCAAAATGGCTTGCGCTCTATCTTCTTTTGACCCCCCCCCCTTTCTTCTGATGTCAACCCTTAAATAGCCTACAAAACAGTAGTAGTTGTTCCGTGTCAAAAGACGCCTTAATGCTTCAGATGATAACCATCCGACGGGAGTTCTGATAGCCCATTCGTCGAGCGGCGGTTGTTGTCAGAGAGAGATTATGTACGGTTATTAAGAATAAATGCACGTCCTAACCACATTGTTAGACGAACCCACGACGTAGTAGATCGCCATAGATATGCTAGTCAAAGATGAATAGGTTGCAATAGGGTACATAACCACGAGGTGGTCGCAGGACAACTTACGACTATGTTGTGGTCGTAGAAAAGCTTATGACTAAGTGGTCATAGAAATGTTTACAACTATATGGTTGTACAAAGACTCATGACTTAGGAGGGGTCGTAGAAGAGTTTACGACAACTCTGTAAAACTTCTCCCTTATTGATAAGTGGTATACTCAAAGAATATAATAACATAATAATTTAAAGATTATTATACCCTCGTCACCACCCGTCTAGGCACTTTGGTAACAAGTTCATCAAGAAACTTAGTTTTTTCACTTTTTGATCTTTCAAGTGATTTCTTGATTTGGGGGGTTTTGGATTGATTTTATCAGTGTTCTAACTTGCTGCAATATGTGGAAATACATCTAGAGCCATCTTGGTCATCATCCACCCACTAGCAAGTCGTATTCCCCGTTTTAGGTTTTTGATCGGTTTTGATGCAATTTATCTTAAAACTAAAGAAGATCTTAACATTGATATTGTTTTTCATGATTATTTATTGAAATAGGTTCATGATATCCTAAAAAAGATCTCTACAAATTTTCATGTCATTTAGATCTACAAATCAAAAGTTATATGAATTTTTCATTCATGAAACAGTGCTGAAATCTCTGTTCATCCCTTGATCACTGTGGTCTTATTTCGACCACAATGATTTTTTGACCACTCACAAATTTTTGACCATATTGGTTTTCAATCACTCACTGGTCATCGACCACTCTGATCTTATTTCGATCGCATTGGTTTTGCGACCACTCTCTGGTCATTGACCACCTTGATCTTATTTCGACCACATTGGTTTTTCGACCACTATCTAGTCATCAACCACTTTGATTTTATTTCGACTATATTAGTTTTTCGACCACTCACAAGTTTTCAACCGCATTGATTTTCGACCACTCATTGGTCATCGACCACTCTGGTCTAATTTCGACCACATGGGTGTTTCGACCACTCATATGTTTTTGACCATATTAGTGTTTGACCATTCACTAGTCGTCAACCACTCTAGTTTTATTTTGACTACTCACAAATTTTTTATCACATTGGTTTTTGACCGCACACTGGTCTTCGACTACTCTGATATTTTCGACCACACTGGTTTTTCCTCTATCAAATGAGTCTCTGTTGATTTATTATTTACTCCTGATCTTCATAGCTATTGGAATAAAGATTAGAAAATACTTGGGGGAAATTTTAGGCACCATTTGCCTCCCTCTATTGCCATTGTAGCACTCTGAAAATTCTCTCTTAACTCTATCTTCCTCTCTCTTATACCTCTATCTCTCTTTATCTCTCTCTTCCTCGAAACCCTTTCCAATCAAATAGGTATCCCTCTATCCCATCTCTATCTCTCTCTAGGGCCGGCGTGGAGTTCTTCGCTTCTTCGGTCTTTGTGATTGTCTTGGTCTCATGGAAGCGCGTGATTCCATTGCCAGGCAACATAAGGATTGGTCCACGCACTGTGAAGATCGGATCATGCCAACATGTGGTATCATCAACTCCTCCTTAACTACCCATCACAATTATCTAGTCACGGCCAGTACCTCCAAGACGTCAAGGCTGCATGATTTATCTAGTCAAGACTTCACATCAAAGATTAATTGACGGCCGGCCGCACGGAAGAAATCAACACATGGTCAATACTCCATCTGTTCACTATTTATCAAGATGTCAAGGCAAGTCAGGGGCACGCGGCTCATACCGAGAAGAGCAACGACATTCTGCTGTAGACGGCCACCATGTGCGTGGAATTGAGTCACGCAGTAGCAGTAACTCCAAGAGCGAGGCACCTTACCTTGGTTCGGTGTGTCAAGACGACGTCGGCGTCGACATCCTCAAGGGAAGTCTAATCCTCAAGGGTGCATTCGGCACGCACTCGGCGAGGTGATGACGCGGTAGTGGCTCGGCGTGAACCGCATCAGCTTGGCCCACATGAACTGCAGAGGAAGAAGGTCGCTCATTTGACAGTGCTTTGTCTCAACCAGCGCACAATCTTGTCACATGTCTTTGAGATTCACACGCAGTCTTCGGGGGAACTTTCTGGTGGTTGCGTACCTCTGGTCCCTTGTGCAGCGAGTCCGCCAAACGTGCTCAAGGCAAGTACCTCGCGGCCGTAACCTTTTCGTTTCGCATATCACATGTTTCTAATTTAGTTGTCACCTTGTCATTGAGTATAACTATCATGTCACTCATGCTTTCTTGACTAATATTATATTGCTAAAATCATATCATTAAGGTCACCTGGCTAACATTATATTGCTTTGTTAATATCACCTCACTAGCATTACCTGGCTAATATCATATCGCTAAAGTTACCTGGCTACTAGCATATCGTGAAAGTTTATCTGATCAATATCATATCACTAAGGCTGTCTGGTTATTATCATATCGTTCATGTTTGCCTGGTTATAGACTTTTAATATTGTATTCATACCATGATGTTCTAAGTTATTTTATTTCACCTGCTCTTGTGTTTATTAGGGTGCTCAGTTAAAATGTTCTAGTATTCATGCTTTTAATTAGTGTTGTAGAATTTATGCTTAAATCCTTAATGGGGGTGGCATATGAACATGTTTTAACTTAGGTTTAAATTATTAACACCCTTTTGACATTAGGGCTGCTATGTTTTAGTTTTCTAATATTATGTTCCATTAATTGTATGATATTGTATTTGAGCCATGAAGGATCTATGTATTAAACCTGTTAATCTGACTATAATCACTTATCACATAATAAAACTTAATTGGTTAATAACCTTGCGTGAGCTATATTAGAATACCTCTTTAGGATAATTCCTATATCACTATCACCTTATCATTATTCCAAATCATCCTAATGTCAGGAATTATGTCTCTCCATTTTCAACCATAGCACCTCTTTTCACTTCTCATAACTTTATCGTAGCCTTATCCTCACCATCTCTTAGTTTCCTTAAATTCATACTATATAATCTGTCCATGATGTATCAGTTACCTTATCACCATATTATCATCCCCTATCACCCTCATATCGGGAATTATGTTTTTCAACTTCCAACCTTAGCAAATTCTTTCACTTCTCCTAGTATTATCTTAGCTTTCTCTTAGTTTTCTTAAATTCACACCATATAACATGTTAATAATATAACGGTTACCTAGCTTGGGATTATCTACATATAGGGGAGATTTTCACTCACCTGGTAACGTACGGGGGCCGTACACTCTCGTTACTCAAGATATTACACCCCGTCTATGGTTATACAGTCGAGGACAGCGTTGTGCCTGACTATTCTCGTATAACCAGGTATGTGGGGAGTAATCGCCAACGTCATTGCCATAACTTGCTAAATAACATTTATCTTTAATGCACTATTCCTGTGATCTCTATCTCCGATCCGTATCAGTGTTTTTGATAACCTCGTTTCATCGCACTTAACCTGTGTTAATTGCTTGCTTGCTTTGCTTGTCCGTTATATATCTTGCTTGAATTACCTGTCCTTTACTCACCATGTTGTAACCGTTGTTGGGTACTTGCTGAGATTTCCGAATCTCATGCTTGCTCTTTTCATTCTCAAGAAAAAAGGCCAGTGAAGTGATAGCATCATGCATGGGTGGGAGCACTCGAGTTTCAGCACCGTGGCTTGCCACTATTGTTGTTGTACTTGTTCTTTATTTGGTTAGAAGTGGACCGGTCCCACATTTCAAATATTTATTTCAGTTTCTGTTGGTTCTCTATTAAAGTACTTTTAAAGTTTTAATTTTCTTATGATTTCTATTATTACTTTTATTATGATTCTTCACTTTTAGCGATGTCATTCCGTAGTAGTATCTCACATCGGTATGTGGGATGTTATAGCCATCTTCAGTTCTATATAAGAGAACTGCATATTTAAGAGAGCATTTTGAGGAACTGCATGAAGATTGGTCAAATTATCATCAAAACCACACATCATCTGTGCCAATGGTAATGATAGCATGGGCTCACCAGTTAGAGATAGAAAGACTAATTTGATGGCTACATATATTGCACGCATCCTCGCCCACTTGCCTCGCATGGTGCCACACCATATGGTTGACAGGCATGACCTTGCCCCGCATGGTACCTCCTCCCTAGTTACTGTAACGGGCAAACGCTGGCATGTGTCGCTTACACGTGACCCGGATGGAGCCATCATCGCACCTAGAGCCATCGATGCCGTCATCGTCGTGCATGGAGACCGGTTGCAGATACTCCCACTGCCACTGGGGGAGCCACATCTGTTGCCATGCCGCTGCTGTACGTACCTCCATCGCTACCGCGAGGACCACACCGGCCACCAGCGAGAGCTTCCTTCGCCTCCATCAAAGTTGCGCGGGGGCCAATCTGGCTGTAGCCACGTGAAGCTAGTATGGTCGCCGCCGCCCATGGTCGCATGACACTCTGCCTCTTCCTTGCTCTATGGTTTCCAAAGATCGGAGATTTAATCATGTTGTTTGTTATTTTTTGTTTGGTGGCTTTGGCTAGGGGCTTGTGTGGGCAGAAAGAAGATGGAGAAACAGTATGGATAGGGATGGATAGCTGCGTAACAAGGATAAAATACACTATTACTGCATTCTCTAAAGCATATCTATTGAACTTTACCAAAGTAATAGAGGTTAGAGCACAATAACTATCAAAGAGTAATTTCATATTTAAGTTTTCTGCAGGTGACCAACCAAACAAAGTGGGGCTCACACATGCTCGGTCGAGCACATTTTATCAAAATCTCCGGCAGCTTTCACATGCCCCCTGGGGGCTCTTTATATAGAGGTGGGGGCGTCTATTCTCTGTCTTACCCCCTTATTTAAGTATATATGTAACGGGTCTACATTGATACATACTCTTAAAAAGCTATTGCAGAACTACATATTTAAGAGAGCATTTTGAGGAACTACACAAAGATTGGTCAAATTATCATCACAAACCACACATCATCCGTGCAAATGGCTATGATAGCATGGGCTCACCAGTTAGAAACAGAAAGACTAGTTTAAGTTGTTTTGGTCACTCGTAAACCTCACCCACCTGCCCCGCATGGTGCCACACCATATGGATGACGGGCATGACCTTGCCCCTACATGGTACCTCCTACCCAGTCACTGTAATGGGCACTGGCATGTGTCGCTTACACGTGACCTAGATGTAGCCATCATCGTACCTAGAGCCATTGACGTCGTCGTCATCGCGCACGGAGACCGGTTGCGGATACTCATGATGCCACAGGGGGAGCCACATCTGCTGCCACGCTGCTGCTGTACGTAGCTCCATCGCTGCCGCGAGGACCACACCGGCCGCTGGCGAGAGCTTCCTTTGCCTCCATCAAAGTTGTGCAGGGCCAGTCTGGCTGCAGCCGCGTGAAGATAGTATGGACTATGGCCGCAGCCGCGTGAAGCCAGTCTGGCCGCCGTCCATGGTCGCATGACGCTCTGCCTCTTCCTTGCTCGATGGTTTCCAAATATCTAAGATTAATCATGTTCTTTGTTTCTTTTTTGTTTGGTGGCTTTGGCTAGGGGTTTATGTGGACAGAAGGAAGATGGAGAAACAATATGGATAGGGATGGATAGCTGCGTAATAAGGATAAAATACACTACAACTGCATTCTTAAAAATATATCTATTGAACTTTACCAAAGTAATAGAGGCTAGAGCACAATAACTATCAAAGAGTAATATCAAATTTAAGTTTTCTCAAGCACAGGTGACCAACCAAACAAAGTGGGGCTCAGACATGCATAGTCAGGCACATTTATCAAAATCTCCGGCAGCTTTCAGACGTGCATGCATTTTCTTAGACATGTTGCTGAGGTCACCAACCAAACAGGCCTATGTTTTCTTAATTTGTTACTTTTTGTTTCTGGTTATTTAGACCTATTTAGAATGCCATCTACTCCGATCCCTTCTTCTTTAAGTGACAACCTAGAATCCGTATCATCAAACTATTTAAAGTTTCAGCAATAATATATTTAAAACTATCAAGATTAGCTACATGAAAACTATATCATTTGATTTATTGTTAAAAATATTTGTATAGCATTATAATTGTATTAATATATAATAATATAAAGTTACAAAGAAGTAATAGTCAAAGTCACATCTCGTAAACAGCAAAAAATAAAAACAGCGCTTAAAAAGAACAGAAGGAGTATCTCTTTATTATATAATATTATTAAAACTATGTTAAAAAACCTCCACTATTGCTTTGATAGGCTTAAAGTTTCCACGTTAAAAGAGAAATTGTGACACGTCGGCCCCTATAGAATTAGGCCCATGATGGCCCATATGTGTATGTGCATATGAGGGTGTGGGTTAGTCCCACCTTGTTAGCTTAACTTGAGAAGCACTAACATATAAACCTAGGATTTTCAATAGTAGTAACCCCTGGTTAACCGTTTTGCGCGAAGCGAGAATGGGGTTAGGCTTAAGCCAGTTTGGACACTAGGGCATTACAAATTGTATCAGAGCTAACTTTCGCGGTTACATGAGCGCGTGCAGGTCAGGGGCGTGGGCATATGGCGCATGTGGGCCCGGAGTAGACACACGGCATGGTATATGTGTTAGCACTGAATGCACAGACATGTGCCAAGAGGGGAGATCCTGATCATTTGCACCAATGTAGGTATGTTCGGCCGACGAGGTCTTCAGGTCCTTTGAAGGGGGTGTATGTGACTAACCCCCGGTTAACCGTTTTGCGCGAAGCAAGGACGAAAGTGCAAGTAGGTTGGTATGTATGCGTGGCCTATCTAGAATGGGATTAGGTCTAAGCTAGTTTGAACCCTAAGGCGTTACAAAAACAGATATGCTATTTATTTGGTGAGTCTAGATTACAGCGGTATAGATTAATCAAATATATATTAGAGCAGTTCCAGTTGTATAAGAAATGCATATATACCTTCAACCATAAGCATTAGAGTTATATAAGAAATATAGCTATTTTTTCAAATATAAGCACTCTAGCTGTATAACAAATAAAATGCTATTTTCAAATAAAAGTTTATGTAGTGTAGTATCTAGTCGCAGAATTTTGCGAGAAATTCGGCTAGTTTTACGTTCGACTAGGCTATAGTCCCTTTATTAGTTTTCAAAAAACAATGGGTAAATATCCTTTCATCTAAAATATAATTCGTAAATGTCAGTTCTCTCCAATTTTTTTCTGAAATTTTAACAGCCACTTTTCGCCGCGAGAGCATATAATAGTTAGATATGGCCATTTTGGAGAGAGATTGCGAAACGGGGGAGTACCTCTTGCTGCCGAGGAATCCCCAGAGTTCATCGACGATCCGCTGTTCACCCCAAGATACCGTGTTGCGTTGCGTCAGCGGGTTTACTTGATGAAGTATTTTGATTAGAGTCGTCTTTATGGATGGGTTCCGGCCAACATAGACGAAAGCTCGGAGGCACTCGAACCCGCTTTGCTGCTGTCGTCGATATACCTCCTTGGCAAGAGTGGTCTTACCAAGGCCTCCAATACCAAGAACGGATACCACCTTCAGCTCCTGCTCCTTGCCTATCAGATGGTGACTTTGCGGGGTTCTCCAAGTCCAAGATCTGCAAGGTCGGCGTCAGAAGTGGGCAGTTTATCGCGAAGACCGTACCTTGTGCAGCGGTCTTGTGCTTCTTGGATCTGCGCCTTGAATTCTTCGATTTGTTCGGCTATATCATCAGACCACCCGAAGTTCGTTGCCGGCTCTGGCTTATCCGGCTTCGAAGGACGGATGAAAAGGTCGATCCAGTCCTCCATGTCGTAGACCACCTCCCGGACTTGCTCCATCCACTCCTTGATTTTGGCGCCTCTGATGACGCCTCGTCCGGCAAACTTTTCCAAGACATCATTTCGCAGGCTCTCCAGATCCTGCCGCATGCTTTCAAGCTCGGGAAGCTTGTCAAGGAGGGAGGGAAACTTGTCGAGGAGGGAGTTCATTGCTCCCGTGGAAGAGCTCACCATAGGGCGACACTCCATGATCTCTCCCCCGCTCAACAAAAATGATGCACTACAAATTAGCACCCAAGTATATATCGACTATATGAGCGCGCTGCTACAAGGGAAGAAGCAGCCCCCATTAACGTGAAGCGTTAATCGTGTATTCAAAGTCGAGAGCGCCGGTGGTCTCAGCAAGAAATAGGGGCGAGAAATGTCTTCACGTGCCATTTCGCATAATGATCCCTAAGGCATAATATATTTGTGCACAATTACAAGATGTCCCTGGATGCATAATTTCAAACGCTTTTGCAGGATTGCTCGTGATTTTATCTAAGACTTACATATTAGTACTCATTGTGGGGGCTGCATTGGCCAACGAGCGAACGGTCCCATAAGACTACAAAAAAGATCGTATCCAGCAATTTAGCAATCCTGCAAAAAATGTTGTTCACCGAGATTTGAGATCGCGGTGATAACAGATTTTGATAATAGAGTTTACAAAAAAAAAAAGAATTTTTTTGTGTGCAATTTAGCAATTCAGATTTTAAGTTGTTATTCCACAGAGTCATATTCAGCGAAATTGTTGTTTGCCTTTCAATTATTGTACTATTTCCTTTTTTAATATTTTATTTGAAGCAGAGTGGAAGTGTTTTTTTTTCATAACACTCATAACTACCGTTCTGGAAAAATCAATTTTGTTCTTTTGGTTTTATGCTAGATGATCAAGCAAGGTTTTCAGGTTGTTAGATATCCAAAATCTAGTTTAACAAAATATGGTATTAAGTAAACTTGAGATAAAAAAAACACTTCCCGTTGCAGTTGTATTGAAATTAACATCTTCCTCTTCTTCGAATTAGATGCATTTTAATTAAGTTTGGTTGCAAATACTTGTCTTTTTAGGAAAAACTATAGTGAAATCATACATATGTAACCCACCAAACCTGTGGTTTGGAGGAACTTAAGAGAGATGGTGTCACACTGCGTGTTAGACTATATACAACAAATGGCACTTATCATGGCTGCATTCTTTTCGGCTTATGGCTTCCCTTGAATAAATAAACAGGATGATTTCTTCGTCTCCATTTCAAATCAGTTTATCGAGACAGCCTTTTCGAAGCTGCTTACATTATTGGCTTTTCGGTGTTCGGTTCGTTTCGAAAAACGCTCGCGCTAAGACCAAAAACCGTGAGCGGACAATCTTTTTGATACGGCTTATTGGCTTTCCAGCATTTGGTTTGTTCCAAAAAGTGCTCATATTATGACCAAAAATCATAAATCATAGCCCGCAGCCGAAAAGAATCCACCCCATAATGAGTTTTATGGAGGTAGGTATAAAATTAATGGGGTAAAATACGTCAAAAAAAATAAGGAATTAAGTCTTCACTTGTTACTTCTGCATAGCGCTTAAAATATTTGTTTTGAACCAGGGGGGTATTTGACTAAAAACCATAGGTTCGGGAACATGTTTTCCAGACCTTACTTATAAATTAAGTGACACAGAAAGCCGTTTTGCTGTACGTGTAGATCCACTCCGCTAGATGACCATTTCCTAATGAAAGGGGGAGAGGTGATTCCACTTCTCAACCTAGCCGTGTCTTTGGTGGGGAAGATCTGCGGCGTGATCGCGGAAGATAGGAGTCTCAAAGGCAAACTCAAGAATGGCCTCGAATACATCAAGCGGGAGGTGCGAATGATAATCGCCGATATAAAGGAGGAGGAGAACAGCCAAGGGGCGACACAGACAATGAGATTTCTGGAACTGCAGGAGTTGGCTTATGATATTGAGGAGTTCATAGATGGTCTCTGGGAACCAGGAGCATCTGGCCCAATTCTCACGGCGATAGGGCTGGACCCCCGTCCTAAAGATCTGGATCGCATCGACCACTTCAAGGACAGCATCGAGAGTGTACGGAAGTGGCCATCCAGCGCTGAAGCAAGCCAGAGCAGAGGCAGTACTGCCACGTCGGGCCCCTCAGCTGGATCTCCTGCTTATACTCCTGAGGATGAGCTCGAGGGCATCGGCGAGCCAAAAAGGGAGCTTCTGGAGTTGCTCTCGGAAGCCGATGGGGGGCAACTACAGCAGCAGAGGGTAATCTCCGTCGTGGGATGTCGCGGCCTGGGAAAGACAGCCCTCGCAAGGGCAGTCTATGACGATCCTGTTGTCGCCGATGCATTCCGTTGCCGTGCTTGGGTTGTGGCGTCGGAGTGCAACGATGCGGAGGGCCTTGTAAACAAGATCCTCCAACAAGTTCGTCCTGCAGCAGCAGGCGAGACCACCTCCCATGTGAAGCAACCAAGAACAGAACTCCATGACATTCTCAAGGATAATAGGTACTCTCTCTCACACGCGCGCGCACACCAGCATTTTTCATGATCGTTTGGACAGATTTCGAACAATATATTTGTACACCTTGCACACACGGTAGTCCTCGAACATGTAGCACCGGCCAAGTTAGGACACTTCTATGAAACGTCATTATAAAAAATAAAGAGAAATAATAAAAAACAATAGTAGAATTCATACACAAATTAAAACCTTTAAAATACTTTATTAAAGTAATCAACGGAAGCTGAAGTAGTGTTTGAAATATGGGACCGGTCCACTTCTAATCAAATGACAATAAAGTAAATGGCAAAAGTAGTAGCAAGCTATAGTACTGAAACTTGAGTGCTCCTTGTTTTTTTGGTGGAAATCGAATTTGATGAATTGGCTGCCAGTTTTTTTCGATGGAAATTGAATTTGATGAGTTGGCTGCCAGCCACCTACCTATGTATATTGTATCAATCCACTAGCCTTTTACCTGAGAAGTGAAAGAGCACGCGTGAGATTTGAAAATATATTTGGACAGATTTTTTCACAGCATTTTTCACGATCGTTTGGATAGATTTCAAACAATATATTTGTACACCTTGCACACACGGTAGTCCTCGAACAATTCCATTTTGCCTTTTCTGTTCATCAAATTCATACCTTGATGTTCGTTTAGGCTTCTGGGCTTTCTAGCTGTACAATTTTTTTCTTTTTTATGATAGAATAGCTTTAAATAATTTTCAGCCCGAACGTTGGGTCCCATGCACGGAAAGCTACAGACTATTCATAGCATGACACATAGCATTAACTTTGGCTCAGTGGAGGTTTCATGGGCATTAAATACGCTGATATGGCACTGTATTGATGAAGAGAGAGATGATAAAAGTTTCATAGGAGTAGAGAGAGTTTCATGGGGATGAAACTCTTCTGCACTGTTTCCAAAATATGGGTGTGTTAGAGCACTCCCAATACTAGACACCACATGCCATGTCTATGCTAATTAATGTGATGCCATCTAGGATAGACACAACTTAAGAAACCACCTCCCCAATGCATTGTTTCTAAGTGGGATCCAACAATAAATCCCTCTCCACCTCTCTCTCTCTATTTTATTGGCTGCTTTTTTATTTGAAATTGTGCCATAGACACCACTATACTCCCAATGCTATTTTTGCTCATATCTTATGTCTTGGTTTATGTGTCCATCTAGTGTCTCATGCAAGACATGGTTTCCACCTCTCACCTCATTTATTCCTATGCCATGTCATCTTTTTGTCTATGTGGCACCTCATTTATGGCCATGGACATGGGCTGAGGTGTAGCATTGGGAGTACCCTTAGAAACTGAGACATGAAACCTCCACTGAGACTGGCCTTAAGTTCTCCGCTAACACAGAGTTTGATAGTGTATAGGACCCGAGTCCTACATGACGCTAAGGAATCAATCTCCATAATTACTTACTTGTAGTTCCATTCAATAGCCAATTTTGCGCCATCTCGACAAGCAAGAGCTTTGGTCGTCAGTGCATCAACGCAGTGGGATCGAGTACCATGTAGCTCTCGCAACACAAAGCCCTGACCATTCCTCCGAGCGTTCCAAGCAGACCATACATGATGGCAGCCATT
This sequence comes from Dendrocalamus latiflorus, assembly GCA_017311315.1. Classification (NCBI taxonomy): domain Eukaryota; kingdom Viridiplantae; phylum Streptophyta; class Magnoliopsida; order Poales; family Poaceae; genus Dendrocalamus; species Dendrocalamus latiflorus. The sequence continues at coordinate 51,216,637 of CM029641.1, forward strand.
CCAAAAAAAAATCAGAAATTTTCGAAATTTCAAGTTTCGAAAAATATTTTGAAATTTTCAAAATTTACAATTTCCGTCTTTCTCAGAGGGTTTCGATGATTTTTTTACACTGAAATTGCTTTCCCTTCTGATACCTCCCTGGTTTCCCTGCCTCTGTCCAAGATTTGAATTCTATAGGTTTGAACTTGAAAAACTTACCATTCGGATTCGACTTTTATTGTAGTTACAAAAAACTAAACTGTAGAGTGTGAAGGCTTGGATGCCCAGGTTCCGTGCGAGGTTACAAAAAACTAAACCGGTAGGGTATGCTTGTTGTGTGTGTGTGTGTATAATATGTAGACTGTAGAGATTACGGAGTAGTCTCTTTGTACCTCTTGCCCTGCCTTTGCTATTTGTAGGAAAAAGGAGAGGGGAGAGGAAGTTACAATGTGGTACCTTAGGTAGTGCTTTAAAGGGTTTAGGTACCTTAGGTAGTGCTTTAAAGGGTTTATAAGTTCAGATTTCTATTTTTTATTGCAGCGGCTAAAAATGCATTGTAGCTGTTATTAACTTTTTCTACACAATTAAGTTTTAAAAAAAATAAAAAAGCTATATCATCACAGACAATGCAAAGAAATAAGGGAAAAACAAAAAAACCAAAAAGCTAAAAAAAATAAAATTAAGAAGTCAAACTAGAAGCCATAAGCTGAAGCTACTTGGAGCGGTGCCTTGTCTCCCATAGACTTGCACGTCGTCAGCTTCGTGCAGGCTATTAGGGTAAGGGTCAAGGAGAAGGAGGACGGCGAGGAGGTTCGGTTTGGGCGAGTATTTATATGGGAGGGAGAGGCGAGAGTGCGAAAATTTTTTACGCGGGGTTGGAGAGGTGGAGCTACAATCCATAAAGTAAGGGTTGGTAGGTTTTTATTGGCAAGGATTAGGTTGAGGAGGATCGACGAGCCTAGCAGTCAGATTATCACAGACGATTCTATATACAAACCATTTGTGATTACACAAACGGTTCTAGCTACCAACCCCATCTGTGAATATATATATATAGATATATCGGTGCAATATAAACAGTTAGTCTCAAAAGATAAAATAACAAAGTTTTATATGGATTATATATGTTTGTTTGAAAGGTTTCGATTAGATCTACATCTTTGCATTTGAGGCAAACCCCAAATTCCGAAGAGAAGATCAAAAACTTTGGCAAAAACAGAAACCGAAAACTTGTAACACAAATTTAGGGCTAAAGATGACCGATTTTGGGAGTCTTAGTGGGCAGCTGGCGCAAGCGGGTCATTTTTTTGGGATTGGGCTTATCGTTAGCTTTCTAACGAGTACAAGAACGTCGAAAATGGACGCCGTATGCAAAAGTTATACCCATTTTACTAAAGATGTCTTGAACGGAATCCTACGTGGACTCAGACGGGAGATTATGAAATTTTAAGAGATTACAAAGCAGGAAACATATCATAGATAGTTTGTAATACAAACTGTCTGTGATAACTGTATTATCACAAATAGTTTGTAATAAAAACCGTTTGTGAAGTATCATAGACGGTTTAAATAAAAAACCATATATGATATTGGGTAATATCACAGACGATTCTTACCAAGAACCATGTGCGATATTATCTCTTCACTGATGGTTTTTAGCGCTGGCAGCAACACAGACGGTCTCTAAACCTAAACCGTCTGTGATTGCTTTCAACACTGACGATTTTGGTCAACCATCTGTGATGAAATATCTAATATAAGCTCTTTTTTTTTGTAGTGGTGAGCCATCCCTACAACCACTTTCAATCTCTAACAAAAACTTTGAAACTTTCAATGGGCAATTGACACTTTTGATTCACAAAAAGTCAACTTGCAAAAATCAAATTTGAACTTTCACCTGGATGATTCAAAAATTTCAACCGCTTGGGCCAGGACGCTTTTTACATTGAATGGCCGAGCATCTACAGGATAAGTGTCCCGTGGGCCACCACAGAGTAGCATTTTTGCTTTTGCAAATACCTAGGGTTTATGTAATGTAGACTATTTTTTTCTGTTTTCATATTGTATGACGCTGCACAAATGCATGTATCATTTAGAGCTAGTTTTCATATTTTCACAATTGCTACGGGCAAAAAGAAAACATGTGTAGTTTGTGTGCATGTTTTATTTTTATTTTTATTTTTTTCCTTTTGTGACCTTGTACGCATGTTTTATTTTTCCTTTTTTTTACATTGTGACCTTGTATGCATGTTTCCTTTTCCTTTTTTTTATTTTGTGACTTGTATGCATGTTTTCCTGAAGACTGTATTTTCACTTTTCACTATGCCTTGCTAGGTACTTGGTTGTTGTTGATGATGTGCAGCGAGCAGAAGTGTGGAAGGGTATAGAACATGCGTTCCCTAATAATGGCAAAAGTAGCAGAATAATTGTGACCACAAGCGTTCATTCCGTCGCCAATGCCTGCAGCTCTGGGAGTTATTATGTGTACACAATGCAATATCTTCGCCAAGATAAATCAAAAGATCTATTCTGGAGAAAGGTTTATGGCCGTAAAGAGAAACCTGCGCCTTCCCTGGTCGATGGTTCAAAAAGCATACTTCATAAATGCGGTGGTTTACCACTGGCACTGATTAGCTCAGCTAATTACTTGGGTCGGAGCCAAGGACAAAATCTGAGAAGACGTGACTGTGATGTTTTGGGCCAAGCACTTGGTGACTACCTGGCAGGTAACGAGCCCGCCTTTGGGGAAATGAAAAGAAAGCTTGTCCAATGCTACGATAGTCTGCCTGACTATGGTCACAAGACCTGCTTGCTTTCTCTAAGCATATTCCCCAGGGGTCCTCGGATGAACAGGAAGAGTCTAGTCAGACGGTGGATAGCCGAAGGATTGGCTGTCGGAGGTGTACAACTCAACGAGGAGGAAATTGCCTGCCAGCGTCTCAAGGAGTTGATTGACCGGAGTATCATTGAGCCAGTACTGATTTGCAATGGTTCCAACAAAGTTGCTGAGAGCTGTCAAGTTCGCAGTTTAATGCTGGAGTTTATCATCCACAAGTCAGTCTCTAACAACTTCATCAGTCTGATTCACGAGGATAAGCTCCAACTTAACAATGAGCCTTTTTGCCGTGTCCGCCGACTCTCTGTCCAGCACAGTGGCGATGAAGGAGGTGGCGGGGTTGCAAGGGAAATCGACTTGTCTTCTATCAGGTCTCTAACGATTTGCAGTAGCGATATTTTCGATTTTAAAGACTGCAAGTTGCTGCGAGTCTTGGATCTGGAAGGTTGCAATGGGATTACCGAGCGCGATCTCTATGTCATATGCAAATTGCTGTTTCTCAAGTATCTAAGCCTCAGGGGCAGTAATGTTCCCAGGATTCCCCAGAGAATGGGAAAACTATACGATTTAGAGACTCTGGACATTCGGGAAACACAGGTGAAGATTTTGCCTGTGGAAGTCATCATGCTGCCACGGTTAGCTCACCTGTTTGGCCGGTTTGAGCTATCTCGCGTGTCCGAAGAAATAAGCGATAAGCTGAAGGAAGGTAGGTTGCAGACTCTGGCTGGAGTTGTCATAGACAAGGAGTACACAGGATTTGAGCAGATCATGCTTCACGCGAGAAAACCAAGAAAGGTTAAGATATGGTACAACACTACCCCTCGAGGTAATAACTCAACTCACCCCAACAAAAAGGCAAAATGTATCAACTCGACCGTTAGTTCGCTTCAGGTGCGCTTTATCGGCAGCAACGCTCTCGACACACTGTCAATTGATTCCAGTGACCTCTCCAAGGAGTTCCTGCGTTCTCTAGATCCTCTAGAGGATCGGGCTGGTTTTGCTATCAGAACCATCAAATTACGGGGAAAATTGGAAAGGCTCCCTGACTCTGATACGTTGCGCCAGCTACGTAATCTCAACAAGCTGCACCTCTTCTCAACTGGTCTTAGCAGCGAGGTTCTATCTGAACTGCAGACCTTACATTGCTTGGAATATCTGAAGCTGGCAGAGAATCGTGATGGATTTTCGGGCAGCAGCTTCGTTGTGCGCAGGGATGGATTCCCAAGCCTTCAGCGGCTGTGCTTTGAGGCCCGAAAGCTTCCACTACTGCAGATCAAAGAAGGAGCCATGTCCAAGCTCACCTCTCTTCAGATGCTTTGCCAGGAGTTTGCAGACGGGCTCGGCGTCACGGGCATCGAACATCTTCAACGCCTCGATGAGGTGATACTTTGTTCTTCTGCTAGTGACGCAGTGATGGAAGCTTGGAAACGAGCAGCAATCCAGCACCAAAACAGGCCCTCTGTGAAGAAGCAATCAATCAACGACGCAGCATAATTAGTGGAGCAGCAGTACTTGTTAGTATATGTGTGTGATCCATTAATGTCCCTCTCCTCTCCTTTTCTTTCTTTCTTTATTTTGGTTTATTCGACCTTTTCGCTCGAATATGAAAGAACATATAAATAATTGGTAAGGCTGCATTTATTGAGCTCTTTGAGCGCGTCGAGCAGCAAACTATAGTAGTTACTCCCGCTCAGGGTAATTATGTATGAGCTGTCATGTTTTTTTACAATATACTGATTATGCTTTATGAGACTAAAATATGCTATTGTATATCTCAATTTCCTTATTTTCTGTTTTGGATATCCATACGATCTCTAATACACTTTATTAACCATTGTGTTTTTTCTTATTACATATTAGAAAAATTATAAAAGATGTAATGATTTAGAAGTACTTTTGATAAATCTAAATACTTTTATGTATATTTATGATAAAAATTTTAAAATGTGGATTGGAAATATTTTAAAATAATAAGTAAAAAAGAATGGAACGAGTAGTTTACGAATGTGTTGACTTTCACGTGACAAATCTAAATACTTTTATGTATATTTGTGATAAAAGTTTTAAAAGATGGATTACAAACATTCTAAAACAAGAAGTAGAAAAGAATGAAAGAGTAGTTTAGCCCATGTTTGGATCCCATGGTCTAAAGTTTAGTTGTCTAAAGTTTTGGACTAAACTTTAGTTGGCTAAACTTTAGCCACTAAAGGTCCTGTTTGGATCCTGTACTAATGGATATGACTAAACTTTCAAAAAGACCATACCACCTCTCCTCGTTTCGTACGTCAGCCATTAAATGGGAGGTGAGAGGCCAACATGCGTGGGTAAACACGTCTTTGTGCCTAAGGGCATGTACAACGCGCGTTTCGGCGTCGTCTCCATGCTGTCAACTTTGCAAAAAGAACCCCGCCGGGTGCAAGAGACAGCGAGGTCGTCGTTCGTGAAAGGACGACTGTCAGACCCAAATTTTTCAATCTGAATCTACTGTGTATACTGCACTATTCCCTGGATCAGTAGCTAGTGCACACAGTCACATTGCTGAATCATTTCATACATCGCATAATCATTCATTATATTACACAAATTGAAATACACCACGTCGGGTGATAGAGTTTACAAAAGGGGCCGATCAGGCCAATTACAATCATGCAGCGGAAACATAGCGAAAGCAAACCCAAATCCACAGGCAAGCGACTGGAAGGTACTGTGTGCATTATATGTCACCAGCTAACTAGTAACATACGTGCACACAACGCCGGAAGTCCACTTGTCCATGTCTAACCAACGAAGCCTACGCCTTAGTTTCCTTCGTCGTTCTTCTCCTCCGTAGCGGGAGCTTCCTCGTAGGCGTAGTGGTCTTGCGTTCCTGCTTCTGGATTTTTGTCGCAAAAGCGAGTATGAGCACTCCGACCCCGTGCTCAGCGAATCAACACACAGAATGCAGTATATAACATGTATGGCTAACCAAAGGATGGCTTAGGTTTATTTTGTTTTGCGAAGAGTGCTTTTGAATACAATTATACAAAAATTCCTTAAGACCTAGCATTTTGAACACACGTATATGTTGTATGCAGTATTAGTAGTGATTCAGATTCCATCCACCATTACATGGCATCTGCACCATATAGCAATTCTTCAGCGTTATAGCCGCTTAACTTACCACTGGGACGACACCCAGGCCAATTACCACTGGGACGACACCCAGGACAATTTACCACTGGGACGACACCCAGGAAAATTCCAAATCAGGGCAGTCCATCACCCTCTCACTTTTCCATTCCCGATTTTCAAAATTTTGTAAACAGAACTATATCTAGTTAAGTTCCCATGTCTGCCCTTGACCGTGGGCACGACTATTCGAATAGTTTTGACTCTGCAGAGTTCGTACACTTTCACCACAAGAGACAATCAACTCGTTGCCCCACATGATACCTTGGACATGTGGTTGAGCAGACCATCACAGTGACTTTTCAAAGTACCTCGCCCCTTCCATCATTTCACCCTATGGGTCGTTCCCACTTGCGGTGGGTCCCATACGTTTGTGCGGGATGTCCTCCTTCTGAACGTCTAGCAGCTGGCTCCCCACCCCTGCTAGCCCGCCACAGCAGAACTTCACCCTCCCTGGGTGTCCCATTCAAGCCGTCTCACAGACTGCCGCTTGCACAATCCCACACCTCCTCCTGGAAGGATGACTTTCAGGGTCCGGTAATTCTACTAAGCCAAGTTGTACTTTACAGACTTGTGGTTGTACTATTTTACACGGGTTGACATGACAAGATTCAGTCCTTAGTGATATCTGGACGGTTCTACCACAAACCACACTCTCGTGCACACCTGCACCACACCCCCGAACCATCCGCCCAGATATTTAAGCATGTTGGGGTTTTTAGAGACATAAAATAATCATATCCAACATTTATCAGTCATTACCACCATGACTGTCCCAACCAAATTTTTCTCATGATTTAAGTGATGTTCGGGCGTTCTCGCGCCCATGATTACCTAAACAATGCTAAGCACGGCATATATATAAATTACGGACTTACTTTTGGAAAGTTACTATTATAGTTTTGCTAAGGTGACAAGGTTCACATATTCAAGTATTCCAAAGGAGGCGTAATACTAGTCAAGCAAGCAATGGACATGTAACTAAAATCTTAAATTAACATGTGTTTGTATATAACATAACGGCATGCAATTTGATAATTTAAACTAAAATAATTTGCATAAAATGTAGGTTCAACATGATCAAAGTATTGACTCGCCTTGGTCACAGCGGTCGGGTGCTTGATTATCCGGGACTTCTAGTGCTGCGGCCTCGAGTTCTTCCTCTTGAGCTTCGTAAGCTATTGTAATCGTGCGCGAAAATTCGGATAAAAAGAAACATCAAATCAATAAAATATCACCAGAAATTCAAATGAACTCCAAAAATTATAATTTCAGTTCCATTGGATAGCTCTTGAATTTAGAAAAAATTTAGAAATTTGTCCCATTCAATTTGGAGTTAAAATGAGAAAGTTATGATTATTTGAAGTTCTCAGTTCAGTAAATTCCAAAAATTATTAAATTTCTGACAGTGGGTCCCACATGTCAGTTCCTTTTTATTTTAATTTATTTTCTTGCTGTGCCGCTGACGAGTGGGTCCAGGTACTGTTCATGGGGTCCATCTGTCAGCAGAGGCTCTGTGCGGATGTGTCACTGACCCGTGGGGCCCAGGGGTCAGCGGCTGCTCCAGCTGCACAGGCCGACAGGCGGGGCCCACCTGTCAGTGCGAGAGAAAAATCAAAAGAATTGCTCAACCGCACGCGCGGAGTCGGACTCGAACGCGCGACGCGGGAGCAAGGGGGGAGAAGAGACTGACGCTGGTAACCAAGTGGGCGGGGGAGGCGTTGCCTACCCAGTATGGGTAGCGTACCCTTTTGAGGTATGTCGCGGAGGCGGCCGGGCAGAGCAGTCGGGGGCGACGGCGCCGGCGGCGAGGGGTGGCCGGAGGGGTCCAAGTCGTGCGTGGAGTATAATCCTTGCGTGAAGGCGAACCTTCTGGTGTAGGCGGCTGGGAACATCGGTGGCCGGAGAGGTCTGGCGGCGAGCGACGGCGGCGGCTCAGGTAGGAGCCTCGGTGACGGCGAGGTGGAGACCACGGGAGGCACGGGGGAAGGCGGGGATAGCTTCACCTTGCTCCCGCGAAGCTCTGGGAGCTCGGGATTGCTTGGAGGTGGCCGGGAGCGGCGGCGGCTTGGTCGCCGGAGTTGGGAGAGAAGGGGGAGACCGACAGGGAATTGGGCCTCCTGATGCAATTGCAACCAGGGGAGGGGGAGAGGAGGGAGTTGCGACGCGGTTGAAGCTCTCAGGCAAGCCTTTTTATAGCTGGAGAGGGGGACGCGTGGCGGGGCAGCGGCGACCTCCGCTCTGTTCATGTCGGCAGGGGGGATGGACGAAATCTCACCGAGATTGCGCGCGGGAGAGAGAGACGACGATTCTTTGAATTTGCCCGCGGGGATGAGAGAGAGAGAGGAGGGATTGGTTGCGGCAGGCGCAAGAGAGAGCTGGCGAGAGAGAGGGTGGCGCTGCGGGCGGGTGGAGAAGAAGGAGGGAGGAGGAAGAAGACGCGGGCGGGGGTCCACCGGCCAGGGAAAGAGGCGCGGGGGCGAGGCGGGCCACCGGTCGGGGAAAAGCGACTGGCGCGTGGGGCCGCGAGGTAGCGGGGCACGGCGCGTGGTCGGGGCGCGGGCGCTGGCGCGCTGGGCCGTGCGCGCGCTGGCCCACGCGGGTGCGCCGGCTGCGTATGGTGAGAGGGACTGGGCCGGGGTGACGGCCGGCCCGGCTATGACTTTTTCTTAAATTTTCCTTTTTCTTTTCTTTTTATTTCCTTTTGCTTTTGTATTTGAATCTTGCATGTACATATACATTTACACATATGTTTTGAGATGTATACCTATATACATATTTTCACTTTTCTCTGATTTTAGTGTATGTACCCACATATATATTTATTTATTCTTTCTCATAGTATACATGTACATATACACATATATTTATATTTGTTAACATTTTTATTATTTTATCTACCTCCTTATTATTTATCCCATTATTTTTAGAAGTGAGATTTCATGGTGTAAACCAATTATTCTCTCTTACCTTTATGGATCATCTTTTCAGATTCTTTATTTGATGTGTATGTTTTATCATTTTATGTGTGGATTTCTTTCCTCTTTCTATTTTTGAAATTCCTTTACCTTTACAAAAAGCCAACAAACTCCAAATTCAAATAAAAAGCAAATAAAACAATCCAGAAACTCCATAATTTACTATTTATATTTTTCGGGATGTTACAACGACCCCGGCTCGTGCTCCCACGTCAATAGACACCTTCGCCGCGCCTTGTACGAGCCGTCGACTCCAAGCGCCGGCGCCGCAGATCCGCTGCGCGCGCGTCGATGTCCCCACGTGGACCAGCGCGGGAAGGTGAGGACCGGTCCGACGAGACCGGTGGTGCACGGCGGAGGCTCCAGCGGGCACGGCGTCGTGCGTGGCGGCCGGGTGCGCGACGGATGCTCCAGCTGGCCGACGTCGTGCGTGGCAGCTGGGAGCGCGGCGGAGGCTCCAGCAGGCCGACGACGGAGGCTCCAGCGGGCTCGGCACCGGGCGTGGCGGCCAGATGCGCGACGGATGCTCAGCGCGCCGGCGGCGGAGGCTCCAGCGGGCACAGCTGAGCAGCTGCGTGGTGAGGTGCTAGAAAGCGGCGGAGCTTAGGCGGCGGCTGAATGGCGGCAAGCTGCTGAAGCAGGTAGCCGGGCTGCTTGCTGCCTCTACACTTGACTGAACCCGAGTTCAATCACAAACTGCTCTGTTCCCTCCCTTTTTTCTCATGATTTCATGTATAGACAACTGAATCGATCTCAAGATTTATTGTTCATGGTTCATAGTTAAATTCATGGATCTACTTTATCTTAGCATCATCACCGTGGCAGCTGATCCCTTTATTTTGGCTAGTAGTTTAGCATCATCAGTCATCACAATGACTTGTTACCAACTTACCAGTAGTTTAGCTTAACATCCACATCTTCTGAATATTACCTGTTGTAGATCTTGCGCTGCTGCCATTTAGTGTAGTCTGTTTTTTGCCATGCCTATATGTTATTTTGCATTTTATATATAAATATATTAATATATCATTTATATTGATGGTTCCAAAAAATATTATAACCATGATCATTTTATTTTTTGCTTGATCTTTTTGTATCAACAAGCAACACAATGGTGTACATGAATAATATTCACGATCGATCATGGCTACATGCAAGCATTAAACAGTTAGCAGACAGTCATATAGGCAGTCCATTGTACATGCTGTCTATTTAGCCATTTGCGTGTGCTGTAACATCATCATACAGACAACAAGTTGTCTGTGGGTTGTACATGTCCGAAGAACCCAAAACTTTAGCCCTCATTAGCTGGGTTTGGCCAACTAGTTGGCTAACAACTAGTTGGGGCTTTGGCTAAACTTTAGCTCACTCATTAGCCCTCCTGTTTGGATCCTCAAGGGCTAAAGTTTAGCAACTAGTTGTTAGCCCAAGGGATCCAAACAGGGCCTTACAAAGGTATTCACACTTGTCTATTTGAGCATTAATTAGGTTCTTGTTACGCATGGATTTTTCTCTTGTAGGTCGCCGTGCGATCTCTCTCGTGATTGTGAGTCTGCGGCAGTCCCGATGGGAAAACATTTCTCGTTGAGGAAAAAATTTTGCGCCTCTCCTATTTTCAGAAAATTTCAGAAAAAGTATGAAAATTTAAACTCCCATTTGAGTTTCAAACCGATTTACAATTCAAAGGCCAAATTAAACACGAAACAAAACCACACGAACAAGATCATTGATCTACAGAAGATGCCGAGATCAAAACGCATACCATACTCTAGCGGTTCCTTTGGAGCCGCTTTGGCGGGCTCCTCCCTCAGCGGTGAGCCGGTGACCTCCGCAGCTAGGAGGGCTCGAGGATCTAATCATTTGCTCAGACCAAAGAATGAGCTGACAAGTGGGTCCCACAACAAGCGAAAAGGGGGAAAAATAAAGCCACAAGGATAAATTGGCACATGTGGGAGCTTTTTTGGTTTGAAATCAGCGCCTGTGGGAGGCAGTGGGACTCGAACCCACAGAACCTCACCTAAACAGGCTTATTTCCTAACCACACTGGGGAGTAGGGACAGCTGCATACGAGCCGAATTTTTTGTATTTTAGCCCTTTTTTTGAAAAATATTCACATTTAGACCCCTGGTTGTTTTAATTCTGTTTTTGGACCCAAGGGGTCGGAGCCATGATCCACGGCGCCGAGGTAACACGTCTCGGCGCCGTGGTCCACGGCTCCGAGGTCGCAGGCCCGCTCCAGCCTGGTGGCCCGCGTGGCGCCGACGTGGCAGAACCTCGGCGCCGTGGATCGTGGCTCCGAGCTCGGAGCCGTGGACCGTGGCGCCGAGCTGTGGAAAATTCACTCCAGCCGCCGTGACCGGTGGCACTCCAGCTCGGCGCCTTCAAAATAATCCGTAGCTTTTGGAAACATTCAGAAAATTGATGAACTGTGTGAAACACAATTTTCTGCTACATTTTTTGATGTTGTGTTCAATCTGAAAATTTCGGGTGCTAGTATGGTAATAATGCTTGTAACTTTTTCCTACGCAGGGAACTGAATGGTCAAACACTAATTGTTAGAGAAGGGGATAATGGTGTTGCTTATTCATGGAATTCAAAAGAGCTAAAATGGGGCAAGGTAAGAACACCATTATATTGCCCATAAGTAATTATGTTGCTACCTCAAATCACATGGTATAATCTGCGAAGCTGAGGATATAGTTTAATGTCTTGTTGTTTTTTTGCAGACATTTATGTGCTTGAAAATGTGAATTTTCCATGTAATGATTTACAATTTTGAACTGAGTAGTCATGATTTCCCTGTTCTTTTCTATATGCAGACTAATCCATTATGCAGACATTCTTTGGAGCAAGCATGGGTGGGCAACATTATGCACTCTATTAAATTGTAGTTTTGTGAAGCACCGATACGCAATACCGTCATACCGGTAGTCTCAAGTGCAGTCGATACAGCTAGGCAAACACAATACAATGCATAATAATAGGATTACAAAGACCATAGATAGCGTGGGTCTATTACATTATGTCTACTGGGTGTAGCGTGGTTGTTTCCCCTTTTTGTCGCGCCCTGAAGATGGCTCCGCTGCATCCTTCTTCCTGTCACTCTTGGTCTTGAGAGCTGCCTCACGAGCTTCAAGCTCTTCCTCCTGACGCTTGATGGCGGCTTCACGCAGACTTAGCTGCTCCCGCCTCCTTTGCAGCTCATCCTCCTTGCCCTTAAGACGGATTTGGTCCACCCTAACGCGGCGCTCTTGCTCAAGCCGCATCTGTCGTTCCACCTCGCGAGCCTGAGTCATCTTGACAAAGTATTGTACTTTGTTTTCCACCTCCCTTGGCCGGTTATGTGGCCATGCCGGCGGCACCCGATCCACCCATTCGAGGAACCCGCAAGGCTATGTGAGGCGTGGTAGATGTCACGGATCAAGTTGAAAAACGATAACGAGAAACAAAGGATTTAGTTGTCGTCGTTACCACGAAGTCGTCATCCAGGTCTGGACACTTGAAGAACCTACGGCCGTAGTTGGCTCGTTTTACTGGATCCGTCCAGACGCACAACATCGTCCGAAAGCCGCAATGGCACTTCGGGCGCTCATGCCACTCCGGCACTCCAAATGGGTCGGACCTCCAGGAAGACATTGTGATGTCTTGAGGAGATGTGGTAGTATTGTGATGTCTTGAGGAGATGTGGTAGTATTGTGATGTCTTGAGGAGATGTGGTATGGAACACATATGAGGCCTTTATGTAGGCAGGTTATCTGGTGCAGTGGGCATAGTCCATGGAGAGGATCTTTTCGCTTTTCCTGGATTCCAGTGTAGCAATAAATGGCCCTATGTAGACTTTTCAGAGACTACAGTCTCGTAATAAATTCATAGTTCGTAGCCTTTTCAGAGATTGGACCATTCAATGTATTTGGTACAACATAGCCTTTTCTGTTGTTTTCTGCTATAGGCCTATGTCATCCCAGTCATCGGGTTTCACAGCATCCGGATAAGGGATCTTATCTCTCTCATCCCAGTCCTCTGGCTTCTTGTCATCAGGGTCAGGAGTAGTCTTGGGTGGGATAAGTGCTGGCCCCGTTTTGTCATCTCACTGAGCAAAGCTGCCCCGTTTTGTCATCTCACTGAGCAAAGCTGTCCCGTTTTGTCATGTCACTGAGCAAAAGCTGACCTCTTATGTCATGTCACTGAGGAGAGCTGTCCTCTTTTGTCATCTCACTGATCAAAAGCTGACCTCTTTTGTCATGTCACTGAGCAAAGCTGGGCCGTGTTGTCATGTCCCTGAGCAAAGCTGCACTCTATTGACATCTCACTGAGTGTAGCTGCCCTTTTTTTTGACGTCTCTGTGCAAAGCTGACATGTATTGTCACATCTCAGTGTAAAGATGGCCCCTTTCGTCAAGTATGTACGCAGAACTGTTATCTTTTTTTTGTGGTCACTGCATGAAGCTGCCCCATTTTGCTATAAGTAGCACGGTTGGGGTCCCATGACATTGTAAATCCAACACGGTTGAGCTTCCTATATTCACGACCTCCTCGTTGCCCATCTCTTTCGTGGTGAAACCAACCATGTTGGAAGCCGAGGGGCCAGTGGGATTTGGGTCACCGAAGGAAGACATTCCCTTAGAAAGGAGGGATATGTTCGGTCCACAGTACCGATTGATACCAAGCCGGCGTGCTCAACCAGCGTGGCCGAAATGCAGACACAATGAGTACGCGGTCGTGCAGATCTTGGATGGCCCGAACGATGGCAGGCGATATTTCTTCCGATGCTCACGCTCCGGGGTACAAATTAGTAATATTACATTTATTATGGCTTATGGACCCTCGAAGTTTACCGTCCTTTTTTTTGCAGATGGCAAAATGCGACTTCTCCCGCTGGATCGACCCTCCTCATGAACGGTATGTTGATCGTTATGTGGATACATTATGGGCTCGAATATGGGACTTGGAGTACCGAATGGAGAGTCTCACTGAGGAGAACAACGACCTCCGCGAACAGATGCAACGCGAGAGGGGCAACGAGCAGGTCGTGAATATAGGAAGCTCTTATGATCCCACATGTTGCTGCGCGAACCCGAGCTGCATATGTGCATGCCACTACCACGACGGATAGCCACATCCGAGGCGACCGCCTCAGCAATTCTCCATGTGGGTGCCACGAGGCTCGTTTGGCATGTAGGTAACGAGGGTTATGGTTGTGTCGTATTTTAGTTCATGTATTTGTTGATGTGTTGATGCTGTGGGGGTAGGACTGTTGTGTTGAATTAAAATGTTGGGTGTACTACTTTCCATAAATTCTGTATGTGCAATGTATGTGTTGTTTCGTATTGTGACTGGGCAAAGCTGTTATCTTTTGTCATCTCACTGAGCAAAACTGGCCTCTTTGGTCATGTCACTAGGCAAAGCTGTTATCTTTTGTCATCTCACTGAGCAAAACTGGCCTCTTTGGTCATGTCACTAGGCAAAGCTGCCCTCTTTTTTCATGTCACTAAGCAAAGGTGCCCCTTTTTGTCTGCTCACTGCCCTTTATGTGCGTGTTTGGTTTGTGTTGTCTGTGGTCTTTGTGCGTGAGGCTGCCCCCCACACAGCCTATAAAACGGAGCCATCCCTCACATACTCCCTTGCCATGTTATCAGTCACCTCCTGAGTTAGTTGTTCACAATCTGTGTAGTTTTCTTTTGTGCTCACTCCTCCAGACTAGGCAATGAGTCAGCTCAGCACGTCTTCATGGGCAACCACGGTGATGTGCCCAAATTGCAATACGCTGGTTAGACGCAGGACATCACAGACGGCCGCGAATCCTAGGCGACACTACTATAAGTGCCCCTATCACTCGGTGAGTCAGATTGTTTCGGATTCATTGAAATCGTGGTGGTATGTTTAAAAAACTTCTTGTCATGGAATCGCAGGAAGCTCATGGTGGTTGCCGATTCTGGGTGTGGGAGGATGAAATAGGCAATAGGACAGGCAATGTTCGCCATGAGAGAGTTGTCGTGGGGGGTTGCGACCCCGTCGGGATGCAACATCGTTTCGACAGACTAGAGTGGAAGATAAATTTAATGTTATGTGCTATTTTATTTCTTGTGATTATTGTTATCCTCAAGTTGTAGTGCTGGGGTCATTAAGAAAGGGGGTTGCTCTCCCTCGCCTCGTTGTTCCTGGAAGCTGATCCATAACCATCTTGTGTCTCGTCCTCTTCCTGGTTCCACGTTTGTTCCAACGGCTACCCGGATCCGCAATGTATTTGGGCCCGGTGTATGGTGGCCACTCTCCCTCATCCCGGTAAGGCTCAAAACGGGGAGACCACGTAAGCACAAGGTTGTCAACACTGAACTCCCGAGATATCTTGCTCTCGTAGTCATAGTTTCGATGCCTTGCTGCTGCCACATAATGAGAACACGGAAAGTGGTACTGCCTCGGTTTACCACATGTGCATGAGAAAGCAATAAGGACAACCTTATGCCTGCTCGTCGGCCGGAGCTCTCCATCGGTCGTTGTACCACCCCTTTCTACAACCTCGTAAGTGCCCGTGGCGTTGTCAAAACAATGTACCTCATGTGCCTCAGCCCTCGCCTTTGCCCTTTCAAGGTGGCGCTTCGGTTTTGGCGCCCATCTCTGTTGTTTACTCTGTAGCGCCATTGCATGTGTGTGCCTTTCGTTGAACCAGGCAACAAGCTTGTAAAAGGTGAAGGATACGATAGCATTGACGGGCATACCACGTATACCCCTAAGCAAATTATTGAAGGATTCGGCCATGTTGCTTGTCTGAAACTCGTACCTCCAGCCACCATCGTCATGAGCCCTTGTCCATTTGTCGACATCTCCCATCAATCCCGTCAACCACTGTCTACCTTCTGCGTTTGTTGCAGTATTAAGCTGCTCCAACTTCTCCTGGAAGAACTTGACCTCAAGCATTCGAGCGACCTCCTCGAACAGATGAAAGTTATTCTTTGTACCATCCTTACGGAGTAGATTCTCGGCAAGATGCCGAGTGCACCAACGGTGGTGCAAAGCTGGATACCCCGGTATCTGCTCCTGTACGGCAGCAAGTATGCCCTGGTGTCTATCAGATATGACACCAACCTCCCTACCAGGGCCGACCACGTGCCTCCGAACGAGCCGCAAGAACCACCCCCAGCTGTCTTTGTTCTCCCTCTCAACCAAAGCAAACGCCAAAGGAACCAACGCGTTGTCTGCATCACAGGAAATGGCTATCAGAAGTGTGCCCTGGTACTTGCCAAGAAGAAACGTACCGTCAATGGAGAAGACGGGACGACAATGCCGAAAGGCCTCGATGGACTGAGCAAAGCACCAGAAAGCACGGAAGAATATCTGCATCCCATCTTGAGTCCATTCGTTCGGTTTCGGGACGTACTCATAATGCATGCCTGGATTAACCGCTTTGATTGCATTGAAGAGTGCTGGCAACTGCAAGTACCCATCTTCCCAGTCCCCATATATCATCTTCCAGATGCGTTGCTTTGCCCTCCATGCTTTTCCATACCTTATCTCGTATCCAAATTTCTCCTTAACAATCCCAGCAAGTGTCTTCACCTTCATATTGGGTTCTCCCTTTACTATGTGACACAGTGACTTGGCAATAATGGTAGACGTCAACTGCTGATGCTTCTGTTTGAGCTCTGCTTCGGCACAAGTGTGTGGGCCAACGATTCTTGTGATCTTGAACTTTCCCGTGTCCTTCTGTTTCCTAGCACAAACCCTCCATTCACATGTTTCCTTCTCGCACACAACTGTGTACCTCCGCTCCACATAAGAATGCCTCACCTTGAATGGCCTTTTACGAATCACTGAATACTCCTGCAGCCACCTTTTCAATGCTGTCAAGTCCTCAAACACCATGCCCTTCTCAACTGTCATGCTTGACCCGGCCTCAGGAGCATCTAGCAGCTCGTCATCCCTTCCTTCTGCATAAGCCTCATGGGAATGCCTAAGATCGCTGAATTCATGAACTGACGGATCCCGGCCAGGGCAATAACGCCTGATCAGCTCAATATCACTTTCGGTCAGCACTCCAAAAGGGCGGTCATCATCAGAATCAACGGCTCTTGCGATCTCGTAAGGCTGCATATCATCCACAATTTGAACATCCACACTGTTGGAGTCCCTGCAGACTTCTTCAACGTTGCCAGATGGAGCGACGGGAGGAACACCCACAATATCAGGAATGTCTCCTGCATCATAAGCACGAAAACGATGGGATTGAGGCAAAAGAATGTAATGACGGGAAAAGGCTAAAATGTTGCTCGACACTTACTGTGATGATTCTGGGTCAAAGGGATCTCCTGAGGGGCCGGCACGACATCATCAGTCCGACATTCAACTCGAACTGGTTGAGAAATCTGAACCTCGTTCGGGGCAGAATGAGCATCGGGCACCTCAGGCACTTCTTCCACATCCACCGCAAGGTCTGGTAACGGAGGGTCAAAGGGTGCCTGATCACCTAGTTCTGGTGAGTAACCATGAGGGGTGGGATCAATGGACACCTTCCGCACAACAACGTCCAAACATTGGAACTCATTCCTCATAACTAATCTGACATATTTGTCCCACTGATCCTTGCAACCAATTAAGATCAACCGCCTTAGAATTGTGTCTTTCGAACCGAAGTGAAGTAACCCCTCAACTGTGATGCTCTCCTCGTTTGCATGACAATGTAGCTCCTCCCGGGCCCTAGCAACCAACTATTAAACGACGGCCGATCACTGAATATCAGAGGCACCCTTTGAATTTCAACAAACCGAACATTTCCATAATCATCACTTGTCACACTGCCTCCATGATATAGGGTGACTAGGTTGTCCATCTAGTTCATACAGAAAACCAAAACTTAATACCTTCAATCGAAATTGGATACTACATAGTAACTAATAAGTCCCTAGTCACTAACTAAATGCTACCTTTATTCGAAATTGATGCTAATTACCTAACTAAATTGCATAGTCAATTGCATACCCAAAGATAAACAGCCCTTTTGTTCGTGATTTGCTTGACTGGCTGTGGCAAACATTTCGATTTCAGGTGCAAACTAAACTAAACTAAGCTCTACTCCACTCTACTACATACGCCTCCTGGCAATAAGTTTTACTGCCAAATTATTAATACACTAGGTGGCTAATGTAACGTTCCAATCCAAATCTGTGACAGAATCGAGGCACGCTATAACAAGGTAATACTACCATCCCATCCGAATCCAACACAACACAACACATTTCTATAGCACTAGTCCTCTTGTCGCAAAAGAATCAACTTGACTTATAGCGAGCCATATCGCCGACTCCAATACTCCACACAATCCTTCCATTCTACAGCACCATTGCCCAAGCGACAGTGATAAATAAGGGATAAACAGCCTAAGCATCAGACATTCATAGCACCACACATCAGCCAACTCGACATCACATCCTCAAAAACTACAACGACGCTTAACAATCGACACCACACAGCAACAGCCACCCTACGACCTTCACTACACAAACATCTGAGCGCCAAGAACGAAGAGGAGAAGTCATCACCTTGAGGCACTGGCGGTCGAGGAGGGGAGGCGGGCGGCCGCGGCAGGGAGGACACGCGGGCAGGGACGACGTTGGACGGGCGGCCTAGGCGGTCGAGGAGGGTAGACGGGCGGCCCGGGGAGGCGCTGCCGGCCCGGGGACGCGGTGGCAGCGGGGAGGCGGCCGGGGAGGCACTGGCGGTCGAGGAGGGGAGGCGGGCGGCCCGGGGACGCGGTGGCAGCGGGGAGGCGGGCGGGGAGGCGCTGGCGGCCGGGGAGGCGGCGGGGAGGCGCTGGCGGCCGGGGAGGCGGCGGGGAGGCGGCAGGGGCCGGGGAGGAGCTGGCGGCCCGGGGAGGCAGCGGGGCCGGGGAGGCGAGGCGCTGGTGGCCCGGGGAGGCGGTGGCGGCCGGGGAGGCGGCGGGGAGGCGCTGGCGGCCGGGGAGGCGGCGGGGACGCGGCAGGGGCCGGGGAGGAGCTGGCGGCCCGGGGAGGCGGCGGGGATGGGGAGGCGAGGCGCTGGCGGCCCGGGGAGGCGGTGGCAGCCGGGGAGGCGGCGGGGAGGCGGTGGCGGCCGGGGAGGCGGTGGCAGCAGGGGAGGCGGGGGCTGACGAGTCGGGCGGCGAAATGAACTGGCGTGCGCTCGGCGCCTGGACAAGTGCCCCAAGCTCGGCGCCAAGATCTACGGCTCCGAGCTCGGCGCCACGACCCACGGCTCCGACCTCGGAGCCACGATCCACGGCGCCGAGGTTCTGCCACGTCGGCGCCACGCGGGCCACCAGGCTGGAGCGGGCCTGCGACCTCGGAGCCGTGGCCCACGGCGCCGAGACCTGTTACCTCGGCGCCGTGGGTCACGGCTCCGACCCCCTGGGTCCAAAAACGGAATGAAAACTATCAGGGGTCTAAATGTGAAAATTTTTCAAAAAAAAAGGGCTAAAATGCAAAAAATTCGGTGCATACGAGCGTATGGCACATGGTTGAGATCTGTTTCCTTTTCAAACATAGCTAAATACGTATACGTTGCTGACATAAAAATTCATATTACACTCCCTTAAAATTACAAATATTTTGAAGTAACATACTAAATCATTCCATATATACACTTTTTTTAATCAAAATGTGCATTAAATAACAATCATGATTCATACATTTCGGGGCTATTTAGTTTGACGGCCAAAATTGCAAATGAAAGCCAAACCAAAATATTGGTGTTACCAAAATCGAAGTGACCAAATCGGCCTTTCAGATTTTGGCAAAGCTTGGCTCGAAAATGAACCGGAGAACCAATGCAAACAGAATATTATCAAAAAATTTGGCATCAACCAAACGGCTGCCAAATCCGATCAATATTACCAATATTTGGCTTGGAAAACTTTTGTCTCGTCCCATAGGCACCAAACTAGACTGGCCCAACATGATATGGGGATGTTCCTGTTTCAAGCTTCTCCTGATTTAAATAAATTACCGATATTGTATTACTCTAACACTCCGCCTTTTAGTACAATATTACAAGTTTATTTTGAGTTACACTAGCATATAATACATGTTAATCCACTTTTGGGTTAACCTTTTGGGCAAAGCAAGGAAGAAAGCTCAAGAAAGGTGCTATGCATATGTGCCTACCTTGTGGATGGGTGGGGCTTTTAGCCATTTTGGACCGCAGGGTGTTACAGTTACCTAATCAATGCATTACATATAATAAGCTCTAAAAAGATGACAGCTGACATAATATATATGGCCGAAAATGACGAAAGACAAATTGGAGGAAAAGTGTATCAAGATTTGCATGTGCTATATGAAGTCTTAGTATTTTATATAATCAACTCTAAGGACATATGCAACATAGGTGTCCATTAAGGTTTTCTCTAATTTTTTACATCATTCATAAAAGATAGCCTCTCCAACTTTTGACACTAACTCCAACACACTCCACATCACCTTTTCTCTCATTTTTTTTATCTAATGTTCACTCTCTTATCAAAATATATGTCAGAGAGAGTGAGAGACAACAACCATACAATTCAATTTTTAGTTGTCTATAGCACCTATATTCGTGTCACCAAGTTAATTATCTACTGCACGAGAAATATCCTAGCTAATTATCTATGCTCTTCCATCTTTCTTTCACATCATTCTGTGTCTTATATGATAAAACTTATAGATAACTAACATTACATTATTGTATATACTCTAACCATTGATCCATACGAATAAGAGCATCTTGTTTGGGTTGCCAAAAAAACGCACGAGGAGTCGGCATGTTGTTTCTCAAATTAGAATTCAACGCGTGCGCAGACATAAATGTGCCTTCAAACGTACGTACTAGTAATTAACTTGATTATTTTTAGGGCTTGTTCCTTAATTTTAAGCTGACACCATGGCGTGTTAAGCTAGCTAGCTGCTGTTATCAGGTTGAATTACAAACAAATAGGAGTCCTACTGTACTATATTTTATGAGCAAACTGCAAATACATAAATGGCAAAATCTCTGTGCCAGAGTGCGGATATGTACATATGTTACATCAATTTGTGAGTATAAGGGCGATAAACCTGTTGAGGAACCATCGCTGGCGATCAGTCCGATCGATTCCTCTGCTTAATACGAAATGAGATCAATCACAGAAGACAAAATAATAGATTGAAAACACAGAGAGGTAGAGAGAACTTCTGATCTTTCTTTATTGCTTTATGATTACATGTGTACAAAATCTGCCGGTACGGCTCCCTATTTATAGTCTACCGATGAGGAGCCCACCATGGGCCAAGGCTTTCGGCCCAGGCCCAGATTTCCTAACAAAACCAACGTTGAACAGCCTGCCCCTATTCAATTATGCAAGCTAGCTTATGACTAAATAGCTACTGGAGGTCGTTGACTACTACAAAAAGGTTTATATTAGACATCTCATCATAGACGGTTGACTAAAATCGTCAATGTTGAATGCAATCACAGACGGTTTAGGTTTAGAGACCGTTTGTATTGCTGCTAGCGCTAAAAACCGTCTATGAAAAGATAATATTACAGACGATTCTTACCAAGAACCGTCTGTGATATAACCAAATATCACATACGATTTTTTATTTAAACCGTTCGTGCTACTTCACAGACGGTTTTTATTACAAACCATCTGTGATAATGAAGTTATCACATATGTTTTATATTCAAAACCGTCTATGACATTTTTCCCACCTCGTAATCTCCTAAAATTTTATAATCTCCCACTTGAGTCTGAATAGAATTCCATTTTGAGACACCTTTAATAAAACAGACATAACTTTTGCATACGGTGTCTGTTTTCGATGTTCTTATACTCGTTGGAAAGCTGACGATGAGCCCAATCCAAAAACAATAACCCGCTTGTGCCAATCGCCCTCTAAGAACCCCAAAATCAGCCATCTTTAGCTCCAAATATGCGTTGCAAGTTTTCGGTTTCAGTTTTTGCCAAAATTTTCGATCTTCCCTTTGAAATTTGGGGTTTGCCTACTATTTTTTCTTTTGAGACTAACTGTTTACATTGCATTGATATATGTACTGTATTTCTGCGTCACTATATATATCTTTTGAGACTAGATGTTGTAATGGTGGACTCTAATTTTAATAGAAATGAAATGTATTATTGTGTTTGTTACTGTATTTGCTTGTTTTCAGAGGGTGTAGTTATCATTCCCTGAGGCTAGCCCAAAAAAAGAGAAAATTTAGGTACAGAATAAACCATCTGTGAATGATTATCACAGACGACTCAAACCAAAAACCGTCTGTGAATGATTATCGTAGACGGCTCGAACCAAAAACCGTCTATGATACTAGCACATCACAGATGGTTCTATTTACCAACCGTCTGTGATAAGAAAGTATTACAGACGGTTCTATATATCAACTGTCTATGATGTGTGAGTATCATAGACGGTTTTTTGTTCAAGCCGTTTGTGATAGTGTTCTTCGCAGACAGTTTTAGTTACAAATAGTCTGTGTTGTGATTATCACAGACGGCTCACAAACCATCTATAATAACTTTTGATTATCACTGACCTATAAATTTAGACGGTTCAGAAAACTGTTTGTGATGACAGTCTTGAATCGTCTGTAATAATCCTTTTTGTAGTAGTGGTTGTAACTTGTAAATCTGTAGATCATGAGATGGCACCTACTAGTAGTTGTATCTTATGACAGGTAAGTTACAGAATTACATGTGCACATCACCACAGTTGGCAGTTGACATTAGCATCAAGGGCGGCTGGTGAAATAGTACTTCTGGCACTCAACTTAATCATACATGATTTATTATATACAGTAAAGTAAGGTGGTGTGTGGTAGTTTAGCTGTTCTTGACTTGATCTTAGTCTGAAATTAGCAAAATTTTGTAAGAGTTGTTAGACTTGAATCCGCTTCGGCCAATGGAAGAAAAGGAACATACTTCACGATGACCAAGTATAGAAATTGTATTTTTATGCACGTTTCGTGGGAGGAGACCTGCACTTCCTTGAAATTGCAGAGTTTAATTTGATTACATATACATGCCCCAACTTTGCAGAACTATCATCAGGGCTCGGTTGCACTACTGCCCCTCATCCTTTGAGAATTCTTATTTGGTCCCTAGCCACAAAAAGTCTCTTAGCACAAGATCCAACACTTATTCGATCAGATACAAAGACGAGGACGACTTGGAAGTCTTTCGGGCACAAACAAACGGAAAAAAAGCAGCTAGCGATGACTTGGAAGTCCATCTTTGGTGTGCGAACAAAAAAAATTAAGAAGTAGACTAAGACAAGTAACAGACTAGCGGGGGAGGTGATACTTGCATTGTTCCCTGTCTACTATTCTGAATCACAATGGTAAAATGAGAAAAAAACTAAAAGGAGTGTTTTCAGTTTGCCGTTTGCATCACAAGAAGATACCTGCCGGCCTCGTGGTCAAGAATTTTTTACCTCTACAAGAAGAAATGACAACAGGCCGTTACGAGGCAAATGAAGTTCATAGGTGTTCAGCAGAATATCTAAATTTTGACGAAATATCTTATATTTAGTAAGTATATTTGAAATGTATATTAATAATTAGTTCAAATACTTCATATTTATACCACCCCCCCCCCAAATAGATTTTAGCCTACACGCACCTCTCCCATTCCAATTCATCTAAAAAACTATGACACAGTTAAAGGTTCAATAAAGCTGACTAAAGGAAGGGGCCGATGAATAGATAATTTAAAAAAAATTTAACCAAAATTGAGTTTTATGTAGAATTTAAATTCAAGGTAGCAAGCGAGCGATGGCGAGCACCAAACATAGCTTAGCCAAATTTGCTCTAGCCAAGTCGCCTACAACCAAGGTCCCGAGAGGGAGTATGCAACGACGATTGGGCCACCAGGGCCGGCAAGGCAGGTCACACACATCGACAACAGCACAAGTATATCTCTATTTCTAGGTTCTAAATCTCATATTTCCAATTCAACAAATTTTTCTTAATTATTTTGTAATTTTTGTAAATTATTCAAGATGTTGTCTCTAATATGAACAATTTATAATTTGATTTTTGCTACTATGAATCTCTACTTCTTTATTAAATAATAGTTTATATTAACTCTGAAAAATCCTTCCCGAAAATCCAGGATCAACCGCTGAGGCTGTACCTCAAACGACTAGAGAACTGGGCCAATCCAGTGGTTTTGTAGTGAGACATGAGTGGGATTTATGGGCCGATGAGATAGGTGTAACCATACACGGATAGATGATGTTGAAAGATACAAAGATATTTGCAGCATCGACAAAGAATTTTTGGGCATATATGGTACTATTTGAATCTATATTGACAAAAATATCAATATATGTGTGGTATTGGAAAAATGGCATTTTTGTCGTCCAACCACCGGGTGGAGACGCCGGGGAGGCGACACGTGCCCCTTGCCGTTCGGCCATGGACGGCAGGTAATTAAGCCAGCTTAATTACCTGCCTTAATTATTTTTATATATACTATTTGTTTAAAATTTTAAATATAGCAAATGAGCTCAAAATTTATGAAATTTTATATACAGTCTCCCAACACAACGTACTTCATTATATAATTTTTTAATAATTTTATCCACTCTAAATGTTGCTCAAAAATTTGTACAATTATGATATTTGTAGAAGTCATTACATATAGCAAACAAGCTCGAAAAATTACAAAATTTTATGTGCAACCTCCTGACACAGTCATCCTAATTGTCTATTTTTTGGAAATTTTATGTATTATGAATTTTGCTCGACTGATGCTGTTGCGCCCAGATCCCGCTCGAGTGGAGCGTCGTCACACATTTTTTAAGCAATTTCCCGGGTGGTGCGGCTTGCCTGCCACGTGTCATGTCAGCCATAGCTCGGCCCCCTCCCACACAGAGATGGTCTGGTACATGAGGACTTGACTGTCGCCTGGCCCCCGGCGCGCAGCTGCCACGTGCCATGTGTCAGGTCGCACTAGTGTCCCTCCACACGCTATTGCCGTTGTATGCGTTAAAATACTTCCAATAAGGGCCTTTCATTGGTGCTGGACAAGAGCCAGCCGGTGGAGGAGCGTGGATTCAGTCAAGTTTCGATCCATCTTCATGTAGGTGGAGAACCTGCACCAGCTTGGTATGGAGAACCGACAAATGTGATCATAAAGTTTCAAGTTACTGGGAATGATCGACAGGATGATCCACCGGAGGCCATGGAGACTCAAACGGATCAGGGCCAGTAGCAATGGCCATGATGTCATCACCAAACTCAAGCATTCAAACCACAAGCATGTGGTTTTATGTTAGAATTATAAGGCTATAGTGCACATGCAATGGCATTCCTACATGAAGCCATTGCCCATCCACCATACAAAAATTTGCCGAGCAACCATTATTTGTGGAATTGCATAGGCCCTTTTGAGGGCTCTAGATCTATGACAGTGGAGCTCATCATAAATAAATTGCTAAATCCGTGAGTTTGTCATTGATGGTTGCCCTCTTCGTTTGGGATCGATTTCAGTTCCTGAAGAATATATTGTTTGAACGTAGGGCAAAGGACGAACTTAACTACTCCATCCAGTCACAAATATATGTCATTTTGGACATCAATACGGTCTCCAAAACATAACTTTAGCCACATAATTCTATTGTAATAATACTAGCTGAATACCCATACGTTGCTATGGATTTTAAAATTTTATCATACTACGAATTCTAAAACTCACGAGTGGTAAAAAAGTTTTAGAACATACATACAAACATGTTCAAAAAATTTTAAAATCCGTAAAAATGTACGGGCATTCAGCTAGTAGCAAGAAAAGAAGGAAATATCTATCTCAATATGCCAGGCTATGCCACCCAAAAAGACTTTGTTATATAAACATATTTTGACAATATTTCCCGCAGATAATTCAGATTCCACATCAAAGCTTACAACGATGGTTCTGGCAATTCTCCAAGGGAATCTTTTTAGCAGTAGAAGCATACGTACAGTGGGAGCGTTACTTGTGTGGCTAACAATCCCCTCCATCGAATAGCATGTACACTTTGAAATGTTTATGACCAAACTGATTATTATTATTATTCGAGAACTTTGAAATGTTCCCGTGAAAGCGACCTTGCATTGGACTTATTCAAGTAGTGTCCCTTTACATATTTATGATTCCCTTGACAGGCTAAAAGCCTAAAACCGACGGATACGAAGATTATGATGATGACTTCGAAGTCTTTCGGGAACAAACAAATGGGAAAGAAGTAGCTATCAATGACTTGGAAGTTGATCTTTAGCATGCGAACGAAAAGAGAATTAAGAAGCAGACTAAGACAGGTACCGGACTACACTGGGAAGCCATACATTCAGCGTTCCCTGTTGCACTGGACTAATTCAAATAGTGTCCCTTTTCATATTTATGACTCCTTCAAATAGTGTCTCTTTTCATATTTATGACTTCCTTGACAGGGTGAAAGTCTGAAACTGACGGATACAAAGATGACAACGATGACTTGGAAGGTTTTTAGACGTAAACAAACGGAAAAGAAGTAGCTAGCGATGACTTACAAGTCGATCTTTGGCATGTGAACAAAAAAATTAAGAAGTAGACTAAGACACGTGCTGGACTACCGGGGGAGACGATGCTTGCATCGTTCCCTGTCTACTATTCTTAATCACAATGGCAAAATGAGACAAAAAATATGAAAGGAGTGGTTTCAGTTTGCCATTTGCGTCACAAGAAGAAATCTTCCAGTCTCATGGTCAAGCATTTTAATCTCCACAAGAAGAAATCACAAAAGGCTATACCTCAGACGAGCAAAGAGCTAGGCCAATCCAGTGGTTTCCTAGCGAGACGTGGGTGGGCCGATGAGACAGGTGTAGCCATGCACAGACGGATGATGATGGAAGATACCAAGATATTTGCACCAACGAAAGCAAATATATACGTGGATGGTGTAGCAAGCACATACATATGTTCACGCATGCATACATGCAATACTTTATTGGGATAGGTGTAGCCATGCACGGACGGATGATGTTGGAAGACACCAAGATATTTGCACCGATGAAAGCAAATTTATACGTGGATGGTGTAGCAAGCACATACATACGCGCATGCTTGCAATACTTGCATGGTGTAGCAAGCACATACATACGCGCTCTAAATAAACTCACTATTTCATCTGCCAGGCTAAGCTGACCAAAAAGACTTTGTAATATATACAGATTTTGACAATATTTCATGCACATAATTCAGATTCCGTATCAAAGCTTGCAACGACGGTCTGGTAATTTTCCATGGAGTCTTTTCGACAATAGAAGCTCACGATAGCGGGAGTGTTACTTGTGTGGCTAACAATCCCCTCCGTCGAATAGCATGTACACTGATGAGTACTGTTTGCCATGCATGCGTTCAGAGGATAAAAAGAGGCCATGCATTGTGATCTGCGGGGTGTATTTGATCTGGATTAAAAAATGCATTGATCATGCATGCATGTATTAAAGAATGGACTTGATTAGCTGACTTTGTCCAGAACGTGATGTCATGAGAAACATTGTTGATTTATTTAATCAACATGCATGTTGTTCGTCTGCATTGATTAATGCATGCTCTTTGTTTTTGGCTTCTCTCGCCACTGCATGCACGGGGAGCGGCTCAGGTGCTGGGGGCACAGCACTTAGTGCGTGCGGGGGTGCCCCCAGCACCCGCCACGTGTCCCGCAATATCCAAAAAAATTCCACAAAATTCAAAAAAAATACTTACAAAATCCGAAAATTTGTAAAAATTACTTTTTTAAGTTTAAAAAGTATTATTTTCATAAGTACTTAAATTTTTTTGATTTATACTTTTCATTAAAAAGTATTTTATTTAAGTACTTAAAAATACTTTTTAATAAAAGTACTTTTACAAAAAGTAATTTTTACAAATTTTCGGATTTTGTAAGTATTTTTTTTGAATTTTGTGGAATTTTTTTGGATATTGCGGGACACGTGGCGGGTGCTGGGGGCACCCCCGCACGCACTAAGTGCTGTGCCCCCAGCACCTGAGCCGCTCCCGCATGCACGCATGCTGAGATGCAGCCAGGCATTAAATGCAAGTCTTTTTGAGTTTTACTGTGTCGCAGCATGCAGTCGGCAGAAAGATTGCTCCCTGTATGCAATCAGAGGTTGTAACCGCTTGGTTGGGAGCGGCTCAGGTGCTGGGAGCCCTGCACATATTATGTGCTGGGAGTCCTGTATATATTATGTGCAGGGGTGGCTCAACGTGCAACATATATCACTAAAAATTAAAAAATACTTAAAAATTTCCAAAAAAGCAAAAAATACTTAAAAAATCGTAAGTATTTTTAAAAGTATTTTTGGATACTTAAAAAGTATTGTTTTAAAAAATAATTTTATTAAAAAGTATTTTTGAAGTAGTTAAAAAATACTTTTTACATTGTTAACTATTTTTTGGAATTTTTTAAGTATTTTTTCTCTTCCGTTGTTTTTTCTCTTCCCTCACCCTTTTCTTAATCTTACTGTACCAGAGACGTATAAGAAATGGAGAGAACCTTTAGGAATAATCATTCACCCATCTAGGCACTTTGGTAGCAAGTTCATCAAGAAACTTGATTTTTGCATATTTTTTATCTTCTAAGTGATTTCTTGATCTGAGGTTTTGGAGTGATTCCTTTAGTGTTCTTGCTTGCTATGACAGGTGGGAACATATCTAAAGCAATCTTGGCTATCCTCTACCTACGAGCAAGTCTTGATCATCAATTTTAGTTTTCGGTCACTTTTGATGCATTCTTACTTAAATCTCAAAAAGTCTTCGCTTTAACATAGGTTTTTACAATCCATGGATTGTGAGTAAAACCCGTATGTATAAGGCTATCGGGGTCTCCCATTGTGCTAAGTGGTTAGTATCCAGTAAAGGATATATGTGATTGGCTAGCCCCATCTATAAAAGAGGGTTAGGATGAAAATATGTGGTTAACCATTAAACCCACCTCTTATATGCTCTCTTGTTTTAGGGTTAGGGTTTTAAGTGCATGTGTGCTCTTTGTCCTTTAAGGCGGAGTGGTTGCAAAACTTTTCTCCTCAAGCAGCAATAGAATTAATCTTTGATATTCTTCATAGCTATATCTCGATTTGATTGATTTGCTCTTATTTTGGTTAGTTTTTTCTCTTTCCTCACCCTTTTCTTAATCTTACTGTACCAGAGACGTATAAGAGATGGAGAGAATCTTTGGGAATAACCATTCACCCATCTAGGCACGTTGGTAGTAAGTACATCAAGAAACGCTATTTTTGCATATTTTTGATCTTCTAAGTTATTTCTTGATCTAAGGTTTTGGAGTGATTCCTTTGGTGTTCTTCCTTGATATGACAGGTGGGAACATATCTAAAGCCATCTTGGCTATCCTCTACCTACGAGCAAGTCTTGATCATCAATTTTGGTTTTAGGTCACTTTTGGTGCATTCTTACTTAAATCTCAAAAAGTCTTAACTTTAGCATGGGTTTTTACGATCCACGGATGGAATAGGTTCTTGAGACCTTAAACAAGATGTGTACAAAGTTTCACGACTTTTGGATCATCTAATCAAAAGTTACTTGGATTTGAAATTTCGCACTCGTGCTGATTTAATATTTATAAGCCTGAAAATATTGTTTATAGCTATCAGACCGCCCGAATAGAGGTCAACCACCTTAGGGAGGTCAAATCGCTCTATGAATGGCTATCAGATCGCCAAGGAGAGGTCAGACCACCCCCTGTTGGTGGTCAGATCTCCAAGGATTGAGATCTTCAAGATTTTGTATTCTTGAGTACCTTGCTTTGAAATTTTGGTTTTGGATTTAATTCTCAGTAGCTATGTAGTTATTTGAGAGAAGAATCTAGAATACTTAGGGAAACATTTTAATCGGCACCATTCACCCCTCTCTATTGTCTTTTCGGTTCTACACAATATAAATAAGTGCTATCTCACATGTATAGCAAGAAAAGACGGAAATATCTATCTCAATATGCCAAGCTAAGCCACGCAAAAAAGACTTTGTTGTATAAACAAATTTTGACAATATTTCCCGCTGATAATTCAGATTCCACATCAAAGCTTACAACGATGGTTCTGGCAATTTTCCAAGGGAATCTTTTCGGCAGTAGAAGCGTACGCACAGCAGGAGTGTTACTTGTGTGGCTAACAATCCCCTCCATCAAATAGCATGTACACTTTGAAATGTTTATGACCAAACTGATTATTATTATTTGAGAACTCTGAAATGTTTCTATGAAAGTGACCTTGCATTGGACTTATTCCAGTAGTGTCCCTTTACATATTTATGACTCCCTTGACAGGCTGAAAGTCTGAAACCGACGGATACAAAGATGACAATGATGACTCGGAAGGTTTTTATATGCAAACAAACGGAAAAGAAGTAGCTAGCAATGACTTACAAGTCGATCTTTGGCGTGTGAACAAAAAAATTATGACTCCCTTGACAGGCCGAAAGTCTGACACTGACGGATACAAAGATGACAACGATGACTTGGAAGGTTTTTAGATGCAAACAAATGGAAAAGAAGCAGCTAGCAATGACTTACAAGTCGATGTTTGGCGTGTGTACAAAAAAAATTATGACTCCCTTGACAGGCTGAAAGTCTGACACTGACGTATACAAAGATGACAACGATGACTTGGAAGGTTGTTAGATGCAAACAAAAGGAAAAGAAGCAGCTAGCAAAGACTTACAAGTCGATCTTTGGCGTGTGAACAAAAAAAATTAAGAAGCAGACTAAGACACATACCGGACTACCGGGGGAGACGATACTTGCATCGTTCCCTATCTACTATTCTTAATCACAATGGCAAAATGAGAGAAAAAAAATGAAAGGAGTGGTTTCAATTTGCCGTTTGTGTTAGAAGAAGAAATCTGCCAGCCTCATGGTCAAGCGATTTAATCTCCACAAGAAGAAATCACAAAAGGCTATACCTCAGACGAGATCTCTAAAATGTTTCTGTGAAAGCGACCTTGTATTGAACTTATTCATGTAGTGTCCCTTTACATATTTATGACTCCCTTGACAGTCTGAAAGTCTGAAACCGACGGATACGAAGATGACGACGACGACTTGGAAGTCTTTCGGGCACAAACAAATGGGAAAGAAGCAGCTAGCAATGACTTGGAAGTCGATCTTTGGCATGCGAACGAAAAGAAAATTAAGAAGCAGACTAAGACAGGTACTGACTACCTTGGGAAGCCATACATTCAGCGTTCCCTGTTGCACTGGACTAATTCAAATAGTGTCCCTTTTCATATTTATGACTCCCTTGACATGCTGAAGGTCTGACACTGACAGATACAAAGATGACAGCAATGACTTGGAAGGTTTTCAGATGCAAACAAAGGGAAAAGAAGCAGCTAGCAATGACTTACAAGTCGATCTTTGGCGTGTGAACAAAAAAAATTAAGAAGCAGACTAAGACACGTACCAGACTACTGGGGGAGATGGTACTTGCATCGTTCCCTGTCTACTATTCTTAATCACAATGGCGAAATGAGAGGAAAAAAATGAAAGGAGTGGTTTCAGTTTGCCGTTTGCGTCACAAGAAGAAATCTGACAGCCTCATGGTCAGGCGTTTTAATCTCCACAAGAAGAAATCACAAAAGGCTATACCTCAGACGAGCAGAGAGCTGGGCCAATCCAGTGGTTTCCTAGCAAGACGTGGGTGGGCCGACGAGACAGGTGTAGCTATGCACGGACGGATGATGTTGGAAGATACCAAGATATTTTTACCGACGAAAGCAAATATATACGTGGATGGTGTAGCAAGCACATACATACGCGCATGCATGCAATACTTTATTGGGGTTATTACTAGCACATCACGGAATACGTGCATGCATAAAGTTTTCCTTGTGAGAGAAATCACGATTGGACTAGAACGTAGACTGGGTATGGCACGAAAACTGCTAACAGACTCAATTTGGCCCAAGATATAGGCTAGGCCTCCTCTGATTTTTGGCTGTATGGACACCCTTGCATGTGCCATCTAAACGAAAGGTAGGCTAGCCCAGTAGAAAGTGAGTGAGGTTTGCAATGGAGGCAATCTTAGGGCTTGTTTGGCGCGGTTGCGGCTTATGGATTTTGGCTAAAATTTTTGAATTTTAGCTGTTTGCGACAGAGATTACGGAGAGGGAGATACTCAATTATGATTTTTGTTGATACAGATATTAGGCTTTTAACATGTACTACAATTAACTTGTAGATCATGTCTTGAGAAAATACTCCATTTAAAAGTTAGGTACTGTAACAAAAGTCAAAAGCCGCTAGCTTCGGAGGAAAAGAACAGACTCTTAATCAAGGCCACGAGTGATTCTTAGCTCAATTTTTTTTAGTTGACGTGGAGGGAACCAATGATCCAGCAGGAGAGAGTCAAGGATATTTTTGCTTGCTATCTCGACCTCTAGGTCCCTCCAGCGTGTCGCCCATCCGGGAGTTCGTCTTGAAGGCTATCTCGTCCTCGGGCACGCTTCTAACTCCGGCCTCTAGGTCCAGCATGTCGACAATATTTTCCGCACATAATTCAGATTCGAAGCAAAGCTTACAAGGATGGTTCTGGTAATTTCCAAAGGAGCTTTTTCAGTAGTACGTAAAAGGACACGACAACGGGAGTTTTACTTGTGTGGCACTGGCACAAGGTTGATATTTCCCCCTCAATCGAATAGCATGTACGCTTTCGATCAGTATTGCAGGTCGCTCCGTAATTAGGAATGAAGGAGCAGTGCTCACAATTTTGGTGAAATTTCGGTGAAAGTTCGCTCATTTCGGTGCTTTATTTGAATTCTATTCGAATTTTAGTTAAATTTCGTCAAAATTCAAATGGTGTTTACAAATTTCATCCAAATTTTTGAATGAAATTCTGAGATTTTGTCCATTTCAATCCTTTCGCTTCCTGGCGAAAGTTTTGAAATCCGAAAGAGTTTTCCTGCGAAGGAGACCTGGCAAGAAAAATCCATCACACAATCGTTGTTGCTTTTCCGAGTGGTGCTTTGTATCAATCGGAGATTGGACAGTACATATGCTGCTAGCTTGCTTTCCCACTTCTCTTCTGTTGTATCTATTGTCTTCAGTTTTTCATCTTGATTTCGAAGCGTGATTACAAATTTCTTCGAGGTATGTTAACTACGCATGCAGCAAGCAATAAGCATGGAACTTGGAGATAACCAAAAGTAATGTTGTTTATGGCCAAACTGGTTAGTATTATTCGAGATCTTGAAAGAGTTTCCGAGTTAGTGACCTTAAACTTGACTTATTCAACTAGGGCCCCTTTTCATATCTTCTCGCACCTTTTTTTTTTTTGCGAGGACATACATATCTCCTTCAACGGACTTTAAGTCTGGAACTGATGGATACAGCAACGACGTCGAAGTTTTTCGGACGCAAACAAATGAAAAGGAAGCTGCGACGACTTGGAAGAGACAGTCTTTGGCATGAGAATAAAAAGAAGAATAAGAAGCAGGCTAATAAGACACGTACCGGGAAAGCGATACATCCGTTGTTCCCTGTCTACTATTCTGAATCACTGTGGCAAAATGAGAAGAGACACCTGCATGCAAAGCCATTTTCTCTTTTTTTTTTCTTTTTGGAGAGGAAACCGTACCTGCATGCAGAGCCTTTTTCTGTGTTGGAGAGGAAACCTTAGAGAGCTGGTTCCATCCAGTATTCCAGTGGTTTCTTAGCGAGACGTGTCTTTGTTTCTTAGCGAGACGTGTCTTTGTTTCTTTTTTGAGAGGAAACCTGCATGCAGTGAAGTGGGCTGGGCCAATCGATTGGTTTCTCTGCGAGAATGTAGGTGAGTTTTATGGGCCGACGAGACAGGTGCAGCCATCCATGGACGCATGGTGTTGTGAGATACGAAGATATTTGCATCACCGACGAAATCAAGTATATACATACATGGTGTAGCAAGCAAATACATACGTGCATGCATGCAATACTTTATTGGAGTTACTAATACACCATGCAGTACGTGTATGCACGAAGTTTTCCTTGCCATACAAATGACAAATGGACTAGAACGTAGATTGGCTACGGGATAAAATGATGCTAATAGATGCAATTTGGTCCACGACATAGTCAAGGCCTCTTCTGGTTTTGGGCTGTACGAACACACCCTTGCACGTGCCATCCAACGAAAGCTCATCTACTCTGCAACGCATTGTATTAGTTCAGGCCCAATCTTGGTGGGTGGGAAGCCATGTATGGAGAGAATTATTTGTGGGCTCATTTGAAGCTACCATGCAATGGGTGAGTGAGAGCTCGAATGGTGTCTTGAGAGGTTTATGTGTAGGTGGAGAATAAAACAACCATTTAGAGCTACCATGTATTGTATATGCCCTAAGAAGTTCGCGCGTGCCTGGAGTGCGCAGTTGTCGAAACTAGCAAAAGGTAGTGACGTCAGCCAAAAAAACGTATTTTTTGTTTTGTTTCCATGATTCAAATGTTCTTATGTTTCAAACTAAGTATCGAATTTGAAATCCATTTGAACGATCCTGATGCTCGTGGCTGGTTTGTTTCCAGTTCGTTAGAACCGGCCCACCCACATAACGGTCAGACGCCGTCCGGCCCATCTTGATGCCGACGCTACGAGTTGAAGTGGCATATATATATATATATATATATATATATATATATATATATATATATATATATATATATATATATATATATATATATATATATATATATATATATAGGAAAATTACAATACAATACAATATATATATATATATATATATATATATATATATATATATATATATATATATATATATATATATGTCAACGCAAGCTAGTGTGCAACCGTAATGCAGACAATACAATATCAGACTAGACAACAGGTCCTCGCATGATCAGACCCTCCGATTGATGATGCAGTTCTTCTAGAGTTGCCATAGTGAAATGAATTTGCAAATATAATCTGGATGATACAATAGTACTACTAGCGATAAATAAGCTAGATAGATCCAGCAATGAATTTGCAGAAATGAATTTGAGTTTGGCATGCAAGTGCATGCTGGTGTTCAGCCTTAATGCACACAATAGTAATATCAGACAGCAAGTTTAGTTCCTCGGATGATCGGAGCGTCCCATTGACGCTAGAGTTCTTATAGGTTTGCCATGCTAAAATCGAAGTGCAACTATAGTATGTACGATACAACAGCACAACTAGCACTCTGCAGTAGTTTGCAAGGAATATGAAGAAGCTAGATATGATACGCCAATCTGTGGGAAAAGCTAGGTAACGGGTATATCGAGTGATGCAATCTCCAAGTTCAAATCTAGTTGCATCTTAGGAAAATAGAAACCATGAGGACGTGACATCCAATTGAATAAGGCTACACTTGCATTCTTGCATTATTAGTGTGCTGGAAATTAACTGACTCCGATAGTTTAAAGGCTTGGAAACAACAACACGTGTAAACATAAAATACAGACAAACAGGTCAGTGTTCGGAAGGAAGATTACAGGTGTGAATATTAAACTTGCAACGCGTAAAACAAGAGCACACACCACGTAGTACTAGTAGAGGAGCACAAAGTCGACTGGGGGAGTTAAAGCCATATTTAGCACTGGTTTGCATCGTATTTATAAAAATAGCCGTATACATATTGTATTGAAAAACTATCGTTTCTGTCGTCGTCCGGTGGGCGGGCAGAAGCACCCACGAGGCGACACGCGTCGTGGCCGCCGGAGGCAGGCGCCTGCAGCTTCCTCACCAGACGACAGGCAGCCTACCACCTGGTGGGCAGACGGCAAGCTGGTGAGGGGGCGGTAAGTGATTAAGCCAGCTAATTAGCCGGCTTAATTACCTGCCCTAATTTTTTTATTTAGTATTTGTTTGATTTTTCAAATATATCAAATGAGTTTAAAAAATTATGAAAATTTATGTATAGCCTCCTAACACAACGTAACTCGCAGTGTAATTTTTGGGTAATTTTATACATTGCAAATATTGCTAAAAAATTTATACAATTTTGATAGTTTTAAGAGTTTTAATATATAGCAAAGGAGCTCCAAAAATTACAAAATTTACTAAAATGAGTACATTTGTTAAATAATTGTCTCCCTTCATCTTCTTTATCGTTGCTATTGTCTGAAGAACTTTTTAAAACTGCACTTTACCATGAACAGTTTAATTTGATATTTTTCCAGACACAAAAGTTTGATCCAGCTTATAGAATGATTTAGTTTAGCCATTTGTCCAGACATGGAATTGTTTTTATGCTTGCATCCATGAGGGGAAGAGGATAGTTAAGGCCAAAGTGGGATGTGACCCCTCAACAATTAAAAAAAATTCAGGGTAACACTGAGTACGTAGTAGCATTTAGGTTCATCTATTACTCAACCTTTCAAACGGGCACCCC
Organism: Dendrocalamus latiflorus; assembly: GCA_017311315.1. Lineage (NCBI taxonomy): Eukaryota > Viridiplantae > Streptophyta > Magnoliopsida > Poales > Poaceae > Dendrocalamus > Dendrocalamus latiflorus. The sequence goes on from CM029641.1 coordinate 51,252,976, forward strand.
TGCTGCCCTGCATCTCCAAAAGCCCTGTTTAGATCGACCCACTCTGCTTCAGCTTCTTCCTCTCTAGGCCATGAATCACAGACCCAATTTCGTTTTCATACCCTTCAACATTTTAGGTTTAGCCGTTCACTCATTTTTGGTAGCTCAGTTTAGTCAGTAGCTAACGCCCATCACCACCGCTTGCTGTTTCTTGCTCGTCGTTGTAAATCCGGGAAACTTTCAAATTTTTAGGAAAATAAAATTTCAGGTTTCTTATTTTTTTGGTGAGTTTACAAATTTTAAATAGCTATTTTCTATTTTTTTCCAAAATTAATTAGTATTTTATATATTTGCAAAAATATTAATTTCAAAGCTAGTTTATTTGAATTAATTTAATAGTTTTAAATTACGATCCTCTAATTTTTTTTGGACTTTTCGGAGTTCAATCGACGTTTTTCAGAGTTTAATTGACTTTCCAAAGCTTTTCCCCCTTCGAAAACCAATTTCCTTTTCATAGTCTCTTTGTGGGCTGAATCTAGTTCAACCCACGCTTTCTCTCCCTTCCTCCAGCCTAGCTTGCTTCCTCTCTTTCCGTCCCGTTTCACCTAGCCCAATGCGCCCGAAACCCTACTCCGCTGCCAGCCCATCTCTTCTAGGCCAGCCCGTGTAGCCCTGCCTCACTGCCGTTACTGTTCATCTTCTCGCACACGTAGAGGTTGCGGACTCCGCCGCCCGCCATGAGTCCGGCTCGGCCACGCATCCTTGCGTTGCCTTTCCTCTGCATATAAACAGCAGTTGACCCCGCCAAACTTGGCGCCTCGACTTCTTCCTCCGAAGCCCTAATCCGCCGCGTCAGCTCTCATTGCGAAGTGCCCGGAATCGAGCTTCAGGAGATGGGCGACGTTTCAGGGATGGGCAAGATGGGCTTAGGAGAACCAAAAAGCTGTAACGTGCCTAGTTTCTATTCGGGCCGGAGCATGAATAGTCGGCAACTTTTACAATTTTTCTTGCCACTAGTTCGTTTTGAGATTGATTGGCATTCAAATCTATAGCATTTTAGTAAGTTTATATGACATATTTTTTTAAATAATCTTATCTTTAAAAATAGGACATATTTTATATTCTAATATAAAATTAGTGTGATATTTCTTTTATACTCTTAATAAATATATAGTTTTATTTGCTATTAACTATATATGTGTATTAAATATACTGTTTAGAGATAATAATTAAAAGTAATCTAGTTATTTTTACTATCTTTAGTCTACATATGAAAATATGACTTATACGCTTGAACGGGAGTACTACATATTTTTGACCACATATCCAATATTGATTGGTACTGGAGTCCAGTTAACAGCGCAGTGGGATGGTAATTCAGTACTACCATGGCATAAGTCCCAGCTCTTTCTCAAGGTAGGTGACGGGACGACGTCGCCGGTAAGTCAAAACAATTGGAAACACGCACCCCCCACCCCACCCCAACTTGATGTTCAGCTTCTTAAGATATCGATTAAAGATGGAAATTAAAAGGACGGATTGTGTAAGGTGCCCAAGTCTCGAGTTTAATTCATGGAGCGCTCCCATGCATGCATTCATATCCCGGTTCTAAATAATTTTAGTCTCTGATTTATTTTGATTTTGATTTATTTAAATTAGAATTAACTTGAAACATGTCGATTTTTAATTTTAGCTTATTTTAGTTTATTGGGTTTTCGGCTTTTTGTCTTTTCTTTTTGCCTTATTACTTTGCATTATCCGTGATGATATAATAATTTTTCTTTTTTTTAGAAAAAAACTAGCAGTTGTTATAATACAATTTCAGTCATAAATTATAGCTATAAGCCAATTGAAGCACCACCTATATTATATTGGTAAATTGCATGCATTTGGTGTTTTGCGCTCAAGATGTGGCCTTAAGATTCCAACTCGGCATGTCACATGTACTGTTCAATAGGGGGACAACTGGTCTGCATCACCGATGACTATGAGCTGGCGATCGATGGGTTGATGAACCAGACAACTTGGAGATGCCGAACTGGTTCACGGGACTACGGGAGGGACAAGTAACAATTTTGCAACACTAGTAGGAAACAACGACATCATCTTCTAATACATGAAATAAGTAATTCCCATTTGTGTAGTCTGCATAAAGATTTGAAGAAATGGTCGACGTATGCGTTGAAGATGCTAGGTAACAAAGATCAATACCTGCCACATTAAGAAAGGATGGAAAGAAAAGTCCATTAGAGGCCGGTTTGTTAAGTAACAGAGCGAAGCAGAGAGTACAGTAGATTAAGCTGCATGTTAGTTGTCGGTGAAATCTCCGTACCTGTCTTTTGAGGAAAAAAGACACTCGGGCACACCAAACCAATATCTACTGTTGGGCTTCGACCTTTTCAATCTCGACTGTGCGGCTGCAGCTAGCAATAGCATAGCTGTTGTTTGCCCTACTTATTTCAGTTTGAATTTCTAATTTCTAACTTATTTTTTATTATTTTTAAATTTCGTTTTTTCTACTTTTTTTTAGTTTTTTAGCTTTTTACCTATTTTTCCGTATTTATGTGTACTATTCGTGATTGGCTAACCTTTTTTCTATTTTTATTTTTTTTTTAAATTTAATTATGCCAAATAAAATATCATCAACTATAGTGTAATTTTCCTTGTCATTGACGCAAAGATGATCTGGCTGGGATGCTCCTCGGCTTCTATCCTCACGATGACAACCGTCGCGGTGATGCCCGGACTGTCGCTTTGCATCCCTAAACACACCCTTACGGCCTTACCTCCTCTTTGGAGAAGGGAATAGTTGTAGGAGTGCACCATGGATGGGGCATCTTGCTGCAACGGCAACGCCAGGCGTAGAACGTGAACGGCCCTGGCTTTTGTGATCTCGCTCTTCGATTGGGCCGGATGGCCCATGTACGGCAGAACTGCATTTAATTGTTTTTTTTTCGGCTCTTGAACCTTGATTGTACTACTCCAGCAGACACTACTCAGGCAGAGATGTCATTGAAGTTTTGCTTGTAGCCTCTCGCATTGAAGCAATATGAAATCAAGTTTCTGAAAACGGCAAATTAATTTTAATTGAAATGAGCATCCTGTTAGTAGGTTCAAGTTTTGGTGCAATCATAGGTGCTTTGATAATATATATGTATGTACCTCTTGAATGACAACTTACGACTGAGCAATATTCAGATAATTCAGGTGTCGTAAGGCTAAAATGAAAACATGACAAATCTGCATATTGATTAAAGGAACTGAGCATGATCATTAGATATATATCTTTCTCAAGAACACAGCTCTCCTGAATTACATATTTGCATTGGTTACTACATTGTTTCAAAAAGAAAGGAAAATTTAAATTCAAATTTTGATTTGAAAATTTCAACCCAACATCTTCCAAAATTTTCCGATTATTGGTAATATCAATGTTATTGGTCTCCGGTAAAATTATAAACTGGTTTAATTTAACAACCTTGGTAGTCATAAAAAAGTACGACTTATATCCAGGACACTCGATGCTAGCTGTAGGATGATTTGGGTGCACGGCAATGGCGTTCCTCAACGCGACTGTAGAGCGCTTCTGTCGGATTCCTTGGCACCTGCGCCCCCGATGTTTACAGGTGCTCAATGCCGGCGGGTGTAGTGCCTTACTTGTGCCATCTCCTGCGCCTAAAACACTCGAGTGTATATTCTTGAGGTTACAGAGCTTACATCATCCCATTAGCAATGTTTTAGATCCTCTGGAGTGGCCGGTGTTTTAGTAATGTAATGTAACACCCCCGTCTTTGGGGACGGGAATGTCGTTACCTTCCGTAACCGCCCAGGAGTTCAGTTACGGACAGAAGGAGTATCATGCTTGCTTACGAACAGTTAAAAAGAGTTATTTTAATAAAATAAAGACTTAACAGTCAATTTTAAATATTTTAAGGCATTCAAGCCTAAGACATACTTACAATCAGAAGAACCAAAGAAAACTCCACAGGAACGCTTGAGTGCGGTCGTAACCCTAACACGAACACTTGCAGCATCTTCTTTTCTTCTGGTATCTGTGGGGGGAAATTTTGCAAGTCTGAGTACTCCGACCCCGTACTCAGCAAATCACCTGTGGAAAATAATATATAACTATATGCCAGGATTCTCAAGGGAAGGGAGTATAATATTTTATTAAGAGGTGGATGCAATTTTATTTGGAAACCAGTTAAAAACTGAAAAAGGTACTTTATTAATAAAAGGGTGCTTCAGACTTGATTACCAGCTTTCAATGTTACCAAACCATTCTCAAATCTACTTATGCTTTGTTGATGGAATCACCCATTAAACACAGCTTCATTTACCGGAAGCATGGCGTATTCGAATACCATTAGTCATGACTCTGCAGAGCTGCCCTGCTTTACCCACAAGATTCCTTAACTCCGGCCAAAGAGCTAAGAAAACAAGGTTGTTCGCTGCTCAATTCTTTATATAGCCTCTACCTAGTAGGTTTCCTCGACAAGCCCAGGCCTCAACCTCTGACTCATCTCAGCCTACTATTGTGTGGACATCTGATAATCAAATCAATAATAAAAACAACAACGGCGCCAACTTCCATACGGCCCTTCTCAACTCCCTTCCGTATGGACTCACACTTTGCCTTCGCCTTGCGTTTGTAGAGGTTCAATCGAATTTGAGCAGCTACTAGACCAGGTTTGACGTATCAACACTTGTGGTTGAGCGATCACTATGTTCTTTACTCAGCATAAGGGTCTAGTCCTTATTTTCACCGGTGGCAAATTCCCTTCTACAAATCTGTCCAGTGCTTTAACACTCCCATTGATTTGTAACATTTGCCTTCAACCTAGGTTATCACGGGATCCAGCAATCCACGCTTACCCTAGAACCACTTTCCCAAATAAATACCAAATCTCTTAATAATAGAAGATGTTGTTGATTCTCTAAACTATCATATTTACCTTATTACTATATTTAATATTGCTATGTCTTGTCAAGGTGAATATGGCCATCAAATTAGACTGGGCTTTTTCGGGTGGTAGGACATAACTAGTATCATGTCATTCTAAGCATTTATTGTATATAAAATAATTGCACAAATAAAATAATGAAAATACTGATAAATAATAATTAACGGAAAGTAGGTTCAACATGATCAAAAACATGTGACTTGCCTTGCGGGTTTACGATTTCGATTAACTTGTATTCTTCGGCGGACTGGGCCTGGACTTGAACTTCTCCCTCCTGCTCCGGCGAGTCCTCGACTTCGGAAGCTAACGTAAAATAATTAAAATAAATTAATTCTATGCCCGAAGGACTAGGCTAGGAATAAAGAAAATAAAAGAATAAAGAAAACACGGAAAGCTCCATTAAATTGGGATTTTGGGCATTTAGGAGGGTTATATGGGGAAATAGGCCTTGGATTTGGGTTGGCGGGCTCGAAACGGATCTGGGGAGTACCAACATGCATATTTGGGTTCGGGTCAAGTACTGTTCATCGGGTTCGGTCGCACTGTTCATCGGGCTCGAGCGAACTGATTCAGTTTAACCAAGTCAAAGCGGCTCGGTTGGGCGCGGGCGTGGGCGGCGCGGTCGGGTGCGAGCGGGCGCGTCGGGCACGGGCGACGCGGGTGGGTGCGGTGCGGCTGGCTCGATCCGGCTCCACCGAGGCGAAACGACTCGGGTCGTCTTCTTCCTCCATCCGGCCCGTGCCACAGAGGAACAGAGGAGGGTGGCGGCTGCTACCGGCGGCGGTGGAGAGTTTTGCGATGGTGGTGCAGGGTATGAGCGGGTACGGAGTGATGTGGGGGTTTCATTTTTGGTGGCGGCCGGGCCGGCGGAGGCGGCGTTCACCGGCGGCGAGCCCTCTCCTATTTCAACTATTTTTGGGATTACGGTTGAACAGAGGCTCTTTTGGGCAATAGGATTAGCATTTAAGCATCTCTGGGGGTGGGGAAGGTTAGTGGAGGCGGTGGTTTGGGCTAGGAAAGCCGGGTGTGTGCTGGCCACGGTGAGGTGGGTGCGGCGGTGGGGTGTTCACGGTGCCGGGGAAGGATGGTGGCCGAGAGGGTAGGGCGGCGGTCGGGGTATACTTCTAGGGTTATGGAGATGGTGTAGGCGAGAGTAATTGAAGAATGAAAGATTGGGAGGTTGACATTGAGTTAGGGCTCGGGTTTGGGGGAATTTTGGAATTACCGGCTGTAGGATCGGTGATGGAGGCGTTGGGGTGTGTTGGGCGGTCGTGGGGGTTGTTGTATGCGGCTAGGGCACTCGGCCACTTAAATAATGGCTCTGAGGCGGTTCGGCGTCGGATATTCCCCCTGGCGGCGATGGTGGGTGGCGGCGGGCGGTGATGCCACGCCTTTGGTCGGTGCAGGGGCGTCAGGGCGACAGTGGGGAGGTGTAAAGAGGGTCCTGTCCGCACGGTGGAGGTGGCGACGGCCGTTGGCGCGGGGTGGCGGTGGCGCGCGCGGAAGAGAAGGGCGGCGGCAAAAGCTGGCGCACGGCGCTGCGGCGGGCTAACGTGGGCTGCCACAAGGGTCTGGGGTGAGGTGAGGTGGCCGCCCCATCGAGTGGATTTGGCGGGAGCTGGCGCGGGCGTGGGCGATCACGCAGAGAGCGTGAGTGGCGGCGGAACTTTGGGGAGGCGGTGGATTTTTCGGGCGAATCAACAGTGCAGGCAGTTGCCCCCTCTCCCTTCCGATTGATGGTGAAGACAAATACCACTTGGGCTTTGAGATTTGTGGGATATAGGTTAAGGAATTGAGAGAGCAAAGCAAAAACGGAAATTGAAATCAAATTCAGATTTTTGGTTTTGTTTCATGTAAAATGATGGATAAAGCATAAGCACAAAGAGACATAAAGAGCACAAGAGAGAAAAAATTTATATATTCCAGTGAGATCAATCCCCGCTTACGTAGAACATCCGAGAATAACGAGAAACAACAATTCAATAATACAAGTGGAAAGACAAAGGTTGTTGATATGAAAGTGCCCTCGATCGGTTATATCTACATAAAGTTCATGCCAATCGGCATATTGTGGCACACCGAGTTGGAAAATATATAGATATTTTTCGCATGCTGCTACTTCCTTCCTCGCTGTTACTGCTGTTATTGAACCTTGGTTTCATCCAAAAACACTATAGATAGAAATCTCTTGTGCGATTTAGTCGACATTAATAAAGTCACTATTATATTTATTATAATCAATTAGTAAACTTCGTATTAAAAATATTTTGTTTGAAAATTAGGTATTATAGAAAGGCAGAACGGGACCTGAATTACTAACAGCCCGTTTGCATTGTGCAAGTTGGGCCTGTTCGCCTGCATGATCTTTAGCACTAATCTCCAGAGTCCTTTATCCAAGGCCCGTAGCCTACCGCAGCGACGGCATGGTTCAGATGGGTTCCGCACGGGCCGTTGTAAAAATTAATTTAGCTATAAGCTAACAGGACAACTTGTAATTAAAATTAGTGCTGTAATTTTTTTTGAAAGGAAACTGCAGGAGCTCTGCCAATGCATTAAAATTAGTACTGTAACTAAGAACTCTACAGAAATGCATTAATCTTGTAAGGGCGGTGCTTCTGTACTCTTTCTACAAATAAATCTTACAGAAATCAAGCATGCAGTACTTTTAGTGGAGGTGGGTAGTTCGTGTGTGAATAAGTCCCTATAGTATTCTAAACTTATTTTGAAAATCCGTCTAGCACTCTAAACTATAAAATTAAATATTTGGCCTCTCAAATTTTACAATCCAGTTTAAATAACATCTTGACCCGGTTTCACATGATGATATTGCCTGTATGGCTTAATGAGTTGACGATTTTATCATGAAGGATGATACGCCGGTCAAATTGGGTTACATGTAGGGCCCACAAAGACTTTTCTCCCACCAAACTCCTAGCCGTGCTTCTATGGCTACTCTCTATAGTTTCCTCCCTCTTTGTTTTTATTAGAGAAAGAAGCTTCTATGGCCCACACCTATCATTCATCTAAACTTGATCAGTATATTATCCTATGTGGTAAAATCATTCACTCATCGCATTACGCGGGTAATACTACTATATAAAACTTGGTTAGGGTATTATTTGAACTGGATTATAAAGTTTAGAAGAGTTAAATATTCAGTTTCATAGTTCAAGATACTAAGAGAACTTTCAAGTAAAGTTTGATGTGTTATATAGATTTTTTTCCAGGCAAAAATAGCTAGGTCCGTTGTGTGCTTTATCGACAAGTGGGGTTCTGTCCTGCAATACTAGATTACATCAATTCCCCATTGTTTCCAAAGAAATAAAAACGAAAGAAAGATAAGTGCGCTGTGTGGTTTCACAAAGTGATAATGTAAGCGATGGATAAAGCATAAGCACAAATAGACAAATAAAGAGCCCGAGAGAGAGAGAGAGAGAGAGAGAGAGAGAGAGAGAGAGAGAGAGAGAGAGAGAGAGAGAGAATTACAATTCCGGTGAGATCGATCCCACCTTTTGTAGAACATCCAAGAACAATGAGAAACAACAGTTCAATAATACAAGTGGAAGGCAAAGGTAGTTGATATGAAAGTGCCCTCGATTGGTTATATCTACACTCAAGGTTCATGCCAACCAGCATATTATTTTTGGAGGGCAGGAGAACAACCCTATATTAAAAAACAAGAAGGATTACAGAAAGAAGGTTTTGTTTTAAAAAAGGAGTGCTGGTCGGGTCTGGCTAGCATAAGAAAAAATAAGGTCGTTTAAAGCGTTTAAAGGGGCCAATAATCATATTACGATGCCAAATATATAAATACTTTTCATGTGCTGCTACTTCCTTCCTCACTCAGGTTACTCAGGCCGTTACTGCACCTTGGTTTCATTGGAAAAATCGTGATGGACTACAATATCATTTTCATATGTTCAATCTCAATAATTATAAAGATATCGATAATCAAAATTTAAAATGTCTGGCTATACGTATCCCACAATGATACTCTTTTGTGGTCAGGGTAGTAGCATGACAAGACGACCACCACTAAACCGTTTCTCAAATCATATGGATTGTACACAACAACATAGTAATATCTTGGATCAGCACAATAGGCGTCAAACAACGAATACAGTACACATCATTAAGTGCATAACAAGACGAAAAAATTATCACCAATCACCAACACATACATGGTAATAATAGTAGGCAGATAAGATGCTACAATTGAAGGTAGAGAGTAATCTAGCCTCAACCCTTGAATAACAAACGTGAAGAGCGAAGCAAGCACCTTACTGCCGGTGGATCATAGTGGGATCAAAGATGCATGTGAACTTTGATGAAGAGCCCAAATAAACGTGGTTGCTCTCGAGTGAAGCGGGTGTTGCCAAGCACCTCAAGGAGGAGAGAATGGAAGCCTCCTAGCTTTGACATAGAAATCCTGCAGACAAAATACATCGCATTCAGATTCAGCTTCCATTAAAGCAACACAACATAACATATACGTACCGGAAGTTGGCCATCAACTGTTGTTGTTTACATTATTTCCCCTAGAAAGTTAAAACTCGCAATGAGCCAACAGTTGATGTTAGCTGTAGGACGACCTGGGTGCACGTCAATGGCGTTTCTCAACGCGGACTTTGCAGCTTTTCTGTCGGATTCCTCGGCACATGCCCCCCCAATCAGTACAGAGATTTCCTTAAGGCCTGACAGGTGCTCGATGCCGGCGGGTGCAGCGCCGTACTTGTCCCATCCCTTCGCGTTGAATTCCATCTCGAGCCTTTGGAGCCTGGGCATTGCCCCTGCCTCGAAGGTCAGGTATGCTATCCTGGCACAGCTGATTTTAAAATGCTTCAGAACAGGGAACCCCTTTCCGCAGATGATCACATTCTCTTTAGGAATTCCTTCGATGCGCAAATGGAGGCGGGTAAGGGAGGGCAACTGTGCAAGGATTCCAACATCATCCTCCCGCACCTCGTTGACCGAAAGTTTCAGGTCGTAGAGGTTATGGAGTTCGCTGATCCTCTTGGGGACCCTCGAAAGTCCAGTCTGCAAATCTAGCCTCTGAAGGCGGGAACAAACAGGCAGCGAACTCAGTTCATCACACCAGGCATAACAAGACATACGCAGGTATTTGAGGTTGCAAAGTTTTTCAAGAGAAGAGCGCAAAACATTCACACGCTGTCTTGCTATGTCATCCATTTGCTTCAGAAAATGAGGAATATCTATTTGAAGATCCCTCAAATTGGTTAGATCTCCAATGTCTCTGATGCTGTCTATTGAATTCTCGTAAAGAAGGAATCCCGGCAGCGTACGTAGGGATTTCATATTACCAATCCCGTCAGGCAACCTTATCCCATAACGAGCGATCAGGTGCAACAGCCTGTGCAAATGAACCACATCTGACGGAACCTCAACCCTGCAGTCACTTTCTATCTCCAATGTCTCCAATTGCTGTAGTCCCCGAATTTTACCAGCTAGTGGCATTTCACCATGAGCTACAATTTTTAGATATCTCAGTTGGAACAAATGGCACATTTCGGTGAGGTTAATTATCACCTGCTCACTATTTCTGCTTGGAAATTTAAGAGTTAAAACTTGGAGATGCTTGAACTTCAATAAAGGAGGTATATATGTGGAGGTACCAAATGTCACTAGCGCTCTTACTTGTGAGAGCTGAACGGTTCCAAGTGTTGTGCCATCTATTACACCATCCAAGTAGAGGGAGAGTCGACGGACCTTGTCATGAAATCCTGTAATGTCTTGTATGTCATCTATTGCAGTGATAAAATTCTCTTCTCTACCCTTGTGTACAATAAGATCAAGCATCATATCATGTACTCTGCAAGACAGCACATCATCATTAGAATCTGTATCTACTGGTTGAATAATGCTCCTATTCACAAGCTCATTGAAATAGCCCTCCGCAACATCCTCCGGATCATGCCCAAGTGCTTTACTTATGAAACCTTGGGCTACCCATTGCCTAATCAAATCATACTTCTTGATTGTGTAATCCTCTGGATATATACCCAAATATAGCATGCATGTCTTCAAATAGTGAGGAAGACTTATGTAGCTAAGGCTTAATATCTGTCTCATTCCATCCAAGGTGGGATTCACTTCCAAGTTGGAGCCCAAAGAATCCCGTACGTTCTCCCAGTGCTCCTTTAGTTTGTTTCGTCGACTAGCTAAGAGGCTAGATATAGTGATAACTGCGAGTGGCAAGCCACCGCATCTTTTTAAAATTTCAGCCGAAACTTCTTCCAGATTCGAAGGACAAGCACCCTCTGAACCAAATATCCTTTTGAAAAATAAGCTTCTTGAGTCTTCGTTGCTAAGTGGCCTCATTTTATAAACATGCTCATAGTGATTGAAGCAACAATGAAAGAACCCTAAATCTAATACCCTAGCTAAATAAGTAATTAGCGGGTAATTAAATTAATTACTGCATTTCATCAAGCATCATTACAAATAGAATTACAAGACTGAATTGCATTGTGGCATTGCATTTACAATGGCAAAATTTCATTATTTTCATTACAAGTTATTTTACAAAATTAGAAATAAAAACTCCGGCGTCGAGGTCTTCGGCGTAGGAGCAAATGCACGTTTCTTTGTTCTTCGCCTGCAAGTAGAATTGCCGTTAGTATCAAACCAAACCTATTTTCTTGTGTAATTAGATGATTAAATATTGAACAATCCAAGGGAGAATAAAGAAAATAAGTAAAGTTGCCGTCAGTGCCCCTGGGCTGCTAGGGCCAATTCGAGAACGTCATAGAGACTCCCCAGACCGTCCCGGGCCGGTCGGCACCTCTCGTCTCGGTGGGCTTCATCATTCGGCAAAACTTTAGAAAAATTAAAGCCCACGACCTTACCTTAGCCAAAACCCACAAATCATATTATTGCAGCCAATTCATTTCAGCCCACAGCCAGCATATGAATTCTTAGCCCACAAAAGCCCACAAATGAAAGTCATGCATTTCAGCCCACAATTCCAAGCCCACATTAAATTCCAGCCCAACCCATTTCAGCAGCACAGTGCCCAGCGCCCTCTCTGGACCGAAGGTCCTTCGGCACAGGAGAGGCAGACTCAGGAAAGGATAAGAGCAAGCACAACGCCAGCAGCCAGCTGCAGCCAGCGAAAGCCAGCACCAGAGAGAGAGGCCGAGAAACATCTCCCCCAGCATTCCCAAATCCAGCCCTCATACTCTGCATTTGCCACAAGCTCCCAGAGGATAAGCACAACCAAACCACAGCCCCAGATAACAGGAGACCGAATACCACCTCCACCAGCGCCCAGCAAATGCAAGCACCCCAGTCTGTGCACTCACAAGCACACAGAAGCAACATAGCATCACAGCCACCATAACCTCAAAACCCCAAAGGTAAGCAAACCCATCACTCATCGACAACCCAAGGCCTCAGAACCACAAACACCCAAGAGCATTTTCAGCCGCAGACCAGGAGGTGGAGCCGAGCTAGAGCCGTGCGAGGAGGAGAAGGCATCCGTAGCAAGCCCAAGCCAAGGGAGATCAAGGAAGGACCTCACCAGAAGGGGACCATCCCAAGTCAGCAACCACCCCGACACAAGCCGCACCAATCTCTTTCCCCGACAATGACCGTGTGCAAGACGCAGTGGTCCCCTCCCCGGCCGTTTTCTTCTTCCAGCCCGACAACCACACAAGTAGGCCCTTCTTTCTCACCTTTTCTTTCCTCTTTGGGAAGCATAGGCACACAACTCCAATAGGAGCAAAATCACTAATCATCATGACACTCATGAACCGGCAACCATACCTAAGGCACGAGTACGCCCTAGAGGGAGGCAACCCAGCAATGGAGTATTCCTCAACCTCTAGCACCGCCACCCAAAACCCTAGGCTCGGCCACCGGTATCAATAGCATAGCATCGATAACAAAAGATGAAGCAAATAAATCTAGCAATGAAAAATAGAACTAGTAATTAAAATTTGCTTGAAGGATGAGTAGAGTAGGAGAGCTAGCACCGGGTGCATTCAGTGTTTGGAGGCCATCGGCCGACCCCGTTGCAGAAGCCGACGCGGCCTGGTGCCATGGAGCCAAACCACTGCGAGGCCACTTTCAAAACCGGCAAGCACCAGCGCAGATCCGGCCATAGGAGCACCGGGTAGGCATAGATCCACCGTGGAGGAGCCGACCTGGACCGGATCCACTCAGATACGAGCCAAGGAAGGAGGCGCGGCGCCATGACCGGCGGTGAGGAGGCGCAGAGGAGAGGCGGCGAGGCGTCGGGTAGGCGTGGTGAAGAGGGGAGCCGGGCAAGAGGAGGAAGCGAAGAGGGGAGGCGCCGAGTGGGGGTGCTGAGAGGAGGCGCGGCATGGAGGCGTCCAGAGGAGGCAGCGGAGAGTGGGAGCGTGAGGAGGCGTGAGAGGCGTCGGCGGCGGTGTAAAAGAGAGCAGAGGGAGAGGAGGCGTTTCGGCCGAAGAAGAGAAGGGGGCGGTGGTGTAAAAGAGAGAAACGGGGGAAGGAGAAGAGCCGCTGCGGCCGGTCGTTTTGGGCAGAGCCGCATGCGTGCGTGAAGCTAGTGAGCCAGGCGGGCCGTGCGCACGAGGGTGAAGCCAGTAAATTACCTGTAGTTTGGTTTTTTAGCAAATAATTCTAGTAATTCCTTCATAGCTTTTTCTATAGCTAATTAAAAATGAACTTGATTAATACCTCTGTAAATATGCTTAGAAAAGCCACGCAACTAGAAAATAATTGTAGAGTGGGGAAGGGATTATTACTCTATTTAACCCCTTTTCTAAAATTAGTAGCTGTAATTATTAAGAATAGCATTAATCCTGCAGAATTCGAGCGATCACCAAGCGGGAGAACAAAGTTGATTTCTAGCAGTTCTGAATTACCCCTCGTATCAGGCAAGCTCATTCTTCGATCATGCACGTAGTTATGTTAAAAATATGTGTATTTCCGGCAATATTAATGACGCTAGTTAAATGCATGAAAATCTTTGTTTTAAAAATAAATCAGAGAATGAAGATGTTATGATAAGTAAGATGAGAAAAGAAAAGAGGAGAAAAAGAAAGAGAGAAAGAAGAAATGAAATGCTCAGTTGTGGTACTGCTGAGATGAGCAGCAGGCCCACAAGCAGAGATGTATTTGGTGGGTAAAGAGGTTCAGGGAAAGGATGAGAGAGGCTAGGCAGACCTCTTTACATAGGGCTATGATGTAAGGACTTACCCCGTTTTCACTCGGATAGGGGACCGTATTTACCGTGCCAACCAATTTTCCGTTTTGGACGGGCGGAAAATAGTATCCTATTACGTTAATCCAATCCACCACATTGGGTAAGTACTTAGGTGTGAGTAAGAAATGGATGAAGCTCAGAACCAGGGAGCCTGGAAATGAGTAAGTCCCAGACGCTATATGCGTTAAGTGGAGTGTTGGCCGGGAGCCGGTCCAACCAAACACTATTGGAAGTCGGTGGAGCCCAAGTGAGCGACTTGGTACACCGATGGATAATAGTGGGCTGGTGGATAAATTAACGTAAGCGGAGAAAAGTTCTGTACTCTGAACTGGATTCCATACCAAAGGCAGTGTGGAAGAACCTAGTTAAGAAGGTTCAGAGCAGCTTTGGGTACAGTGGTACAAGCCTGCGCAGTGCTCAAGAAATCATGAATTCATGCCAGTTCACTGGAATGTGGACTACGGTGATCACTAGGGATCGTACCTTACTGAGTGAAAAATAGAAATTATTTGAGAATTAAAAATGCAAGACTGGATATTTTCATATAATTAATTTCAGAATAAAGGAGTTTAGAATATGGACTTAAGGACATGAGAACATATCTGTGCATTTATTGCTATTATGCTTGCTGAGTACCGTGGTACTCACCCTTGCTATTAATCTCCTTTGTTAGACCCTAATCCGCTCGAGGAAGTATACGAGCAGGATGAAGGGGAAGCAGGTGGCGCTGAGTCGACCGGAGAAGAGGAGGGAGATTACGAAGATCCAGGCGAGGTGGACCCCGTATACTTCGGCTGGGACGACTAGAAGGCCCAGTGGAGTGGGCAGAGGAGCCCTGGGGTACTAGATCTACTTTTGCTGTAAATGGTACTTTTGTAAAACCAGACCATAGGCCATGTGGCCGTTGCTGTAATAAAGTCTACAGTTTCTATGTTATTGTTCCGATGCGCTACTCTGGTAAAGGGTTACCATTTGCCGGAGCAGTGTTCTACTGATCAGGCAAATAGTAAACCGTTTGTTCCATGCGGTTATCCGGCTCTGAGAGGATAATAATGCGTGGGGCGTCACAAACAAGCTGTAGCCACAGTCTCAATTCGTGTAGTTGTTATTACTCTGCTACCATTCTTGTTTTCTGGAAGAGCGCATCTAATAATATTCCATGCATTTGCATCCCATATGTCATCAATTACAATAATGTACCTGCCAAATAATTTCATATGGAGTATAACAAGCATTAGGCAAATGTAACATATAAATGAAAGCATTCCCACTCTTTGCAAGTGAATTTCAAAAGGCCAAAACAACAGAAAAAGACTCTTTTCAATCAATTTTTAAAAATTCATATATACTTGGGCTAAATCCATACGAGACTATGTATGTCAGTTGAGACTTGATGGTGCAAAAATTGAACAAAAGGTAGCTCACACGCCTCGCTGGTTTTTCAAGTAATAATTGTTAATTGTATAGGCGCGTTTGTGATAACAGAGATGCTGATTTCAGGAATTTATCTCGAAAATAGACGTAAAGCAATTATTATATTTCTAACTTTGCAAACTAGTGCTTCTGTAGTTCCTCTAATCTTTGTAGTAACAGCAAAGTTTTCAAGGATCAAATAAATTGCAGGATTTTTCGTGGAACCTGATGTCTTAATTAGCTGCATTACTAAAACACCCATTCCAGAGGATCTAAAGCATTTTTAATGGGATGATGTAAACTTTTTAACCTCAGGAATATACAATTGAAAGAGGCCGCATCAACATACTGGAATTTTGCGTACAGAACACTGGCAAGCTAAAAGAAGAGCAGCTCCGATAGAAAATAAACCTACGCATGACAAACTATTTTGGAAAAAAAGTTATTTACAAACTAGCATACCTCTTATCTGTAAGGAATTCTTGGAGTGTTCTGATCAGTTCATGCTCATCCCATATTTCCATGTTGGTTTGCTTTGGGGGTAGGGGTACATAGCCAACTTGAGAGAGAATATTTCTCAAAATCTTCCTTACGTCTGGTTTCTGGGACACAGAAACAAAAGACCGATACTGGAATTGCCCCTTTAGCTTGCTATAAATCTCATTTGCGAGCGTAGTCTTCCCAAGACCTCCAAATCCAACAATAGAGAGCACCTTTCGCTGTTGTAAAGGCACACCCTCTTCATCCATCATCAATCGAATTAGTTGCTCCCTCGGCTCATCGATACCCACAAGGTCTGCCGTCTCCGCATACAGTGCCAGCATGCGAGGATCTATAGGTGTGTTGTTTGGCTTGGAGACAATGTCGTCAACCTTGTACCTCATGCGTCGTTCGCTCACCTCCACGACACGACTCTTGAGGCCTTGGAACTCCTTGGCGATCTTATGCCGAGTGTGGATTGTCGTCAACAGCTTGATTCTATCAATAAACCCCTTAAAGCCATGTGGCTTGCTGTTGGACTCACGCTCAACACGGAGCATGAACTCGTCGACGCTATCCTCAATGTCATAGGACAGCTCGCGCACCTCCTTCGCCCAACACTTTGCTTGTTCGTCGGGCTCCTCCTCATCTGACATCTTCTTGAGGAACGCGTGCATGCTCTCGAGCTCAGCTTTAAGGAACCTGATCTCGCCCTTAGCTTCTTTGAGCAGTTTGTACTTGTCGGCAAGCAAATCACCGAGCTTTCCAAGCAGGGAGCCCATGGCGCCATGCGATGCGCTCATCACCGCCACCTCCATCGCCTTTCCTTGCTTGTGGTAGCTCTCAAATTGAGCCAAGAACTCTGTTAAGGATCAAGAAGGCCTCATGGAAAGATCCTCATGCCTTTCCTTCTTTTTTCTTTCTACTTACGATGTCTGTGTGTCGGTGTGAAATGAAGTGAGGTGTGGTGCGTGCGACTGCCGTGGAGGCTGC
Organism: Dendrocalamus latiflorus; assembly: GCA_017311315.1. NCBI lineage: Eukaryota > Viridiplantae > Streptophyta > Magnoliopsida > Poales > Poaceae > Dendrocalamus > Dendrocalamus latiflorus. The sequence goes on from CM029641.1 coordinate 51,270,016, forward strand.
TACAGACGGCAGCGGAAATTAAGGGCTAACGCAAGTGTGGACCTGATGCTCGGCCGCTTTCGAGGAACCACACCGTCCCATGGGTGCATTTCTTCGATGACACAAAATTTGTAGCTTTTCGTGCGTCGTACGTGCTACCCATGTGCCAATGTATGTCCTTTCATGTGCATAATTATGTAGATCAAGATTAAAAAAATAGGATGGAAAAGATCAATAATTGAGATTCCCTTGTGCAACTTGTTCACGTCCAAACTTGAGCTAAAGATTAACTTAGGAAAAAGAAATGTTCATGGTTTCGTATAATCTGGTACTGCTCCGACGAGTTTTCTTTCTTAGGCTGAAAGCAACTTATTTTCGTCTTTTTTTTAGTATTTTAGGATTTTAATATTGCCTGTTTTATTTTTCAATATTTTTAAATTTAATTACATTAAAAAACTAGCAACAGTTATAATGTATTTTTAGTTGCTAGAGTAAAAAAATAAAAGGCTGAACTTATAAATTCAAATAAGCACTACTAGCAAGCATACGTATATAAGATGATAACTTTTATTAATTATATACTAGCTCTCGCCGATAGAATGAAAAGGCATTGTAATGCTAGTGTTTTTCAGTAGCAAACATTTCAGAAGCTTGCGCATCCTCTCAAGGTCAGGCGCATATAACTCAGTAATTTCACACAAAATAGTTCAATCCTCGTAAGATAGTTGTAATCCAATCGTATAAGCCCTTGTAAACTAATTTTCATGTGTGGTGAATTTCAGACAAATGGTAAAATGGTGCTAGCACTAAATTAGAATAATTTTTGTAATTTTAATTTTAAATAAAACTAAATTTTCTATTTTTCACTTAGTTTGGAATTAAAAAAACAAACGCTAATTTTCTTTAACTTTTATTCTATATTTGTATATTTTTGGATTGCACTTCTTATAGACTTTCTTTTTTAGTTTTATGTTGGAATTCATTTATAAATCCAGCTGCTAATTTTTTTATTTTGAATTTAGGTTGTTTCTTACAGTATTTGATATGGACTCTTTTTTAATATCAAATTTATTTTTATTTAATTTGGAATTTAAGTTTTAAGTTAGATAAAAATCCAACTGCTAATTTTTCATATAATTTCTATTCCGAATTTTAGCTAAACAATGCATCTCCTCACCACGGATGGTTCTTGTCATAGCAGTTACCTCTTCCGCCTTTTGGCTCAACCTTTGAATCAAAATTTGGTGAAGCTGGGTATGAATTTGAAGATCCCTTTGTGTCATTTTTCTTAACACAATCTGAACACAAGAAATGATCTAATTTTTTTGGCCTGCTTAATGGTCATTCCCATATAGGATGGATGAAACCAGTCCTTGCATACCTTGCACTGCACCATGAGGTCATCCAAGTTGTATGATATCTCATACTTGCAGTACATGACAACGCAGTCGGTGGTGAACACGCCGGTCCCCCGCCGCCGTATCCAGTTCGCCGGTCGCCCCTCTCGTCAATCCTGCCGGAGCCGAGAGTGCAATGGTCACCGGCTCCGACTTGGTGGATTATGCCAATTTGGACCTGGATGCGGAGGCGGAGCAGACGGCTCTGGGTGAGGAGTCCTTGGGAGGCACCAAGGACCAGGGGCACGACACGGACAACCAGGAGGGTGAAGCTTCCTCGCCCATGCCAATCGCTGAGGCCAAGGAATCTTCGCCTAGGTCCCCGAGAGCGAAGCGGCCTCGGACACGATCGCCCTCCAAGCTGGAGGGGGCATTCGCAGTGGTGACTGGGATCGGGGGCATGTCGAAGTCTGACTCCGACACAGAGGCCACCCCGCTCGAGGAGGAGCTGGTTGCCCCAGGCACCGCTGGTGTTCCCGCGGTTCCTTTCGAGGCCGAGCAGACACCCCAACAGATCTCATCGGTTCATGCCGAAGTTAAGCGTAACTCTCTCCATACGACCTGGCAAAGCTTCCCTGTACTTGTTCCCATCACTGTCATCTATGATCAGCCGAGACACGGTCCCCCAGTCGTGGACAAGGTTTGAGCAATGGAGACGGCTGTGAAGTCTCCGGTTTGCCCGCCTCAGATGTGGCATCGATAGCCGCTGTCCTCGAAGTCGCCGCCGCGGCTGTCGCAGAGGCTCCACAACTGACCTTGACAGACTTCATCCCTCGGCCAAAGATGCTGCGGGCTTTTCAAGGAGCCGCGGACTGCGTGGACGCCAGCTTGGAGCTGCTAGGTGCCCCCTTGCAAGTGTGCATTAATTTGTAGGACAAGATTAAAAAAGTACGAAAGAAAAGATCGTGCGCTACAGCTAAGATTCCCTTTGTGCAACTTGTTCACGTTCAATAATTCAGCTAAAGATTAATTTAGGGAAAAGAAATGTGGACGCGCATGCTACTGCATAAGTCATCAACAAAATGCAACGAAGAAAAAAATATTACACCAGAAGGTCGATGTATGCTAAGAAGAACAAGAACGTGCATTTTTAATTACTGTTCAGAGGCCGTTGAGTCAGCCAAGCTCTTTGGAACGGAGGCCCCTTAAATTAAGGGATTTTTTTAATGTACATTATATTGATAGTGAAAAGATGGTACTAGAAATAAAATGTGACCTTTTATTTTTGCGGGTATTATAGACTTGTTTTACAATATGTATTTTTTTGGAGAGGGTATTCTGTACATGTCCAAACTGTACAGCGTTCAAAATCCAACCCGGGTTTTCCGCTCGAAACAGACGTGATTTATCGTTTATCTCAGTTTGCGTGAAGAGCTACTACTCCCGTACTCATAGTCCCATGAAACAACACCACCATTGACCATACTACTGAGGAACTGTCGTTGACGACTAGTCCGATCAATTCCACTGTTTAGAACAAATCGAATCAATCACAGAAGACAGAATAATAGATTGAATACACAGAGAGAGATAGAGAGAACTCCTGATCTTTCTTTATTGCTTTTCATTCATGTGTACAAATTCTACTGGTATAGCTCTCTATTTATAGTCTACAATGAGGTGCCCACCATGAGCCGCGGGCTGCTGGCCCAGACCCAGGTTTCCTAACACTCCCCCTTGGGCACTCATTCGACACGTTCATGCCTCGTTAAAACTCCATAAAAACCCAGTAAGAAAAATTTGGAGAAAGAGTACATGATACATGTTATGCTGTGATGCACAAATTACCTCATTAAAAACCTTGGTCGAGAAACTTCAGGAAAACTCGTCAAGGGAAAAAGAGTACAATTCACCCAATTTCATTCAGTCTTCAGGACTTGATTCTTTTGGGTACTTAATCTTCAAGATCAAGATTTATTAACAGGCTTGAGATAATCCCCCCCTGAATTATGCACTTCTCTAAGTCTCATCATTCCAATCCCTTGCACGCACCTTTCAAAGCTAGATGAATGGAGTGACTTAGTAAAAATCTGCTAGATTTTCACAAGACTTAGTATGCAGTACTTTTAATCTCGTCCATCTTTTACAATTCATGAGCATAGAAGAACTTGGGGTTGATATGCTTTGTGAGATGACTCTTCGCATAGCCCGTTTGCACTTGTGCAACGCAAGCAGCATTATCTTCATAGATAATTGTGGGGGTTTGCACAATGTTCATCCCATATGACTGCTGAATGTGGTGAACCATTCGGCGGAGCCATGCGCACTCTCGTGCGGCTTCATACAATGCTATAATTTCTGAGTGGTTCGTCGAAATAGCTACAAGGCTTTGCTTAGACGATTTCCAGGAAATTGCAGTTCCACCACATAGGAATACATAGCCTGTTTGTGACTTTGCGGTATGCGGGTCAGACAGGTACCCAGCATCTGCGTAGTCAATCAAGTTCAGATATTGATTCTTTCTGTAGAACAATCTAAGGTTCTTACTTCCTTGGAGGTATCGGAAGATGTCCTTTGTGCCTTGCCAATGCCTTTTGGTAGGTTCTGCACTGTACCTTGCTAAGAGGTTCACGGCAAATGCAATGTCCGGTCTAGTGTAGTTTGCTAAGTACATGAGCGCTCCTACTGCACTTAAGTATGGGGATTCCGGTCCCAGGACTTCCTCCTTATCTTCCCTAGGTCGAAAAGGATCTTTTTCTTGCTGTAAATACCTCTCGATCATCGGTACTTTCGATGGGAATGCCTTCTCAAAGCCAAACCTTTCTAGTAACTTCTGGGTGTAGGTCAACTGATGTACCAAGATTCCTTCAGGGACATGCTTAAGCTGCAGGCCTAAGCAGAGCTTGGTCTTGCCTAAATATTTTATTTCAAATTCTGACTCCAAGTAGGAGCTTGCTTCTTTTATGTCTTCAACTGTCTCGATGATTTTCAAATCATCTACATACATAGAAATTATACAGAATCCATTCTGGGATCGCCGTATAAATACACAAGGACAATCTTCATTGTTCGTGTAGCCTTTCTTACGAAGAAAGTCGCTTAAGCGATTATACCACATTTTTCCAGATTGCTTCAGTCCATACAGTGACTTTATGAGTTTCACACTATACAGATTTCTATTTGCTCTGTCTTGGTTCGGTAGAGGGATTCCTTCAAGGACTTTCATATAAATCTCCGAATCCAAGTTACCGTAAAGGTATGCATTCACAGTATCCATCAATTTCATTTCTAAATTCATGTTCACTGCTATTGAGATCAAATATCTAAAGGTAATTCCACTCATGACTGGGGAGTAGATTTCTTCATAATCAACTTCAGGACGTTGAGTGAAATCTTGTGCTACTAGCCTTGCTTTGTATCTCACTACTTCGTTTTTTTCATTTCTCTTTCGAACAAATACACACTTATGCCCTAGGGGTGCACATGAGGAGGCGTGAGGCATACGAGCCCAAATACCTCTCTTTTGTTCAGAGATAGCAATTCAGTTGCTATTGCATTCTTCCAATCTTTCCAATCTGATCTTTTCTTACATTCAGTGAGCGATGCAGGCTCGGGATCAAGATCGATGATGGTGGCAATTTTCTTTGCGAAGTAGATATTGATATTGGCTGTTGTCCTATTCATAGACTCTCCCATGTGCACATAATTTATAGCTATTTCTTTATGAGTTGCTTCTTCTAGAGCGATTGCTTCTTCTGAAGCTTCACCTTGCGCATCGCTTCTTTCAATTGCGGTGGCAAGTCCCTTTAGTTTTTCGGCTCCAATGTGTGCGCACACATCCATGTCGATGGGGATATTTAGATCCGGTATGCCCTTTTCTGAAGGTGTCATACTTGTGCTAGGTCTCAACTGGCTCCCCTTCTCATTCTGGGGGACTTCAGTGATCAGCTGTGATAAGTCCTTCTTATCCTTTTTCGCCAGGCGTCCCCGGTTACTTAGGATTGGAGGAGCCGGAGTTCTCGTCCTCTTTTTTTTTCTGAGGCCTCTGGACGAGATTAGGGATACCTTCTGCTTTCTTTGGTATTTCAACCCTCTCCGGTGCAGTGCGTGCGGGCATATGCGACTTAGTCACGCTCTTCAAATCACTAAAGTGATCAGGCAGTTGATTTGCTAATGCTTGCAAATCTATTGTCTTCTGGACTTCTCTTGTCTTCTGGACTTCTCTTTTTGCTTTATTAATGAGCGGGTCATGTGCATGGATTCCCGTGGCTTGCCACGTAATTTTCTAACATTTTTATCAAGGGGTTGATTTCCTCCCCCTAATGTTGGGAAATTATTCTCATCAAAATGCAATCAGCGAAGTGGGCGATATGCAAATCTCCCGTCATGGGTTCCAAATACCTGATTATGGATGCAGTCTCATAATCAACGTATATCCTAGTCTTACGGAGAGTGCCCATTGCAGTACGCTGCGGAGGGGGTATATGTACATAAACTTTGCATCCAAACCTCCTGAGATGAGAAATTTTCGGTGGTGACCCCTGCGCTAGTTGCATAGGTGAATGGATGTTATAGGCCGATGGTCTGACGTTGATGAGATTTGCTGCATGTATGACTATATATACCCAACATGTAGCTAGCAAATTACATTTCTACAAAAGGGGTCGGACGATAAATTTAATTCTCTTGATTAAAGTCTCTGCCAGACCATTCTGGGTATGGACATGCGGTACCGAATGCTCAACTGCAATCCCCATCGCCATGTAATAACCATCAAATGCCTTTAAAGTAAATTCTCCAACGTTGTCCATTCTGATGGACTTGATGCGATGATCAGGGAACACATTTCTAATGCGAATGATCTACGAGATCAATTTTGCGAAAGCATGGTTTCTTGTGGACAATAAACCCACATATGACCACTTTGAGGAAGCATCTATGAGCACCATGAAATACTTAAACGGTCTTGAGATGGGCTGAATGGGACCGCAAATGTCTCCCTGGATGCGTTCCAGGATGCAGGGACTTTATCCTTCACTTTCAGAGTAGAGGGTCTAGTTATTAGTTTCCCGGTGGCACATGCAGGCATACAAAATCTTCATGATTCGAGAAATTCTTCACATTAATATTATACCTTTGGGAATTATTAATTATGTTTCTCATCATCCTAAGACCTAGGTGGCCTAATCTGTCATGCTAGAGATAGAATAGTTCGGAGCTTCTAAATATGGTCTTCAGGATAGTGTAGGCTGCAGGTGCTTTAATGTTGGTATAATATAGCCCAGTTTCTAGTGAAATAAGTTTTTCTAATACACTTTTTTCATTCTCTTCGCGCTTCGTAATGAGCAGGTATTCTTTATTGTACTCTTTTTCAGTCTCAACGTGGAAACCATTGGCGCGAATATCCTTAAAACTTAGGAGAGTTTTAGTCAATTCTAGGTACAATAAGGCTTCTTCAATGACCAAAGTTGTGCCCATTGTGGCTCTTCCTGAGCCAATTATACATGCATCGCTTCTGGCGATTGTCATAAGGCTGCCAGTGCTCTTACGAATCGACTGAAAATACTTAGACTCTCTTAAGATGATATACGTTATGCCGCTGCTAGCTAAGCACACTTCCTTCATAGGGCGCTACACGCGTTATAATATAAGGTATTTTATTAAAATGTATTAGAAGGCATTCAACACATAAATAAAATACTCCAATATCAGAACATATCATACCATCATAAACTGAATAAATGAATGAATTCTTCAAATATCATCCAACCATCATGAGAAAATAAATGCTAAAGTACCATCCATGCAAATTCTAACTTGTCCTTTTCACACAAAATAAATGACATTTAAAGTCTAAATGCATCCTGTGCATCAGACTTCTTCTACTATTTTCTCGGGGTTGACATTCTCTTCAAGAGAAATTATGGCGTTGGCTGCTTCTAGGTCGTAAAAAGGCACTCCTGTCGTGATGGTTTCAACCTCCATCAATGCAGGTAACTGCTCAAAACTCTCCCCCTCAGCCAATGTAAAGTGGGCTTCATGCCGCCCTTTGCCATCCCGCTTTGGCTTGCTAGCCTTATTCTCTCGTGGAGCATCTGATTCGCCTTTCTGGGCTACGGCCTTACCCTTCCTTCCCCTTTTCTTCATGAAGGGCTTTCGCACCTTATGGCTCCCGGCGTTGGCTTCACGGCCAGTGGAGCTCCTATGTGGCTGAGAGACGTAGTTCTTACGGAGAACTTTGTCCTGAGCCTCCGCAACCTGTGTCATATCAATCAATTCGGCATATTCCACATAGCTGTCCTGACGATAATTACGTACAGATTGTACTGCATTGGGATGGAAGGTGGATATGGTTTTCTCCATCTTCTGCTTATTTGTGATTTGCTTGCCACAAAGTTGAAGATTAGTACAAATCCTATGCAAGGCAGAATTGTACTCCCCGACCGTCTTAAAGTCGGCAAACCTTAGTCTGATTCACTCTTACTCTGCTTGAAGAAGAATGGTGTACTTTAGCCTCTCAAACCTGCTTCTTGAGTGTGGTCCAGAGCGCTAGCGCGCTCTTCTCCGCCATGCACTCATTCTTGAGAGTGAGGCAGAAGTGGTGCCTGAGAAAATAAAGTGCCTGATCATTTTCTTCAGGCGAGGGTTGGGCGTCATGCAGTCCGCCAATACCAATAGCCGTGCGGAGCTTCTTGGCTCAAGCACTATCTCGACATCGGATGCCCACGTCAGATAGTTTTAACCATGCTGGGCCAGCTCCTCGCACTCCTGGTTCGTGATGCCAATCATTTACATGTGTATATAAGTTTATTGCTGGTAAAAATGCACGGAATAATTTACTGCGATTAAATAAATAGTACAATAGGTTTTCGTAATGTTTCATAATTTTCTGTGCATTTTCTATAAATTTTACTGCAAATTTCAGTGATTAAAAGCAATTTTCAGCAATTACAATTAACCAAAACAGTAAATAAATACAGAAAATAATAATGGCAGAAATAAATAAGCTTCAAATGCTAAAAATAATTCAAAATTCGGATTCCCGAGGCCCTTTTATGCTAGAATATAAATTTTCAGCGAATTCTACAATTTCTGGGGGTTTCTACGCAAAGTTTCAGTTCAGAGAAAAATTCACGCAATTTTCTGATTTACCGAGGGGTTTTCTGCAAAATTCTGGACCCGCTCGTAAATTTGAGGACCTATCGGTAATTTTTGGAATTACCGAGGCCCTTTTGCAAAAATTCGGAACTTATATTCAAGTTTTAAGGGCTTATCTGCAATTTCCAGGAACTATGAGGGTTATTCTATAAAATTCACTGCCCTACCTAGGGGTGCAAACGGGTCGGATTAATCCCGACCGATCCGGCACCGAATCCGATTGGTACCGAATCCGGAGAAAAAATATGGGTTAGGATATGGTAACAGCAATATCCATCCGAATCCGATACATCTTCAAGTTTGATTTCAGGTTAGTGCTACTATTTGACGTTTCATTTTCTTTTGCAATGGTAAAATAAAATCTTCCACATCAGCTATTAAGTAGTAACATCAAGTTCTTGATAGTACGTCCTCATACTCCATTTGCTGTACTGTATGCATTCCTTACAAATGGGTTAATCCTGACCGATCCGGCACTGAATCCGATTGGTACCGAATCCGGAGAAAAAAATATGGGTTAGGATATGGTAACAACAATATCCGTCCGAATTCGACCCGTTTGCACCCCTAGCCCTACCCCCCGGTCGGGCCCAATTTCTTCCCCCTCTCCCCGACCCACCTTTTCTCGGCCCAATGGCCCGCTTTGCCTAGCGGCCCACCCGACCGGCTATTACTCATGGTTGGGTAGGGTTTACCCTTGCCCTTTTCTTTGTGGCGACGGCGGCAGGCCGATTGGCTCTAGCCGGCGCGGATGCGGGGGGTAGCCGATCGTCGGTCGGGCAAATCGGCGTGCGACCGGGCCGGCTTCAGGCGGCGGCTTGTGGTTGGGTCCCCAAGCGGCGGCGGCTGGATGGGTGTGGGCCACAAGCGGCGGCACGGGAGCGGCTGCCCGGGCGGTAGCACGGCGGCGGTTGCTCGGGCGCGGGAAGGCCGCTTCGGGCGGCGCGAGGCGGAGCGGCAGAGCCTAGGCAGGCACGGGCGCTCGTGCGGGCGCGGGAGTCGAAGCAGCGGCCGGCACGTGTGCGGGCACGGAAGCCGGAGCGGCTAGTGCGACGGCGAGGCCGAGGCGGAGGGGCCAGCGGGGAGGCGGCGCGGACGCTTCGGGAGGCGGTTCAGCATGGCGGCACGGCCACTTCGGGCGGCGGCGTACACACGCGTGCGGGCGCGGTGGAGCCGAGGCATCGGCCAGCTTCGGGAGGCGCACGTGCGAGCGCAGGCGCGAGCGCACGTGCGAGCGCAGGCGCGGGCATGCGTGCGGGGGCGGTGGAGCCAATGCGTCGGCCGGTTTCAGGAGGCGCGCCTGCGGGCGCGGGCGGTGGCCAGTGGCGGTGCGTGGCTACGGGCGGCGAGGCCGATGGTCCACGGTGACTTCATGCCGGCGGTGGCTTCCGGCCGACGGTATACCAGCGGCGGCTTCAGGCCGGCGCCCTATTTTGTTTTTTTCGTGCAGCAACCATGCAAAAACCCGAACAGAAGCCGAACCATGCAAATTCTCTTTTTTTTCGTTTCTAGTCTACAGTGCAATCAACATCTACCCCGTTTCGCAATCTACCGACCGACATTGTGCCGGCGACTTCAGGTCTGCTCACGGTAGATTAGGGCGGATTTGCATCATAGAGATTCAATCTAGAACGCGAAAAATACAAATTCGAAGCGATCTAGAAAATTCAATCTATTAGGTGCTTCGATGATTACCTTCAATTCACCGGAGCGAAGTCGTGCTGATAACGTGTTGAGGAACCGTCGCCGGCGACCAGTCCGATCGATTCCTTTGTTTAGAACAAATCGAATCAATCACAGAAGACAGAATAATAGATTGAACACACAGAGAGAGGTAGAGAGAACTCCTGGTTTTTCTTTATTGCTTTTCATTCATGTGTACAAATTCTGCCGGTATGGCTCTCTATTTATAATCTACAATGAGGTGCCCACCATGGGCCACAGGCTGTTGGCCCAGGCCCAGGTTTTCTAACACATACTAGTATTTGAGAGAGCTCAGACCATTGCGCCGTAAGCCGAAGCTGAAGCTCCCGCTAGCACGTAAGTACAGCCGGGCGGGGTTCCATGCATGCAGGCAGCAGTGGCATATCGAGGATGTCGGAGCCGCCGGAGGCGAAGTTGACGCCGTGCAGCGCGGCGCGGCCCCTGGTGGCCGAGTCAGCGAAGGGTGGGACGAGTCCTCCGCTAAGGAGGCCCAGCAGCTCGCCGAGTGTGTGATGATGTTGCGGCTGTTGGAGAAGCGGCCGGAGGGGCCGAGCGGGAAGTCGACGCAGTAGGGCAGGTAGTCAGCGCGAACGCTGGAGCATGTGAGGAAATTGCTGTTGTTGTTGTCCACTAGCGAGCTCCTGAACACGAAAACGCCCTTGGCCAACGCCGGGCTCGCCTACTTCGGCGGTCGGCCAGTGAGATTGGGTACACGGAGTTATGAAAATTAATTTTATGTTACTTATTTTGTTTACAATTTTATTTCTTTTTAGAGATTTTATTACTAGTAGTATGAATAGTAGTATAACTAAATTCTAACTAATCTGAACTATTGGATGTAAAGATTAACAGCTAATATTTATTTTAAGATATCATAAAAAACTCTAAATTAAGCGGTTACAGTCCTCAATTATATGTTCATGGATCGCACTATTTTTATCGTAGTACGTATACTCTGTAGCGAAGCATACATATTAAAAGATGATAGCTTTTGTTGTTCATATACTAGCTCTCGCCGATAGAACTAAAAGGCATTGTAGTGCCAGTACTTTTGAGAGGCAAACATTTCAAAAGCTTACGCACGCTCTCCAGCTCAGCCTTGAGAAATATATGGTTGGGATTTTTTGAATTGTGATTTATTTTTGAATTCTACCTGCTCTTGAGAGACAATATGAAGAGGAAAACAGTCGCATACAATTTTGATCGGTACAACCGAAGTTAGTATAGAGTGCAGTGGCGAATCCAGAATGAAAAATTAGGGTAGGCTGAAAAATTATACATTCTTATCCTAGATCGTAAGTTTTTGTAGAATTATTGGTTCTACACCTCGAATGATTAAATTACTTTGTAAGAAACATAGTTTTGTATTCTTGTGTAATGAAATTCATAACTTCATACATGAATAAAAGCAAAGTAAAAAGAGAGATATAACGGAGGTACCTCGCTTCTCTATTTTTGCAAACCTATGGATTAAATTTTAATTGAGTATATACATTAAGAAATGTCTATATTCTAAAGAGAACTAATTAAGAAATGAATTGTAATTTGCAATTTGCAAACCTAATGAAGTCTCGGTCTGTCGGTCGACGGTCACTCGGTGTCTCGGTCAGCCGGTCGCCCGATCAGGCGGTTAGCCGGTCACGGCGGTCAGGGAACTCAGGGGCAATGGCGCAATGCAGCGGCCAGTGGCGAATATCCTGACTCCAGTCGAGCATTCGGTCACAGGGACACAGCCACACAGGGTCACTCGACGGTCTCGGGCTCTCGGCAGTCTCGGGCGCTCGGCTCACTCGGTCACTCCGCCGGGCGCCGGCGTCTCCGCCCTCACGCTGTGACGCAGAGGCAGCACCGCAGCAGGCAGCGGCCCAGCGCCCAGCAGAGCCGCCTGCCGCCGCGTCCCGCCGTCCCGCCTCCCCGCGTCCCGCCTCCCCGCTCCCGCCTCCCGGCGTCTGGCGTCCCGGGCTCCCTCGGTCCCGCCTCCCCGCGTCCGCGAGGCCGCGACGGCGCGCGACCCCGCCCCCGGCAGCTCGGCTCCGCGCCTCCGCCGCGGCGCCGCTCAGGATCTGGATCCGGCGACCAGCGTCCCGCCTTGGCTTGTCACTCGTCGGCAGGCGGCACGGGTGAGCAATCTGCAATCGATTGGGGATTTGGTCATTTGGGGGATCGGGAGCTCGGGAAGGGATTTTGGTGGATTTGGGGAAATTTGGGAATTGGGAGAACAGCTGAATTAGGGCAACACCGCAACATGTATTGGATCATTGGATGTGTGGGGCTGTGGGCGGTGGGCCCGTGGCCGTGGGCCTGCATCGGTTCGGCCTTGTTTCTTCTCCCGTGGCTCCCTCTTCTTCTCCTCACAGGCCACAACTCTTCTCGTCGGGCGTCGGCGTCGTCGCCAGGGAGGAGGCACCGAGGCAGGGACTGGTCGCCGGAGGGGGGGGTGTCGGCAAACCGGTGGAGGGTAGGCTTCAGCCTGATGAAGCCTACCCCATGGATTCGCCCCTGATAGAGTGTACTACAATCGACTTAAAAACCCTGCCTTGAAAAATCGTACCATAAAAAAGCTAATTACTATAGTAAAGTACAAAAGCCATGATCCGGATCAAACCCACCCTGTAAGGCTATATAATCTCTCCTTGGCTCCATTGAGTAGCTTGGTGCCCCGTTTATAAAGCAGAAATTTCAAACGAAATAGTTCAGAGCCAGCCCGTGGCGCCCGGTGCCGCAGTGAGATGCGCTCACTTGTGCCACACCACCATTGTCTCTCTTTCCTTGTGCTCAAGTTGGCAGCGTGCAGCTTTCTTTAGAGTGCATTTTGAGGTCAGTCAAACAAAGCGAGCACTTGGAACGAAGGAGACCCCGCACAAATGCGACCCCTTCTGATCAATTATTGATCGATCGCCGTTCTTTTTTTTTCCATCAGCTTTTCGCATGTGATCAATATTTTCTAATCCTAAAGTCCTAACAATGGAGAATGAGTTGCTCTTAGCACGATGCCAAACAAAAGGTAAATAAAAGTTGATAGGTACATATGGATGTCAAATCTCTTCATATCTTTTCCTACAGTAGGCATGATATCATATTGCCTGTCGCTTATTGAAGGAAATAAATCACATGGTAGGCCAAAATGCTAGCCTCAAACATTTTTAATTTGTGCCATTGAAGTGCAAAGCATTCTTAATTATACCAACCATGTCTCTGCCTCTATTTCTCGGGGTGAGTCACAAGTTACAAAAGAATCCAAATAGAACATCTAAGCAAGTAGGAGCGGTAATGTGCTATTCAAGCTAAAACTGAAGCTTAGCGTCATGTTACCCCAAGCTCCGGCTCCCAGCTTCTGGGGAGAAGCGGGAGCCATCCGGCCAAACACTTTTGGCTCCAAGAATTTCTGGAGCTAGATCGAGCTAAAGAAACTGGAGCCTAAATTGTATTAGGAGGATTGTTTAAAAAAATTGTATTAGGAGGATGGAGATAGCCAAGGGTAGCTCCACCTCCACTGGCTCCAAAAGACCAAAACACTTAAAGTGGGCAGATTGCCATGGAGCTAGCTTCTTGTAAAACCAGCTTTTAGAGCCCAAAAGGTGGAGTTGGAGCCCGGCCAAAATGGCCTTATAATCAATAAAGAGTTTAAAAGGACATAGCTGCATAAATTTGAGAACCTACGGTACAATGTAATTACTCTTCTTGATATCATCCCAAAATTATTGACGGCTGTATGGATGAACCGTAACAAGCGAAACAGTGTTGATTTAATTGAACACTTTACAATTTTACCGGCTTATGATGTAATCTTTTTGTCTATTTGGATTGTATGGTTGATGTTCATTGATGTTGGACTTCGAATAATCTGCCCACGAGAGCCCGTTTGGTTACTGTTAGATACAGCAAGACAATTGACAGCAACGATACTTACAATACCCAAACTGCCAGCTGAATATCCGGTCATTGAAGTTCTGGTTTATATTCTCTCTCGAGCAGAAGCAACCTGAAACTGAAGTTTTTGGAAAATGAAAACTACAGATTTGCATTGGGTTAAGTTCTAGTATTGCTTCAATAGTAGGTTCGAGTGTTGCTTGATCGATGATGGTTTTGCCTGGCCGCGCCGCACTCGGTCGCTCAGCCTGCGCCGCTCGGTTGCTCGCGCCGCCAGGGGAGGAAAACGAGAGAGAGAGAGATGGGTAACGGGAGAAGGAGAGAGAGATTGGAGAGGAGGGGAGAGAGAGAGAAATAGATTGAAAGAGATAGTGGTAGAGGTGGGAATAGATTGATGGATTGAGAGATATAAGATGGGTTTTTGAAACGCTCGCCTATTTTCAGGGTGCTACAGTCTCCTCCAGCCCTGAGGTTCATCTCTCGAGTCAGAAGCCAGACAATTAAGCAGTCTGTTTGTATGGGCTGTACGTACGTCAGGTATAGTTCCTCGCTTGATATCCAGTAGCAATCTTAGGTTGTACAACACGTGCGTAAAAGGTTGTTTCATATTTGAACATGTTGATTAAGGTGGGCAGCTCTGCAACAGTACGAACATCGTCCTTTGGTACATCTATGGCCATGATGTTCCAGTTGCCGAGGTTGGGGGGCTCGCCAACCCACTCGGGGAAACTCGAAAACCAGCAGCCAACCCGTTGTCCAATGTGTTCCTCACCAAATCGAAGTTTTCCGGAGTCCGCACTAACTTCATTCTGCCAATCCCATCAGGCAACCTGATCTTGTTCTTACATGGAAGGACCAGATGCGACAATCGCCGCAAATGAACAATATCTGATGGAATAACAACTGATAGGACGTATCCAAATGCTGCAACTTCCTAATTTGACTCGGCAGCTCCAAGGGCTTACATTGTTTTGACAGAAGCCTGGCATCAATCTTCAAATATTTTAGTCGAAACAATTCACAAATACCGGTGCGATCAAATCCAATATCGTTCGAATTGCTAGAAAATTCTAGAAGCAGAACTTGGAGATAACTGAACTCCAACAAAGTAGGCATGCGCCTAGAGATCTCGAACACCGCAATGGATCGAACCTGCCCCAGGCTAACAGTTGAATGCAATTTGACATCTTTTGTCCCCATCAAAGTTGATGGAGAGTAAACGGATCCTGTCATGCAGTCTTATGCAGGCCTGAATTCTGGCGTAGATGCAACGACATCCGGCCCATTTAAGCCCATATAGACTCAAATTAATGGGCTAAACTATCGATTTGCCAATTCGTTAGAACCGGCCCACCCACGTAACTATCAGACGCCGTCCAGCCCATCTTGATGCCAACACTGTGAGTTCAACGCAAGCCAGTGTGCAACCGTAATGCAGACAATACAATATCAGGCTAGACAGCAGGTTCCTCGCATGATCAGACCCTCCGATTGATGCTGCAGTTCTTCTAGAGTTGCCACGGTGAAATGAATTTGCAACTATAATCTGGACGATACAATAGTACTATTAGCAGTGAAGAAGTTAGATATAGCAATGAAGTATGGGAAAAGCTAGGTAGGTAATAGGTATATATGGGTGATGTGATCTCCAAGTTCTAATGCAGTTGCGTACTTGCAAAGTACAGAGTCATGATCCAATATAGCATGCGGTGCTGTTTACATAACCATGAGGCTGTGAAATCCTTTTAAATAAGGTTACACTTGCATTATCAGTATACTGAAAATTAATTGTCTCCAATAAAGACTTGAAAACAGAAAATACACAAATATGCTCGGTTTTGAAATAAGCTTACAGAGGTGCCGGATAAAAATAACTTGTGCAGCCGATTCTATCTGCATCAGAGACTTGCACAGTTTGAGTTGACTGGAAGACACCGGAGGGTGAAGGTACGATTTCATCGTTACTTGTTCCTCGACTCCATTATGGGACTGTTGGGGTTTGCGATCCATATCCGTCATCTATTTGTGCTGTGTCCGTATACCAAATACTCCAACTTCATATTCTATTTGTGCTGTGTCCGTATACCAAATACTCCAACTTTATACTTTATATTCGTTAATTCGTATCCGATATGGTTACATCTGGTTCTAAATTCGAAGGAAAAAATGTAAGTTAGAACACAACGAGAAATAGTTGAATGATGCTGACGCTGCCTCCGAACTGGGCCATCCGCACGAAGGCCCCTGCCTATCTACACGCGCCCAACTTGAATGATGCTAACGCTGTGATTTGTGAGCTCGGCATGGAAGTGCAAGCTGGTGTGCAGCCGTAATGCACACAATAGTAATATCAGACAGCAAGTTAAGTTCCTCGGATGATCAGAGCAACCCATTGATGCTAGAGTTCTTATAGATTTGCCATGCTGAAATCAAAGTGCAACTATAGTCTGTACGATACAACAGCACAACTAGCACTCTGCAGTAGGTTGCAAGGAATATGAAGAAGCCAGATATGGTACACCAATCTGCGGGGAAAGCTAGGTAACGGGTATATTGAGTAATGCAATGTCCAAGTTCAGATCTAGTTGCGTCTTAGGAAAATAGAGTGTCATGATTCAATATAACTTGCAGTGTTGTTTACATAACCATGAGGACGTGACATCGTATTGAATAAGGTTACACTTGCATTCTTGCATCATTATTGTACTGGAAACTAAATAACTTCGATAGTTTAAAGACTTGGAAACAGCATCGCGTGTAAACAGATAACACAGATAAGGGGATGCTTCTATACTTTCCTCAAAATGATTTACACAACTTTTAAAACATAATTGAATATAGTGATTACTTACCTATTCATATGCTTTGAGATTAGTACCATTTTTATTAGAGTGAAAAGTATTAAAACACTACTCCACAGACAAATAGGTTTAGCATTCGGAATGAAGATTACAGGTGCAAATAGTAAACTTGCAATGTGTAAAACAAGAGCACACACCACATAGTACTAGTAGAGAAGAACACGAAGTCGACTGAGAAGGACGACCGATGGGATGGTCATCAATTTCGAGGGGGTGATTTCTTTCGGAATTTTTTAAATTCGAATCAAAATCCCACCGATCCAAATAGGCCCCAAAAGTGCTGCTTTTGGTCACATATACCCCCAGATTTTCTCAACATCCAGTACGGGACTGTTGGGGTTCATAGATACTTGTTCTCTGATGGCAGCCTCCGCAGCATCTGACTCCAGATCTAGCGCACCCTGACAACGGATGGTGGCATGGACTCGCGTGAGGCAAGAGAGGTGCTGGATGCCGAAATCAAAATCTTTGAACGGAGTCTCGCGTGAGGCAATATGGACCTGCGCGTTCACTACAAATCGAATCATTCGGAGCCGCGGCATGGCCCCTGGTGTGAACTGCAGCCTCTCTGTAAGACCATATGGCTAGATATAGGATTTTTATGATGATAAATAATTGATAACATAGCTTAGTATTGTTATTAAGGCGTGTGCGTGTGTGTGGACTAATATCGGTCAAGTTGGTGAGAACTTGTGCCGGGAAGAATGTTCTTTGGTCTTTGCATGCACAGGTTGGGCGTGGAGACGATCATGGTCGGTGACGAGGAAGACCGGGACTAGGAGGGGGAAATCTGAGGTCCAGACGGTCGAGGATGTCACGAGGTGGTCGGGCTCACGCTGGAGCACATGGAGATCAAAGGTGGATGATGCGTGGAGAAGATACAGAAGTGCGGTCCTGAAGGTTTCGACACGCGACGAGTTGAAAAGTCGGGAGTGTGAAAAACCCGTGTTAGGAAGGGTTTCGGGTCCCTTGAAAATTAGTGGGCCAAAAGTCTAGTTGAGGTAAAAAGGCCCAGATCTAGTTGGATGAGTTGGATTAGGATTCTGAGTAGAGATTGAATAGGATTATGAGTTGGATTAGGATTTTGAGTAGAGATTGAATAGGATTCGCAGTTGGCTACATAAAAAGAACGGAAATAGGAGAGAGGTGTGTGTGGCTTTTGGAGAGGCTATTTTCGTACTAGAGTTTAGGGGTGCCAGGAGGACACTTTGTAGCCACCATAATTTAGAAATAATATAGATCTATTTGAGAAGAATATTTTCTACGACAATTTTTGATTCACATTATTCGTCACGGCATGTTTTGATTCTCGTCCCGCTTGCCGTGAAGAAAAAAAAGAAGTTGCGCACGGCGTCGCACGGCGTCACTTCTCGTTGGTTGACGTGAAGCCAGTTCACGCATGGTATCTCACGGAAGTCTTCAGCAAGTCATCATCTCGGTTGCATGAGCCCCGTTACTGCCTCAATCGACACGCGTGAGCGCTGCTGAGAAAATCAACAAGAGGAGATTACATACCCGTATCTATACGCGCGACTGCCGTGAGGTTAGTGTGTATCTTTTGGTGATGACTGCTAATGATGGGATTCATAATCTGAGAAGTGATTAGATGTGATTAGGCAACTTTATTAGGAAATACTAATTAGTTTTTTTTGTTAGCTCGTATGAGTCGTTACTTTGTTTTGCATGAAGTAGTAGTATTTTGCATGCATTGTCTCTTTGTTGAATGCCATGTGTACTTAAAATTGGTCGCCACTTGGCATTAGGTGGCTACATGCACGGTGGCTGAGAGCCTGCTGTGATTTTTAGTTGCTGTGATAATTGCATGTGAATAGTTTTTTAGTTGCTACAATAATAAATATATATATATATATATTTTTTTCTTGCTGTTTTTTTTATGATTTTGTGAAAAAACTTCCATTAGGCATTGCGATCATTCACCCCCTCTAATTGCCATCTATGATCCTACACTCTTCCCAGGATGTTACCGGCACGTGTAGGAAAACACCACGAGACACTGGAATCCATCCCTGCTAATGATGAGCCTTTCTAATCTAGAATATTCTGAATGTAAGTCGAAAAGGATCAGATTAGGCAAGGACCCCAAAACAAGCAGACCTTCCGTTTCTAAGCGATAAATCTTGACACGCAGGTGGGTGAGGTTTATGAGTGAGGCCATCTTATGTGGGACTCCGCCTAGGGTGTCAGAGAATGTCAGCTCGAATATTCGGAGGTGATGCAGAGGGACCCATGAATTCAGCTCCTCCTCCGCCGCTCCCCTACAGCACCGCCTCCCCTACGCCACTCCTCCCGCCTTCGGCTCACTGGCCCCTACGCGAGCGCAGGTCGGCTCTTGGCCTCGCCCCTAACGGTGCCGCCGGTCACCGGTGCGGCGCCGGCGCCCTGCGGTTTGCCCTCCTTCCGGTCACCTCTGGTCTGTGCCCCTATCCCCGATTTTGGCTTCTTGCGTGTGTAGGGGTGCTTGGTGCCGCCTCTGGGCTGCGTCGTCAGCCGTTGGAACGGCTCCGGCGAGGTGCCTGGCTGGCTCCCAAGCTCACCTCCCCCTCTACTCACCGCCCCTACTCTATTTTGGTTAAGCTATGTGATGTGCTTGTGTTGTGCCATGGGGTTGTGTAGGGGAAGGTGGGCATACTCAGTGGGCAGCTTGGCATGGGTTCGGCGGTCGTCGACGTCCTCCGTTGTCGTTGGTGCCGTGCTCACATCTTGGCCTTCTGAGCTCCTTGGGCCCCCACCTGCTCGGTTCCCCTCTCCTCTTGGCTGTCCTGCTCTCGGTTGAGGGAAGAAAAGAGAAGGGATGAGAAATGGGAAGGCTTGAGAGGCTTGGTTTCGCTTTCTCTAGTTCTGCATTTGGTCTTTGGCTAGATCTCAAAATGAGCTCTCGGTTGGGGAGAAGAAGTGGGCTTGCCTGGAGTGTCCTGGCTTATATGGGAGCCTTGGTCTCGTGAAGTGTCAAAACTGCCCTTCCTCCCGTCATTCTTCACTCATGTGGCTGTTTGCCTTAGGGGCAATTCGGTCCGAGGTGCTCCGCACTATGCTTTTGGAGTTTCAACTACAGCAGGTAAGTTGGCAAGAAGGTAAGATATAATTTCTCGCCAGATGACGAAAACCCATAATGCAAGACGGTGCCGACTATCCTTGGGCGGTCTGGGAACCGCTGAGAGCGCTACTGTTATCTGGCTCTCTAGACGGTGCCGACCGTCCTTGGATGGTCTGGGAACCTCGACGAGCGTTACTTATTCGGCACTCTAAATCCGATGGGTCTGACGGCAAAACTACTCTCTTTCCTTTTATTTACCCTTTGCATATTTGTGGTATTACACAACGGGGGCATGCAAGCATCATCAGCTAGCAGCAGAACAATTGCCTCAACCTTCCAATTTAACTGATTTATTTCACACGTTCATTTCACAAACATTTCATTGATTCTGAATTGAAGCCACAAATTGCTTACAACACACACTGAAATTTCACATGCTCACAACAAGTACAATGAAAATGAAAGTTGATGACACTTCTCTTCTTCAACTTTGCTTCTTAAAATGACCAGAAACACATTCTCATAAAACACATCCTCACCAACACGATATGAAATTTTATCAGACATCAAGTAAAATTGTTTACAACTCAAACGAGACAAGCACACATTGGAGTTGTTGAGTACAAATCACAATCCAAGAAGAGCCACCACAAATCCGATCCAGGGTGACAAGTGGATGGGAGCGACGGTTCCGTTACTCTCTTCGATATAGGACTGATTTGTGGGATAACACGGCATTCAAACTGCTTTCAGTGAGTTGTGCAGCGGGCAATATGGTAGTTGTAGGTGCAAGACCGGGACGTAGACGTCGGGAAGAACAAAGCTCGGCGTGTTTATCGAGCCCACAGCGGCTACTGTCTAAAGAAGGACCGCTGCCTGGGAAGTCCCTTAAGCCTGGGAACAATTCTGGATCGCCTGTCATGTGGAAGGAGGCTCCAGTATCCAGGATGAAACGGCACTACTTATCCCTGGAGCCATCGATGTTCCTCTTCTGCTCCCCGTTTACTGCTTGAAGCAATCCCTGTGGTTTCCCATTTTTTATGGCCAGCCATCAAGTCTCGAGTTACTAATTGGTGATAATGATACAGTAGCATGTATTGTCGAGTCAGGGAAATCAGACTTGAGGGAGAGTACTAATTGGACGTACCTAATGGGAGAGGGATTGTCCGATCCGTCCTTCTTAGACGATGCAACTGCGGCCGAAGAGCTGCTCAACGTATCATTGTGTATCATCATTCATATGTGACTGTACTGCTCGACGTATGACTCTGTACCATTTTTGTGACTGCAACTAACAGAGAGAAAAGGGATTATTCTTTAGGATTGCTGGAGAGAAATGCGGCACTAGTTTTGCGGAGGTGAAGTGATTATCGAACCTATCTTTTAAGGATTGCCAAGCGATTTTGATGGACAATGTTTGTTGGAACATTACCTCGATTCACCAGACGTGACAACTCCAATACGGGAGTGTTGGGGTTCTTAGATACTTGTTCTCCGATGGCAGCCTCCGCAGCCTCCGACTTGTGATGTCTCGCATCACAACAGAGGATGGCGGCATGGACTCGCGTGAGGCAAGAGAGGTGCTGGATGCCAAAATCAAAATCTCCATACCGAGACCATGTTTCCTGTGTGTTGAATTCAAATCGAAGCCTTCGGAGCTGCGGCATGGCCCCTGGTGTGAACTGCAGCCCCATCCACGGACACGTGTAGGAAAACACCACGAGACACCGGAATCCATCCCTGCTAATGATGAGCCTTTCAAATGCAGGATATTTTGAATGTAAGTCGAGAAGGATCAGATTAGGCAAGGCCCCCAGGACACGGAGATCTTCCGTTTCTACGTGATTAATCTTGATACGCAGGTGGGTGAGGTTTACGAGTGATGCCATCTTAGGTGGGACTCTTCCGAAGAGAAGGCCAGAGATTGTCAGCTCGAATCTTCGGAGGTGATGCGGGGGGACCCACGAATCCAGCAGTAAGTCGAGCAAATCACCTGCATGGTAACCCTCCAGAATTAGGGACTGAAGGCTCGACTTTCCAACCTCGTTGAGGAAAGATATGACACTCGGTCGGTAGGTTTCGGTCCTCTCATAGGAATAATTATCCCAGCTGACGCGTAGCATCCTCAGCCGCTTCGACATAATCAGCAGCTTTGACACCGAATTGAGTGAGCTGCTATCATCGACAGCAATGGCTGATACTTCTAATGCTTGCATTTTCCAGATTTCTTTTGGCACATAGACAGGACATCCGCAAAGTAGTAGACGCACCAACTTTCGCAATCCTACTATAGATGCAGGCAAAGCACACAGGCTGGTGGTCCGTCGCAAATCTAGGGTCTCCAAGTGCTGTAGCTCTCCGATTTCTTCAGGTAGCCTATGGATACCACTCCCTGCGAGTCCCAAGTATCTCAGTAAAACCAATCCTTCAATGCCTTCAAGATGGTGGCTTCCCAAATAATCAGCATCTTCGAGATCCAGCACTCGCAGAAATCTCATTGACAGTAAATGATCACCCATCCGTCGAACATCCCCTGAAATAGTGAGCGATCGGACTTTAGGTAGGTCCACGGTGCTTGGCCTAAAGGCATCATCTTCTTCTTGGTTGCCGTAGTTCACAGTGAGTCGCCGAATCACACCATGTTGCATAAAAGTTGCTTTTGCATCCGTTGTGACAAAGTTCTCTTCATTGGACAAAGATGTAATGTACTCAAGAATCAAACCATGGACTTTACAACCCAGAGGCTTCTCATCCCACTCACCTTCAGTTGGTTCAATCAGTTTCCTGCTGATAAGCTCATGAAAGTAGCTCTCCCCTGTCTCCCATAAACTTTCCTCGCCTCTTCTAGGGATCAATCCTTCGGCGATCCATATCCATATAAGGCGATCCTTCCTGATCACATGGTTCTCAGTGAAAACACTCAAGTACAAGAGGCAAGATTTCATACGGCGAGGAAGATCAGAATAACATATGTCCAATATTTTGTTCATCCCTTGTATTGTGAGATCACCCTTCCCTGCTGGGTCCATGCGTTTCTCCACCATTTCCCACTGTGCCACTTGTGCAGGTTTGCTGGCTAATAAGCCAGCTATTATAATTATCGCCAATGGCACGCCACCGCATGCTTCCAGAATTTTATCAGCAGTTTTTTCCAATGCAGCCGGGCAACTTCTTTCGAAGCCAAATATTATGCTTCGGAATAGGATTTGCGAGTCCTGAGCAGGAAGAGGCCTCATGTGATGGATAAAACAAGAGGAATGCTTCCCACATGATTCTGCTAATTCGCTGACGCGTGTAGTCATGATTATCCTACTTCCACGATTATTATCGGGGAAAGCGGATTTGATCTTCCTCCATGTTGAAATAGACCATACACCATCGATTACGACGAGATACCTAGCATGTAATTTGTGAAGGCAATTTAGTGCTAGCATGCAACCATAAATGATCAATGATTCAATTGATTACTATAGGTGGTTCCAAAGAAAAGATTCCTTAAAAAAATAGAGGCGACATTTTTCTCGCCACAAAGTATTGCTTACATAGAGTATCCATAATACAGTTTTAGGATTATGTTGTTTCTATAGTTACAGGACAATTATAGGAAAAAAAACATTATGTGCGATTAACAATGTCTTTTCGTATAGTTGTTTTATAAAGAGAAATTCTTTTTTGCCATTCATTGCAACCTTATTCCGTCTAAAAACCACACTTCGTTTTTTTCTTCAGCCAACATTGGTTGACATCAAGTTTTCACCTCAAAGACTGTTATGCCGTTAGGCTCTGTTTGGTTTGAAGAATTGAATTGGATCCATGGAATTGACTGTCCAATTCAATTTCAACCTGAATTGATCGAAATTGGTCTACGAATCCAATCGGAGTGCTTGGATGACTTATGAATTGTGAAGTAGGATTACAGGTAAATTCAATTCCAAACATTGTTTGGTTTCCATTGTGGGGAATCTCAAAATATGTTGGAGAAGATTCAGCTTCCAGCCAAAGGACATGTATCCAGGTGGTTTTGGGGAGGCAGCCAGAGTTCAAGGTGCCCGCGGCACAGCGGAAAGCCGGAGTTTGAGGTGGTGGCGGTTCAAAGTCAAGCATGGAGGAGGCGTTGAAGTCGAGGGCAGAGGCTATTGACATCATGGAAAAAGGCATCAAGAGAAAAGGGTAGTAGCAGCAGTGATTTGGTGAACCACCGGAGTTGAGGACGAAGAAGGGGGATGGCCACCGGAGTTGAGGAAGAAGGGTGTGGCATCTTTAGATCTGGAGAGGAGAGGAAGAAGGGGAAATTGCTGGTGACAGTGGCGGCGCTCTCGTCGATGGGAGCTGCTACTGCAACGGTTGACCAGAGTCTCACTGGAGATGAGGAAGACAAAGGGAGATGAAGGGACCTCACCGTCGCTTGAGTTGGTGGAGCTGAAGGAAGGATTCTATGTGATTTATAGGGGCAGAGGTCTGATTTGGTTCAGACCTCATTTTAGTTGTCCACCAATTTAGTGGAATTGAGCTCAATTCCACCTCCCAATTCTAAGACGCAACCAACCTCCTTTGTTTAGAAATTTTGATTCCAGTTCCCGAATTTCCAATTCCCAAATTCCGGTAGGTTGTTTAGGAATTTCAATTCCAATTCCCGA
Source organism: Dendrocalamus latiflorus (assembly GCA_017311315.1). NCBI lineage: Eukaryota > Viridiplantae > Streptophyta > Magnoliopsida > Poales > Poaceae > Dendrocalamus > Dendrocalamus latiflorus. The sequence continues at coordinate 51,294,617 of CM029641.1, forward strand.
ATTCCGCAGCCAATTCTGCAATCCAATTGCTACCTTTATGAACTTTGAGTAGACGGTTAGGTGGGCCATAATTAGAACTTTTTTTTCATATCTACTATATTATTATAACTAGCCGAATTTTTCGTGCAACTGCATTGCTAAATACTACAACGCGTTAGAGTTGTACTTTTTATACAACTTTGATGCATATGATAGAAATACAATTGTATTCCTTATACAATGGTAACATTTGTCGTATCTATATCTGATTAATCTACATCATTATAATTGGGGCCACTGGGATTTGTACCCTTCAGAGTGAATGTGGTGTTTTCTTTTTGACTTTTGTTTTAATAATATAACAGAATAGATGATAAGAAAAGAAGCCACCGAGTTCACTTTTAAAGCTAGAAATTTCCACATTAATCAGACAAAAAGAGAAAGATCTACAAAGCTTGTTTTGCGGATATATATATATATATATATATATATATATATATATATATATATATATATATATATATATATATATATATATATATATATATATATATATATATATATATTACAGGGAAACAATAGTGCTCAGGCTCTATAATTGAGACTTTCTATCCATGATTAAGACTTTCCATGATTTAGTAATACACTTTTGTAGTATAAAAAGTACAACTCTAACGCATTGCTTCTGTGTGGTCAAGCTATACACTTTTGCATATATAAAATTGTGCCCTTGTGTGGTCAAGTTATACACTTTTGCATATATAAATAGTCAAAGTTTCGAAAGTCACAGATTCTTGGACCATGAAATTGCAGGGGGTTTTGCTTGGTTTCTTTTAATAATGTTATTGCCCATTTTGGAATACTCACAGGTTAGAAATGAATGGATCACACATGACATTATCTTCTCTACAATAAGCAACAACAATAAATACCTCTTATCTTGTAAATGTCTTCGAATCTTATCATCGAGGTCCTCCGTATCCAGACCATAAGATGGTTCCCAATAGAGTTGTTCCCGATGACTGAGTTGTGATAGTATGATTTTGAAAAACCTTGTGATGCCAATCTTATTATACACCGGTACAAATACTGGGCAACCAAATCGCCCTTTGATCTTATTATACACCTCATTGGCAAGTGCGGTCTTGCCAAGTCCTCCAGGTCCCAGTATGCACACCACCTTCTGTTGTTGCTCGTCACCCATAATCTGATTAATAAGTTCTTCTCGCGGTCCATCCATTCCCACAAGGGCAACGGCCTTATCATAGATTGTGGAAAGCCGTGACTCAGGCGCCACATAGCTTGATCCCAAGGTCTGCACTTCAGTCTTATACACCATGCTTCCTAGGTCTGCCTTCCCCACTCGTACCGTGATGTCTTGAATTTGGTGAATGAACTTCTGTAGTGCATCCCATTTCTCAGGATACGCAGTATCTTGGTGAATGTAGTCAGGCTTGGCATTATCTTTGTCGAATTGGAGCATAAGGTCATCAATATAGTCCTCAATGTCGTATGTCATCTCCCTCATTTGATTCCTCCAGTCCTTCATCTGCATGTTCAGCTCAGCCATATCTGCCAGTTTCTCAAGAAGAGCATTCATGGCGCCAAGCTCTTTTTTGAGGATCATGACCTCCTTCCGCCGCGTGCCGATGAGCTTCGCGTGCCCCACCTCCATCAGAGTTGCAAGCTTTGTTAGAAGAGGATCCATTGCTCCCTTGGAAGAGCTCACTACAGCATCCTCCAGTGTAGATGGCTTGCTCTCAACTTCCTCGAGTTCTGCAATTGTGGTTTGTTATCACTGAGGCATTCGCAGTAATTATTAATAAATTCAGCCGCACATTTAATCTGCTCAATGCAGGGTAACTACCTATGGATTCGTGCAAGATTAGCAAACTAGTGTCCTATATACCTGAACGAACTCTTTTTTTAGGAACGGAATTTATATTTCATTAATTAGTAGGATTACAATCAGCTTGCAAACAGTATGCCAGGAAATCAGACACCTGGTTCAGCCACAAGCATCTTCTTTTGGGCTTAGGCTTTGGCTTCTATTTCTATATCAACTTGCTGTTAAATAGTGCGCTTTTTCAAGATAGGGTCTACAAGTAAATTGTAGTACAAACTATACCGAGTTCAGTTGTACTGGCCAAAATCGTATACGACTATTTTCCTCTGCATACTGCCTCTCACGAACTGGCCAAAATTCAAAAACCACAATCATAAATCATAAATCTCAGCCCAAAAAAACCACCTATATGTCTACTAGCTGAAGCTTGCTTGGCACATAGATGGGTCGCCAAGTTTGCTTCTCTATGAATAAATGACAACTTAAAGCTACTGAAAAACCTACTAAGCTTCTCGATATCAGCTAAAATAAGGGATATTCAATCCACAAATTCACTAAATTTAGCGAATCTGTTTCCACTTGCACATTTGTTGTACACCAGTCCTTTGCTAGTTGCACCCCATCCTGGCAAGCCAGAGCCTCCATCGTCAATGCATCCCTAACATTGGTGTTGTTGTAGCTATGAGACCAAACAATAGAAGAAGTGGGGCTTTGGGGGTCCCGGAAGGGCTCGCCGAAGCCTTAGTGTTTGGGGACAGAGTGAAATGGTAGATCCATTGTATTGTTATGAGGGTACAAGTGTTCCAATCCCCTAAATGGAACCCATGGGGCTCTGTCAATAGCATACAAAGGGTTGGCGGATTACACGTCCCTCGTAAAGTGCTACAGTGTTAGGGAGCATGGAAGTCTTTTTGCCCCAGTGATGTCCACGCGTTCGGTCCACTGGACCAGGGCTGATCCGATGGTCATGAGCGCTTGTGGGGAGGCGCTGAATCCAATGTCTCACGGATGGGGTCTTCAACACTTCGCCAACGTAGGGCATGGTAGGGGATCATTCTCACAGTATCTCATGGGCAAGGGCTCGCAACGCTGGGTCAAACCCATTCTTCCTATCGAAAGATTTGGACAAAATTATGAAATTTTGTCTATTTCGTCTGTTTCGCTGCCTGGCAAAATTTTTTGCAAAACGAGATATTTTTCCTTGGGTGGGCCTCACATTAATCGAGTGTGTGAGGCCTGTGAGTTGCCCATCCACGTCAGCAAGCCCCACTCATATCGTCGGAGATCAAACCCAGTGCATGTCCTGGGCCAACCGATTGCAGGCTTGGGCTTCGCTCTAGACCCCCTTGACTTCGTGCTTCTTTCGCCGCTGTGTTCGTTGTCACCATGTCGCCATCAATAGCCACTTCCACACATCCGTAGCCCGAAGTTGTAGACAGGGGTGAAAACGGATCGGATAGTTTCTGACCGATCCGGATAAAAATGGATACGGATTATGTCGGATCGGATTTTCTTGGGATAATTCTCGGATCAGATACGAATACAGATTTTTTTTTGGTTGGATACGGGTACGAATATAGTAGTCCTGATATCCGACGAATATGGATTATCTGGATAATACGAAAATGGATATCAGGGATTTCAACCCAACATTGCCCAGCTCAAGTCAACCTCTCTCATCTCCCCTGCCACCAACCCACTAACCCAACCAAGCCATAAGCCTCCATTACCATTAGGCATTAGGTTTCTTAGTTATATTAAATTACAAACACCACTAGCAAATATTTATGTTTATTAAAAAAAATTTAATATTTTCGGTAGATTAAAATTTGTACCAATTAAATTGATGTACTCCCGTTTAAATCATTTTGATACAAATTAAAATACTTAATTAATTTATTAGTCACATGTAAATGGTAGAAATCCATTAAGAATTATTTAGGACTTTAGAAAAAAATTAACTGCCACTTGAAAATTTAAAATCTGTACAACGGTATGACTATTATGGATAAAAATACTCATGAATGTTTTGACAAGATAAACTATTTATGTGTTTTCATTGATTTTGGATATATAGTTTAAGGGGTTTTTCATGTTCCGATAAATATTCGTGACCATATTCGTTTCGATTCATATTCGCTCCGTATCTGTATTCGATATTATTCACATTTGTATTCGTATCCGAGGTATCCGTATTCGTATCCTCATCCGAGAAAAAAATATGAAAACAAATATGGTAGAGATATTATCTGTCCATATTCGATCTGTTTGTATCTCTAGTTGTAGAGTTGATGCAAATTGAGAAATGAAAGGGCAATTATAATTTGGACTGTACTCCAGTCTCCAACAATACTTGCGCTCTGCACTGCTGCAGTTTGCAAGGAATGTGATATAGCAGTGAAGTGTATATACGGGGAAAGCAAAGCAAATCAAAGGTAGATATATACGGGCTTCGGGCGTCGTGTGCCGCCGCCGGTCGTCGCCGCTTCGGGCGCCCGTCGCCTTCGGCCGGGCGTGCCGCGCAACCGCGCCACTCCGGGCTGCGCAGTCGCGCTGCGCCGCTTCGACCGCGCCTCGCGCCGCGCGCCGTGCATCGCCGCGCCATGCCGCGTCGGGTCGTGTGCCGCGTCGGGCTTTGGGCGTCGCCGCGTCGTGAGGATGCGCCGCGCCGCCGGGCCGGCCGCGTGTTGTGACGTCGGGCGCCGCTTCGGCCGTCGGAGGATGGTAGAAGGTGATGCCGTGTTTCGCGCTAAGGAGCGAACAGTGCAAGAACATCTCCAGTTGGTTGCGGCCGGGAGCAAGAAGACGGTGGTGTTCCACTTGCCGTACAGGCTCCGTAAGACGTTTAGGAAGTTTTGTGTCAGGCCTTTCATTTGTATTGCTGTAGGTTTGATCTGTGGCTCATGTCCCTGGATCTGCTCATTGGTGGCGCTTAGACGTCGCATAGTAGTTTCTTCAGTGGCGGACGTTGCAGGAAGCGGCTCGTCGTGGAGTTCAAGGGTGGCTATGCCATGGCCTTGAGGCTTGCAGGGCCCCGGAGTGTTGGTGGCGGTCTTTTTGTGTGTGGATAGTGCGTGGGGTGCTGTGGAGGTGCTGGCGAAAGCCTTGCCGGTGCTCTTACCGGTCTCGACATCAATGAAGCCTTCGGGCGCCATTATCCTTCCTGGAGGTGTGTCGTGGCACTACATAGCTCTCATATTTACTGATCTCCAGGTGAAAACCTTGCCTCGGTGAGGCGGGCGGCGTCGGCGACTCTCGTCGCCTTCTTGGAGACGTCGCCTCGGAGGTCCATCTTCACGCAAAGCAGACCGAAGTTTGGATGGCGCAGTCGGATGAGGATAGGGGCTTGGCTGTAAGCAAGGACGGGGAAAAATGCTGGAGCTTAGCTTTTCTAGTTTTTTTTCATAGTCCTTAAGCTATCTTTCTTGTTGTTTTATGTACCTCAGTTTTGAGGCTTTGAGCCTAAAAGCTCGTGTAACTTTTAGCTGTGTATATCCTTCGTGGATATAGAGGCCGGATTTTATATCCTTTATCTAAAAAAGATACGTACAGCATGCCTGAGCGATGGATGCAACCAAATTCCAAGTCTAGTTGCATCATTGGGAAAACACATGGTGACGATGCAAGTATATACGGTGCTAAACCGGTGCGATAATATTGTTATACCTCTTTAGTTTGTGAGCATACTCTAGTAATGATTATAAAATACTTTAAAGTGTGTTTCATTAAAAATTTCATTAAAGTCTATTTTTATAATATAATTTATGCATATATTATTTTTATATATGGAAAATGGTATATACGAAAAATAAAAATGTTCTGATAAAATTTTTTAAGCAAGTTGCACTAGAGTGTCTTAAAATTAATAAAAAAGTATAACATGTTCGGTTTATCAGGGATACGATAGCATTGGAGCCTCACCTTGAGTTCCGTAGCATTCATCTGGGTCTTCCTCCAGGGTCTCATCTTGTTCTTCTATAGTCATGTGTTCTTTCTCTTTTGTCCCCATTCTTCTACTTTCGTCACCACAAAAAATGCAATCAACCAATTGTACGTTGATTCTAGGATTGCTTGGATGATTGCTAATGGCGGTCATCAAGGTAGACTCTGCATCTGCCTTTGCGCCCCCAATTTTTGCAGAGATCTCTCTAAGGCTTGACAAGTGCTCGATGCTGATAGCAGCAGTACCGTATTGATCCGCGCCGAGGGCATTGAAACGTAGCTTGAGCTTCCGGAGATTAGGCATTGCATCTGCCTCAAATTTCAGGCAAGGTACACTGCACCTGAACTTGAAGTACTTGAGAACCGAGAATCCTTCCTTGTCAAAGACAATCATTTCTGGAGGCTTCGTGCGGACATACAGCGAGAGAACAGTGAGTGCAGGCAATCCTCTGAGAAGGTCAACATCATTCCTCGCTAGTTCCCTAACCCCAATCTTTAAAATACAGAGCTTGCCGAGTTGTCCGATCCACTTGGGGAGGCTGGGGAAGATACAAATGCGCGGCAACCAATCGAGCCTTTGAAGAAGGGCCGGGGGAGAGGACACGCTACTCAAGCCATCACAAGAAATGCTCATGCTTCTAGCAGCAACAGCATCCACCGTATTCACATAATATGAGCTTGAAGGTATCAGAGTTAGAGACTTGAGGTTCCTGAGTTTCCCGAGAATCGAGCCCAAGCATTCCAGTGTGCATTCCAGATAACCAGACGACGTGGTAGAACAAGTGAGCTGAAGATCCCGGAGATTGATCAGCTCACCAAGGCTCCGCACATTGTCTATTGAGTTACCACTGATATCAAAACATCCTAGTGTGAGAAGCGATGCAATGTGGCCAATCCCATTGGGCAAGTTTGTCTCAGCAGGAAGATTGAGGTGCAGCAAGCCCGGCAAATGAATGATGTCTGATGGAACTGCACTTGCTCTTGCATCAATTTTCAGTGTCTCCAGGTATTGTAGACCTTGCATTTGGGTTCTTAGTTCTAAGGTGACATTACATGCGACCTCTAAATATTTCAGTCGAATAAGTTTCGAAATTCTAGTGAGGTCTAATCTGACGCTCTCCTCATCACCCCAAAAATGCAGTATTAGAACTTGAAGAAGCCGAAGCTCCAAAATGGAAGGCAGAGACTTGAAGACTCCAAAAAAGGCAAGTGTTCGAACTTGTGATAGTCTCATATTTGTTGGTGGTGTTGCATCTTCTGCATTACTAAAGTGAAGAGACAATCGCCGAACCTTGTCAGCAAGTCTCGTAGTTGTCTGAGAATGATCTATTGCAATGACGAAATTCTCTTCTATGGACTTGTATGTAATAAGATTAAGTACCATGTGGTGCACTACACAGGATAAAACTTCATCGTTACCATTGATATGTATAGGTTGGATCATTCTCCTACTGACAAGCTCATCAAAATAGCTCCCAGAAATTTCTTCCTTGTCTTGATCTTCTGTTGCACAGATAAAACCTTCAGCTATCCATTGCTTTACCAAATCGCCCTTCCAAATTATATGGTCCTCTTCATATATACTAAGATATAGCATGCATGCCTTCAAATGATGAGGAAGATTGTTGTAGCAAAGGTTCAGTACTTGTTTCATCCCTTCCAAAGTAGTATTTGTCCCCAAACCATAACCTAAGGTTCTATGTACATAGTCCCATTGCTCTTGTTTGCCCATCTGTCTTGCTAAAAGACTGGCAATAGTAACAGTTGATAGTGGCAAACCACCACATTTTCTTATAATATTGTTTGAAACTTCACTAAGTTCTGGAGGACATTCATGTTGAGGGCCAAACGCTGTGTTGAAAAATAATTTTCTTGAATCATCACCACCAAGTGGTTTCATCATAAAGACATACTTGTCATAACCACAGCATTTACTAGCTACATCCTCAATTTCTGTCGTTAGTAGTATTCTACTGGAACGGTTATCATCCGGCAAAGCACGATTAACAATATCCCATGTTGATATTGCCCATACATCATCAACTACGATCAGGTACCTGAGAATTTTTTTTGCACAGTGAATAGCAAATATCAAATCATAAATGAGAAGTAAGATAATTTCATTCCTTTAAAGAAAAGGCAGAAAGAATAAGTGTTACTACAAGACCGCGTAAGAAAAATATTAGTTTTCCAAGATACAAAAGAATAAGAAAACTATAGTTGTAACTTCACACTTTACAGGACTACTTAGTTACAATCATCGTCGATCACCCCAAAATAGCACCTAACTAATCAAAATATCAACCATCATGCACTAAGACGAAGCAACAAAAACATGTTATATGATGAAATCATACTAAGTGTTACATTTTGATACCTTTTTTTATGTGCAGCAACCCTCAGATCGGATTAAAGTTTGTGAGATATGACTCTAGCATGCACAATATTGAGAATGAAGTAAATGGATCTTGTGGAGAGAATCAAAATAACAGCGGCGAAACAAACACGACGAGAGTGAAAAGATTTGGCGAAGCTGATCGTAAATTTTTTAAACACAATCTCAAAAGAGTAAAAGAGAGTATCGTTCTATCACAGCCCTCTCAAACCATTGGATCATTGCCCTATATAAAAATCTAGTGCTAAAAAATAACTTAGCCTCTAAACCTCATGTGTACCTCTTGCTTTGGATGAATTAGTTTGTGGCTTGCTTGGGTTCCCATGGCCACCCTCTTGTGGCTTTATATAGTATCCCACTGGTCCTTCTCCAAAGAGGAGTAACAATCCTAATCCAATTAGGATTCATCTATGAATCCTTGTAGCACACTCTCTAAGTTCTAGTAGGACTAGATTCACCCCACTCTACACAAAGGACCTGGCCATATGATCTGGGAATCTTCCCATCTTTACCAAAAAATGATATAGATTATTTCATCAATCAGGAGAGAAACAGAAAAACCATTATTTTAGCAGACCATAGTCCGGTCCCTAAAAAAAGTGGTTATAGCTCCTTAGATGTCAAAATCATATAGCGGACAAAAATTTATAATATGGCAGGACTCTTTATCTATTTATTACTAAAAATCGATGACACAAGTTTTAGAGTCGCTAAAAATAGAGAAAAAGCTAGAAATTCTCACAAAAAAGCAAAACATTCGGCCCTTAATCAAGTGGGTCCTAATTAAGCAAAACTATAGCAGGCGTCCGATATTATTATTTAAAGATATATTTCTTCTTAATTTAAAAGAGATGATAATCCATCTGTTGGAACTAAACCCATCAGTTCCAATCGCTATTCGCCAGGAGAAAACGCACACATGCTTTCTTCCTTGGAATGACACGCACACGAGTAGGAAGGACAAATAAACACAGGATAGACTTTTTCTTTCCAGCAACGCACACCCTGTTCTTCTCTCTGTTCTATTCACTCGCAACTCCTCTAAATGCTTAACAAATTACATGGCTTAAATAAGCCTCATGCACACACATGACCTCCACGCACCCACTAACTCTACCAACATGGCCATATTCTTATGCTTCCTAGAATCTCTCCATAATCCGTATAACTCGGGCCTCTCACAACTACTCACGACCACGTTAGTACATAGTCTTACGACCACACACGCAGGCTGTTGACCACACATAGTCTTATGACTACACACAGAACTACAACTAAGGCCACTTCTCACGGCGCTTCAACTTTCGACTTCCCTCGGCACATGGATGCTCTGACTGCACTCGGCTATGTCTGACTTCCGCACGAGTATTCGACTACCATGAGTACTCTAACACACACTGTTAAACTATTTACATGTCTAGATTATAACCAACAATTTCTCCCAAATCTTGACATGAATACTCACCGATACGGATCACCCGCTTCTTGTCGCACGCAGCAACCTCTTCTTCTTGCCGCACGCAACAACCCTCTCTTTTTGCCACACGCAGTGGCCTCAATTCTCTTCTTGCCACACGCAGTGGCCTTCTCTTCTTGCCACACACAACGGCTTCATCTTGCTACACACAGCGGTGATGGCTTCACACCACCGTCTTTGGCTTCCATCTTGCCTAAAGTCTATCGCCACTCGCAACCTCCACCTCGCATGGAGTCTGCCACTACGCCACCTCTAGCCTCCACTCATGGAGTCTGCCATTGGTGAACCCATCGTCACTACACCACGTTGATCACATCGTCGTGTTGGTGTGCATGTCATGTGCGAATCTGGCACACCACGCTGGCCTCTCCATGACCGCGCGGACCTTCGCCGCTGTGCTCCTAAGCACACAGTGCTGCAACTAACTCATCGCCAACACTTGTGCACCTTCGCCTGACACGCACCACTACGCATGCCATCACGCCGACCAGCGAGTCATTGCCAGGCAGCTTCTCCTCGCACCTTAAAGCTCTGATACCAGCTATTAGAACTGAACCCATCAGTTCTGATCGCTACTCGCTAGGAGAAAATGTACACATGCTTTATTCCTTGGAACAACACATGCATATGAGTAGGGAGGACAAATAAACATAGGAGAGACTTTTTCTTTCCGGTGATGCATGCCCTTTTCTTCTCTCTATTCTATTCACTCGCAACTCCTCCAAATGCTTAATAGATTACATGGCTTAAATAAGCCTCATGTACACACATGACCTCTACACACCCACTAACTCTACTAACTTGGCCATATTCTCATGCCTCCTGGAATCTCTCCATGATCCGCATGACTCGGGCCTCTCACAACTACTTATGACTACATTAGGTACATAGTCTTACGACCACACACGCAGACTGTCGACCACATATAGTCTTATGACCACACACACAATTACGGCTAAGACTGCTTCTCACGATGCTTCAACTTTCGACTTCCCTCAGCACATGGATGCTCTAACTGCACTCGGCTATGTCCGACTTCCATGAGTACTCTCGACTACCATGAGTACTCGAACACACACTGCTAAATTATTTACATGTCAAGATTATAACCAACAGGACCGTGGGGAGTCCAAAAATTGCTGGTTAGGTCAGTGATCACAATACACACACACATACATACATGTGAAGGTCTGTTGTCCAATTTGAATAGAACATACGTACATAAACTAAGCTAGCATTTGTTGTTTGGTTTCTTGTCATGACAGGTAAGAGTTCAGATGCATATGTCGAACCGGGTTCAATTAGTTGGTCGTTGTTATTACCAAATCATCAATGGCACCAAGGGTAAGTGCTTCACTAGTTGCCACATATATGTTTCATTTGTACTTTACATGCAACATGAACTTAGGATTAATCACTATGGCGACACATATGACTAGGAATCACTGGATTTTGATTGTGATTGTACCAAAGTGGAGCAAGGTAATATACCTTGATTCCCTCCTTAGGAGCAACCACGACTTCAGTCGTGTGCAAGAAGTACTTAACAGGTAAACTCATTTCCTCCATACATAACTCTATTGTAATATTTCTTTTGTTTGCCACGGCCGAGGCTAAGTTTTTTGAATCACGTAGGGCGTTTGCCGAATATGTTGCCCAAGGAGGAACACACGACAAATCCAGTGACACGCTACGACACAACACGCGATTTCCGGTACCCGCTACAACACAATAATCCTATATCATACTTTGTAATAATGCCTCTAGAATTGACAATACCGATGTATGTAATTCTATTTTTGCAGTGCCACCAGCAGCTACAGGGCAACGTATGTGGATTCTACGTTTGCCGCCATATGATGGAAATCATGGGTACTAAGATCAATGATCCTGAGGTTTGTCAGGTCCTTCCAATAATTATTATTTTCTGATTATATTACACACACATGCTAATTAATGACTTAACATTGCTCCTAGCGACAGCGGGTGAACTTCGACGGAAGTGCATATGATCTTGACAATCTCATCGATATTCGTGCAATCATCTCCCAATTCTTGCTAGCAGAGGTCATAAATAAGAGGGGAGAGTTCCATGCCGGCGATGATGATAATTAGATGTTGAAACATTGGATTCAACTGTACAAATCAAACAATTCCTTCAATTGAATACATTTGTCAGATTTTGTGTAACAATTTTCATTCTATATATGTGATATTGTTACATTCATCTGTGTATCGAATTTTGTTATAATTTACTATGAGTTGCAATTAACTTATATCTGTCATTTATCTGTAATCTGCTTGGTTTCAGAGGGCATGGCTAGCATATCCTGAGGCTAGCCAAGAAACAGCATATAAAATGGATGATGCACTTGGTATCACAGACGGTTCATTGTTAAAAACCATCTGTGATACCATATCACAGACGGTTTCAAAGAGTGCCGTATGTGGTGTGACTGCTATCACAGACGGCTTTTACTACTGACCGTCTGTGATATACACAATATCACAGACGATTTGTATTACAAACCGTCTGTGATATTGTGCATATCACAGACGGTCTTGATTACTAACCGTCTGTGATAGGCGAGTATTACAGACGGTTTTTATAAACAACCGTCGGTGATACTCGCCTATCACAGACGGTTAGTAATCAAGACCGTCTGTGATATGCACAATATCACAGACGGTTTGTAACAAACCGTCTGTGATATTGTGCATATCACAGACGGTCTTGATTACTAACCGTCTGTGATAGGCGAGTATCACCGACGGTTGTTTATAAAAACCGTCTGTAATACTCGCCTATCACAGACGGTTAGTAATCAAGACCGTCTGTAATGTTTTTATCACAGACGGCTCGGGAACCGTCTGTGATAACCACCAACTATCACTGACACCTAAACACTGACGGTTCAGGAACCGTCTGTGATGACGGTTCCGAACCGTCTGTGATAGGGCTGTCTGTAGCAGTGGGCGAACTAGCCATTGCCTAGCCCAACCTGAGCATTGTAACCCTATCAGGTTAATTAGTCTTTCATCAGGATGGACTTCATTAATTAGTTGAACAAATACTTCGATCAGTTAAAAAAATAGAAATTCTCACAAAAAAATAAAACATCTATTTATTACTAAAAGTCAATGATATGTCTTTTAGAGTTACTAAGAAAAAAGAAATATGCTAGAAATTCTCTAAAAAAATAAAACATCTAATTCTTAATTTAATGGATCTTAAGTTATAACGACTCAAATTAAAAGAAAGAGTTCATATAAGTATAATTAAATATGCCCTTAAATATGGTAGATTCTAATTACGATGGAGCATCTGCCATTAATCTTAGTAACTCTAAGATGCAGAGGATGTTGGTGGCACCGGTGAAGTAGGGCGCCAGCTTGACTAGGCCGGTGTGCAAGACACCTTTGACCTGCGCAGAGGGCGACAACGTCGGCACGCACGGAAACGGTCAATCATTGTTAGACCAAGATGGATGCATACTATGCTTTTTTAGATTAAGGAATATAATATTCCGGCCTCCATCATTCACAAGTGAATGAGTACAGCTAATTCCAACACACCCATAGTACTTAGACTACAAACCACCACACGGTGTACAAAACACAGAACAAAGGAACAAAACTCAAGTCCCAGCTCTAATCCTACCTCATTACATAACTTGCTAAACAAAACCAAACTCTTTGTTGCCTCCATCAAGCGACTGTATTCCTCTAGTGAAGACAGCAGCACTCAATGCATCACATCGATGCTCAACAGGGAGGGCCTTCAGCAAGCACTTCATCTTCTTCATCCAAATAGCTCTCTCTCTGGCCAACACCTATAACCTTCCTCGGACCTTCTAACACCGTATAGCGGGTCAGGAGATGAGGGAAGACACTGTGCCGAGAGCTTCTGGCGAACTGTACATATGCAAACAAAGCACGAGCAGCGACAGAGCCAAACGGCAAGCACCAATCAACTGAGCTGAAATTGCCTAACGACGCCTTCAAGAAGGTAACAACGCCCAAGGCGCTAACGCCGCCAGTCCATCATGGAAAAAGTTTTCACCTGCAATCAACCACCGGGTGGGGGGAGCTCGGGAAGAGGTACAGAAAGGATTCCTCCAAGGAGGAAGCGACGTCCGCAAACGTCGCCGTCCAAGCTTTCGCCCTGACCTCAAATCACCCAATTGCTTAGGCTGCCTGTACATAGGCAGGTGTAGTCACTGGTATGCAGCAATTGGCAATGCTGAATTATCCCGAAGAAGTCGGATGACATCCCAGTATGGCAATCCAAGTCTCACCAAAAGAATATCAACCCCTTCCGCTTCATCTGCTACAGTTTCTAGAAGGGCTTCTCTGTAATTGGCTGGGTTCATCTGATCAAAGCAACATCCGTGAAGACAACAATATCAGGGAATTTATCTTTGAGCAGGCGGAATGCTCGTGGAACCAAACCATTGTCGTTGTATGCCTCATTTCCTGATTGAGACTTCAATGCATAGGAACTTTTGGAAAAAGCATGAAGCTGTTAACACCAACATCGCTTGCCTTGTAGATCTCATCAAGAAGTCCATGCCTCCACCCAAGCCTAAAGCACCCCAGCAAAGCTCCAATAGGAGCATCCTCTTCCCCTTCATGAATGAACAGCGGGAGCACCAAGTTGGCGGGTGAGATGCTTGACTCCTGAAATGCAGCCCTAAGAGCAGGCAACCTCCGGTTGCGACGAGGGCACTTTGTCAGGTCAAGAGGCCTAATCTCCGGTGTGGTCGAGCGCGCGGGAGACAGATCCGTTGAAATATGCATACTATGTATGGGATCGAAATATGATCACGTGCGCGCGTCCTCCTCTTCGTCAAAAGGGTTAGGGGAGATAGACCGGTGATGATGACTGGATTGAACTGGACAACGACGGTCAGCGACTCTGCTAATTAACTCAACAATAACTGTTGGGTATTATCTATCATAATATATAAAAGTATAGATGATTAATTACATCAGCTCACTGAGAAGAGAAAAATCGTAAAAATTCTTGTAAAAGTAAAAAAAGAAACATTTTACCTTTAATTTGGTGTACCCTAATTATGTGTAGCAATCTATAGCCGATGGATGTTACCTAATAAATAAGAATAATTGCTAAAAATTCTAAGAAAAAGTATCTAACTTTTAATTAGATGGACCTTTCTTATGATTAACAAATCATAACTAATAATTTTTCTTGGTCTATAAAAGTGTTTATGAAATTAATTATACTGTGATATACATGCATGTATAGTTAGGAAACTTTTGTATGAAATTAAGACGTAAGTGCTAGAGATAGAATTAAACTCAAACGATCCATGCACATGAACAAACTTGCCTATAATATTCATTATAATTTGTATTCTTTTAATTGTATTAATATAGATACAACTATTGTCTCTATTATTGAAGATGCTGATTAAAAATTATAAAGAACAAGTATTTCCTCCCAAATATAATCTATATTCTTTGTTTTAACATATACTACTATAATTAATATCATAAATGAAACTAATTATACAAATATGGAAATTAAATTGAATTGATAACACTATAAAATTCTAATATTTTAATATGTTTTTCAACCCTTTATTTTCTGGATGTAGTTCATTTGTTATCATCATATATATACCATTAAACCAATTAAATATACTCTAAAAATGATGCCCGCGCAGGTGCGCAGGCTACCATGCTAGTTTATAATATGGCAGAACTCTTTATTTAATTAAAATATTAACAAATGGTTGCAGTAAAAATATGGTACCTCTTATCTTGGAGATATGTCGTGATATCGGCAATTAGATTGTGCACCTTCCGAGTGTCAGGTGGATGGTGCGGCCGAACTTGCGAGAGCATGCTGATGAGAAGCCTCCTCATATCAGGCTTTTGGGACGCCCGCAGAAAAGCCCGGCAATCAAATTGCCCTCCAAGCTTACAATACAGTTTGTTGGCAAGTGTGGTCTTACCAATGCCTCCAACTCCAACAATGGATACAACCTTGAGCTTTTGCTCTCCATCCTTAATCAGCCACTCTTCAAGCTTGTTCATAGGGGCATCAATACCAACAGGATCGGCAGCCTCCCAGTACAGTTTGTGATGCGGAGAGCAAAAAGACGCATCATATATAGGAGCAGTAATAGTAGTAGTACGGCCGATGTCACCAAGGTTATACATTTGGTGTCGTTGAAGCGCTTCCTGAACACGCGCGCTGAATTCTCTGATCTTGTTAGCCATCCATAGGCGCTGCTTCAGCTTCTCGGAGAGCCGATTGGTCTTGCGCGAAGTGAATTTGCGGCGAGGAATCTTGCAGACATACTTGCTCTTGGAATCAGCAGAGTGCTCGTACTGATCGATGCAGTCCTCGATGTCATATGACAATTCACGCACCTCCTTCATCCAGCAGTTTACCATCACAGAAGGGTCCTCCGATCTTGAGATGTGATCCTGGAGAATGGATATTATTTCCTCGAGATCACGCTTGATGAGCGGTATCTCACACTCCGCGCCCTTGGGCAGCCTGTGGCCGTGACGCAGTAGCCTTTCGAACTTCCCAGGAAGCTTGAACATGGCGCCCCACAAAGAACAGATCGGAGCCTCGTCCATAGATTCCACTGAAGGCAAAATGCATAGCACAGATTAGCTTGGTACCTAATAACAAAGATGCCGAGTAAAAGCAAATACAGAGACGCAAACACACAGACATAGAGAGAGAGAGAGAGAGAGAGAGAGAGAGAGAGAGAGAGCACTTTACCTACAAGTCCAAGGCATCAAAATAGCAGGAACCACCTCTCCGAGCAACTAAGGTGGTATGAGAAACTTCTTTCCTTTGGTTCTTTTCCTCTGTCCATGACCCTTTCCCTTCTTTGGGCTAGTTTGGCCTTCTGTTTACCATTCTTGATCTACAATCAATCGGAGTGAGGAAACTTCAAATACTGTAGACTGAACAAGAGTGATAGTAGACAGTGAATAAATGAGATGGGCACATCAGGTTGCACGCCTGCCCCGGCTAAGAGGTGCTACTTTCTCCCATAGCACTACCCTAAATAATCTAACAGTGACCGTATGGCGACAGGCGTTGGATTAATTCTGGGTCATCACTTGTAAATTATTTAGTCACACTCGCGACTTACATATTGGAGCCTCGTCCATAGATTCCTCTGAAGGCAAAATGCATAGCACAGATTAGCTAATTAGTTTTATACCTAATAACAAAGATGCTGAATAAAAACAATACAGACACAAACACACAAACATGGTGAGACAGAAAGAGGGGGAAAGAGAGAGAATACTTTACCGACAAGTTGAAGGCATCAAAATAGCAACAACCCTCCGAGCAACTAAGGCCCTGTTTGGATCACATGGTCTAAAGTTTAGTTGTCTAAAGTTTTGGACTAAACTTTAGTTGGCTAAACTTTAGCCACTAAACTTTAGTCGAAGATCCTGTTTGGATCCTGTACTAATGGATAGGACTAAAGTTTCAAAAAGACCATACTACCTCTCTTTGTTTCGTGCGTCAGCTATTAAATGAGAGGTGAGAGACCAACATGCATGGGTAAACACGTCTTTGTGCCTAAGAACCCAAAACTTTAGACCACTTTAGTTCACTTTGGTGGACTAATGGTCTAAAGTGTTTTTTAGGGGTTAGCTAAAGTTTAGATCTAACTTTAAACCACCTGTTTGGAGACTTTAGATCTAAACTTTAGTGACTAAACTTTAGATGGAGGGATCCAAACAGGGCCTAAGGTGGTAGGCAACAGTGGCGGAGTCAGAATTTAGTTATGCTCCAGGCTCAGTGATAGAATGATCTAGGCTATCTAGGCTAGACCATGAAAATGTTACCCAGACTGAACTAAATTTACCCGGGTTGTACACTAGATATTTTTCCACACCTCAGACTGAAGCCTACCCTACTCGGGATGTGGCTCTACCCCTGGTAGGCGATACTTCTTTCTTTTGCTTAGTCTTTGGGATTGTTTGGCCTTTGGTTTACATATCAGGACATTTATAATAGGCTATCTCTTATCATGGTCTCTAAGAATTTCAACTCATCTAGAGATAGCATCTCTAGCAGTTCGTCTCTAAAATCATTCATCTAACTATTTTATATTATTTCCATCACATTTTCCCTCACACTCTATTATCATTTGTGTTGATTATAAAAAACCGTTTATAAAATATCACACGTAGGAGTAGTAACAGTAGTGGTACGGCCGATGTCACCAAGGTTATACATTTGGTGTCGTTGAAGCGCTTCCTGCACACGCGCGCTGAATTCTCTGATCTTGTTAGCCATCCATAGGCGCTGCTTCAGCTTCTCGGAGAGCCGATTGGTCTTACGCGAAGTAAATTTGCGGCGAGGAATTTTGCTGACATACTTGCTATTGGAATCAGCAGCGTGCTCGTACTGATCGATGCAGTCCTCGATGTCATATGACAGTTCACGCACCTCCTTCATCCAGCAATTTACGATCACAGAAGGGTCCTCCGATCTTGAGATGTGATCCTGGAGTATGGATATTATTTCCTCGAGATCACGTTTGATGAGCGGTATCTCACACTCCGCGCCCTTGGGCAGCATGTGGCCGTGACGCAGTAGCCCGTCGAGCTTCCCAGGAAGCTTGAACATGGCGCCCTCCAAAGCACAGATCGGAGCCTCGTCCATAGATTCTCTGAAGGCAAAATGCATAGCACAGATTAGCCAAGTTTTGTACGTAATAACAAAGATGCCAAATAAAAACAAATACAGAGACACAAACACAAACACACATACATAGCGAGAGAGGGGGAAGAGAGAGAACACTTCACCGACAATTTGAAGGCATCAAAGTAGCAAGAACCAACTCTCCAAGCAACTGAGGTGGTAGGCGATACTTCTTTCTTTTGCTTCATCTTTGGGTTGTTTGGCCTTGTATATCTTAGGATCGTGTCTAAAGATTCTAGCTAACTCATCTAGAGACACCATCTCTAGCAGTTCATCTCTAAAATTATTTCTCTAACTATTTTATATTATTTTCATCACATTTCTCCCTCGCACTCTATTACCATTTGCATTAGTTTATGTGTCCAGATTATCTCTTGTATAAGAGACAAAACATTCTATTTCCTCACCTCCTTTATCCTCCACGTAGAATTTTGCTGATATGGTATAGCTAAGAGATAGCTAAGTAACACCATTAGAGATGCCCTAACAGTGATTGTATGGTGATAGGGCATTGGAATCAATTCTGGGTCATCACTCCATGGTGCTTGTTGTTTTCAACCATCATGACAAGCACTAGGACTTGTCTGCTAAAGCTTTAGTGGTGATGGAATTAACAAGGACGGTCACCTTTTAAAATACATTTTACATACTAATCCATAAGTGTTCATGAATTTGAGAATTACAACCCAATACTCAAACTTCATATGATTTGCATTTAACTCAAAATGCTGAATTATCCATGAGAATTTTAGAAATTACATTCTGCCCCCACATTGAAAGCCTGCCTTCATCTACAAAAACATGATTTGTCTTAATCAACATAATTCATAGTTGATATGGCGGCTCATGTTATAGTTTTCGTTATCGGATTTTAAGGGTATTCCCTACTGATAATCTTCCTTGAAATAATGTTGATCGAAATATGTAAGCATCTACATCTCAAACCTGTAGCACTTGTGCACTCAGTTAGGTGCATCCACCCAAGTATGTCCTTATGTGCTGCAGGCCTGGAGCTGCCTTTCTTCCCTACTAATTTGCTTGCTTGCTAATCCACGAAATTTATGTTGTATCTTATTATCTGAATTTGGTTAGGTCCATGCTTCGCTGTTTTTTCTGACCGTTTGAAAAATTCGACCAAGAAAATAATACGAACTGATCGAAGGTTTTGATTGGGATCAACTTTGAGATTGTAATGAACTCTGTACTGACCCGTATCAACATGGTGCTCTAAGGTGCATGCACCGATGGAGTCAGACATGGCTACTCAAGACACTTCCAACTACAACCCTACACCATTATCTTTTGAGACTCTCTGAGCGGGGTGCTGTTCCCGTTTTTGAGAAGGTTACTATTTCAGTTTCCAATAGATCTCTCTTTTATTCCTGACTAGGACTCTGTTCCTTTTCTCGTATGGGACTCTTGTTCCCAAGGCTATTTATATCCTTTGTAAACTTCCTGGTAGAGGTGTAGAGTCACATATACACCAAGAGCATTTTGTAACTTCTCCTCATATAATGATTTCATCGATTGTGCGTCCGTGGTGTTTCACCCAAAAGGGTTTTTCACGTTAAATCTCTATCTCGTGTTATTGATTTTTCTTCATTGGTTTCGTGCTCTGTCTTGTAAACTTCATAACAGGTGGTATCCAATCCTAACAAGTGGTATTAGGGCTACATTCTTTGCCTAGATCAATCTAGGGCACTCTCAACATGACAACAATGAAGTATGATCTTCCGTTGCTTGATCAAGATATGAGATTTTACCTATGGCAGATCAAGATGCGAGCTATTCTAGTATACAGCTTGATTTGAATGATGCATTATTAAGAATTGATAAGATGCCCACTGCATGATATGCCTAGGAGAAGCAATGAAGAGATTGTAAGGCTCTGTCACAGATTCATCTTCATCTATCTAACAATATTCTCTAAGAGGTCACAAAGGAGACCACTACTATTGCATTATAGCTAAAGTTGGAATAGATCTATGTGACAAAGGATCTGACCAGCAAGATTTGTGAAGCAGAAGCTCTTCTCGCTCAGTTTGGCAGAAAGCGGATCCGTGTTGAACCACTTGACCGCTTTTAATTAAAGATATCATTGCTGATCTTGAAGCAATGGAGGTCAAATATGAAGATAAAGACTTAGGTTTTATTCTACTATATTCATTGCCTAGTTCATTCTCTACGTTCAGAGACAAAATTCTTTATAGTTGGGACAATCTCACCCTTAGGAAGCTTTGTGATGCTCTGCATGCAAAGGAGAAGCTAAAAAACCATGGTGTTGAGCGAAAGTTTGAGTTTGCATACAGAAAGTTTATTGTTCATGGAAGACAAATTGAGAGGTCTCCAACAGGAGATTTTAGGAGTAAGAGCAAATTTTGAGGCTATTCTAAGTCAAAGAATAAGAAGTCGTGCTGTTATTGCAAGAAAAGTGGCCATGACATATCCAAGTTCTGGAAACTCAAGAGCAAGAAGAAAAGGAACAATAGTTCCAAGAAATATCAACAAGATGAAGAAGCCAAAGCCACCATTGTTACTAAAGAAGGTTCCGAAGGAGATGTCCTTGTTGCTTTTGCTGGTGATTCCAAAATAGATGATCAATGGATTCTTAATTCAGAGTACAATTTCCACATGAGTCTGAACCATGATTGGTTCGTTAACTATGAAGCAGCCTTGAGTGGATCAGTGTTAATAGGAGATAATACTCCATGCAAGATCATAGATATTTGTTATGTTCATATCAAGATGTTTGATGGCACCATTAAAACCCTGTCGAAAGTCCGACATATTCCAAGCTTGAAAGGGTGCCTTATCTCACTGAGTACTCTTGATGCTAGAGGGTATAAGTTTTTAGGTGCAGATGAAGTCTTGAAGGTCTCCAAAGGTGGTGTTGTTGTTGTGATAAAAAATGATTTGAAGACAGTAAATTTGTATCATCTTCAAGTCACTATTCTGGTCAAAACCATTGCTATTTCTTTGACCAGATTGTCCGATAGTGATTGGACTAGTCTGTGGCACATGTGTTCAAGACACATGAGTGAAGCTGGCATGAAAGAGGTGCAAAAGAAGTTTGCTTGATCGTTAAGGTGTCCGCTAGTTGAAGTTTTATGAACATTGTATTTTTGGCAAGCTGAGGCTGGTAAGTTTTAACACTGTCACTCATTCTTCCATATTGGATTATATTCACTCCAATTTATGGGGAGAATCATACGTTCCATCTCTTGGAAGCGCAAGCTATATGCCAACGATCATTGATGACTACTCAAGAAGAGTTTTGGCATACATCATCAAGCACAAGTTAGATTTGTTCAAGACGTTCAAAGAATGAAAGATTATGATAGAAAAATAGACTAACAAGCATGTTAAGAGACTCCAAATAGATAATGGCTTGGAGTTTTGCTTGGGAGAATTTGAAGCATTGTGCCGATCAGAAGGCATCGTGATGCACTATACTGTTCCAGATACACCATAATAGAATGGTGTGGTCGAGCGCACGAATAGAACCATCATAGAAAAGGTGTGATGCATGTTGTCGATATCAGGTCTATCAAAGAGTTTTTTGGGCTAAAGCTTGTTCCAATGCATGGCATTTGATCAATCAATCAGCGAACACTGCCATTGATAAAAAATCTCTAATTGAGAAGTGGTTGGGTTCTCCCGTTGACTATTTGAATTTGAGGATTTTGGCTGTCCTACTTATACCCACGTCAATAATGGGAAATTAGAGCAAGAGCTATTAAGTGCATCTTCCTAGGCTATAAATCTAGTGTGAAAGGTTACAAATTATGGAATATTGTAACTAGAAAGATGTTCATGAGCATAATGGTTTCATTTGATGAGTTTGCTCTCATCTCCCAATTAAAAAGAAATGCATACGCTGCAAGTAGATTTACAAGAAAAATAAAGCCACATCACCAACTGACCAGGTCAGGTATAAGGCGAGGCTCGTTGTAGAGAGATATAGCAAAATCCCATGTATTGATTTCACATATGTTTTTTCCTATAGTAAAGCATAGTTCCATTCTTACTCTACTCAGCATTGTGGTTTTGCATGATTTTGAACTTGAGCAATTGGATATTAAGACTATGTTCTTATATGGGGAATTGGAAGAAGACATCTATGGGCATGTTCTTTTTGGCTGTGGCTTGTGGCTTTTAGGCTGTTTATACGAGAGATTACAGAGTAACAGAAACTCATGTGCGGTTTTTGCCGATATAAATGAAGTCAGTAAAGTATATACTACAATTAACTAGTAGACCCTATCTTGAAAAAAAATACTCCGTTTAAAAGCTAGTTATTGTAGAAAAGCCGAAAAGCAGCTTTTGGAAGCTGAAAAGAACAGGACCTATATGGAACACCCGAAAGGTTATGTTGTTCTAAGAAAGGAGTTTTTTTACATGCAAGTTAAAAGAAGTCCCTTTATGGGTTGAAGCAATCACCTAGACATGCATTGCCTGACGTGTAAGCAGCGCCGGGCAGATCATCGTCGTTGGTCCATCGGGTCACCCACGAGCTGAAAAAGGTGTAGAGCCATTCTAGCATTGCCAATGAGATCCATAAGCTCAAGAAGCACCTCAAGGAGGGACATGTGTGTATCATCAATATTCCTATTGCTTCCATTTGTGGCGGCCAACCCACTGTGGAATCCTCGATGTTGTCTCGTGTTGCACGCAACCTGGTGGGCATCATGAAGCCCATGGAGAAGCTCCTCTCACTACTAGATGAGGTGGAGGTGAGCCAGAGCAAGCCAGAGCAACTGAGGGTGATCATCATCGTGGGGTTCGGCGGCTCAGGGAAGACCACCCTCACAAGCTTGAGTTTCCACCACTGGTCACTCACCAGAGATCAATAGCAATGTGTCAAGGGGATCCTACGTGATATACTGCAGCAACTTCTTCCCAAACATGCTATGGATGTTGATGTCTAGCATCTTGAAGCCTCGCTCATGGAATACCTCAAACATAAGAGGTGTGTGCATCTATCTAGTTTTCTTTTTCTCTAGCTCCTCTAGCGACTTCAAGAAATTCACTATGTACCATTTCCTAAAATTTATAGAAAAGAGATTCTATGGGACAGGGCCCTAAATCCTACCTCTTAAGGTTCTTTCTCGACTTGTGCCATGTGTAAGCACCAATCTCAAAGAAACCTTTCCTATCCTCTCTCTCTACAGTCACCGGTGACTTCTCTAATGAGGCTCAGGCCAATAGTTGTGTCTGACCATTTGTAACATCCTGAAAATTCATATGTTCAAAAATATGGAATTTTCAAAATGTTTTGTTGAATCTTGTTGGCATTCAAATTTTCTTTAGGAATTTTACTTGGATTTTCTAAATTTCATGCTATGTGAATTAATAGCAAGGAATCATTCCCAAATGTACATTAACAAGGGGAAATAATTTCCAAGCAAAAACAATAATCGTGTTAATAAAAAGAAATTAAAAATCCAAATAAATGGAATGATGAAATTAAATTCAAGAAACTTAAATGCAAATCTAAGTTCATAAAACAAAACCTAAAGTAAAGTAAAAATTCAAAGAAAGAAATCATGGTTAAGAATTTAAATTGGCAAGTAAATTCAAAAGTTGGAAAATACGAGTTATAAATCAATTTCAAATTTGGCCTAAACCTTTCCCCTTTTCTTTCCCCCTCTTTTCTTTCTCCCCTCTTTTCTTTCCTTGCCAATGGGCCCAGCCCGTTCCCTTTGGCGTTGGGCCTTCTGGTTCAGCGAGGTCGGCCCAGCCTTGACCTGGCCAGCCCCAGGCTAGCTCCCTTCCCTGCCAGTGCTTTGCCATAGCAGCCCATTTTTTCTGCCATGCCTCCCCCTTGTGACCGCCAAACTTAGGCGTGCCTTCGTGCCCATGCCGCTACTATCAGGTGCCTGCGCTGCTGTAGCCCTGCTCCCTCATCACCAAAGTGCATCGTCGCATCTAGCCCTCCCCTTTTTGACTTGCCGCTCGGCTGGAGGATGACGAAGCGCCGCTCGGACCGCTGTGCCACACCTACCAAGGTCAGCTACAGGCCATGCCCACGTCGCCGTGAACCAACACCACGTCTGCCTTGTCAGTGGCTGCACCCTCATCTGCCTCGTCGTGCTACGGTGCGCGTCACCGCGTGCATCACCCTAACTGCCGTACACCGCCCTGGCAGCTCCTCCCTCTGGCCAACCTTCCTCTCACGCGTTGTCTGGACCGCCGCCTGTATTTCTTAGTGCGCGCCCTACCATCCGTGCAACAGCCGTGCCCTGTAGCGCGTCACTGTCATGACACCAAGCTCAAATCACCCCGGGTTGTAGCCATGTCGATGCCACACCATCTACCATGACCCCTCCAAGACCCCTCACGTCGCCAGCCCCTTCTGCCGGCTATAAAACCCTGCTCATGCCCCCAGCCTCATCGCCTCACCACACTCCCCCTTCCACTACAAAGAATCGCCCCATAGTAGCCTGTAGAAGCGTCGGCAGCTCTATCTTCTCCAACGCTGGCCGACAGAGAGGACCGTCGATTGGAGCTATGCCGAGTCAATTCCGCCCTACCGGAGCTTCCTCGGAGCACCGCGTCACCATCCCCTCACTCGATTGAGCTTCTCGTCACCCGAGCAAAGCCTGTACTGTGCGCCACCTCCAGCTTTGCCCACTACGTGGTGAGTCTCCTCCTACCTTCCTTTGGCTCGTGCTCACCTCTGTTCTTGCCTTCCCTCACCGCAGTAGTGCCGCGCTGTTTGGCCTCCACTACCGACCACCCAGGGCCGTTACCAACCCATCGTGGAGCCACCTAGCTTTAACTACCGCCTCCTTCAGCCTCCCCACCCAGCGGGTAACCCATTTTTGGCCACCACCTCTGCCTTTCCGGCCACTAGCCACCGCTGGTAAGCCCACAGCCATGCACTACCCCTTCTCCTCTACTTTGGCTCTGCCTCTTCTGTTTCTTTTGCTGCTCACTGTTTCTCTCTTCCAATGATAGGTAGGCACTAAGGCCCCTAACTACTATCCATAAGCCCCATGTGCCAGTGTCCATTCTCATCTCCCAGTAGAAGGTAATTCTAGAAATTAAAATAATTGTATAAATTTAAATGAAAATGTCATGTTGATTGCATTGGTTGTAAATGAATGTAAAGAGAGGTTAAATTGTAATCATGACATATATAAGTTAATTAAGAAAATTAAATCCTGATTAATTGTTTGTCAATAGAAATTAGCCAATATGTCATTGCTACTTAAATTAAAATACAAGTCTAAGCCAGTGGTGATGATAAAAGTATAAATGTTGCAAGCATAGATAATTAGGATTATTTAAGGCAAATAACCAATTAAGCCACTTCATTAAATTAACCAATGTGCTGTGATCACTTAAAATGAAATACACATTTAAATTAGAAGGCCATGAATAAAATGTAACCCTGGCCATTATCATACCGCTGATAAATAAATCTTAGCGGTTGATTTAATTAAATGATATAATTTTATATAACAAGCCAGGCCCCACATAAACGGATTTATTTCTAGAATTAAATTGTACTGAGTAACGACTAAGGATACATAACATAACGATGACCTTTATTCAAAAAGAGCATCTTTAATAGAAAGATCATGTTAAAAATATGATTTTATGCGTCAATCAAAATATAATGACCCCTAGGTCATCGGTCATTAAAATAATAATAACCTCACTAATCTACATTTTAGTGAACTAGGTGATATTAGGACCAATTAATTAGATAATAATTGAGATAAATAGCTGGCACATTAATAGATGATAACACGAAGGCTGGTAATACCTAGCCTAGTTAAAGAGTCGCAACCTAGTTAAAAAGTGCATCTAAACCCTACAATTACATATTGACTGCAGTCATTAGTAAATAATAGTTAACTAAAGTTAACTGGTAAATAGCAAATGTAAAATTAAATAAACACATGCTTTAATGAATTGGTGAGCAGATCATTCAGTTAACCATTTGATTATTTGACAATTAAAAACCACATAAAATATTACCTCACAAAATGCTACATCGCATACATCACATAAAACATTCCACAAAATATCACATAAAACATGAACTCTAAGACTAATTCACTAAACCAAAAATCATATACATCGCATGCGTAACACATGCCCTAATTTGTAAATATTAACCCTCGACAAAATAATGCTCAGCTAAATTCAGACATATGTTCAAAGGTCTAGCATGACTCATAGAACTTCCTTAATAAATATAAAAATAATAAAAAAAGTTATTAAATAAAAGGTCGAGTCATGGTATTCTACCATCGGCTATGCCTAGCCATCCTCAAGTTCGAAGTGGAATATTCCCATAAATATTCCTTTATTATGACCCATCCTTTGACATCCGTCTTGACGGATTTCCCTTTAGTCATTTGCCGCTTCGCTCAGACTTCAATTGGCTCCGTCAGTAATCCGCACCTAATAAGCCCTAACCCAAATCCCCTATTTAATTATAAATCTAAATTAATTCATTTGAATTTATTTGAACCTTTTGAGTTATTTGGATTCATTTGGAATTAGTTGTTTATCGCGTAATTAGAACTCGGAGTCTTGAAGAAAGTACAGGATCGAACAAGATCAAGGGTCAATTAGAGATGAAGACCAAGATTGCAAGACCATCAACTGAAAAGGCTATGAGTAAGATCAAGGCCACGGTAAATCGAACAAGCTAAGTCGTCACTTTGATCATATTGCACCTACCTTTTTGAATGCAAGTATTTCATTTAAAAGTATCAAATTGCATGCCTTACTTTATTATTGCAAAATTATGTTCGCATTATTCATAGTTAATTCCTTATGAGTAATTGCTTAATTATACCCCACTCCTTGGCTTTGAACATGAAACCTTGTCACCCTAGGAAAACTATAAGGGTAACTTTTGAAAATAAGTCTACATTTATAAGCTCAACTTAGTACTGCTTAGATACTCGAGGGCATTAACTTGCCCTAGCATCATTTCAACATGAAAACTTGGTTTGGATAGTCATTGGTGGAAGGTGGCTGGTATGTTATAACATAGATATTTTATGCTCCCAAAAACCTCAAATTGCTTAATTGTTCATGCGGATGGTACGGGGGTTTGATGCAGTGGATGCACGAGAGTGTTGATTGTGGTAGAACCGCCCAGATAACCCTAAGGACTGAATCTTGTGATGACCTCCCAGTGTATAACGGTACAACCATAAGCTGGAAAATTGTAGGCAGGGCTAACGAATTTGCATTGACCTGGTGTGGTTATGCTGGTGTGAACACATGCAAAGGGAAGGATGGTCTCATCCCCGCCTTTGTAGTGACAGCGCAAGAGGGGACTTCTCGAGGGATGGTCTCATCCTACAGAAGTGAAACCTTAGTGGACGTGGCCTTACTAGGAAGATGCATTGTAACAGTTATGATTACTAAGTCGCACACCTACGAAAGCGCATAATGATCGACATTGTGAGATAATCATATCTTGTGGGTAAAGTGTACAACTTCTGTAGAGATTAAACTATTTGAATAGCCGTGCCCATATGCATGGGTGGACGTTGGGAACTTTACATTGATATAGTTCTATTTCAAAAAATTTGTGGGTGGGATGAAAAATTGGCTTGTGTTTCCCTGGGCGGTCGGTCCCAGTGATGATAATAAGTGGATATGACACTGAAACTAGCATTGGATACAGGTAGCCATGTAACAGATGATGGAACCTATATTATTATTATCGCAATCATTCACACCTTAGAAAAACTATTTTAGTTAAAATTGCTACCCGTCGGTTACCTATGGGCATGTCCTAAGGGACCCACTTGTGTGAAGCTTCCATTTTAGCTACTGCCTTTTATTGATTTTGGCTTAATCGTCCCATGAGTAAGTTTATAATTATATTTATGCTTCCGCATGATATGTACTTTTGATGTTCAGTACTGTATATGTGAGCACTATCTACTAATCTAAGGAATAGTACGGTGAAATCACAGATGATTCTGGATTGCAAAATCCAGGTTCGACACCATTGCCACCCAAATCCATGTCCTGCAACCCTGGCATGCTTTCACAGCACAAGGCCACACACATGGCCATCTACCATGCACACTGCTTGATGCACCCTTGTCCCTCAACACCGCACTCTCATTTGCAACCTTAGCTCCACCCTTGCCCCTCGCTATTGCCTTGCCCCCATGGTAGTGACCCTTCCATCATATGAGCCCAAACATGGTAGATCTGGTGGCCGTGGGCACAGTCTTGCCCTATGTCCCCCTGCCCGATGACCTCACCGACGATGGGAGAGGAAGGGAGAATGGGAACAGAAAAGAGAGAGAAAGGGGATGTTAGGAACTCACTATTTGGCAACAATGGAGGACTGCCTCGTAGAAACTGGAGGAAGGATGGGGAAGACAATAAGCTTTAAGACTAGTAATTATACTATATGTCACAAAATCTGAGGTAGGGCCTTCAATAGTAAAACTTTAGGCCCTGTCCCATAAAATTTCTTTCTAAAATTTACTAGATGAAATCTTCTCTCACTAAATGTTTTAGTTAACCTAACTCTTCTAACTACACATTAATTTGTGAATTTTTTTGAAAGAATATTAATTTAGATATATAATTTCATGAATTTGTAAGTCTTTTCATTTTGTGTGCACTTATATATAGTCAGATGATTCCCTCCTAAAAACAAGAAAAATATACCTGGATGGTGTGGATCAAGCATACTTGGTGGAGATCATGTGTGGAATTAAGCGTGAGTTATAAAAAGCCAAGTTACCCTTCCTTTAGTTATTGATAGTTAGTACTTAGTAAAGAAATTATTCATCAAATAATTTCTATGAAGTTGTCATTGTGTTTGTGTTGGATTCAGATTTCGCCAATCCAGAATTCTTTGTGAAACCACTGCATTATTTTCTAGATCTGTAGATAGTGCTCACAGATACAAAATTGAATCATTCATACACGATGTAAACCATACCGTGCATTAATATTACAAGACATCAGAGTTCAAATAGACTACATTGGGTCAAGTTTATAACAGGGCTGGTCAGGCCAACAGGATACATTACACAAAAGTGGAAGCAGTAGCAAACGCAAAAGGGGAAGACACATCTCGCCATAGGCAAGCGACTGGATGACCTTTGTGCAACCAATATTAACCAAAAAATTGAATAATATTGGTGCACGCAAACATCTAATTAGTCAGCCAAATCAGGGTAAAAACTAGACTACTAGAGCCTAATCTAATCTCCACCATCTTCTTTTCCATCAGCTCCTGGAAGATCATAAAAGTGTAATGTTCTTGGTCCATAGGCTCTAAAGGATTTTGTGAGCGAGGATGAGCATAAGCAACGGTACTTCACGAGCCAACATACAAACATGCAAGTACCCATACATGCAAGGCTTAATAAGGAAGGCTCAGGTTCTTTATTTGCTAAAATGCAGCATTTCAAATTACCATAACTAAAAACTCTTATGACTTTGCATTTTTATCCAAATCATGTTTTATTAAAGAGAGTAAGTGTGCAGTATTTATAGTGGTTCAGGTTCCATCCACCTGTTACATGGTTCCACTCACCATATGCTTAATTTTGGTTAGTAGGGTTACATCCACCCAATTAACAACATTGGGCTACCTCTACCCAAGAAAATCTCAAAACTAGGGTTACATCCACCTAACGAGTTTTCATTCCACGTACAAAGGTTTTTAAAATAGAAACTAACTGAGTAAATTCCCATGCCTGCCCTTGACTGTGGGCATGGTTGTTTGAATAATTTATACTCTACAGAGACTATACACTTTACCAACAAGAGATAATCAGCTTGTTATATTTCACATATTTTCTTGGACATGTGAATCAAGGAGATCATCATAAGGCCTTTATAATACATCCCCCAATGTAAAGTACACCCGCTAAGGGTTCATCTGAAGGTGGTTACGTTCGCCACACTCAGACCCTAATTGCGCCACACGGTGGCTTACACCAGCAAACTTATACCAGCGACACAACTCATATCCACGATGGCTTAAAACTAGTGACATGACTCGTGGGTCACTCCAATGGTGAATTATTTTGCTAGGTTGACACCATTATAGACTTGTGGTTGTACTGTTTTACATTAGAAGATCATCACAGGGTTAAGTCCTGAAATTATCTCGGTGGTACATGCCACAAACCACCATTTCTTGTGATACATCCACACTAACCATCATACCATCTGTCCAGATATGCTAACAGCAAGTTTTAGAGTTTTGAGAAACATAAACTAAGTTATCCAAAATATACCAGTCATTTCCCTCCAATGACTGCCCAAAACAAGTTTTATATTTAAAAGATGATGATTAGTGCAAACTAATTCCCAGGTACT
Source organism: Dendrocalamus latiflorus (assembly GCA_017311315.1). Classification (NCBI taxonomy): domain Eukaryota; kingdom Viridiplantae; phylum Streptophyta; class Magnoliopsida; order Poales; family Poaceae; genus Dendrocalamus; species Dendrocalamus latiflorus. Next base: position 51,325,308 of record CM029641.1, read on the forward strand.
TAAGTAAAACTAGTATGGCACTTAAGTATGACTATGGCCGGTAAAGTTACCATTAATTATCTTGGGCGACAAAGACCATGTGATTTAACTGTCAAGGATGCCATAATAATAATGCTACAATATCAAGTAGACATGTAACTACCATAAGTTTCACATACATTTGCATAATAAATTAAGAATGCAATTTGGTAATTTAAATGAACATAAATTGTATAAAATATAGGTTCAATATTATCAAAGTATTGACTCACCTGTCTAAAAAGCATGTTGATCTTAGAATTCTTGTGCTGTCTCGATCTGGGGCTCTTTCACGTCTTCGTACTCTACTCAGATGATCGCATCAAAAAGCAAATAAACAAGCGAGCAAGGCAAATAAATACAAGCAAATTCAAATGAACTCCAAATTGAATAAAACCAGTGCCATTAGATAGATCTTGAATTTACAAAAATTTAGAAGTAAGTTTCATTTTGGAGCTAAGGTGAGCGAGAACAGGCTCTCCAAAAGTTTAAATTTGGATTAAATCAAAAAATAAATAGAGGAGAGAGAATTTCTTTCTTTGACTGGTGGGGCCCACCTTTTAAATTAAATTTTGAATAAATTCTTTATTGAAAAAACTACAGAGGCTAATAGTTGGGTCCCACAACAATTAAATTAGTTTCCAATTATTCTTTAAAAGAAAAAGGTCCTAAGGCTGACATGTGGGACCATTGCACTGTGCAAATAGTAAACTAGCCCACATGTCAGTGGCCCTAATTTTTAAACCAATTAAAATAGGATTTTAAATGGGCCTAGGACCTACTTCTCAATCAAACATGGCTCTAATTAATAGAGGGTGGACCACAAGTCAGCGACTACTTAATGAGGATTTTATGAAGGTTATTAACTCACTAATTAAGCATGTTTAAGTCTAATGACGCTACTACGGGGCGCTTCTTCATGCCTATCATGGCACGGCTCGTCGATGGCGAGAAGGGTTATGGTGGCTGACAGGGAAGGCCAAAATGGGTCCCTTGGCCTAGTGTAAGCCTTCACGCAAGGCGGTGCGGACCAATTTGGCTCCTAGGGTGGCCGACGAGGAATGGCCGAGTATGGCACAACGACGCATGTAACACCCCCATTTCTGGGGACGTTAGATACCCTCGCAACTACCTAGGATTGTTCAGTTGCCAGTACTGTAGACGAGTACACACCATTGCCAACACCAACTTAAGCATAAAAATCAAACTCTATTACAAAAGTAAGGCTTACTAGCCAAGTTTTACACAGCGGGGCGTACCACCCAAAGTTACATTACAAAAGAAACTCCATAGGCATGCCTGAGTGTAGAATAAACCCTAATACCAGGCGTCGTCTATATTGTAGAGCTTAGTGTCATCTTCATAGACTCCTTCATTTTCTTGACAAGCATTCTCTATTTATGATTTTAGCAAGTATGAGTACAACCAACCATACTCAACAAGTCACATGGGAAAATGCTATTTAACTACATGCAAGAGTTTGCCATGGAGTGGGGTAAAGTAGTTTATTATTTTATGTGGATGCAATTTTATTTGTAAACATTTTGTTTTTAAACACAAGATATCAAATCATAAACTTCTTAAGGAATTTGGGGCTTTCAAAACTTGATTATCAGACTTCCACATTTCCAAAATAATTCCAAATCTATTTATGCTTCACTATTGGAATCATCCATTAAACATAGCTTCATATACTGGAAGCACGTGTATTCAAATACTATTTACAAATGACTCTACAGAGTTGCCCAACTTTACCCATAAGATTCCTCAACCCTCATGATTGAGTTGAGAAAACAAGGTTGTTTCATTGCTCGTCTCTTTATGTAGCCTCTACCCGATAGACTATGGGCCTCCTGTCACGGAAATATGGTGGTCCTGACAGGGCGGAGCCTACCGTTGTGAAAGTATGGTTTTACTGTTTCCATACCACATCCCAACTTTGGCTATTCCTTCTTCTAGAACAGTATATCATGCCATTATGTAGATATTCAATCGATTTGAGCAGCTACTAAATCAGGTTTGACAAGTCAACACTTGTAGTTGAGCAGTTGCTATGTTCTTTACTTGGCATAAGGGTCTAGTCCTTATATTTTCACTGAGGCAACTTCCTCTCACAAACCCATATTCAGCGCCCACGGCACTGCCACCATTCTATACCAAGCCTCCACCCTAGGATAAGGTCATGGGCCTAGGGCAACTCATGGCTTCCCGTGATACCTCCTTATCCTAGAACCATTTTTAAAATTCTATCAACAAAATGCCAAGACTCTTAGTAGTAAAAGTTTGTTGAGTTCCTAAACTACCATGATTACACTATTAATACTTTTAATATTACTAAGTCTTGTCAAGATGAATATAGCCATCAAATTAAACAGGGCTTTTTGGGGTGGTAGGACATTAGCTAGTATCATGTCATTCTAAATATTTATTGTACATGAAATAACAGTGCGTAAATAACATAATGAAAATACTGATAAATAAATAATTAAAGGAATGTAGGTTCAATATGATCAAAGACATGTGACTTGCCTTGCGGATTAATGTATTCTACAATTTCTTATTCTTTTATATCTTGATCTTGAGCATGATCCTAAGTTTCTCTTTCTTGAATTGGTTGACTTTTGACATCATATGCTAGCGCAAATCATAGGAAAAAATAATTTAATTCCATGCTCGAAGAATTGAGCTAGGAATAAAGAAAGAAAATAAAGAAAGAAAATTCAAAAAATCCAAATAAATAGAGTTTCAGGCTTATGGGAGGTCCAAAAGGCAAACCGAGGCTGAGAAATGGGTTGGCGGGCTCGACACGGTTAAAATGGGTATAAATTTGTATTTTTGGATTTAGTGAACAGTAACGGGTATTTTACTATTCATTGCGGGTTTCTATTGTTCACATCGAGTGGGGTACTGTTCACAGTGGATTTTACTACTCATGGCGGGTTAGCTTTAAGGGTTAATGGGTGAGTGAATAGTGACTACCCATCACTATTCTTCTTCCCCAACCGAGCGGGCGCATGGTAGAAAAACAAAGAAGGAAAGCGGTGGCAAAGGGTGGAGCTACGGTGGTCTACAACGGAATCGGAGGCTATGGATAGGCTCTTGCGAGTGTCAAGGTTCCATTTTTGGGGTCAACGGTAGCAGGGGAGGTGGCGTTCGCCGGCGGTGAGGCCTTCTTCTCGCAGAGCATTTGAATGGCAATGGTGAGCTTCATCGGTTAAGGGGGTCAAAGCTTTGGTGTTTGAGCATCCTTGGGGTGAGGGGGTGACAGTGGAAGGGTTGGTTTGGGCTAGGGTGCTCTATGGCGGCTTGTCCACGGCAAGGTGTTTCGACCGAGCGGCAAACTTTGACGGCATAGAAAAGGAGACCTCGGGGAGCTAAGGTGACGATTTAGGGAGATTCCTAGGGCTTGAGGAGGCTGTGGGCGCAATCAATTGAAATGAAATTGACTCTACTTGAGGATTTGAGTTTGAGGCTTACATGGGGAATTCCGGCAATTGACGGCAAGGCAACGGTCAGCGAGGGTTGTATGGGTGTCTGAAGCTCACCTAGGTGTCAGTGCTACTCAATGGAGGGCTCGGGGCGTTTTATGGGCAAGTTAGGGCAGTCAGCTACAAGGGAGGCGTCCACTCGAGTTAGCTCGGGAGGCTCGTCCTTGGCGACGAGGAGGTCGGTAGGTTGAGCTGGCACCTCAGGCGATGCGTTCCTTGTGGCTTGTCGGTTGTGAGATGGAAGGGAGAGGCAGCAGCAAAAATCTCTGAGGTAGTGGTGAATAGTGGCCGTTAGCACCTTGCCGGTCAAGGAGAGCTGACGAGGGTTGTCAGAGGGGAGGCGTACGGTTGTCAGACGCTTGCAGCTGAGTGGCGGTGATAGGAGAGTGCGAGAAGGTGCAAGAGAGCGAGAGATAGCTCAGGCGACAGCAAAACCAGAATGGACGAATCTCAGGCGACTATTTTTCGGGTGGTGAACAGTGCCAATGCAATCTCCGGTCATTGATTCAACATAGCACGAATCTCAAGGCTTGGATGAAGTGATTTGGAGGAGAATTGGCTGGGGAAACTCAAGGGATCAAATTCAAAAGGAAATCTCAATTTTTTTGAAAATTCGGTCATTTCAGCTTCAAGGCACTATAGTCCGATTCCAAGTTAGGGAGGCATCTGCAGGTAGAGGGGGACTCACCAGAATGGAGAACGGAGCTCAGGGTCAGTGAGGTTGGGCTGGTGACAGTGACCGGGTCGATGGTGAGGTGGGCGATGTTGTAGGCCTACCGAAGGGGAAGAGGGTGCTTGGTGAGAGTTAGGGAAACCTTGGGGCCCTTGAGCAAATCTCTAGCCATGGGCAGTTGGTTTGAGACACAGCGGGACTCGAGATGGCTCGATCGTGGTGCTTTGACTGGAGGGGAGGAAGAAGGGGGAGGTAGGAGGTGCTTAGGAGTGATGGAGGCAGTAGGGGTACAATTGGGGGTGAGGTGACCTGGTTCAAGGGCTTTTATAGCCACATGAGAGTGAGGAGGTCATTGGGGCACTTTAAGGGCGTGCGCAGTGTCTCGAGACAGGCGGTGGGGCTAGGCCGACATGGGGACGGGGATGGCAGACCAGCATGTGATGGGGAGGGAGGAGTTAAGGCGTGGGATTTGCAGTCACACGGGTCAGGAGTGCTTGAGCACTGTGCGAACACGATGGGCTGGGGTAGCTATGGTGGCGCACAGAGGAAGGGGGAGGGGGTCCGGGTGCAACAGGGCACTGCAGAGGAATAGGAGCAAACAAGGGAGGCGACACTGAGCACGGGCGCAGTGGGGGTAGGTCAAGCATAGGGGGAGGCGGTGGGTGGCGTGGCTGGTGCGCACGCTGCGCAGTCAACGTGCACGTTGTGCGTGGCCAGGATGGCACAGAGCAGCATATGTTGGGGCAAGCTGGGCCGACGGACATGTTGGGCTAGGTTGGTGCCCCTAGGCCAGGAAGGGGCAAGGGTGGGCCGGGCCAAGCCCAAGAGGAGATTTAAAATTTTGAAATTCTGAATTTTTGGTTCAAGTTTGAAATTGAGTTAGCTTTTTGAATTCAAAATTGAATTCTGGCCTTTCACACAAGCAATTTTAAAAGTCCCATAAAAAGGATGGTACAGGTTGGTTCTCTTGATTGGACCTAGAATTATAGAATTAGAATCATCATTATGCTAATGTTAGAATCTAGATTCTTTGGCAACCACATAATTTGACATTTGCTTATGATTCCATTTCCAACCTACAATTTCATCTGGCAACCAAACAAAGAAATTGAATTGTAGCCCCATTCCAATTCTACTAGAGCAACCAAATTCAATTCAGGGATCCAAATGGACCCTAACATGTTTTTGGCTGATTGGCTCTATTCTACCCAATGGCGGAGTTGCATGGTATCTATGGATTGGAGGCCCCACAACTTTCTAAAAAACGTTTGCTTTTGCTGATGTCAGACATTAATATCTGAAAGTTTGAATAATTGACTTGTGGGAAGAACATGCCTGAATCAATCAATAGCTTTACTTGCTAGCTGGGAGTAATTAAGAGAATTCAGCCCAAAATAGTATCTAACTAATCGAGATATGAACGGTCATAAACTAACATGAAGTAATAATACCATTTTATATGATGAAATCACACTATGGACTTGCTCACAAGATCTCAAGAACTTCCCATCTTCACCGAAAAATGATACAAACTAATTCTTTCATGAATCATGATAGAAAAAAGAAAAACACATATGAACCATTATTTTAGTAGACCATAGTTATAGCTCCTTAGATCTAAAAAAGATATAACAACTGATAACATGGCCAAACTCTTCATTTCTTAATTAAATTATGTAATTATTATTTGCAGTAAAATTATAGTACCTCTTATCTTGAAGATGTGTGCTGATATCAGCAAGTAGATTATGCACCTTCCGAGTGTCAGGTTGATGGTGCGGCCGAACTTGTGAGAGCATGCTGATGAGAAGCTTCCACATATCAGGCTTTTGGGACGCCCGCAGAAAAGCCCGGCAATCAAATTGCCCTCCAAGCTTACAATACAGTTTGTTGGCAAGTGTGGTCTTACCTATGCCTCCAACTCCAACAATGGATACAACCTTGAGCTTTTGCTCTCCATCCTTACCAGCCACTCTTCAAGCTTGTTCATAGGGACATCAATACCAATAGGATCGGCAGCCTCCCGGTACTGTTGGTGATGCCGAGAGCGAAAAGACGCATCATATGTAGAGTAGTAATAGTAGTAGTACGGCTGATGTCACCAAGGTTATACATTTGGTGTCGTTGAAGCGCTTCCTGCACACGCGCACTGAATTCTCTGATCTTGTTAGCCATCCATAGGCGCTTCTTCAGCTTCCCGGAGAGTCGATTGGTCACACGCGAAGTAAATTTGCCGCAAGGAATTTTGCAGACATACTTGCTCTTGGAATCAGCAGCGTGCTTGAACTAATCGATGCAGTCCTCGATATCATATGACAGTTCACGCACCTCCTTCATCTAGCAATTTACCATCACAGAAGAGTCCTCCGATCTTGAGATATGATCCTAGAGAAAGGATTAATGGTTGTGATCAAAATGGCTTGAGCTTTTGGCTTCAGCTTATTTTTGCACTATTCATATATTTCGTCTTTTTCTGAACTTTTGGCTTTTTTTGAGTTTTTTTACCGGTTCTTTTTTTCCTCGTATTTGTTTACATTTTACGTGATGGGCTAATATGTTTTTTCTATTTTTAAATTTTTTTAAATTTAATTATGGTAAATAAGCCTCTGTCAGCTACAGTGCTTTTTTCAGCCAGCTACAGTGTTTTCAGCCATAAGCCACGGGCTTTTCAGCCATTTTGATCACAACCATTATTTCCTCTGTAGGAGTCAATTTATTTTCTTGATCAAAGAAGATCTCTAGTGTAGTTGTTGCCGAGTTCAATGTGATAGCTATTCAAGCTCAGGACTTGCTGTGATGCAAAGGCAGTGAAGTAATTGAAGAAGCAATCACTACTATAGAAAAGGTCATCACAGACGGTTCGAAAACGTCATCACAGACGGTTTTGTGAACCGTCTATATTTATGGGTCAGTGATAATCGAAGGTCATCACAGACGGTTTTCGAACCGTCTGTGATAATCAGCTATCAAAGACGATTTTTGAGTAAAAACCGTCTGTGATAGCTGATAATCACAGAGTTTTTAGTTAAAAACCGTCTGTGATACTGATCATCACAGACGGTTTTTACTCAAAAACCGTCTGTGATATTCCCTTCGACCCCTACATATATTTCTGTTTATTGACTAGCCTCAGGAAATGCTAGCCATGCCCTCTGAAACAAGCAGATAATCACACACAAAAAACATACAATTCACACATCTCATTTCCTTTCAGATACATTTCACAGACATAAAAATCCAATTGACATCGCACTTCATTTCACAAACATAAAGCATGCATCCATTTCGCAAATCAATTAATTGAATTGAAATGAAATATCCATTAACAAATGCACAGTTACAAAAGATCTACACTGCATTTGCACTTAGTGATAAGACCAATAAGAAATCATGGTGCGCAGTGGAACCGTCCTCCTGGCTTTACGACTTGAGTCAGCAAAAAGTACGCCAACTCTCCTCGAATCCCTCCAAGATCAGACTGTTTCAATACAGTTGACGGGATGTACGCAGCCTGTCGATAGGAATATCAATGTGCGTATATATGTAACGTGATAAGTATGAAGTAATTATGGGAAGAGTGACAAACCTTGCGATTGGTGAGCCTCGAGGAATTGAGGAGTAGTTCCATAGGTTGGCAAACGTAGTATCCACATGTGTTGCCCGGCTGCTGCTGGTGGCACTGCAAAAAATGGAATGTGTTAGTTCAAGAGGCATTAGTACCAACTGTTGCATAGGATTAGTTAATGTGAAATAGCGAATACCTTAAAATCTCGAGCATGTGTCAGCAGGCCTTTGGCCCCGCGCTTCGAGTCACCTCCCATTTCAATGTACATCGCGAACGCCCTACGTAATTCGAAAAAGTTAACCTTAGTCATTCGGAAGGAAAGAAAGAGTACAATGTAGATATGTATGGGGAATATGTGCTTACCTATCGATTACTTGGCTGACAACTGTAAAGTCCATTTTATTCTTACTTAGGGAATCAAGGTAATATACCTTATTCCATTTTGGTACAATTACTATTAAAATCCAATGAAAGTTCTGATGGAAGGGCATAAGTACATATTCCTTATTGCGGCAACCCAGCAGTCCTGATGCAATGTACCTCTCGATGAGGGGTGTATCCCGGTCGATGGTATCCTTGGCGACCAAGTGTGGGTCCAAGAAACCAGCTGATGAGTTGGATAATCTAGCTCTAGTCAGCATGTGTCTATATATATACACACGAAAGCAACAAATTAGATATGGAATTTATCGGTATGACATTAACGGAGACTGTGATTGTACACACTTACAGCGTCCAGCATCGAATGATTGAGACGTCAAGAGCGTTGAGCGTGAACAGATCGAATAAATCCTCAAAGGCGACCACGAACATACACTCTTGAAGACTGTGGTGTAAATCATCCGACGTGAATTTGACAGTGATACTTGAAGTCCGTTCTCCCTCTAGCTTATTGGACTGCTGCATATGATGTTGAAGAATGCGCGGGTGACATGTTGCTTCTTCGATAGCCCTCTTCCTTGGTGTCTTGATGTTGGAGCGGACGCCTCCGGCGATGATGTTGAAGAATGCGCGGGTGACATGTTGCTCATTTTGTGGGTCTATTAGGATAAGATGAGACAGTGCCATACCATAAGATAAGAAAGTGCAATATCTATCTATTTCGCTCAATATAGGCGATTACAATACATATATATATGTGAGTATACATACATATACATATATATATACATATATACATATATAATGGTAGCAATACAAACTCAGTATTTTGAGCTCTAGATACAAACTCTACAATCTCAAGATCAAGATATATTCAGCATGCATATATTCAGACAGCAATCTCAGTATATGGAAGATTAACAAACTTGAATATACATGAGTGCAACTAAGCAACTAACCATAACAGTAAGCATAACAAACTTGAATATACAGTAAGCATATACCATAACAGTAAGCATATACATGAATGCAACTAACCATATACATAATAGTAAGCAACTAACAGTAAGCCCTAAACCCTAACACTAAGTATGAAGCATCAAGCATCAACCCTAAACCCTAACAGTAAGCATAACAAACTTGAATATACAGTAAGCATATACCATAACAGTAAGCATATACATGAATGCAACTAACCATATACATAACAGTAAGCAACTAACAGTAAGCCCTAAACCCTAACACTAAGTATGAAGCATCAAGCATCAACCCTAAACCCTAACAGTAAGCATGAAGCTCGGGGAGGGTTTTGATGACCTTAGGGTTTTGGTGACGGAGGAGGAGGCGGCGACGGAGGAGGAGGAGGCGGCGACGCAGGAAGAGGAGGCGGCGGCGACGGAGGAGGAGGAGGAGGAGGAGGAGGAGGCGACGGAGGAGGAGGAGGAGGCTGCGACGGAGGAGGAGGCGGCGGCGACGGAGAAGGAGGAGGCTGCGGCGACGTCTTCGTCCGGGGAGGCGGCCGGCGAGGGCTCGGGGAGGCGGCGGCGACAACGGGCTCGGGATTTAGATCTAGATCGAACAACTACAGCGCACACGGAAAACCCTATCGAGAGGGTATATATAGGGAGGTTATCACAGACGGTTCTGAACTTAGAACCGTCTGTGATAAGCCTTTGCCGACTGTTGTTATTAAGACAACACCAATAACTATACAGCTGCATTCATATCAACCACCAAACAGCTGCATTCATATACAACACCAACCAGCTGCATTCACACAGTGTATTTCTTGATACATTTTGTCATTCTCAAATACATCACACTGCAGCATTGTTCTATACATAAATGCATGCCAATTCACATGTACATCACACATATACATCACATATACATAAATGCCAATACACATATACATTTTGTCACACATTTTCACATATACATCTCAAAATTGACTACATCAGACATTTTCACATATACATCTCAAAATTGACTACATCACACATTTTTCACATATACATCTCAAAATTGTCACACATTTTCACATATACATTCTTATTGTACTTGCTTATTTCCTTTAAAAATTAGCCCTTCATCATGATCAATACGTACGTAACTAGTTTCGTCACGTTGTTCATCGTCGACCCTTATGCCATTTCCAAAAGGAGGTAACTCGTCAAATTGATTGTATTCCTCCTTGTCCACTACATTCTCCACTCTGACAATTCTCCTTTTTCCATGAAGAACTACATGGCGTTTCTTATTTGCCGGGTCGGTTATATAGAAAACTTGAACAACTTGATTGGCGAGTACGAATGGTTCGTCTTTGTACCCGACACGTTGGAGGTCCACGGTCGTGACACTGTACTTGTCAACCTTCACCTGTGGGAGATGCACCCAACGGCAGCGAAATAAGGGAATCTTGAAAACCACATAGTCGAGCTCCCAAATCTCTTCTATGAAGCCATAGTACGAGTTTCTCGACCCATCGGTACTGAATGCATCTATGCGGACACCGCTGTTCTGGTTAGTGCTCTTGACATCCTGAGACTGCGTATAGAATGTGTACCCATTTATGTCATATCCTTGCCATATCACAACTGTAAATGTCGGCCCTTTTGCCAACCATGTCAGCGTCTCACTCGGCGAGCTCCTAGCGATTTGCTCCTTCAACCATTGGTTGAACCAACGGTTGTGTTGCCTCATGATACAAACATCCGGCCGCTCCGGATTCTATTGCCGAAGCACATCCTTGTGCTGGTCCACATAAGGTGCCACTTCAGTCATGTGTTGCAACACCGTGAAATGGGCTTGAGTATATGTGTCCATATCTGGAGTGATTGCTTTCCTTCCGATAGTTCCGAGACCCTTCAGCCTCCCCTCATGACGAGATTGAGGGACACCTATCGGTTGAATCTGAGCCATATAATCGACACAAAACTCAATGACCTCTTCGCTTGCATAACCTTCGACGATGCTGCTCTCCGGCCGAGAACGATTCCGTACGTAGGACTTGAGAATTCCCATGAACCTCTCAAATGGGTACATGCTACGTAGGAATACGGGCCCGCACATTTTTATCTCCCACACAACGTGAACAATGAGATGGACCATGATATCGAAAAACGAAGGAGGGAAATACATTTCAAGGTGCAATAGAGTCATCACCACCTCGTCCTGCAGAGCATCTAGTCCTTCGGGATCGATGACCTTCTGAGCAATTGTGTTAAAGAAATAACATAGCCTCATGATTGTCTCTCGGACTTTGATTGGCAAAATATTTTTAATTGCAATAGGGAGCATCTGTGTCATCAGCACATGACAATCATGAGACTTCATGCCATTTAACTTCAAATCTTGCATCGAAACAAGTTTCTTCACGTTGCCGGAGTAACCAGACGGAACTTTGACACCATGCAAGCACTGGCACAGTTCTGTTTTCTCAGCCTTGGACAGAGTGTAACACGCAGGGGGAAGGTACGTTCGTCCATTATCAGTGCTTGTCGGTACTAACTCAGGCCTGATGTCCATGTCAGCCAAGTCAAGCCGTGCGTTGACGCCGTCCTTTGTTTTATCACGGATGTTCAGTAAGAGACCAATCAAGCTGTCGCATACATTCTTTTCTACGTGCATGACGTCGATGCAGTGTCGAACATCTAGGTACTCCCAATAAGGTAAGTCCCAAAATATTGATCTCTTCTTCCAGGTGTTCTTCTCATGAGCCCTCAATTTACGTCCCTTTCCGAGGACAACATCTAAATCCTTAACCATATCATAAACCTCGTGTCCCCTTAAATGCCTTAGAGCTGAACCGTCTTCCTTCTCACCGTCAAATTGTTTCTTCATCTTGCGGTATGGGTGAGCCCTCCGAAAGAACCGACGGTGACGCATGTAGACGGTTTTGCGTGAGTGTCTCAGCCACACACTCTCGGTACCATCTAAACAGTGAGTACAAGCTTTGGCACCTTTTGTACTATGGCCCGATAGGTTACCAAGGGCAGGATAATCATTTATGGTGCAGAACAATAAGGAGCGCAGAGTGAAGTTCTCTCGTTTGTATGCATCCCATACCTGTACCCCTTCGTTCCACAGTACTTTTAGATCTTCCACCAACGGTGCTAGGAACACATCGATATCATTCCCAGGTTGTTTTGGCCTTTGGATAAGTATCGACAGCAAAATGTACTTTCGCTTCATACACAACCAAGGAGGAAGGTTATAGATGCAGAGAGTCACAGGCCATGTGCTATGTCGGCTGCTCATGCTACTGTAAGGATTCATTCCATCTGTACTCAGTCCAAGCCTTATATTCCTTGGTTCTGCACCGAACTCTGCAAAACTCCTTTCGATGTTTCTCCACTGCGCGGAATCAGCAAGGTGTCTTAGCATTCCATCCTTCTTACGCTCCTCCGAGTGCCAACGCAGCAGTTTTGCCTCCTTTGGATTTGCAAAAAACCTTTTCAAACTGGAAATTATAGGAAAATACCATGCCACCTTAGCAGGAGGTCCTTTCTTCGCCTCTATTCCCTCGCCATCATCTGATTGATTGTTACGTTTTGTATCGGGATGCGTTGCACACCGGACATACATGCATGTTTGCATACTCTTTACGGTAGAGGATACAGTCGTTCAGGCATGCATGTATTCTTTCTACTTCCATTCCCAACGGACAAAGAACCTTCTTGGCTTTATACGTGGTTTTAGGCAACTCATTTCCCTCCGGAAGCATGTCCGCTAAAAGACCTAGCAGCGCCGTGAAACTCTTGTCGGACCAACCGTTGCTTACCTTCAATTTCAACAGTTCAAGCACGGCCGACAACCTCGTGTACTTGCAGCCCGTGTACAAAGGTTTCTCCGAGTCCTCCATCAAGCCGCGGAATTTAACATACTCTCTCTCATCATAGTTCTCTTCTACATCGCGAAGCATCTGATCCAGATTATCATCGTGCAACCTATCCGAATCCGAACCACAATCGACATCAGCCGGCGGCATATCATTCACTTCACCGGCGATGTCATCCGGCGGCATATGATCATTCACTTCACCATGACTGGTCCAACACGTATAATCCTTTTTGAAACCCCTCCGAATCAAGTGCGCTTCAATTTTCCCTCGGTTCTTAAACATCTTCAAATTCTTGCAATCAATGCATGGACAGCACATATATTCCACCCCCTTATTCAACATATCCTCCTCGGCGGCTCTTATAAAAGCAGACACGCCATTAATGTACTCTTCACTCACACGGCTCGCAGCATACATCCAGCTTCGGTCCTACGTTACGTACATATATAACAACTTAGTATTAAAATCTAGATTAACTAATTATAATTACTACATATATACCGGCCACATTTATTATATTGAGACTTAATTTGCTAGCTCAATTCATATTATAAACACAATAGCTATTATATAACCAACAATTTTGCAAATTAACCATCTTCAATAACACTCGTGGATTACTTAGACCTAAATTGTAATGCAATTAGAGAAAAAATAAATTTCATTACTAACCATATCTAGAGCAACCAGGAAAGTCTGAATCTTCAAAGCTCAATCTCTGCCTCTTCCCACCAAATTAACTGGCCTGAAATCGCCTAGCTTCCTCCCGAGTGAAAAAGTGTGCAGCAGTGGCTAGCTGCTAATTATCAAATCACAACAAGTAGATTAGTTGTAAAAGCTAATTTCACTGCTAGCTGTATACTGTAGCATGTACTTGAGTTGGTTGGTGTAATCCCTCCTTTATAATGTAATCTTGTTGAGATAATGAAATGTAGTAGTATTTAAGCTATACCACTCCTTTGTTTCTATTTATCTATCATCAGTTCCATTGCTTCTTGTGAGAGAAAATAGTCTCTAACAACTGGTATCAGAGCTATCTCAGTTGTAGTTCTTACAACTAGTATCAGAGCAATCCCAATTGCAGTTCTAACAACTGGTATCACAGCTCCAGATTCGAGTCGGGTGTAGCGGAGTAGTACGGCGTGTTCGTGTTGTTTTTTGGAACAAAGGTTATGGCTTCGAGTTCGGGCATTGGAATGGCGCAGTCGATAATTCACATATTCTCAGCAGAGAATTACGATATGTGAAACATCAAGATGATGATGCTATTAATATCGCAGGGGTTATGGGATATCGAAGCGAAAGAAATCTTTGGCAAAAAACTAGATGAAGCCTTGTTTCTTATTCAACAAGGTGTAGCAGAAAGTTTATTTTCGTGAATTATTGACGCGAAGAAATCAAAGGAAGAATAGGACAGGTTGAAAGAGGAATTTCAAGGTTTCGCAAAAGTTTTAGCCGTGAAGCTACAAATTTTATGAAGGTAGTTTCAAAATCTGCAGACAAAGGAGTCTGAGAAGACAAAACATTACTTCTCGAGAGTTATCGAGGTTGTGAATTAGATGCGTACCTATGGTGAAGAGATTACTAATCAAAAGATTGTTCATAAAATTTAGATCAGTTTACCAGAAAAGTTAAAGTATATTGTTGCTACAATTGAGGAGTGGAAGCATTTGGTGACTCTCACAGTGCAACAATTAATGAGTTCATTGGAATCACATGAAGAACGAAAGCTACAATAAGAAGGGAGCTTAGTGTAAAGCGTCTTCCAGTCACTACTACAAAAGAGGCTATACTGGACGGCTACATCACAGACGGTTTATACTGGCAACCGTCTGTGATATTTTCACAGACGGTTATTAACACGCACCAACCGTCCGTGATTAAACTATCACAGACGGTTTATACTGGTAACCATCTGTGATACTCGACTATCACAGACGGTTTTGTATAAAAAACCGTCTGTAATGTGAGTTATCATAGACGGCTTGGGAGCCGTCTGTGATAACCACCTACTATCACTGACACCTAAACACTGACGGTTCAGGAACCGTCTGTGATGACGGTTCCAAACCGTCTATGATAGGACTGTCTGTAGCAGTGAGTTAAAACTGAGTTTCAAATCCCATGATTCAAAAAAAATAGTGGGAATTATAAAAGAATAGGTGATCCACAGTCAAATATGCAGGAGCAATAGGCCGAGGGATGGCTTGCTATAAATGGAAGAGCTAAGTTCACATTGTCAAATATTATAGATCCCGAGATGATAATCAAGCAAATTTCTCAGAAGAGAAAGAAAAACTAGAAGAGTGTGTTTATTCTTGTCAAATCGTGCAAGAAGAAAACAAATGTATTTAGATTACTGATAGTGGTTGCACAAACCATATGGTAATAGATCGGGAAATATTTCAAGATGCGGACTCATCGCATCAGGCAAAGATATGCATAGGCAATGATTGTTTAGCCTAAGCTGAAGGAAAGGGCAATATTCTAGTCAGAATGAAAGATAGTCAAAAGTTTATTTGTGATGTCATGTTAGTACCTGATTTGAAGCAAAATTTGTCAAGTGTTGAGCAACTATTAGAACATGGGTATGTAGTTCATTTTGAAGATTTTTGTTGCAAGATAATTGATCGTAAAAATAAAAATTGCCTTGTTGCCGAGGCGGATATGGACAAGAACAGGAATTTTTCGTTGAAAATGAGTTATCCAACTCAATTAGCTTTACAAAGTGAGATTGTCAATAACTCCAGTATACTGAATATGGTTATCTCGTTAGAACGACCACATATTGTAGCAGTTGAGAAGAAAAGGTGTGATGATGCTGCAAGTAAGCATGCATTGAGCACATGTTTGGAACCAATATTCAGATCAAGCTCTAGCCCAAGTGATCAGTGTCAGGTCCAGGACGTGTTAGGAGCTCGATAGAGAATTATGTGTCAAGCAAATTCTTGACAGTTAAAGAAATTGTGAAAAATAAGGATTTAGTAAAATTCGTCAAGGACAAGATCTGCAAAATTGAGAAGGAAAAAGCTTGGAGGCCGTAAATAAATCTGAGGCAAGAAAAGGGATTGCAGACAAGAGAAATTATGAGGTAAAGTTGTGTGCAGATTATTCTGGTTAGGAGGGCAGAGGAACATACGCAGCTGAAATTATTGGAAATAAAATCTCAGCTGAAGATATTTGAACAAAGGTTTTGTTCAGAGATATTGTTGCTGCAAGGCAGCACGTGGCCGTGACGCAGTAGCCCATCGAGCTTCCCAGGAAGCTTGAACATGGCGCCCCCCAAAGCACAGATCGGAGCCTCGTCCATAGATTCCTCTGAAGGCAAAATGAATAGCACAAATTAGCTACGTTTGGAACCTAATAACAAAGATGCCGAATAAAAGCAAATACAGAGACACAAAACACACAGAAATAGCAAAAGAGAAAGAGGGGGGAAGAGAGAGAACACTTCATCGACAAGCTGAAGGCATCAAAGTAGCAATAACCAACTCTCCGAGCAGCTGAGGTGGTAGGCGATACTTCTTTCTTTTGCTTCATCTTTGGGCTTGTTCGGCCTTCGGTTTACATCTAACAGTGATTGTATGGCGACAGGGCATTGGAATCAATTCTGGGTCATCACTCCATGGTGCTTGTTATTTTCAACCATCGTGACAAGCACCGGGACTTGTCTGCTAAAACTTTAGTGGTGATGGAATTAACAAGGACGCTCAACTTGTAAGATGCGTTTCACATACTAATCCATAAGTGTTCATGAAATTGAGAATTACAAACCAATACTCCAACTTCACATGATTTGCATTTAACTCAAAATGCTGAATTATCCACCAAATTTTCAGAAATTACATTCTGCCCCCATATGGAAAGTCCACCTTCATCTAGAAAAACATGATCCGTCTTAATCCACATCATTCATAGTTGATCTGGCGGCTGATGTTATAGTTTTCATTGTCGCATTTTAAGGGTATTGCCTACTAATAAGCTCCTTTGAAATAATGGTGACCGAAATACGTGTCTACATCTGAAACCTTGCAGCAGTTCTGCACTCAATTAGGCGCATCCACCCAAGTATGTTCTTATGTGCTGCAGGCCTGGAGCTGCCTTTCTTCCCTACTAATTTGCCTGCTTGCTGATTCACGAAATTAACTAACGTCAATCTGTCGAGAGGATCAGTGGATCGCAGTGGCCAATCGAGCGCTGGAAGCAGATCGATCGAGAATCGAGATACATACATATGGAGTCCGCCGCGGCGAGCGCCTTCTTGAAGGGCGTCATGGGGAGGCTCTTCCTGGTGCTGGAGGAGGAGTACAACAAGCAGAACGGCCTTAGGCAAGAGGCCCAGTCTATCCAGCAGGATCTACGCATGGTTGCGGCTGCCATGGATGACCAGCTCCGTGCCATGGGGAGAAGCGAACGCAGCACAGCCGTCGCGAGGCTGTACAGCGAGGATATGCTTGACCTCGCGCACGACATCGAGGACTGCGTAGACCGATTTGTGCACCGCCTGACGTGCAAGCAGCTCGGGGCCGGAGCGTCGTCGTTGGTCCATCGGGTCGCCCACGAGCTGAAGAAGGTGCAGAGCCGTTCTAGCTTTGCCGACGAGATCCATAAGCTCAAGGAGCGCCTCAAGAAAGCGCATGAGCGTGTCATCAATATTCCTATTGATGCCATGTGCGGCGGCCAACCCACCGCGGCGTCCTCGACGCCGTCTCATGTTGCAGTTGCGCGCAACCCGGTGGGCATCGTGAAGCCCGTGGAGGAGATCCTCTCGCTGCTAGACGAGGTGGAGGGCGAGCCGAAGCAGCTGAGGGTGATCTCCGTCGTGGGGTTCGGCGGCTCGGGGAAGACCACCCTCGCGAGGGCAGTCTACGACAGCCCTCGTTCCAAGGAAATATTCGATCGCCGTGCTTGGGTTTCTGTCGCCGGTCGCTCGCCAGAGATCAACAGCGACGGGGTCGGGGGGATCCTACGTGATGTACTGCAGCAAGTTCTTCCCAAAGACGCCATGGATGTTGATGGCCAGCATCTTGAAGCCTCGCTCACGGAATACCTCAAGCATAAGAGGTGTGTGCGCATCTATCCGATTTTCTTTTTCTCCAGCTTCCCAAGTGACTTTAAGAAACTCACTATGTTTCATTTCCTGAAATTTACTAGATGAAGTCATCTCTCGCTAAATGTTTCAGTTACTCTAACCCTTCTCACTGCACATTAATTTGCAATTTTTTGAAGGACTATTAATTTTGTGATATATAACTAGCAAAGTGACTCGCGCACTTGCGCAGGCATCATTCTTAAAGCACAACTCCTACACTCTGACAAACAAAATTAACATATAAGTTAATTATATTTAATTGACAAGTTTGTCTACTTGAAGTGCGATGATCCAAACTTTAGAACTTCGGTCCCACTCCAAACGGCTTATTTAAATCAAAAGCCACTTAGAACGCATCAACTTCTTATTTTAGCTTTTTCTCTTTTTTTCTTATTTCTTTGTATTGTTCATTATGATATAACGTTTTTTAATCTTTTTCTCAAACTTTTCTATTTTTTTAGTTTTTCTCAGAAAAAACTAACAACTGCTACAGTGTAATTTCAGTCAGAAACCGGAGCCCCCAGCCGAAGCCGCATTGAGCGTCACCCTAAAAACGAACCAGTCACTTTCTTTCTTCTTCTTTTCCCTCTCTGCTTTTTTTAGTGCAACTCATTTTTATGTGCATAACCGTGAGGAGAGTTAAAACTGGTAGAGGGAGGGACGTGCTTGCCTAGGGCTCTTATCTTTCTTTTTTTCATGTGTCCTTTTAATGATAGGTCCATATGCCAATAACAGAGATTTCCTTGGCCAATGCATATATGTCTCTCGATGCCGCATGTCCATGTTAAGGCATGTGGGTATAGATTAAGGCCACATTAATCAAATTTCCTAGTTTAGGAAGATTTCTATCAAATTGATCATATTCACACGGTAGATATTTTCATCTAATGGCTATTATAGTTTTACTTAATTAGGACTTACTTGATTAAGGGCTAGATGTTTTATTTTTTTGTGAGAATTTCTAACTTTTTTTCGAGCAACTCTAAAAGATCTGTCATCGATTTTTAATAATAAATAGATTTCATGAATTTGTAAGTCTTTTCATTTTGTGTGCACTTATATATAGTTAGATGATTCCCTCCTAAAAACAAGAAAAATATAGTTGGTTGCTGTGGATGAAGCATAGTTGGTGGAGATCATGTGTGGAATTAGGTGTGTGAGTTATAAAAAACTAACCCTTTTCTTTAGTTATTGCTAGTTAGTACTTAGTAAAGAAATTGTTCTTCGGTGATCAGTACGAAGTTGTCACCGTGTTTGGTTCTCTTGATTGGAGCTGGAATTATGTAATTAGAATCGCCATTATGCCAATGTCAGAACCCAGATTCTTTGGTAACCAAACATAATTTGAAATTTGCTTATGATTCCATTCCAACCTACATTTTCGTCTGGCGACCAAACCAAAAAAAGGAACTGTAGCCCAATTCCAATTCTACTAGAAATTGAATTGGGACTCAGCAATCAAATTCAATTCAGGGACCCAAATGGACACTAAAATGTTTTGACCCTATCTATATATAAAAAAAACAACCGGTGAGATCAAGTTATCTCCTTCGTTTTGAGGGTAAAAAAATCCTACAATAATCAAAAATATTCTAGAAATTCTCACATTAATCGAGAAAAAAGAGAAGTATCCTCACCATTTATTTTGGTAGGGCTAGGTTATATTAGAGTTATGTAGTAAATACAATTATATTTTAATTATAAAGAGTAGAATTGTATACCAAAGATAACTATATTATAATATCTAGTCCTATAATTGCATAAGTAAACCTACTTGTTCTACCCAATGGCATTGGCGGAGTTACATGGTAGCTATGGAGGCCCCACAACTTTTTGAAAACCCCTTTGCTTTTGCTGATTTCACCTGTTAATATCTGAAAGTTTGTGTAATTGACCCCCACCCCACGTGTATTAGTTTATGCGTCCACCAGTGATTTTGAGCATGAAGGCTTGTGGGAAGAACATGCCTGAATCAATCAATAGCTTTACTCGCTAGCTCATTTCGACATGAGTTTCTGATTTCTGATTTATTTTTCACTATTTCTAAATTACGTCTTTTTCTGATTTTTTAGCTTTTTGCTGGTTCTTTTTTCCGTATTTATTTGTATTGTTCGTGATGAGCTAACATATTTTTTTATTTTAAATTTTTTAAAATTTAGTTATGTCAAATAAGTCATCATCAGATATAGAGTAATTTTAGCCAGATACTGTGCTATTTCAGTAATAAACCAGTTTATTCAGCCCAACCGAACGATATATAAGAGAATTCAGCTCAAAATCATGATCCGACCCAAAATCTCCGTAAACTTTGTCGGTGGAAAGGTTGCCCGTGGTGTCCTTTCATGGTCCAGCCCAAAAGCCCGTCCTCTCTTTCCCACTGCCGCTGTCGGCGCCGCTTTCTTCACCGCCGATGCATTTGCTGTCTCTTCCTATTGCCTGGGGAAAGAGAAGCTTCTTCTAAAATGCTTTATTTTTATCTTCTGAATTTTTTCTTTATTTTAGCATTTTTAAATAAAAACGTTGGGTATTCTTTCCCCTGCAACTTCAATAAAAACGTTGCAGAAAGGTACCCGTCAGGGATCTAGTTGATACTGGGACAACACCCCCCGCCCACACGATTAACTATTGCACTGCATCTGCAGGATTCATCTCTTAACGTTTGCCTTTGATTTCTCAATATGATTGTTAGGTACTTAATTGTCATCGATGACATCGGGATGGAGCAATGGAGCACTGTGAATTCGACCTTTGAAGACAATGGTACAAGCAGCAGAATACTACTGACCACGACTATTCAGTCAGTAGCTAATATGTGCAGCCATGGCAATGGTTATGTGTACCAAATGAGCACACTTGGTGAAGAGGACTCCATGAAGATAGCCCTTGGGGAGGTACGACCACCTGAGCTGGAGAAGGGCTCGTCAACGCTGTTGAAGAAATGTGATGGGCTTCCACTTGCTCTTGTCAGCGTCTCCAATTATCTGAAGAGTTCAAATGAGCCCACAGGGGAGCTGTGTGCAGATTTATGCCGCAACCTGGGTTCTCATTTGAAAGAGAAGCATGGCCATGACAATTTCTCAGAACTAAGGAAGGTGCTTATGCATAACTACGACAGTTTGTCCGGCTACGCTCTGTCCTGCTTGCTGTATCTCGGTTTATTCCCAAACAACCGTCCCCTCAAGAGGAAAGTTGTAATCAGGAGGTGGTTGGCTGAAGGATATGCACGGAGTGATTCTCTTCGCAGCGAACAGGACATCGCAGATGAGAATTTCAAGACGCTTATTGACCGGAATATCATCCAGCCCATTGATACAAGGAACAACACGCAAGTGAAGACGTGCAGAGCTCATGGCATCATGCACGAGTTTGTGCTGCACAAGTCCATGTCGCAGAGATTCATCGCGACGTCACCTCATGATCATCCAAGATCTAGTGTTAATTTTAGTACTGCTCGTCACCTTTCTATCCATGGCGGTGATCCGGAGGATGGTGGGGCATCTGACGATGATTTGTCTCGTGTTCGATCTCTAACAGTCTTTGGGAAAGCAGGTGATGCCATTTCTTATGTTCGCAAGTGCAAACTGCTGCGAGTCTTGGATCTAGAAGAATGCAGTGATCTGGAAGACGATCATCTCAAACACATAGGAAAGCTGTGGCATCTGAAATATCTAAGCTTTGGCGGCACTATCAGGAAGCTTCCGAGGAGCATTGAAGGACTGCATTGCTTAGAGACACTGGATTTAAGGAGAACCAAAATAAAGACATTGCCCATCGAAACCATGGAGCTGCCCCACTTAGCTCACCTGTTTGGAAAGTTCATGCTTGACAGAAATGATCTGAAGGATGCGAACAAGATGAGTAAACTACGAAAGTTCTTGTCTGGAAACAAGAGTAACCTGAAGACTTTAGCTGGATTTGTCACCAGTGAGAGCCAAGGATTACTACAACTTATGGGTCGTATGAGAAATCTGAGAAAGGTTAAGATATGGTGCGAGCCTGTTGCAAACGGTAGTAACTACATCGATGATCTTTCAGATGCCATTCAGGAATTCACTAAAGTTCCCATGGATAGGGCCAGTGCTCATTCTCTGTCACTAGATTCAGAAGAATGCTCCGAAGACTTGATGAGTTCACTTGATTTCAAGCCATGCTCCGAAGGTTCCAGATATGATCTAAGGTCGCTAAAGCTGCATGGCAAGCTACTCCAATTACCACCGTTTGTTACCTTGCTGTCAGGTCTCACTGAGTTGTGCATTTCATCAGCCACTCTGACACGGGATCTTCTATCTTCCCTAATCAATTTGGGCAGCTTGCTTTACCTCAAACTGAATGCGGATCAGCTTGAGGATTTCCAAATGAAAAATGGGGCGTTCCCAAGCCTGCGACGCCTGTGCTTTGTGGTGCAAAGTCTCAGTTCAGCTCTGCCAACAATCGAGCAGGGAGCTCTGCCGAATCTCGTCTCACTTCAGCTGCTCTATCGGGGTCTAGTTGGTCTTTCCGGCATCGAGATCAGACACCTGAAACATCTCAAGGAAGTCACGGTTGACTCTGGAGTGCCTGACCAAACAAGACAGGATTGGGAACAAGCAGTGAAGAACCACCCGAATAGGCCGAGACTCTTGTTGCTCGAAAGTGTGGATCCAATGGAAAGTGAGGGAGCAGGGCAAGAAACTTATGCCGTGAGGGAGAAGCGGGAAAGGTGTGTAGTCCAGGATGAGGTGCTGGGTTCTAATCTCAAGAAGGTGAGATTTTCAGAGCCTTCTTCTTCGCGGCTTCAATTGATGGTCCATCCAGTGCTGGCAAGGGGCACGACGCCATCGAATTCCACTACATAGCGACGAATATCTTGATGGTCGTTGAGGCAGCATCCCGGCGTCGATCCTTGGTAAATAAATACCTTGCACGTTTCGTTGTATGAGACCTTAGTGCAATTATATAGGCAGACTCCTTGTTAACATTGCAACCTTTTTTTTCTTGATCGTTGTATGGGGCCCAGTCCTTTTTTTCTTTTTCTCTGTGTTTCAAAAAAAATCAAAAGCATGTATCTTTTGATCGGATATCCGTTCGCCATTCATTTGAATTGTCATGTTCCTTATGACAAACTCTACAAAATAAGGCCAATATATATACATATTTCAACTTAGTAATAATGTTTGATGCATTGATTTCAAATGTTCTAATAATTCACGAATGATGTTTCCGGTGTATATTTTTCAGAATTAATTAGGGGAAATGAACCGGTTTAGTGTTGGATTTTCAAGAACGAAATCATATGTGCTCATAGAACAATTTTAAAATATTAGTGAAATAAAACAGACATGTTCGTGGAACAATTCAAGACTATTAGTGTAAGAAATCAAAACTACCAGTAAAACATTCGGCATAATCACCAACAAAATAATGCTGAAATATATGCAGGTATGGTCTTATTTTTGAAGAACTTATAATAAAAACTCGATGGTTAAAACGGATTTTAAATTGAATATTTGGTTTGAAAGTTATAGCATTTTGAATTTCTTAAATCCCTTTTCACGGCGGCGCGTGACTATCGGTCGCGCGCGGCATGTTCGCCCAGTCCGTAATGAAAGGTTGGCGGCCGAAACAGAGGCAAGGGAGGTGCGGCCCATCCAGTTGCGCGTGGAGTGGGTGCGGACCCGGATGGTGTAGCTCACTTTTAAACGAACCGGCCTGAAAGACATCTGCGCAGGCCATGCAAATTTAACGCTGTTGTGCGTCCAGCAGTGCAGCTCTGCTCTTCCGCCATTGGATACATGCATAAACATGCGCTCAAAGAGATACTGGACATCCTTTTCTTCTGGGTGAGAGATTTTGGATACCTGTTCTGGTGTGGTGTGTTGGATTGATCATGATGTTGGGACTTTTTTTTGCTGTCAATCTTTGCTTGATTTTTCACGTTTATTTGACACCTAACCCAGAATTTTGTGTAGTTCTGCAACAGATTGTATTAGTACGCTAGATATCTCCCGTTTTTAGGATATGCTCCTATGTGTCACTATTTAAAAATTGTATAAATATTAAAGTATAAATGAATGGTAAATGGTGATTACTTACCTCTTCTTTTACTTTAAGATTTGTGCAATCTGTATTGAGAGGGTGATGTATAGAAGCACTACTCTTTTCCTACAAATTTTTAAGATTACATTTAGCGGATGCCTTTCCTGTTAACCATCAACCGTCTGCTACAAGAAATCAGGTGAAAACAATGACTGCCTTCTTTTTCACTTATGACTTGTGATTTATGATTTATGCTATGGTAAATAACTTTCAAATGGTATGTTTTTTAAGTCGGGGTCAACAGGAAGATTGTAGTAAAAAATATATTAAGTTTAACTGTACCGCTCAAAATTGCATGCGACTATTTTTATATGTATACTGCCTCTCATGAATAGCTAGAATTCAAAATTTTAAGGTATAAGCCACAACTCAAAAAACCCCACTAGTCCATTTGGTAGTAACTCAAGTAGTGCTGATATGATTAGTCCCACATTAGAAGTTGATTTAAAGTTGGGTGTAATAGCATGTAACACTTGTTGAGTCTAAATATAGAGAGGACAAAAGTATAAGCAGGATACCATCCCAGACTGTTGCATCAGTTGTAGTACTGGCCTATACTATACACTAGGCAAAGTTCAATACAATAGAACAATAGTAGTAGCTACTAGCCAGGTCTCCCAAGTGATTCCTAATTGTTGCTCTTTTACCATGAAATGTTCTGTTGGGAGCTAATTTGCCTCTCATTTGATTTGCTGAGTGAAGGTGCAAAACAACAGCAAAGGGTTGATGCCCTGCTCGTTTGGGTTTTAGATTTTGGCTTTTGGTTTCTAACTTTTAGTTTTTTAATTTCATCTTTTTCTGGTTTTTCTGTTTTTTTTTTGTATTGTCCGTGATGGTTTAATCTTTTTTATTTTTAAAATTTTTAAATTTAATTATACTAAAAAAACTACCAGCAACTACAATGCAAAATAAACCTCAAATAGTACTAAACAATAAAAAATAAGTCAAAATGAGCAGCAAAGCATTCAGCTTTTCCAATATGTTACCGGTTCTTCGTTGCAGCATTCAGCTTTCACGACAAAGCCATATGGCCATGGAACCCGAGCAACCTGTGAAGGCATGTGGGAGGAATGACATACATTTCAAAAAAGATGAATATTTTTAGCCAAACTTATTGCATGTAGATCTTACGGAATAGTTTACTAAAATGAGGACGTTTGTTAAATTTAAATAATTGTCTCCATTCATCTGCTTTATCCTTGCTATTGTCTGCAGAACTTTACATCGAATTGTTTTTATGCTTGCATCCATGAGGGGCGTAGGATAGTTAAGGCCAAAGTGGGCTGTAGCCCCCCCCCCCCCCCCCCCCCCAACAGTTCAAACAAATTTTCAGGGTAACACTGAGTACGTAGTTGCATTTAGGTTCACCTATTACTCAAACCCTTCAAATGGGCACCTCTGCTGCCCTGCACCTCCAAAAGTCCTGTTTAGATCGACCCACTCTGCTTCAGCTTCTTCCTCACTAGGCCATGAATCACTGACCCAATTTCATTTTCATAACCTTCGACAATTTAGCCAATTAGGTTTAGCCGTTCACTCATTTTGGTAGCTCAGTTTAGTCAGTAGCTAACGCCCACCACCACCGCTTGTTGTTTCTTGCTCGTCGCTGTAAATCCGGGAAACTATCAAATTTTTAGGAAAATAAAATTTCAGGTTTCAATTTTTTTGGTGAGTTTACAAATTTTAAATAGCTATTTTCTTTTTTTTTCCAAAATTAATTAGTATTTTTATATATTTGACTTAATTTAATAGTGTTAAATTATACTCCTCTGAATATTAATTTCAGAACTAAATTATTTGACTTAATTTAATAGTGTTAAATTATTTGACTTAATTTAATATTAATTTCAGAACTAATTTATTTGACTTAATTTAATAGTGTTAATCCATGACGCTTTTCGAAGTCTCTTCGGCTTTCCAAAGCATTTCCCACTTCGAAAACCATTTTTCTTTCCCTAGTCCCTTTATGGGCTGAATCTATCTCAACCCACGCTTCCTCTCTCTTCCTCGGCCTGAGCCACAGCCTAGCTTGCTTCCTCTCTCTCCGGCCCGTTTCACCTAGTCCAGTGCCCCTGATGTGAAGTGCCCGGAATCGAGCTTAAGGAGATGGGCAACGTTTCAGGGATGGGCAAGATGGGCTTAGGAAGACCAAAAAGCTGTAATATGCCTAGTCGGAAACTTTTACAATTTTCCTTGCCACTCGTTCGTTTTGAGACAGATTGGCATTCAAATCTATAGTATTTTAGTACTACATATTTTGGACCACGTATCCAATGTTGATTCGTACTAGAGTCAAGTTAGCAAAACAGTGGGATGGTAATTCAGTACTACCATAGGTCCTACCTCTTTCTCAAGGTGGGTGATGGGACGACGTCTTAAGTCAAACAATTGGAAACACGCTAAAACCCATACTAATTTTGTACCCCCACTTGATGTTAAGCTTCTTAAGATACCGATTAAAGATGGAAATTAAAGGACGGATTGTGGAAGTTGCCCAAGTCTCGAGTTTAATTCATAGACCATGGCATGCATGCATAGCCCCGCTCCAACTAATTTTAGCTTCTAACTTATTTTGACTTTCGATTTATTTAAGCTAGAAACCACATGGAAAGCATCGGCTTTCAATTTTAGCTTATTTTAATTTTTTTGGGTTTTCAGTTTTTTCTTTTTCTTTTTTTTCCTTATTTCTTTATATTATCTGTAATAATATAAAGATTTTCTTTATTTTTTCTCAGAAAAAACTAACAACTGCTATAATATAATTTTAGCCATAAGCCATAATCAGAAATTTAAGCTGTAAGCTAGATGAAGCACCACCTATATTGGTAAATTACATGAATTTGGTGTTTTGCTCTCAAGATGTGGCCTTAAGATTCCAACTCGACAGGTCACAGGTACTGTTCAATAGGGGGCAACTCGTCTGCATCAGCAATAACTAGGAGCTGGCGATCGACGGGGTGATGAACAAGACAACTTGGAGATATATAGAGTAGCCGAACTGGTTCACGGGAGGGACAAGTAACTACTTGCAACACAGGTAGAAAACAATGACGACGACATCTTCTAATACACCGAAAAAGTAGTTCCCATTTGTGTAGTCTGCATGAAGATTTGAAGAAATGGTCGACGTATGTGTTGAAGATGCTAGGTAACAAAGATCAATACCTGCCACATTAAGAAAGGATGGAAAGAAAAGTCCATTAGAGGCCGGTTTGTTAAGTAACAGAGCGAACCAGAGAGTACAGCTGATTAAGCTGCATGTTAGTTGTCAGTGAAATCTCCGTACCTGCATTAGGAAAAAAGACACTCGGGCAGACCAAACCAATATCTACTATTGGGCTTCGACCTCTTCAATCTCGAAATTTGGACACTGTTGGACCCATAGCCCACCGAAATTCCATTTTTGGCCCCCCAAAGCAAAAAATTCCAAAAATGGACCCCATTTGAGCGCGCGTTTACGGGGGAATGCCACGTGGCCACTGTTCATCCGGTCGTGCGGTCAGCGACCGCACGACCGGCCTGGCGCCGCGCCCGACCGCGCGATCACGCGCCGAGCGCGCGACCGCGTCGCCCCACCGCGTGACGGCCCCGCCCACCGCGCGACCGGCCCGCCCACCGCGCGTCCCGCGCCCGCCAGCGCGCGTCCCGCCCCGCCCAGCGCGCGACCTCCCCGCCCAGCGCGTGTCTTCACGCCCGACCGCGCGAATCTGCAGCACGCACACGCCAAAATGAAGGGCTTTTTCGTGTACCCAGCCGCACACGCGTCAGGAGCTCAAAAACGGCCCCCCTCAGGAGCACACGCGCATGCAGACTTAAAAGCGCAAGGAGAAGGAAGAAATGCTTGGCCAGCCAGGAAGCTCAAGCACAGTTGAAACGAAGCCAGAGCGAGAGAGTGAGGAAGCGAAGGAAAGTGACGAGTGAAAACCCGTAGATTTGAGTTGTGTTTGTTTGGAATCTGCGGTTTTTGCAAATACAAAAGTTGTAGATCGTCCCGTGTGCTTCAAGAAGAGGTAAGTCTTGTGCCCCCGAAACTAAAATTTTATGTATGTGATTAGTCCATAATTAGTCGATTAGCACAAATCATCGTTTGGTAATGTTATTTTATGTGAATGTGTGATACGCGATGTTAATATTTGGTACGTTATGTATTTGTAGGTAATCTTTATGTGAATATATGTATTATAAGTCAATGTGTCATACAGTGTGTATGTGTAGGTAAAAATCAACATATGATGCATGCTTTATTGTAGTGTAGATAATGTTGTATTTGATGTTGAAGTTACGTATTGTAATGTAGTTAGTTTTTGCTGAAGAAAAGAGAGGAGCGAAAGCCGGAAGAGTTGAATTGTTTTCGTTTGGAATCAGTGGACTTGGCAAGTAGAAAAGTTGTAGATCGTCTCGTGAGCATCAACAAGAGGTAAGTTTTGTGCCCATGCAACTATAAATTTATGTATGTCATTAGGCCTGAATTAACGAAACCATCTTGTGTTACTGTTATTTTATGTCAATATTTTATACGCTATGTA
This sequence comes from Dendrocalamus latiflorus, assembly GCA_017311315.1. Classification (NCBI taxonomy): domain Eukaryota; kingdom Viridiplantae; phylum Streptophyta; class Magnoliopsida; order Poales; family Poaceae; genus Dendrocalamus; species Dendrocalamus latiflorus. The sequence goes on from CM029641.1 coordinate 51,353,969, forward strand.
TGTATAGCAAATCTTGCATATGTTTAGCATGATGTATTGTAGTGTATATAGGGTTTCATTTTTTTGTGAACATATGTACTGTAAAGTAGTTTCAGTTAGGTGCAAAATATGAAGTTGTAGTGTGTAGACGTTGAGAAAACACATATTTATGTTAGAGCAATTGTAGGTGATAACAATAGTAGTAGGATTAAAATAAATTAGAAATAAATTTGGTAGATTAGAAATAATGGAGGGTGAAAGGTACAGAAGTGGTAACTGAGCAAAGTAACAGGTATGGTGTGGGGAGGAGCAGGTGAGGACTGTGCAGTAAGTTTGCAAGTGGGGAAGATCTTGGTCTGCGTGCTAGTGCACTTGTTGGCTGTAGATCTTCCCCACTTGCAAATTTACTGCACAGTCCTCACCCGCTCCTCAGAGCAATTGTAGGTGATAACAATAGTAGTAGGATTAAAATAAATTAGAAATAAATTTGGTAGATTAGAAATAATGGAGGGTGAAAGGTACAGAAGTGGTAACTGAGCAAAGTAACAGGTATGGTGTGGGGAGGAGCAGGTGTGGGGAAGATCTTGGTCTGCGTGCTAGTGCACTTGTTGGCTGTAGATCTTCCCCACTTGCAAACTTACTGCACAGTCCTCACCCGCTCCTCAGAGCAATTGTAGGTGATAACAATAGTAGTAGGATTAAAATAAAATAGAAATAAATATGGTAGATTAGAAATAATGGAGGGTGAAAGGTACAGAAGTGGTAACTGAGCAAAGTAACAGGTATGGTGTGGGGAGGAGCAGGTGTGGGGAAGATCTTGGTCTGCGTGCTAGTGCACTTGTTGGCTGTAGATCTTCCCCACTTGCAAACTTACTGCACAGTCCTCACCCGCTCCTCAGAGCAATTGTAGGTGATAACAATAGTAGTAGGATTAAAATAAAATAGAAATAAATATGGTAGATTAGAAATAATGGAGGGTGAAAGGTACAGAAGTGGTAACTGAGCAAAGTAACAGGTATGGTGTGGGGAGGAGCAGGTGTGGGGAAGATCTTGGTCTGCGTGCTAGTGCACTTGTTGGCTGTAGATCTTCCCCACTTGCAAACTTACTGATCTTCCCCACTTGCCCGTTTACAGCCGTAGTTACTAGACATACCGCCCGTCATTCCAAGGACAGCACTAAGACCTACAGCCAACAAGTGCACTAGCACGCAGACCAAGATCTTCCCCACACCTGCTCCTCCCCACACCATACCTGTTACTTTGCTCAGTTACCACTTCTGTACCTTTCACCCTCCATTATTTCTAATCTACCAAATTTATTTCTATTTTATTTTAATCCTACTACTATTGTTATCACCTACAATTGCTCTAACATAAATATGCGCCACCACCTCTACTCTACTCTAGGCATATTTATGTTGGATCCTGTATGTGTTGAAAAAGTAAATATTTATGTTGGAGCATTTGTAGGTGGTAAATTTGTAGTAGTTAGATTAGAGACAATTTGTATAATTAGTATGCTTAGTGAATGACCGTAGTATGAAGGTCATTTGATGGAAAAAATGATATGTATATTTAATTTGATGTATGGTACAATTAGAAAGTGAAATAGTTACAAATAAATCGTAGATTTAGAAATACAAAACATATAATAATCGAAACTGTTAATTACATGATACGATTGTTACATGCTGTGTACTAAAATGGTTGATTATGCACTTATGTTAGGTACGCAATGGCTGGCATTGAACAATTGATGGTGTTTTATGGGAGTGGTCTCGTACGTGATGGGCCGTATGGGGCGGACCTGTCAAATTGCGAGCGGATCGTGATCCGGGCACCCGGTCTGAGCGCCATGAGCTTGTCTGAGCTACGGAGGTGTGTCCGTTCAGCGTTCGATCGAGAGACCGCAAGGAAGAAGTTACGGATCGAGGCAGTCTATGCCTCAATGGTGGATGACGGAAGGGGGAGCATATGGCAACTTCTGAAGGTGACCAATGACGCGTCATGGGCGAACTACATGGAGGTCGTGCGCAACCCTGATGCTGCGATATATGGGAGGCCAATGGTGTATGTCGAGTTCGTGGAGAGGGCAGAATCATCAGGCATGGTTGGTTCAGATGCCGCTGGTGGAGATGAAGTGGCCGGCGGTCATGAAGACCCTTCTGCGGGAGAACATGTGGGCGAGGAAGTGGGTGATGAAGACGACAGGAGGCGTGCGCAGAATTTCCAGCGCAACGAAGGTGTGCACGACAGGTGGTGGGCCGCCCGTATTGACTGTCATGAGTATCTTGGGGACCGGGTGGAAGAAGAGGACAGCGAGGAGGATGAGGAGGTTGAGACATGCAGCTCTGGAGAGGATGAGGACGGCGAAGGTGCACCTGGAGGGGTGGTAGGTCGTGTTGTGACCACGGACAGTGCGTACGTGTCGTCCAGACTGGACGACATCGCAGCGGCAGCCCTAGTTCTGCCACAGGCGGAGGAGGGAGAATGGGGGTTCAGCGAGGGCGCACTCTTTCTGGGGCAGTGCTTCCGTAATAAGAGTGCTGTCCAGCAAGCTATTGCTAGACATGCCGTCAACATAAGCCGGACGTATCGGGTCCACAAGTCAAAGCCGGACACGTACGTTGTGAAGTGTGTGGACGGGTCGTGTGGTGGCAAAGTCCGTGCACAACGGTACAAGGGCGTTGGCACGGAGTTCCGGATAACGGTGCTGCAAGATCACAGTTGCGAGCTTGCGGGGCCAGTACATAGACACCGCAACATGACATCACGTTATGTTGCGGAGGTGGTCACGCACCTCGTGCAGGCGGATGTGTCAATTACCCCGAAGGTTCTGATGGCAGCAGTAGCGAACGAGGCGGGCTACGAAGTGAGCTACAAGAAGGTGTGGCGGGCGAAGCGAAAGGTGCTGCACGGTATGTATGGGACGTACGAGGAGGCGTACGACCTGGTCCCAAGAATGCTGGATCAAATTGCACAATCAAACCCAGGCACTTACATAAACAGGCAGGAGAGGGTCCATCCTACGGAGGGCCCGAACTGTTTCATTCTGGACAGAGTGTTCTGGGCCTTCCATCAGGCGATACAAGGGTTCAGGTGGTGCCGTCCGGTGCTAACCGTAGATGGGACGTTCCTATCCGGCAAGTACAAGGGCACTATCCTTACCGCAGTTGCAGCCGATGCAAATGACCAGCTACTCCCAGTGGCATTTGCAATTGTGGAGAGCGAGAATACAGATAGCTGGCTTTGGTTTCTTTGCAATTTGAAGAATGCCGTAGTGCAAGACAGGCCCGAAGTGTGCCTTATCTCCGACCGCAATGCAGGCTTGATGTCTGCGTTACGAACGTTGCAGGATGGGACGCAGGCCCCCGTCCCGTGGACTGATGTGAAGAACCGCTGGTGCATGAGGCATATTGCAGCAAACTTCCACAGAAGGTTCCGTAGCAAGGACCTCATGAAGATGTTCAAGAAGCTATGCATGCAGAACCAGAGGCGGAAGTTCGACGCCTTGCGGAGGCAGCTCGATCAGGAGGCTACGAAGCATGTGCATGCAGCAGCAGGGGCCGTGGAGGGGGGCTCCACAAGAGTCGGGGTATTCTCACAATGGGTTCAGTCCAATGCACCTGACTTGGAAATGTGGTCTTTGTTGCACGACACCGGTGGGGCGAGGTATGGGATCATGACAACCAACATGTCCGAGGTTTACAATGGTGTATTGAAGGGCGTCAGATCCCTGCCGATCACGGCAATTGTGGCCGAGACCTGGAACCGTACCGTCGGGTACTTTGTGAATAGAGCCAGGATGGCGCAGAAGCACGTTGAGGAAAACAAGCAATACTCTGAGGTCATGCAGGCCTTCATGGACAGGAAGATGGAGAAGGCTCGAACCCACATTGCTCAGCCCATTGATGGCTTAAGGAGGAAGTTTGAGGTCCGCCTAAGGCAGAAGTATGTCATGGGTCAAATTAGAGGGGAGCGCAAGCAGGTATGCACGATTGGTGATGAAGCATCTTGCAGCTGCAACAAGCCCCAGCTTCTGCACAAGCCATGCTCCCATGTGTACGCGGCATGCGCTGTATGGAACCAGGCGTCGACACAGTACATCTCCAAGTACTACGACATGCAGCACTTGTATGCAACCTGGAGTGCAGAGTTCCATTCCTACGGGGTAGACATGCACTACAGGGAATTATGGCCGGGGGAGATAAAGTGGGTGCCCAACGATGCACTGAAGCATGTCGGGCGTGGAAGACGACAAAGCCGTCGCATCCGCAACGACATGGATGAGAGCCAGCGAGGGGATCGTGTTCGGCGCCCGAAGTGTAGGCTATGCAAGACCTTTGGCCACTCCCTTAGTCAGTGCCCAAACAGGCCGGCATCAAGCAACGCTCCGTAGTACCAACCACAATCCATATGTAATGTATTATTCAGGAGGTGTACGCTTAATTGTTGGCTCGATGGTGTAGCTATGTATTGCACATTAGCATGTTATGTATATTTTCGCACATTCCATATGTTTCCTTGTCGTGTGGGTCATATTCGTGTGCACATTTTACGTATGTTTTTGTACATTCCTTGTTGTGAGTTATGTTGTTATTTGTTGCACATTTTGTTGTAATGTACACTAACTTGTTATCCTTCTTTGGCAGGACATGGCGTTCGAGCTGCTAGAGCCCCGTTGGGACGAGCACCACCGATGCCATGTGTGGTTGTCGGCACCCGCACAGGGGCCTCCTTGCTTCGTCCTTAGGGGCCCCCGAGAGAACTGGCGTCTCGACCCTCGGTACATCCCACTACTACGGGACACCGGTCTGCTGCCCATTGCCCGCATGTTGGATCTACCGCATGGGTTCCAGTACGATGCGCCACTGTTGTCAGCTCTCGTTGATCGATGGAGGCCGGAGACTCACACCTTCCACTTCCGGTGGGGGGAGATGACGGTTACGCTGCAGGACGTCACGATGATTACAGGTCTACCCCTCCGTGGTGCTGCTTTGGTGCCACCCCCGAAGGCAGCAGATTGGAAGGTCCGTCTGGGTCACCGGTTCGGTCATGCGATCCGAGACAACGCAGCTGGGGTGCCACATGGATGGCTTCGTCGCTTCATGACCTGTCCTGAGGACGCAGATGAGGTCGCGGTGCGGACGCACTTCGTTGCATACCTGCTATATCTGTTCGGGTACGTCTTGTTCCCTAGCACGACTGGAGACTCCGTGCAGCCTAGCTACATACCGCTAGCGGAGTCCTTGGCGGATGGCTGGCCTGGTCAGCAGCCACAGTATAGCTGGGGATCAGCAGTCCTTAGCTCCACATACCGAGGCTTGTGTGACGCCTCGCAGCGCACCGCGGCCAGCGAGCCGATCCTAGCCGCCTGCTACCTTCTCCTTCAGTTGTGGTCATGGGAACACTTCCCCGTTGGCAGGCCTGACTTTGCTCGTCGTGTGCACCCTTATGACCTCGTCCCGCAGTTGTATGGTGGTGACGACCCCGTTGATGGGCCCACAATGGGTACACGTTGGACGCATGGTCAGTTGAGGTGGGCCAGGGAGAGACCGAGACGTGCGTACTCGGATTTTCACCAGAGGTTCGAGCGTCTGGCGTTTGGCGACGTAGACTGGTGGCCATGGTCTCCACAGTTAATTGCGAACACGGCCCCCCACGGGTTGTCATACCAGTGCGAGCGAGATCAGAGGTACTGGCTGACGACCTGCCACTTGGTGTTCGCGCACTGCGTCGAGCCGTACAGCCCACACCGAGTCATGAGACAGTTCGGGTTGTACCAGCATGTCCCTCCCATGGCAGGACGCCCTCTTGCGGAGGAGTTGCACCGGTATGTCAGTACACCCCAAATTTAATTACTGCATTAGTGTCAATGTCAGTACCGTACTGATTGTGTAATGTCTCAATGGACTTGCAGGCAATCGAGGAGAGGGAGAGCGACCGAAGACTGGAGAGCCACACAGCGGACGTGGACAGACATGTGGTCTGACCATGCGCATACGATGGTTGTGGATGAGACACGGCCGTACGACCCTGAGGACCCCGCGCCGTACAGGGCGTACCTTGACTGGTACGCTGCACGCACCCGCTGTAGGCTTACTACAGGGGAGCCCCCACAGCCTTCACCTCATGCTGTTCACGGGGCGGCTATACAGGAAGGTCCAGACCGTCATCTAGCGGCACGGGTCGACGAGGCGGTACGAGAGTACTGTGTCATTACGCAATGCAGGATTACATTTGAACTGACTGTTTGTTTCACTGCAGGTGGACCGGATACATCGTATCGACATCGAGGCTAATGAGGCTATACGACATAGGAAGTCCAATACCGAATCTCGGTGGGTAAGCTATATGCGCAGCATCAGCGAAATGGCAAGGGGTACGATACGGGGCTTGAGTTGTGGTCGCCGAGATGACGTTGTTGCTACACGCGGTGGCGGACGTGGGCAGGGACCACCACCTCCCTCCGCGCCTCCGTCAGCACCAGGATCAGCACGGCCATCCTCGGCCTCCACGCGCTTCGGCCCAGCGGTTCGACAATTGGCAACTATTTGTTTGTGCACTGAGTGGCATTTATGTCTAACCACATCTTCGTCTTGCAGCAATTGCGCCAGGATAGCACGCTGCTACGGAGGGCGACGTCATCACGGAGGTCGACATCGCCGCACGAACCAGAGAGGCCGTCCGAGAGTCGGCAAAGCTACGGTCGCTCGGCCTCCACGCGCTTCGGCCCGGCGGTTCGACAATTCGCAACTATCTGTTCATGCACTCATTTACCATTTATGTCTAACGACATGTTCGTCTTGCAGCAATTGCGACGGGATAGCACGTCGCAACGGGCATCGTCATCACGGAGGGCGACGGACGAGCGACCGCGCTCTCCAGGACGACGGGGGCCCACTCCAGACAGCGGCGGTGACTCGCCGGACGAACCAGAGGGGCAGATGCCCTCGTATCTCCCGGGACAGGTGCAGACCAACCTATATGACCCGGACAGGTGGGTTGTGCCGACCTATCAAGGCATGACATCGCACGAGTACATGGGGGACTTCCCGTCGACATCCTCATTTCACCAGCCACATACCCCGGTATGCACTAAACGTGTGTATTTCATTATGAACAATTTTCGTACTTTCCATTGTCTAATTCAGTTGTACCATCTAAGCAGGACGTAGGCACCTCCTCCGATTGGGTGAGCTCTATGCTTTATGACCAGCCGTCGCAACTGTCTACAGAGTTGTACCCACCGCCGCCTCGGCCACACCCCTCGCACTACGATCTTCGCGATGCACCCCGCTCCCCTAGTAGGTTCACCTTCTCAGAGGATCATATGCGCCGTACGAGGCGGCGACGACGAGATGATGAATGAATTTTTTAAATTGTGCTTTTGTAATATTTGTGATGTTTTTCAAGTGCTTCATGGTTTGATGTTCAAAGATGGTTTCCAGTATAAAAGGGTTGCTCTAAGTTCTTTGATTTAGTACGGCATACAACCAACTGAGAGATGACAACACGGGGTAGCGGGAGAAGACATAGCTTGACGACAAATTTTTTTGCCTTCTGATAACAACTCCACGTACATAACAACCAATTCATCACATGCTTAACAACGTTGCACAAAATATGAAGGTCACAGAATTTATGGAAAGTTCTACACCCAAAACATCAACACAACAGTCCTACTGGCACAGCATCAACACATTCGGTACCGTCGTGGCCTACATGCCAAACGAGCCTCGTGGCACCCACATGGAGAACTGCTGAGGGGGCCGCCTCGGACGGGGCTGGCCATCGTGGTAGTGGCACGCACATATGCAGCTCGGGTTCGCGCAGCAACATGTGGGATCATAAGAGCTTCCTATGTTGACAACCTCCTCGTTTCCCCTCTCGCGTTGCATCTGTTGGCGGAGCTCATTGTTCTCCTCATTGAGAGTCTCCATTCGGTACTCCAAGTCCATTATTCGGTCCCATAAAGTACCCACATAACGGTCAATATACCGTTCATGAGGAGGGTCGATCCAGCGGGAGAAGTCGCATTTCGCCATCTGCGAAAAATGACAGTAAACATGGAGGGTCCATAAGCAATAAAAAAAGTACTATTAGTAATTTGTACCCCGGAGCGTGGGCATCGGAAGAAACGGCGCCCGCCATCGTTCGGCCCTTCCAAGACCTGCACGACCACGTACTCATTGTGTCTGCATTTCGGCCACGCTGGTTGCGCACGCCGGCTTGGTAGCAAGCGGTACTGTGGTCCGAACATCTCCCTCCTTTCCAAGGGAAGGTCTTCCTTCGGTGACCCATATCCGACTGGCCCCTCATCTTCCGCCATGGTATGTTCTTTGTTCGATTTACAGGGTTTTCTGGCTACAACTTCATGGGACCTCTACCGTGCTATTTATATCGAATGGCGGGACAAAAGATGGCTGCTTTGCCCAGAGACAAGACAAAAGCGCTCAGCTTTACTCGGTGAGATGACAACACATGCCAGCTTTACGCAGTGATATGACAAATCGGGGCAGCTTTGCTCAGTGAGATGACAACACATGCCAGCTAAACTGCCTACATAAAGACTACGATCTGAAAAGCCTTCATACGAACATTTGTTGCTACTCTGAAAAGCCTACATAGGAACATTTATTGCTACTCTGAAAAGCCTATCGCTACAGAAACCAACAAAATGGGGGCGTAGGCTGTGGCCTTTACAGTGAGTGTTCACGTCATAGGCATGTATCCTTTCCAGTGAGTTTTCATGTCACCTTTCCTTGTTGTTTCATAAATACAGGATACAGGCTCTGAAAAGCCTACATAGGGACATTTCCATGGACTATGCCCACTGCACCAGATAACATGCCTACATAAAGGCCTCCTATGTCTTCCATACCACATCTCCTCCTCAAGCCTTCACAATACTACTACACAACAATGTCTTCCTGGAGGTCCGACCCATTTGGAGTGCCGGAGTGGCATGAGCGCCCCAAGTGCCGCTGCGGCTTTAGGACGATGTTGGGAGTCTGGACGGATCAAGAAGAGCGAGCCAAATACGGCCGTAGGTTCTTCAAGTGTCCAAATCTGGATGACGATTTCATGGTAACGACGACAACTAAATCATTTGTTTCTCGTTGTCGTTTTTCAACTTGATCCATGACATCTACCATGCCACACATAGGCTTGCAGGTTCATCGAATGGGTGGATCGGGTGTCGCCGACATGGCCACATAACCAGGCAGTGGAGGTGGAAAACAAAGGACAATACTTTGTCAAGATGACTCAGGCTCGCGAGGTGGAACGACAGCTGCGGCGTGAGCAAGAGCGCCGCGTGAGGGTGGACCAAATCCGTCTGAAGGGCAAGGAGGATGAGCTGCAAAGGAGGCGGGAGCAGCTAAGTCTGCGTGAAGCAGCCATCAAGCGTCAAGAGGAAGAGCTTCAAGCTCGGGAGGCAGCTCTCAAGTCCAAGAATGACAGGAAAAAGGATGCAGCGGAGCCATCTTCAAGGCGCGATAAAAAGGGGAAACAACCACGCTACACCCAGTAGACAAAATGTTACGAGCAGTTGGGTGGGTTAGTCGCATATCATGCTATATGTTATGCATGTAATAAAATTGTACGCAGCATGTTATGAAGTTTATTTCTATTCACATAAGGTTATTATCTCGTGTGTTCGCATTGAATGATTCAGATAGCAAGTCATTTAACAATATTAACATACTCTTGGTAGCAACACGAACAACTCATACATTTCACGTACATGACATGTAGCAAGTAGTACAACCACCAACACACCAACGAACACAAGAACTAAAATACAACACAACCGTACATAAAACATTATCAAAAGAGCTTGACGACAAGATAGCATAAAACATTGCGAACATACACGAGGATAACCTCCAGCACTACAACTTGAGGATAACAATAAACACAAGAAACAAAATAGCACACAACATTAAATTTATCTTCCACTCTAGTCTGTCGAAACGATGCTGCATCCCGACGGGGTCGCAACCCCCCACGACAACTCTCTCACGGCGAACACTTTCATTCCTATTTCCCATTTCATCCTCCCACACCCAGAATCGGCAACCACCATGAGTTTCCTGCGATTCCATGACAAGAAGATTTTTAAACATACCACCACGATTTGAATGAACCCGAAACAATATGACTCACCGAGTGATTGGGGCACTTGTAGTAGTGTCGCCCGGGATTCTTGGCCGTCTGTGATGTCCTACGTCTAACCACCAAGTTGCAATTTGGGCACATCACCGTGGGTGCCCATGAAGACGTGCTGAGCTGACTCATTGCCTAGTCTTGGGGAGTGAGCACGAAATAAAACTACACAGATTGTGAACAACTTACTCAGGAGGTGACTGATAACATGGCCAGGGAGTATGTGAGGGATGGCTCCGTTTTATAGGCTGTGTGGGGGGTAGCCTCACGCACAAAGACCACAGACAACACAAATCTTGACCCCACACCATGCTCAGTGAGGAGACAAAACATGACAGCTTTGCTCAGTGACATGACAAAAGAGGTCAGCTTTTGCTCAGTGACATGACAAAAGAGGTCAGCTTTTGCTCAGTGACATGACAAAAGAGGTCAGCTTTTGCTCAGTGACTAGACAAAACAAGTCAGCTTTTGCTCAGTGACTAGACAAAACGGGCTGCTGTTGAGCTACCGCCTACCGAGCTGCTTGATGACTCTGCCTAGGCCATTACGACATATACATATTAGGCTAATACTTTAACTTGGCAGAATGACGTGTGGTACAATTTTCTACGTACACGTAAGAGAGTGAATGCACAAATTCCTGCAGGTCTTTAGGGGAGGAGCCTATCTCATCAAATGCATACAGGGACAGATGTACCTAATATTGACAATGAAATAAATTTTAATATTGGATCAAATAACACCTCTTACCGAATGAGGCCATCATCTTCGGTTCCCCGTGGCTTGAATAAGGAGAACATCATTTCTAGCTTGGGTGACTGGGTGTGCACTGATGCTCTGTATTTAGAGATAAGAGGCCATTGGCGAGAGCTAAACACCTAAACAATGCCAAAAGGCATGAGTATAGCCAATTCGTGATTACTAAAGAGAGCAGTTGTCCTCAGTGGGATGCCAAAAGATGCCAGCTTTGGGCAGTGACATTACTAAACAGAGCAGTTGTCCTTAGTCAAATGACAAAAAGAGTCCAGCTTTGCTCAGTGAGATGACAAAACATGGCAGCTGTGCTCAGAGACATGATAAAACGGGCCAGCTTTGCTCAGTGAGATGACAACACATGCCAGCTTTGCGCAGTGACATGATAAAACGGGGCAGCTTTCCTCAGAGACATGACAAAACGAGGCAGCTTTGCTCAGTGAGATGACAACAGATGCCAGCTTTGCGCAGTGACATGATAAAACGGGGCAGCTTTGCTCAGTGATATGACAAAACAGGTCAGCTTTGCTCAGTGGGATGACAAAAGATGCCAGCTTTGGGCAGGGACAGTACTAAAGAGGGCAGCTGTGCTCAGTGACATGACAACAAGAGGTCAGCTTTGCTCAGTGGGATGACAAAAGATGCCAGCTTTGGGCAGTGCCATAACTCCCATCTTTACTCACTACTACGACCACGCGGACCAACTTTACACGTACGAGTAGAGACAAAACGGCCCCTATAAATTGGTATGCATTCCATTTCCCAGCGAACATTGCACATCCAAACCCCATACTCCATCGCGCTTCCCTCACCCAACCGGGATGGACAAAGGCAAGAAGAAGCAATGGGACAAGATGGTGAAGGATTGGGAGGAGACCCGTGACATAGCACGGTCAGCTGCAGCCCGCGATGCCGTCCGCGATGAGAAAATAAGGGCGATACAGGCCCGGGTAGAACAAGCCCATCGTGCTACGATGAAAGGTCCCCCCCCAGAGCGCCCGCGTAGCAACAACCCCATCCCGGACGTCCCCACCGAGCGTTCGCCACAACTACCACCTGAGGGGGAGACACCTCCCCTTTGTTGGTGCGGGGACGTGTGCAAGTTCTTCAAGTCTAAGCACCGCATCAGTCTAGGTATGCGGTACTGGGGTTGCGCAAACTACTCCAGTGACTACCCCAACCGCCGTTTTGACACCGCAACCTATCGGCAGCCGGTAACGACCACATGCACCATTTTCCCCTACCTTTTCTCCTTCACAACACGCACTAACAATATCTCTCTTTTATTTACAGTCTCCGGAGCCCCTATGTGCCTACCGCAAATGGATCGATCTTGAGATCCACCCTGAGGACCAATGGACCCTCGACTTCGAGGAGTGGAATGTCACAAAGGAGAAGGAGTTGCTGGAGGAGGAGCGCCGCAAGCACGAGCACACCCTGCGTATACAGCGCGAGACGCAAGCTCATCTTGAAGCGTGCACGCGTAGGGATCGGGAGGCTCGCGAGATGGAGCGCGAGAGAAAGAGGGAAATTGCGGCTAAGGCAAAAGAGGCCGCGGAGGAGTTCAACGCCGAGCGGGCAAGGAGGGGAAAGTGGCCCCGGTCCACACAGTAGGTCGTACGAGCAGTTGGGTGGGTTAGTCGCATATCATGCTATATGTTATGCATGTAATAAAAATCTACGCGGCATATTATTCCCAACTGTATTATGAAATTTAATATCTAGTATTTTCGCATTCCATGATTCACGTAGCACCTCATTTAACAATATTAAATGTACCGAAATTTATGTATCGCATTCCATGTTACTCACCTTCAAAATATCACTTACCACTTTATGTATCGACCGTTCTACGGTCAATCTTTCCTACAAAAAATTTACCAAAATTTTTTATGCATCTACAACTTACAATGAACATAATCTTTTATTACAACTTTATCTGATTTTTATCCAGTTTATAACTACAAAATTGCCAAAACTGAAAACAATCACGGAGATTGCAAACCCTAAAAACACAGCAAACCTTAAAAGTCACTTACCACTATTTGTATCGATCATTCTACGGTCAATTGTTCCTAAAAAAAATTTACCAAAATTTTATTGGCATCTACAAGTTATAATGAATATAAACTTTTATTACTACTTGGTCAGATTCTTTCCGAATTTACATTTACAAAATTGACAAAACATACAAATAACATGGTCATTGCAAACCTAAAAACCATACGAAACCCTAAATATCACTTACCACTTTACGAAACGATCGTTCTATGATTAATCGTTTTTAAAAAATATTTATCCAAATTTTTTTTACATCTGCAACTAACAATGAACAAAAATTATTATTGCAATTTTATCTATTTTTTTCTCAGTTTATAACTACAAAATTGCGAAACTATACAAATATTCACGAGTATTGCAGTCGGGGACATGCGGTCGGGGGAGCAAACGCGCGCTCGTGCGACCGCGGGACCGGGGACGCGCGCTGGCGGGGCGGGACGCGCGCTGGCTGGGCGGGACGCGCGCTGGCGGGCGCTGCACGCGCGGTCGGCGCGGGGGACGCGCGCTGGCGCGAGGCGGTCGCGCGCTCGGCGCGTGATCGCGCGGTCGGGCGCGGCGCCAGGCCGGTCGTGCGGTCGCTGACCGCACGACCGGATGAACAGTGTCCACGTGGCAGCCTCCCGTGAACGCGCGCTCAAATGGGGTCCATTTTTGGAATTTTTTGCTTTGGGGGGCCAAAAATGGAATTTCGGTGGGCTATGGGTCCAACAGTGTCCAAATTTCTTCAATCTCGACTGTGCGGCTGCAGCTAGCCATAGCATAGCTGTAGTCATGAAAAACCACTTTTTGCTTGTCATTACCTGCAAGGCTGTTTCGGTCAGCAAATAGCATATCTGCTTCTGCCTCGATCCCAATTGTCCCGCTGCTGCCAGCATCTCTGTTCTCATCTCGACAAACCTGCGCACTCTCCGGGAAAATCACTTCCTTGTCATTGATGCAAAGGGTGATCCGGTTGGGATGCTCCTTGGCTTCTCTCCTCACGACGGCAACCGTCGCAGTGATGCCCCGACTGTCACTTTTATACCATGGGGAGCATCGGAAGACGACCTTCTCGAGGCTCCGGAGGTGCATGATGCCCACAGGATCTTCGCTTGCCGGGCCATCGTAGAACTTGAACGCAGGAAGTTTCAGCTTCGGCATCGCCCCTGGCCCGAAGGTTACCCGTGGCACACGGGAATCAACGCAGAAGCTCTCAAGCCTTGCGAACCCTTCTTCACCGCTGATGGGGATCGCCTTTCTTGGGAGGACTTCAAACCTTACCACCAGAGTCTGCAGGTTGGGCTATTAGGTCTAGGTTTTAGGATCTTCTAGGTTAGATCTAGTGGGATCTTTTCTCTAGGGTTCGAGTTCTTGAGAGATACACTGAGAGGGATTGGGGTACTAACCGTCGGACGACGTGGAGGAGGAGGAGGCCATCTCAGGTTCGGCGGTGAAGATCTGCGCACGGGCAGCGACGGTCGGGGAAGAGGTGCTGGGCTCCTCTGCGGCGTGTCCCGGGCGGCGGCGTCTCCCTGGCGGCGGTGAACTGCGGCGGTGGCGCTTCCCGTCGGCTCAGCGCCCCCTCAACAGATCGGGTCTTAGGGTTTGTCGGTGGGGTGACGGCGGCGCGGTCAACCTCGTGATGCGTGCCGCCCGGCCCCCACCTCTGTATTTATAGCGCTGGCGACAGGGGCCCACCAGCCAGAACGGGCTGGGCGCCCCCGATCAGGGCGCGGTCAAGGGATGGGCTTTGGCCGTTGGGCCAAAGCCCTGAGATCATTCTAACATTCTCCCCCTTGATCTCAATCTATACTTTATCTTTAATTACTTTTTACTTTACACATTCCATCACAGATTAGTGCATAGAACATGTCTCATCGTCACGGTCAATCGCCGATAGATTCAACAGTTACAATACACCTCTCTGTTCTGAAACAGTTACTTTAATCTTTGGGCCATCTTTTAGTCCAGGAATCATAGGCTTTCCCTTAAACCCATGCCGGCTACATGTTCTCTGAACACGTTGGGTGGTAAGCCTTTTGTAAGCGGATCCGCTAACATCTTTGCGGTACTTATATGCTCTAGACTTATAATTTGATCCCGAACTTTATCTTTCACAACATAATACTTTATGTCAATGTGTTTGGCAGCACCACTTGACTTATTGTTGTGGGCATACGTTACTGCGGGTTCGTTATCGCAGTACAACTTAAGTGGTCTATTGATGTCGTCAACCACTTTTAAACCGGGTATGAACTTCTTTAGCCAGTTCACCTGCCCCGTGGCCTCATAACATGCTACAAACTCGGCATACATTGTGGACGATGTAGTGACGGTTTGCTTTGAGCTTTTCCACGATATAGCTCCTCCAGCGAGAGTGAATACATATCCGGATGTAGACTTTCTATCATCTCCCGCAAAATCAGAATCTGTATACCCCACTATATGGAGTAAATCTGATCTTCTGTATGTCATCATGAGGCCTTTTGTTCCTTGCAAATAACGCAAGACTTTCTTTATCAATTTCCAATGTTCTATTCCAGGATTGCTCTGGAATCTGCCAAGTAACCCGGTAACAAATGCTAAGTCAGGGCGTGTGCACACTTGAGCATACTGTAAGCTTCCGACAGCTGAAGCATATGGAACCGCTTTCATTTAATCGATCTCATACTGGTTCCTGGGGCATTGAAAATCCCCATATCTGTCGCCCTTGACTATAGGTGCAGGTGAAGGACTACTTTTATGCATACCAAATTTCTTTAAGACTTTCTCTATGTATGCCTTTTGTGACAGTCCCAATATCCCCTTGTTTCTATCCCGGTGAATTTCGATCCCTAGAACGAACGAAGCTTCACCAAGATCTTTCATATCAAAGTTTGAGGACAGGCACTGGTCTTTGTCTCCAGTAGCAGACTAACATCACTACTAGCTAGTAGGATATCATCCACATACAGGATTAGGAAGATAAACTTCCCATCTTTAAACTTTGCATAAACACAGTTGTCCTCAACATTCTCTTTAAACCCAAATTTTCTTATTGTACTGTCAAACTTCAAGTACCACTGTCTTGAAGCTTGCTTTAACCCATAAATCGATTTCTTTAGGCGGCATCCCATTCTCTCATTTCCTTCCACAACAAAACCTTTCGGTTGTGCCATGTAAACATTTTCCTCCAAATCCCCATTAAGAAATGTCGTCTTTACATCCATCTGATGTAACTCTAAATCATAATGTGCTACTAATGCCATTATGATTCTGAAGGAATCTTTACATGAGACTGGAGAAAATGTCTCATTGTAATCAATCCCTTCTCTTTGCGTAAAGCCTTTTGCCACAAGTCGCGCTTTATGTCTTTCTACATTCCCTTGGGAGTCATGTTTAGTCTTGTAGACCCATTTACAGCCTACTGTTTTGGCTCCTTTAGGAATAATTTCCAAGTCCCAGACTTTATTAGTCTTCATGGACCTCATCTCCTCTTCCATGGCCTCAAGCCATTTTGAGGAATTTTCGCTTCTCATGGCTTCTTCAAATGAGGTGGGATCATCCTCCATTTGAAATTCCTCTGTATGATAAATCTGATAATCATCAGAAATAGCTGATCTTCTTACTCTTTGAGATCTCCTCGGGGCCTCCTCATTTGGTACATCTACTATTTGAGGCTGCTGTTGCTCCCCCTCATCTGTGGCAATAGGTTCTATATGATCCTGAAGAACAGGTTCCTCATTCTCATTCATTGTTGCCACGGGAGGAACAATAACAGGTGCTGGCACCACAGTGTCTTGCACCGTCGGTGCAGCGACAGCAGGTAGTGTGAAGAATGGCTCTTGAATCATCGGAGTGGGCGCAAACACCCGCTTCTCTTCAAGGTCAATCTCTCGAGCTACCATGCTCCCCCTCATCATTTCATCCTCTAAGAAGACAGCATGTCTCGTTTCTACAAACTTTGTGTATCTGTCTGGACAGTAGAAACGATAACCTTTTGACTTTTCAGGGTAGCCAATGAAATGGCAACTTACTGTTTTGGGATCAAGTTTCCCAAGGTTTGGGTTAAATACTTTAGCCTCAGCAGGACTCCCCCACACACGTAAGTGGTTTAATGAGGGAACTCTTCCTGTCCACAACTCGTACGGTGTTTTGGGCACCGACTTACTAGGCACTCTGTTGAGAATATGAATGGCGGTTTTCAACGCCTCCATCCACAAACTCAATGGGAGTGTGGAGTAGCTCATCATACTTCGCACCATATCCATCAGGGTACGGTTGCGTCTTTCAGCTACTCCATTTTGCTGAGGTTCGCCCGGCATAGAATACTGGGCTACTATTCCATTTTCCTGTAAAAACCTCGCAAAAGGTCCAGGAACTTGTCCATAAGGGGTATGTCGACCGTAGTACTCCCCCCCACGATCAGATCGGACTATCTTAATCTTTAAATCGTGTTGGTTTTCAATTTCAGCCTTAAATATCTTGAATTTATCCAAGGCTTCATTTCTTTCTTTAATTGGATAAATATATCCATAACGGGAGTAATCATCTGTGAATGTTATGAACGAGTCATATCCATCCACACTTTTCACAGGAAAAGGACCACAAATATCTGTGTGAATAATTTGTAGAACTCCTGTGCTTCTTTTAGCGTCTTTTTTAATTTTCTTTACATATTTTCCTTTAATGCATTCTCTGCATTGTTCTAAGTCTGAGAACTCTAATGGAGGAAGAATATCATTCTTTACTAGTCTTTCTATTCTCCTCCTCGAAATATGGCCTAAACGATAGTGCCATAATTTCGACGACTCATCTAGAGTTCTCTTTCGTTTTCTGTTTACATTCGTAGACGAGGATTCAATCACTTTCTCGCACGCAACGTTCTCATTATCGCATACGACATTCACATCATCACACAATGATAACAAATAAAGCTCATTCTGTAATATGGCAATACCAACACATTCATTATTAAACATTATTTCGCACTTGCCATTTCCAAAATTGCAATCATAACCATCTTTGTCCAAATTTGACACACTAATCAAATTCCTCTGTAAAGAGGGTACAAAAAGGACATCTCTAAGTAAAAGAGTAGAGCCATTAGCTAATTCTAATGAAAGATCGCCAACGGCTTCCACTTCAGCTTCGACTCCATTTGCAACTTTAATGCATCTTTCTTTTCTTTGCGTAGTCCTCGTCGA
The DNA here is from genome assembly GCA_017311315.1 of Dendrocalamus latiflorus. Lineage (NCBI taxonomy): Eukaryota > Viridiplantae > Streptophyta > Magnoliopsida > Poales > Poaceae > Dendrocalamus > Dendrocalamus latiflorus. Next base: position 51,372,097 of record CM029641.1, read on the forward strand.
ACGGAATCCCTGTAATGAATTAGCAACATGAACAGTTACTCCTGAATCAATCCACCAAGTGGATTTCGAATATTTCACATACAGGCATTCATTAATAAAGGTAATAATGTTCTCACCTTTCTTAGCCATTATCATCTTTAAGTAGTCAGGACAATCCTTCTTGTAGTGTCCCGTCTTCTTGCAGTGAAGGCACTGGTCTTTGTCTACAGCAAATTTGTTCTGTTGAGGCTGATGTACATGGGTTTTGCCCTTGTTCTTTGAGAAGGGGTTACTGTTGTAATTCTTTTTCTTGTTTTCCCTCACAAAGTTGATAGCACCACCATGTGAGGATTTGATTCTTTCCTCCTCTTGCACGCACATGGCTATGCACTTTTCCATGTCCCATTTTTCGGGCTGCATATTATAGTTGACAACAAAGGTGTCAAACTCTTTTGGCAAAGAAGCAAAAACCAAATGAATAAGGAACTCATCCTTGAGAGCCAAATCCATCGGTTTCAGTTTAGATGCCAAGTTGCTCATTCTAAGAATGTGCTCTCTTATGCCATTGCCACCGCCAGAATACCTCTCTGTTACCAGCTGCTTAATCAGCTGTGTAGCATAAGTCTTTGAAGAGCCAGTGAACTGACTCTTTATTTTATCGAGATATTCAGTGACAGTGTCACACTCTGCAATTGAGCCCAAAATAGCAGGCTCAATTGTGTTCTTTATCACAGCCATACATTTCTTGTTGGCTGTGGTCCATTTCTTATGATCAAGGTCATAAGACATCTGTAAGGGAGCATGATCCCTCTGTCTTTTCTGCCATGCAGTGTCATCCTCATTCTGTTCCCTCACTGGCGCCAAAGGCTCAGTGGGACGTGCTGTAGTGAGGACCCAGTCCACCTCAGCCAAGATAAAAGCTAAGTCTAGCTTTTTCTTCCACTCTCCATAATTATCACCTTTGAGAGTGGGGATTTCTCTAATACAACTCATCAAGTTGTATCCTCCTGAAAAATATTTCAAATACAGTGAGAACGTAACATCAAAATCATATGCCTTATTTCCAACGTTGGTCAAAAATACGACATACAATTTAAAAACAATTCTATCATACATTAAATCTACATCACCGTTGGGCAGAAATAGAAATAATGCATGAAATCAACATTAAAAATTTATAATACTGATATTAACAACGTTGGTCAGAAAATAACAGTATCATAAATCTCTGGGAATTTTAATCTATTTTTCCAAAATTAAATTCTCCCGTTGGTTCGAATTTAATAATGAAAAACAATCAATATTAACTTTTGCAGCGGAAACTGTAATTATTCTAAAAATAATTCAATATTCAGAAGCATTATACTGTAAACATCAATCTCTGGAAAAATTAACACGTTGGTGAAAAAAAAAATTTATAGAGATTTTTGATGAAATTTCAATCAAATTCATCAAAAAAATACTTCTGAAAAATAATTAAACATCAATTTCGGGTTTTACTGTGCATTCGGCCATTTCGGCCTGCTCGGCCTGGCCCACGGCCCACGGCGGCCTGACCGCGCAGCCTCACGCTCGCGGCCCGCTCGGCCGGCCTCTCTCGCGCGCCTCACGCGCCCACGCGCGCGCGGACGCCATCAGCGCCGCGGCCCAACTCGCTCTCAGCCGTTGGATTCGCATCCAACGGCTGCAAACCCGCACAGCCGCGCGCGCGCGCGACGCGCTGCCCCGCGCTTCGGCCGCAACCTGGGCCTGGGCCGGGAAAGCGCTCGCCCGCCTGGGCCGAATCTCGCCCGCGCCGCGCCGCGCGATCTGATCCGTCCAACACAATCCGACGGCTCAGCGGGGTTTGCGCCCGATCAAAACCTGCGCGGCGGACGCTCCCCGAACCCTAAACACTTCTCTCCTCTCCCTCTCCTCTCGCGCCCGAGCGACCGCGAAGCGGCGGCGGCGGCGACTACGTGCACGCCGCCGGAGAAGAAGAAGAAGAGTCGGCGCCGCCGCGGGCCCTCTCGCCGGCGTGCGCGCTCCCCCGAGAGGGAGCGCGCCGCCGTCGAGCGGCTCCGTGTCGGCGCCCCTGTCCCGCGCGTCGACGGCGGCCGCACGTGGAGCGCCGGCGAGCCCACGGCTCGGCCGGTCTCCCGCACGCCAGCGACGACGACGGTGGTCCGGTAAGTCCGGTCTTTTCAGATCTAGGGTTAGGGTTTAGCCCCAGTTCCCCTCTCTTTTCTTTTCTGTTTTCTAGGGTTCGGGGGGGTTTCTTTCTTCGCTTTTCTTCCCCGCACGCCGGTCAACCGACGGCGATCTCATTCCCCTTCTAGATCTACACCTAGATCTGCTCTGATACCATTATTAGGTCTAGGTTTTAGGATCTTCTAGGTTAGATCTAGTGGGATCTTTTCTCTAGGGTTCGAGTTCTTGAGAGATACACTGAGAGGGATTGGGGTACTAACCGTCGGACGACGTGGAGGAGGAGGAGGCCATCTCAGGTTCGGCGGTGAAGATCTGCGCACGGGCAGCGACGGTCGGGGAAGAGGTGCTGGGCTCCTCTGCGGCGTGTCCCGGGCGGCGGCGTCTCCCTGGCGGCGGTGAACTGCGGCGGTGGCGCTTCCCGTCGGCTCAGCGCCCCCTCAACAGATCGGGTCTTAGGGTTTGTCGGTGGGGTGACGGCGGCGCGGTCAACCTCGTGATGCGTGCCGCCCGGCCCCCACCTCTGTATTTATAGCGCTGGCGACAGGGGCCCACCAGCCAGAACGGGCTGGGCGCCCCCGATCAGGGCGCGGTCAAGGGATGGGCTTTGGCCGTTGGGCCAAAGCCCTGAGATCATTCTAACATGGGCATCTCCTTCCCAAGAAACTTGACGTCATCCTCTCCAAGTTTGCAGAGCCTGATATCCAAGGAGGAGAGAACCTTGAAGTATTCTTTGATCAGTGGCGGAATACGCATGTGTCTGCCGGGGACCTTGAATACCCCAACAAGTGGAGGCACCGTGCCCAAACCGAAACGATCAAACACCATGATGGACAGGACTTTGGAATACCGTTCTTCAGAGCTTGGCAGATGCCCTCAGGCAACGTGACACCTTGGCGGGAATCCTTGTCACCAGCAAGCACACGCACCGATTTTGAAATCTGACCAGCTTCCCACGGTAGCTCTCGGACCTTTGTGTCCCCTACGTCCAGAGTCTCCAGATGCTGCAGTCCCCCGGTTTGCGGTGGAAGCTTGCTGATTGGCGTGCCCTTGAGACCAAGGTACCTCAGCCATTGCAGTCCACATATGTCCACCAGATGATCGTTCTCTAGATCGTTAACGTCTTCAAGCTCCAGCGCTCGCAGGCGTTCAAAACGCATGAAGGGGACTGTGCTTGCGTCATCAAAAACAACGAGGGAGCGAGTACTGAGATAGTTCCATTCCTGACAAGTCCACCGAATGCCCGGGTTGGAGAGATAGCCGACGAATTCGTCTGGTACATGATGATGAAATATCAGAGCAAAAACCCAAACAAGTAACAAAATTATCCTCTTGAGATTTGCATCTAAGGAAGGCCAGCATCACGGGGTGGATTTCATATTTGCCGCCTCCTACCGGCTTAATCCATTCCCTATCGACAAGCTCGACAAAGCAAGCTTGTGCTGCTTTCTCTTTCTTTGTCAAACAATGTGCTGCTACCTCTTTATTCGTCAAACAATCTGCTGCTTCCTCTTCGCAAACAAATCCTTCAGTACTCCATCTCCTAACCAAACTATCCCTTTCAAATTTGTCACGCCAACGTTATATACTATAGTATAACAAGGAAAGTCCTCGGAGAGGAAGATCGTCGTAACCAAGGCATAAACTATTAAACTCTCTGCCAATGAAACCTTCTAGTGAAACAACTATTATATAACAACAATAAGTAAGCAATTACGCTATTTCATTTCCCCTGTAAGATTATAGGGGTAGGAGTGTCCTTTCTAGATTAGTTATTATGAGGATGTCCCTATCTAGGCTTTTGTTTACAGGGGCATATATGTCATTTCCCTATTACGTAGGCAGCCTAGATGGGCTTTTGGCGTGGTGGGCTGTGTGGGCCAAGGCGGGGGCCTTCCCCCAACAGTAGGCTTTAATCTTCATATATCTCCATCCAAACAATTTACATATATCTAGTGAGGCCACTCGATGTCAAGTTTAATCTTCATATGTCAATTTTAGCAGGTAATGTAACCGGAAGTTTTCAGTGCACGGCGAGGATGGAGACCTCTGACGAAAAGAATCCAGTGCTGAGAAGGGCAATTGTTTTGAAGAATAGTCGTTTTGGATAGTTGAGTGTTGGTGTTGCTTTAGTTTTCAGTCATGTTGTTGTCCATTAGGATGAGCTCCTGTGGAAAACTCTGTTGTGCTGCTGCGTCTCCTAGTCTGTCTAAAAGGGGTTAGGTGCCGTTGGAGTTATCTATGTCCTTGTTTTTTCTGCAAGTACTCTGTAATGAACAAGTTCGGGTGGTTTCTGATAAAGAAATTGGAAGGTTTCCCCTTCTGAGTAAAAAATAAAAATAAAAAGTTTATGGACAACATCCAAGAACTTGATAATAATCAGGACACGATAATGCAGCTGGAAAGGTAGAGGTAGTTGATACATATGAAAGTGCCTTCCGTTACTTAGTTCTCCACTCAAGGTTCATATCGAGAACTTCGAATTACACGTCTTGTTTTTACCTTATATTCCCTGAAAGCAGAATAGATAATTTTTGCATACTGCTACCTCCGACCTCATTCAGGTTCATACTTAACGCTATTAATGAACCTTTGCTTCATCAGAAAATACCATGATGGCCTTAAGTTGGGAGAGAAATGTCAACATTTCAAAGCAATATTGCCATACTCATGACTGACTATAATTTTGATGTACTCTGGAGGCTGGACTCGTACTAACCTACACCTACTCCTGATGAAACCATCTAGTGAAACAACTATTATATAACAACAACGAGTAATCAATTACTATCTTTCCAATTACTATCTTTCATTTCCCCTGTAAGATAACTTTTTTCATGTGCTGTTTGGAAATAATAATAATAATAATAATAATAATAATACGAAAGGTACATACCAGCACTTTGTCTCGATCAGTCCCATGATAGCATGCCATGGTGAGTTAGCATGGTACAATGGCGACAGAGAACGTTTTAAGGTGGAGTACTACTAGGCAAAGGCGCTACCAAAATTGGAAGCATGCATCGTAGGAAATTGAATAACAGTATGATGTTGCCTGTTGCTTAATTATCTGGTGGAAACAAATCACAACCTTTTAGTTTGTGCCATTAAGTGCAAAGCATTCTAGATTGTACCAATTAGGTCCCTGCCTGCCTTGTATTTCTCCTGAAGACTCACTTTCTACAATTTACATTTTTTTGGAAGAATCTCTACAAGTTACAGATGAAACCAAATTGAACAACTAAGCAAATTGGATTGGTATTTAAGCTCAAATTGGAGCTTGATAAGGAGCTAAATTACATGACTACATAAGTTTGAGTTCAATTTTATTTAGGCATTCTTGTTGACAAATTCGTGGCGCTGGTTGGGATGAACTGAAAGCGCACGTCACGCCATGTGCCGGTTGGGCCATTGCCCGTAGCCTACCACGGTGACGGCATGATTCAGATGGGTTCCACACGTGCCATTGTAAAATGTATTTCTCGAAAGAAAACTAACAACTGAACAAAATTGAGTTCCCCCATTGTTTCCAACGAAATGAAAATGAAAGAAACATAAGTGACTAGTGAGGTTTGCACAAAGTGATAACGTAAGTCACGGATAAAACATAAGCACAGAGACGGATAAAGAGCAAAAGAGAGAGAAATTACATATTCCAGTGAGATCAATCCCAGCTTATGTAGAACATCCAAGAATAATGAGAAACAACAATTCAATAATACAAGTGTAAAAGTAAATGTGACATCTTGCCCATGTTGGTCCGTATGTGTGTGTGCACATGAGAGTGTGGGTTAGTCTCATCTTACGGGCTTAGCTTGAGAAGCACTTACATATAAGCCTAGGAATTCCAATGGTAATACCCCCGGTTAATCGTTTTGCGCGAAGCGGGCATGAAAGTGCAAACGGGTTGCTATGTGTGCGTGGTCTGTCCAGAATGAGGTTAGACCTAAGCCGATTTAGACCCTAGTGCGTTACAACAAAGGTATTTGATATGAAAATGCCCTCGATCGGTTATAACAACGCTCAAAGTTCATGCCAATCAGCATATTATGGTACATAGCGTCGTGAAATATATGGATACTTCTTACATGCTGCTATTTCCTACCTCACTCAGGTTCATACTCACGCTATTACCAACCTTGGTTTCATCATAAAATACTGTGGTGGATTATAATATTATTTTTATATATTCAATCTCAATATTTATAGAGATACCGATAATCAAAGTTTGAAGTGTCGCTACACGTATTCCAAAATAACACTTCGTGGTGGGAGGGAGTAGCACGACAAGACGACCACTACTAAACCGTTTGCTCAAATTATATGGATTGTACACAACAATTTTCACAGCAAACACATAGTAATATCATGGATGGCACAAATAGCTGTCAAACAACAAATACAGTAGAGCATCGTTAAGTGCATAACAAGACCAAAAAATTATTATCAGTCACCAACACATGCATAATCTATATATATCAATTTGCCGCGCCAGTTTTTTTATTAAAAACCTCTTCTATTTTTGTGAAATTGTGTGCAGGTCCTCGGTTTTGCAGAAAGACCCCTAGCACATTAGTTTTTTGTAAAACAACCCTCTGCTCTTTCGAAATTACATAGTTGTCCTCGATTTTTTCACAGAGACCCTTCTTTTGCTGGATAAAACCCTACGATTTTCCCAAAATTACTCATGAGTCCTTGGTTTTATGTGAAAAAACATTCGCTTTCTCCAGAATTACGTATAAGTCTTTTGATTTTTCAAAGAAACCTTTCTTACAAATTATCGGTTCTTTTACGTCGATCCATGTGGTAAATAGCGCGACATGGCACCGCGCTTCTGCTGCTAGTATACATGAATCCTGCTGGGATTCCGGCAAAAGTGCGCGCCACCTCATCTGTTAATTTTCAGCCACCCGATTTCTCCATAAGCCAAACAAGATCCGTCGGATCGCACCTATCAAAATTTCTTCTTAGCCCTTCAAGAAACTTCAAATCTATTCTACTAACTCACAACCTTTACAATCAGGTCCTCCCTCAATTCCCTCCGCCGCCCCTCGACTGCTCAACTGCGGCGGCGCCGTGACCTTCCCCACAACTATCCCTCCACATTCCTCCTCTCTTGTCCACTCGCCTCCTCCCACCCAGTGCAGTCGTCGACTTCTTCTCCGCACGCGACGTCACCGCCTGTATCCAAGCCCCTTGCCGTCGCTTCCTCACACCGCCGCCGCCTCTCCCTCCCCGCCCCCCACCGCTCCCCGGTCGCGCCGCCTGTTTCCGCACGCCGCCGCCGCTGTCCCGTTAGCTGCTTCGGGCGCCGCAATCACCGATCGCCTCGGGCCACCCGCCGCCGTCCTCCCCGCACCCCTTTTTCCCACCCGACACAACCGCCGCCTGCTCCTCGTGCGTCGTTGCCGAGCCCCAATCGCCTGCCGCCCGGGTATTTGGCAGCCTCGGCATGGAGAGGAAAAGAGGTTGGTGTGGCAAGGTGGTGGCATGGGGAGTAGAAGGCGGCGGAGCAGGGAGGTTGCGGCGGCTGTGGTATGGCGAGGGAAAGGGAGGCGGCCGTGGCCGAGCCGCACGGAGTGCCCTTGTCTGATCCATCTGCGACAACCGCCTCAGTCCCCACCGCTCCACGTTGACGCCTCCTCCCCAGCGACCCGGCGCAAGAGCTTGGGCTTGTTTCAGTACGGGAGGGCTCGGTGATGGCTGGGAGGCAGTGGTTGTCGTGGGAGGTGGTTGACTGCACTCTGTGGAATAGAGGGCGGCTGTGGAGGAGTTTAGTAAGCCGAGGCTGGTGTTCACGGCCGATGCTAGAGCAGCGCAGGAGGCCATCTACGACCGCAAGGATGCCATTGAAATGTTATTCTTTTTTGTGTTCCAATTTGTTTGTGGCAGAATGTTAGGAACCAAGAACTGGATACAAGAATTATGTGCAAAACTAGATACAAAAAATTAGGAGTAGATTTGGGAATAGAATTGAGGAAGGATAGGTTGGAGCAATTTGGATGATATAGTTTTATATAGTAGCAGGCTGAATGGTTGGAACAAACTGAATGTAGGTTGTGCTGCTGTGGCTGGTCAATGAAGCATGGGAGATGTTTGACGGAGTGCCGGTGAGGAACCTGGTTTGTTGGACATGCTAATCCTTCACTTTGCTTTCTTGCTGCTGCAAAGGCACATTGATTTGAGCACAACAATTCTGGATGTTCGGGGTGTAGTATGTCATTGAAGTTTTAATCACCACAATGGGTCCCTTTTGCCAAAATTTGCTAATTCATGATTGCTAATTTGACACCTGTGCTTTGCAGGGCTTGAAAAAATTTCAGGGGAATTGCTTGTTAGTTATGCGACTGCAAAAAAATTGGATTATAATTGTTGAAATGAAGAGAAAATCAAGAACGAAGAAGGTAGAGGAGCTTATGCTACTTTTTGCACGAGCAAAGGTAGAATCTCCCCCTTTCCATTTGTCTGACATGACACTTATAAACTTTTCTGGTTTTGCATTGACAGTAGTGCAGTATTTGCTTTTCTCTAGTGAATCATCTACAGCTACCCAGGTGTTTTCTATATTTGATTCCTATACTTCTCATTTTGTTGGTGTTGAATTCTCCACATATCAGTAAATAATGATGCAGATCAAAGGAAAGAGGACATTAAAAGAGAGACATAGGTGCACAGGTGAGTCTTCATTCTGAATTTTTAATTAGTCTATAATACTTGAGAGCGTAAAAAAATAGTCCATTGCACAACTAATGATGCAGTTGAGCCCTTATGAAACCATTTACGTGTCCTATTTAGAGAGAGAAACACTATATTGCATAGATGGATAGTAAATGCTAAGTTGATCTGCAGTTTGTACTTTCTAGATGGATAGTAAATGCTAAGTTGATCTGCAGTTTGTACTTTCTTGTATGTTTCATGGCCTGTGGCTCTTGATTGTTTAGCAAGTCTCAGCAAAGTTCTATCTTCATATTATGTTTTCAAACTACAGTTTGTTGATGGATAGGTGAAGGATGCTCGCTATTTTTATTTTTAATTCCATTCCAAATCTATTATTAGAAAGCTAATTTTCAAGGCTTTATTGATCCAATTAAAGTAAACAGCATACACATACCAATGATATATAGATAAAAATCTTTTTTGACCTAACTTCTTGCCGGTTTCACATTGCCAACCATGGGCGTTTTTTTTTTTGAGTCGGTCTCGAGCTGGGCTACCTCAGATCCTGCTATCGTCGTCCCACCTCGTGTACTCAACTTTGGTTGATGTATTTCTTTCTGCACCAATTAGCCGTGTATGAAGATTTAACTGAAGTTGGTCTTATTCATTTTTTTATTTTTGGTGCTGGCTGCTTGATTGCAAAGCTCAACATATCCGATGTGCAGGAAATTTCGATGTTATGTAAATACCTTGACGCAATATCCATCTACAAGGTTTTGTGCTTGCTTTTCATGAAAGGTAAAAAGGCTCCATTCATGTTATCTACTCTATCCTCACAGTTTTCTGGTTGGAAAAGACAGTTTAATTCCATTATGGAAATACTTTTTCTCTCTTATTATGGTATGGTAAAGCACCAATTAAATGCTCTTATGCTCCAATTCAAACTGTGAATTTATTATACATTCAGAATGTTCTAATGCTTAATCTTAAGAACGTTATTCAGAATGTTCTAATGCTTAATTTTAAGAACGTCATCCTTTTCTTTTCTTTTTTTTTTGTAACTAATGATTAATTTCAAACATGCCTTAATGAATTAATCAGGGCATGCTAAGTTAGTTCATTCTTCATTCCAAAAACCAAACATGACCAAAACAAACGGTAACAATTTGTTCCGCGGGGATATCCCCGTGGAGGGTGGGGGCGGGGGTCATTCTCCCCCCCCCCTATAGGAGGGTCGTGGATGGCCCCCCGCTAACATAGCGGGCGGGGGTTGAGGTGCCCCCATAAGGCCATAGTTTATATGTTATATATTTTTAATACAATATAGGCATTCTTTATTGTATATTTAACTAAAACTTATGCCTATATTAGTCGAATGCCCGTGCGTTGCTACGGATTTTTAAAATTTATTATACTATAGTTACATACCCGTGCGTTGCGACGGTATTACTATTATAACATGTCGAGCCAACTCCCCTCCCTCCCTCGTTTTCATCTACTGAGTTCATAGCAAATATCATGCATTGCTACGGAATAAAAGACAGACCTACAAAGATGATTTAGTCCATGAGAGAAGTTAGTTTATTGGAAAATTTCAGTTCATCTCAAACAATTTCCATTTCAATTCATACTGAGTTCTTACACAAAAGAGGTATACCAATGCCAAAATAGCAGATATCAGTTAATACTCTTCAGAACAAAGTGTCCAAGAACAAAATTTAGGCCTCAAGCTTTCTTCATTCTAAATAGCCGACCCAAAGAAATCGTACGATTAGAGATTCAGGTTTAAAAGTGATAGCATATGTAATTGATGGTGCAGATAACACAGCTCACCATATTTATACCACTCAATATGTGATGAGGGGCACCTGTAGAGGTCAAAGGGAAAAAAAATTAAACAATACATTTCAAACAAAGCATATTTTCAGTGCCCTCAAATGGTGCATCAAATTGCCATTTGCATGTGATAGATAAGTCATTGTGTTGTCTTTGTGTTGTCTGCACATGGTGTACATGGTGCTTTTGCTTTAGCATCTTAGACTAGCTTTAGGGCAGCATCTTGGACTAGTCTAGGATAGCATCTTGGCATATGCTTGGCTGACTAGCAGCTTATAAATATGTATCTCCAACCCCTCAGGTTGGCATGACATTGTGTGAGAAATAAACAAGAAAATTGTCCCATCCCCAAGTGTCATCCTCTCGATGAGAGTAAGGATCTTGCTATCACCAACAGCAAGACTCCAGCGAGTAACAAGTGGTATCAGAGTCATACTATCCTGTAGCCTGAGCATCTCCTGCTCATCTCCTTCTCCGGCCTCGCAGCAACCCCAGCCGGTAGCAGCAGCAGCTCCGGCTGTCCCCGCTCACTCCTCTCCGGAGACGGGCAGCAGCTCGTCAGAAGCAGCCCTCTCTCCACGCAACAGCCCCCAGTAGCGCGCCATGTCCACAGGGCAGTCTCAGCGCTCGGTCGCCTCGAGCACGAGGCGTCAGCAGACGGCCGAGCTCGCCGCGGCAGAGCAGCGCGAGCGAGCGGCGGCGGAGACCGCTGCGGCGGCGGAAAGGGCGTCAAGGCTGGCAGCGGCGGAGCTGGCAGCAGCCAGAGCGGAGGTGGAAGCAGCGGCGGTGGCAGATGCAGCGCGTGCGGCAGCAGCAGAGGTCAAAGCTCTGCGCGGCAGCAATAGCAGCTCCGGCTCTGTTGATAACAGCGCCGACGCGGACCCTCAGCTGCTGGAGAGGGAGGCAGTGCAAGGGCGAACGGCGCAGTGGGCAGCCGCGCACGCCCACGAGCTCGGCGGCAGCCCAGACAGGCGCGCACGCGCCGGTGACGCTCCTGGAGGAGGCGCGTACGGCGGCGGCGTACGGGTCGACGGAGAGCGCGGCCCTCACAGGCGACGCGACTCTCTCCCCGGTTCGGTACCGTGGTCACCACGAGTACCAGGCTGTCGTCAGGGACGTCGGCCCCGGCGGCGGGTGGCCTACCCTCACCAAGACCAACTACGTCGAGTGGGCCGCGGTGATGAGGGTAAAGCTCCAGGTGCGGCATATGTGGGATGCAGTCCGGTACGGCGACGTCGACTACGACCAGGATCGACGGGCGCTGGATGCTCTCATCGCTGCAGTCCCGCCCGAGATGCAGTTCTCGCTTACTAACAAGCGGACTGCCAAAGAGGCTTGGGACGCCATCGCTGCAGCACGCATCGGCAGCGACCGCGCCCGCAAGTCTACACTGCAGGCACTACGCACGGAGTGGGAGAACCTGGCCTTCAAGCCAGGTGAGGACGTTGATGACTTTGCTCTCCGTCTCAACACTCTGTTGCAGAAGTTGGTGCAGTTCGGTGACGACACTTACAGCGAAGAGAGAGCTGTGGAGAAGCTCTTCCGCTGCGTCCCCGAGAAGTACAAGCAGATGGCGCGCTCGATCGGGTCTCTGCTGGACCTCTCCACGATGACCATCGAGGAGGCGTTGGGTCGCCTCAAGGTCGTCGACATCGATGAGCCACAGAGCCTCTCGGGACCCGTCACCATTGGCGGGAAGCTCCTCCTCACTCGGGAGCAGTGGGCTGCCGGCCAAGGTGACAGGAAGAAGGGGGAGTCTTCTTCCACGACAGGCGGCCGCAAGCATGGCAAGCGCGGCAAGCCGCGCAAAGACGCCCAGGCAGGGGCGCGAGGAGGCGCCCAGGGCGGCGATGCTGGCAATCAAAAGCCGGCACGAGACGACTCTTGCCACAACTGCGGCAAGCTTGGTCATTGGGCCAAGGATTGTCGACAGCCACGACGCGGCCAGGCCCACGTCGCGCAAGCGGAGGAGGAGGAGCAGCCGGTCCTGTTCATTGCTCATGCGAGCATCGAACTACCTCCAGCGGCACCGGCCGCAGTGGCTCTCCTCCACCTTGACGAGCCAAAAGCACACGCCCTCCTCGGCGACAGTTCCGGCAATGACAAGACCGACGGGTGGTGCCTCGACACCGGCGCCACCCACCACATGACCGGGCGGCGGGAGTTCTTCTCCGAGCTCGACTCAGGCGTTCGAGGCACCGTCAAGTTCGGCGATGCCTCCGCCGTGGAGATCAAGGGCATCGGCTCTGTCGTCTTCGTCGCCAAGACTGGCGAGCACCGGCTGCTCACTGGCGTCTACTACATCCCCGATCTGCGGAACTCCATCATCAGCTTGGGACAGCTGGATGAGAACGGCTCGCGTGTCGAGATCGAGCACGGGGTGCTGCGGATTTGGGATCTTCGACGCCGCCTTCTTGCCAAGGTAACCAGAGGCGCAAATCGACTCTACACTCTTCACGTGCAGGTGGCACAACCCCTCTGTCTCGCTGCTCTTCGGGACGACGAGGCGTGGCAGTGGCACGAGCGCTTTGGGCACCTTCACTTCGAGGCCCTGAAGCGGCTCAGTGCCACGGAAATGGTGCGAGGCCTGCCGTGCCTTGACCATGTGGAGCAGTTCTGCGACGTCTGCGTGATGACGAAGCAGAGACGACTCCCCTTTCCCCAGCAGGCGAGTTTCCGAGCCAAGGAGAGGCTCGAGCTCGTGCACGGGGACTTGTGTGGCCCGGTGACACCGGCCACACCGGGAGGACGACGCTACTTCCTGCTGCTCGTCGACGACCTCTCCCGCTACATGTGGGTGATGGTCCTCGGCAGCAAGGGAGAGGCTGCGGACGCCATCAGGCGCACGCAGGCTGCTGCGGAGGCAGAGTGCGGCCGCAAGCTGCGCGTGCTGCGCACAGACAACGGCGGCGAATTCACGGCGGTTGAATTCGCGTCGTACTGCGCTGATGAGGGCATTCAGCGCCACTACTCCGCGCCGTACAGCCCGCAGCAGAACGGCGTCGTCGAGCGGCGCAACCAGACGGTTGTGGGGATGGCTCGGGCCCTCCTCAAGCAGAGGGGGATGCCGGCTGTCTTCTGGGGAGAGGCGGTGGTGACGGCCGTCTACATCCTCAACCGCTCGCTTACCAAGGCGCTCGACGGCAGGACGCCGTACGAGGCTTGGCATGGGCGCAAGCCGGCGGTCTCCCACTTGCGGGTCTTCGGCTCCCTCGCGTTCGCCAAGGAGCTTGGCCACATTGGCAAGTTCGACGACAGGAGCACTCCGGGAGTGTTCATCGGTTACGCGGAGGGCTCGAAGGCCTACCGCATCCTCGACCCTGTCACACAGCGCGTCCGCATCTCGCGTGACGCTGTGTTCGACGAAGGGCGAGGCTGGACGTGGGACAAGGCGGTGGACGACGGTTCGACTTCGACTCTCAGGGACTTTGTTGTCGACTACGTCCACTTCGAGAGAGCCGGGGGAGCTAGCAGCTCGTCTTCACCGAGCTCGTCCACCTCGACACCTTGCTCGCCACCAGCTCCGGCGAGTGCTCCACCACCTTCGGCACCGGCTACGCCCCACTCTTCACCACCGGCTCATCACTCTCCTGCACCGGTGGCCACACCACCGGGATCGGCCCCAACAGTTTCGGTCCACGACGAGCAGCGCATGGTGGAGTTCGCTACTCCGCTGTCCCAAGACGAGGACCGAGTCGACACCTACCACGACGACGAGCCTCTGCGCTATCGTACCATGGACAACATCCTCGGCGAGATGCCCGTCCCTGGACTGGCACAGCGCGACTGCGAGGCGGAGCTGCACTTGGCATGCGACGACGGCGAGCCCCGCTCCTTCGCTGAGGCGGAGGGAGACGCGGCGTGGCGTGTCGTGATGAAGCAGGAGATGGACGCCGTCGAGCGGAACCGGACGTGGGAGCTGGCGGATCTTCCTGCCAGTCACCGCGCGATCACCCTTAAGTGGGTGTTCAAGCTGAAGCGGGATGAAGCCAGCGCCATCGTCAAGCACAAGGCTCGCTTGGTGGCACGAGGCTTCGTGCAGCAGGAGGGGGTCGACTTCGATGACGCCTTCGCACCCGTCGCACGGATGGAGTCCGTGCGACTCCTTGCGCTAGCTGCCCAGGAAGGCTGGCGTGTTCATCACATGGATGTCAAGTCGGCATTTCTTAATGGCGACTTGAAGGAGGAGGTCTACGTGCATCAGCCACCGGGATTTGCGATCCCCGGCAAGGAGGGCAAGGTGCTCCGCCTGCGCAAGGCCCTCTATGGCTTGCGACAGGCACCGAGGGCGTGGAACGCCAAGTTGGACTCCACGCTGAAAGGGATGGGCTTCGAGCAAAGTCCGCACGAGGCGGCCATCTACCGGCGGGGCAGTGGAGAAAATGCCCTGCTGGTGGGTGTCTACGTCGACGACTTGGTGATCACCGGCACCAAGGATGCGGAGGTGGCGGCATTCAAGGAAGAGATGAAGGTCACCTTCCAGATGAGTGACCTGGGGCCCCTCTCCTTCTACTTAGGGATCGAGGTGCACCAGGATGATTCCGGGATCACGCTTCGACAGACCGCCTACGCCAAGCGCGTCGTTGAGCTAGCTGGGCTCACCGACTGCAACCCAGCTCTCACTCCGATGGAGGAGAGGCTGAAGCTGAGCCGCGACAGCACGACGGAGGAGGTGGACGCTACGCAGTACCGGCGTCTTGTGGGGAGCCTTCGCTACCTCGCCCACACACGACCGGACTTGGCATTCTCCGTCGGCTACGTTAGTCGGTTCATGCAACGACCGACGACGGAGCATCAGCAGGCTGTGAAGAGGATCATCCGCTACGTTGCGGGGACCCTTGACCACGACCTCCATTACCCGAGGTGTCCTGGCGCGGCACACTTCGTCGGGTACAGCGACAGTGACCACGCGGGCGACATCGACACCAGCAAGAGCACAAGCGGGATTCTCTTCTTCCTTGGCAAGTGCCTCGTTCACTGGCAGTCAGTCAAGCAGCAGGTGGTGGCCCTGTCCAGCTATGAGGCCGAGTACATAGCGGCTTCCACCGCTTCGACTCAGGCACTCTGGCTCGCTCGACTGCTTGGTGATCTCCTCGGCAGGGACACTGAAGCAGTGGAGCTCAGGGTGGACAGCAAGTCCGCTCTAGCCCTGGCAAAGAACCCCGTTTTCCATGAACGGAGCAAGCACATCCGGGTGAAGTACCATTTCATCCGAGGCTGCTTGGATGAAGGAAGCATCAAGGCAAGCTACATCAACACCACGGAGCAGCTTGCGGATCTGCTCACCAAGCCTCTTGGAAGGATCAAGTTCCTTGAGCTCTGCTCCAAGATCAGGATGGTTCAACTCTCCCACAAGACGACGCACAAGACTTAGGGGGAGAATGATAGATAAGTCTTTGTGTTGTCTTTGTGTTGTCTGCACATGGTGTACATGGTGCTTTTGTTTTAGCATCTAGAACTTGCTTTTGCTTTAGCATCTAGGACTTGCTTTTGCTTTAGCAGCTTTTTGCTTTATTGTTTTTTTGCTTTAGCATCTAGGACTTGCTTTAGGGCAGCATCTTGGACTAGTCTAGGATAGCATCTTGGCATATGCTTGGCTGACTAGCAGCCTATAAATATGTATCTCCAACCCCTCAGGTTGGCATGACATTGTGTGAGAAATAAACAAGAAAATTGTCCCATCCCCAAGTGTCATCCTCTCGATGAGAGTAAGGATCTTGCTATCACCAACAGCAAGACTCCAGCGAGTAACAGCATGTGACCATCATCCAAAAAAATCAGTTAGTACTCTCACGTTGGCCTCGCCAATGTATGGATGTACAGAGTGCACTGCTGGGATCAATCTAAGGCCTCTTGATCCACCATCCTGTTTGTCATATTCCAAATATTGCCTACTTTGAGTTTGCGGAGGTCAAGCATGGCATTGATGAAAAGGCACAAGGAGCTACTGGTCTTGATGACAATTTGGGTGAGATAAAGGTTGTGGATCTTGTGGATGTCAAAGTTGGACGGTGCTATGAGCTGATCGTCACCACCTTTGCAGGTTAGCTGTTGGGCTACATCTAATTATCGTCTATCTAATTGCTTGCGTGCTTGCATCCAGTTCTTGTAGCTATGCCTAAAATGAAATAGCATTTTTTTCTTGATCAACTTTTCCAAACACAAGCTCTGGGTTTGTTGCTTGTGTGACTATCTTTCAACTTTCCTGCAAAAACGTGTGTTGCTTATGTAATTGAAATAAGGCGTTTGGTTACCTTTTTTGAACAAAAAATGAAGATGAATTTCTTTTTCAAACGCATTTTGGAAAGGATGGTTTCAACCAATTATTAGTTAAAAAATTGTTTTTGTCTGATCAGGCGTGCAACAACCATCTATTCTTAGGCTACGCCATCCAATGCACTTTTGCATGAGGTTAGTTTTTCTTTTTCTAGCCAATGAATGAAATTTGGTCTACTTTCCAGCTACAACTACTTGCAATATGTTTAGTTTTTCCTCTGCTTTCACAAAACAACTTTAGCCAGTGTGCAACGCCACTACTTTCAAATTAAAGGTTTCAACTTTCGACTTACATGCACACTGCCATGGTTACAAACTCAAGGTGTAGTGTCCAACTGTCCATATGTTACAACAACTCTCTAATCTGCTTTAATGTTAAACTGACTCTTCCTGTTGTAGTACAAGCCTAAACTATTGCATGTGACTTTGATGTTTACAAATATCATAATTTACTATTCAAAATTGTTAGTTCAGAATTCATAAAGCAATCAACATCTGATTAGTCATTACCGTTCTGTCACAGCAACCTTTTAGGGCTGCTATGTTAGTGTTTCTAAAGTGACACATTACATTTTTCTCTTGAAAACTATCACAAGACAATTAGACTAAGAGTAGTTCCAGATTTTCTTTGGGATATTAAATATCGCATTCACAAATTTCTCATATTCAAATGCACCTTAGGCGAGTTTGGCAAAAAAAAAATTATAGCAAACTTTTACAACCTTAGTACATGAACCAAATATGCCTTCTACATGGCTATGCCCTAACGCTACGGAACAAAGAAAAAGAGAGCTTTTCCGAAAGTCCAGCTACAGTATTTCCGGCTATCCTAAACTACAGCCATCTTTTGTGGAACATAAGATGGATCTTGGGCATTCGCCAATGGTTCAACCCAGAAGACCAAACAAATCCCATGCCTTATGTCCAAGACACGAAGGACAACTTTTCAGATCCACCGACGCACAAAGCCACGGTTACTTGTCAATCTTCAGAAAATTACCTTTCATCAGGTACTGCATAAACAAGAGGCTTTGCACATCTAATAGCTTCTTGTTTGTTCTTAATTATTACATTCTTTCTGACCCTATTTTTTACTGAAACTCTGAAAGGGAACCTGCCCGAGTTTGCCATTCTCCAAATTTGCCAAATTAATTACTGAATTACTTAGTGAGACCACTCAGACTTGCCAAGTTACTGAAGTTAGTCGACTAATCTACCCAGATTTACCGAGTTAAACTGACAATCACTTTAGTGAGACAACTCAGACTTGCCAAAACTACACTGGTACAAGACGCCAATCGCTTCAATATGAGTCCTAGGATCAATTCGATACTCAGAAGACACTTCCATGTAACTGTGCAGTTGTGTAGTGCTCCAAAACCACTAAAAAGTTCCCCTTCATGTCCAAAACAAAAAAAAACTACGGGAACCGGAGCACTGCTAGCAAATACAATCCAGAGACCCTGGAAAACAGATCGCTGTAATTACGGCGATCGATCAGATCAAGAAAGCTGCAGGAGAGGAGCGGTGGTGGTGGCGCGGTCTTACGGGAGTGGGAAGGGGTGGACGATGAGGGAGGCCCGCGGGGAGTAGCGCTGGACGGCAAGCTTGAGCGGCTGCCAGGCGTCGCGGATGTCAGGGCAAAGCGGGTCGAGGAAGGTCTCAACGAGGAAGGCGTCCTTCCAGGCGGCGGCGGCGGCGCCGCCCCCGTAGGCGAAGCCGTCGTAGCACGGTGGCATGGAGGCCTGAGCCTGGAGGACGAGGAGGTAGTAGGAGCACGAGGCGGCGAGGCGCCCAGGAGAAGCTGCCGGAGCAGCTTTCCTCCGCTGCGCTCCGCCCTCGCTCCTCCTCCTCCGCCTCCTCCCCCGCTCCTCCACTCCGCCGCCATCTCCTCCTCCTCCCCACCCCGCACCGCACCGCGGCCGCCTCCTCCTCCCCACCCCGCACCGCCGCCGCCGCGCCTCCTCCTTCCTCCGCCCCCTTCCTCTCCGAGCCAGCCGCCGCCGCAGCCGCGCCTCCTCCTACCTCCGCCCCCAACCGGTGAGATGGAGGTCGCGCCGCCTCCTTCCTCCGCCCCCAACCGGCGCCGCCCCCGCCGTCGCCTCCTTCCTCTCCCCCGCCGCAGCTGCGCCTCCTCCTTCCTCCGCCCCCTTCCTCTCCGAGCCAGCCGCCGCCGCAGCCGCGCGAGCACAGCCAAAAAAAGTGGTACTACATGTCAGTGAAAAGGGAAGGGGTGTAGGATGCACCATCACCTTGAACTCCTCCTTTTAAGGAGTAGAGATATTATAGTTGAAGTTTCGAAACTATTTACTATGAAAAAGTACACCACCGCATGAAGCTTGGCAGGGCTCGGGGCGGGGACGCCCCCCATGTCATCCCTGCCCCATTGCTATCCTTAACCAAAACAGAATGTCTATAATTTTTGTAAGAGAGATGGAACTGGTAACAGTGTGTTATGCTATCGCGCGGGCCATCGGCTAGTGGTAATAATGGTAGCCAGGTAAGACACTACAATTGAAGATAAGAGTTCACATAATCCATATATACTCTAGCCTCAAGCCTTGAAGAACAAACGTGAAGAGCGAAGTAAATACGTGAAGCAGCCAAACAACTGGCGAAGGATCGAAGTGTGATAAGGATGCATGCGAACTTTGATGAAGACCTGAAGTAAACGTGGCTGCTCTCTAGTGAAGCGGGCGTTGCCAAGCATCTCAAGGAGAGAATCGAAGCCCCCTAGCTTGACACAGAAATCCTGCAGACAACATACATCTCACTTAGATTCAGCTTCCATTAAAGCAACACAACACGCGCGCGCGCACACACACACACACACAGATATATATATATATATATATATTATATATCGGTGTGGGCTAGCAGGAATGGGTTCGTACGTACCGGAAGTTGGCCATCAACCGCAGCTGTTCACATCATTGTCTTCCCTCTCTCATCGAAAATATGTGACATGTTGTCTACACACTGGATGTTAGTTGTAGGATGACCTGGGTGCATGTCAATGGCGTTTCTCAACGCGGATTGTAGAGCTCTTCTGTCGGATTCCTCGACACCATCTCCCCCGATGCTTACAGAGATTTCCTTGAGGCCAAAGAGTTGCTCGATGCCGGTGGGTGCAGCGCCGTACTTGTCCCATCCCGGCGCGTTGAATTCCATCTTGAGCCTTTGGAGCCTGGGCATTGCCCCTGCACTGAAGGTCAGGTATGCTATCCTGTTACAGGTGATGATAAAATGCTTCAGAACAGGGAACCCCGTTCCGCAGATGACCACATTCTCTTTAGGTGTTCCGTAGATGTGCAATTGGAGCCGGATAAGGGAGGGCAACTGTGCAAGGATTCCAACATCATCCTCCCGCACCTCCTTAACGCCAAGTGTCAGGTCGCAGAGGTCATGGAATTCGCTGATCCACTTGGGGACCCTCGAAAACTTATTGGGGGCCCCAAGTGTCATACCAAATCTCTGAAGAAGGCGGGGACAAGCTGATAGCCAACTCGATTCATCCCACAAGAAATAAGGGTGGTAACTAAAACACATCAGGTTTTTGAGGTTGCAAAGCTTTCCAAGAGAAGAGCGCAAAACATCCAGACGTTGTATTGCTGCCATGCCGTCCGATTGCTTCTGGCCGTGAAAATATATTTCAAGATCCCTCAAATTGGTCAGATCTCCGATGTCTCTGATGGTCTCTGTTGAGTTCATGACCAAATCGAACTGTCGCAACGTACGTAGGGATTTCATATTACCAATCCCTTCAGGCAACCTTATCCCAATAGGAACGATCAGGTGCAACAGCCAGCGCAAATGAACAACATCCGATGGAACCTTTTCTATTTCCAACGTCTCCAATTGCTGTAGTCCTCGAATTTTACTTGGTAGCGCTATCTTGTTACCACGAGCTACAATTTTTAGATACCTCAGTTGGAACAAATGGCACATTCCGGTGAGGTCAATTATCACCCGCTCACTGTTTCTGCTTGGAAATTCAAGAGTTAAAACTCGGAGATGCTTGAACTCCGATAAAGGAGGTATATATGTGGAGGTACCAAATCTCGCTAGCGCTCTTACTTGTGAGAGCTGAATAGTTCCAAGTGCTGTGCCATCTATTACATCATCCAAGTAGAGGGAGAGTCGACGGACCTTGTCATGCAATCCTGTAATGCCTTGTATGTCATCTGTTGCAGTGATAAAATTCTCTTCTCTACACTTGTGTAGAATAAGATCAAGCATCATATCATGTACTCTACAAGACAGCACATCATCAATAGGATTTGTATCTACTGGTTGAATAATGCTCCTATTGACAAGCTCATTGAAATAGCCCTTCGCAACATCCTCAGGATCTCGCCCAGGCGCTTTACTTATGAAACCTTGTGCTACCCATTGCCTAACCAAATCATACTTGTGGATTGTGTAATCCTCTGGATATATACCCAAATATAGCATGCATGTCTTCAAATAATGAGGAAGACTTATGTAGCTAAGGCCTAATATCTGTCTCATTCCATCCAAGGTGGGATTCACTTCCAAGTTGGAGCGCAAAGAATTCCGTACGTGCTCCCAGTGCTGCAGGTTGTTTTGTCGACTAGCTAAGAGGCTAGAAATAGTGATAACTGCCAGTGGCAAGCCACCGCATCTTTTTAAAATTTCAGCTGAAGTTTTTTTCAGATACGGAGGACAAGCACCCTCTGAACCAAATATCCTTTTGAAAAATAAGTTTCTTGAGTCTTCATTGCTAAGTGGCCTCATTTTATAAACATGCTCAGAGTGATTGAAGCAGCACGCTGCAGCCACAGTCTCAATTCTTGTAGTTGTTATTACTCTGCTACCATTCTTGTTTTCTGGAATAGCGCATCTAATAATATTCCAATGATTTTCATCCCATATGTCATCAATTACAATAATGTACCTGCCAAATAATTTCGTATGGAGTATAACAAGCATTAGACAGACGTAACATATAAATGAAAGCATTCTCACTCTCTGCAAGTGAATTTCAAAATGTCGAAACAACAACAAAAAAGGGACCCTTTTCAATCAATTTTTAAAAGTTCATATGTACTTGGGTTAAATCCGTATGAGACTATGCATGTCGGTTGAGACTTGATAATGCCAAAAGAGCTCGTAAGGTGCAAACATTGACCAAAAGGTAGCTCACACGCCTAGCTGGTTTGTCAAGTAATAATTGTATAGGCGTGTTTGTGAGAACGGAGATGTTGATTTGAGGAAATTTATTTCGGGAATAGACGAAAAGCAATTATCAGATTTCTGACTTTGCAAACTAGTGCTTATGTAGTTCCTCTGATCTTTATACTAACAGCAAAGTTTTTAAGGATCGAATACATTGAAGGACTACAGAACAGGTTTTGTGGAACTTGATGTCTTAATTAGCGGCATTACTAGAACACCGATCCAGAGGATCTAAAGCATTGCTAATGGGATGATGTCAGCTTTTTAACCTCAAGAATATAAACTCGAAAGTGGTTCCGTCATCATACTTGAATTTTGCCTACAAAACACTAGCAAGCTAAAAGAAGAGCAACTCCGATAGAATATAAGCCAACACATGATAAATTACTTTGAAGTCATTTCCAAACTAGCGTACTTGTTGTCCATGAGGAATTCTTGGAGCTTACTGATCAGTTCACCCACATCCCATATTTCCATGTTGGTTTGCTCCGGGGCTGCATAGCCAACTTGAGAGAGTATATTTCTCAAAATGTTCCTTACGTCTGGTTTCTGGGACACAGAAACACAAGAGCAACACTGGAATTGCCCCTTTAGCTTGCCATAAATCTCATTTGCAAGTGTAGTCTTCCCAAGACCACCAAATCCAACAATAGAGAGCACCTTTAGCGGTTGTGAAAGCACACCCTCTTCATCCATCATCAACCGAATTAGTTTCTCCCTCGGCTCATCGATGCCCACAAGGCCTGCCGTCTCCGCATACAGTGCCAGCATACGAGGATCTATAGGTGTGTTGTTTGGCTTGGAGACAGCGTCGTCAACCTTGTACCTTGTGCGTCGCTCGTTCACCTCCATGACAAGACTCTTGAGGCCTTGGAACTCCCTGGCGATCTTATGCCGAGTGTGGATCGTTGTCAATAGGTTCATGCTCCTATCAATAAACCCCTTAAAGCCGTGTGGCTTGCTGTTGGACTCGCGCTCAACACGGAGCATGAACTCGTCGACGCTATCCTCGATGTCATAGGACAGCTCGCGCACCTCCTTCACCCAACACTTTGCTTGTTTGTCCAGCTCTTCCACATCTGACATCTTCTCGAGGAACGCGTGCATGCTCTCGAGCTCAGCTTTAAGGAACCTGATCTCTCCCTTGGCTTCTTTGAGTAGCTTGTACTTGTCAGCAAGCAAATCACCGAGCTTCCCAAGCAGGGAGCCCAGGGTGCCCTGCGATGCGCTCACCACCGCCACCTCCATCGCCTTTACTTGCTTGTGGTAGCTCTCAAATCGAGCCAAGAACTCTGTTAGGGATCAAGAAAGCCTCGTAGAAAGATCTCCCTTTCTTTCCTTCTTTCTCTTTCTACTTACTATGTCACTCTGTGTAGGGTGTGGAGCGACTATGCACATCTCTTTGGAACGAAAGGAGGCATAAAGTCCTAATAATGGAGAATGACATGCTCTTTGCACGATGCCAAACAAAACGTAAACAAAAGTTGATAGGTACATGTCGTTGTCAAATTCGTTTGTTTTTTCCACAGTGTGAGATATCGTTAAACAATGGGAAAACGATAAACTCGAGATTATTTTTACACTGCCACTAGGAAAAAAAATTGCTGCCACTTGTTTAGTACGTTCCATCTCTTGTCGTCCAACAAGGCATCAATTAACAGTCTTCAATACATATATTTAACTATTACTGTTTCTAGTTATAGTAAGTAAGAATATAATAACAAAGAAATATTTTTGACGCAAATATATTAATATTGTCTTTATATGGTAAATCTAATAATATTGGGTAAATATTTTATTGCACGTATTCTAAAACAACGTTAGATAAATAAACACAGAGTAGCTCCCTAAGATAGTGTTGTACCCATTAAAGATGGAAATGATCATATTAAGTTACCCGCCCAGAGGTCAAGTCTTGCTTTCATATTGCTCATCTAACATCACACTGGTAAGCTATTATAGGGACTTTTTTCAGCTTCTACAAACTGTTTTTAGGCTTTTTTTATAACAACCGGATTTTAAACAAAGTGTCTTTTTAAGACGGAGTCTATAAATTAATTGTAGTACATACTGTAGTGACTTTATTTATATCGGTCAAAATCACATATAAATTTCTGTTACTTCATACTCTCTCTCACAAACTGCTCAAAAGTTATAATCTGCAACTATAAGCTATAAACCGAAGAAAAAAAATACCCCTAATGGCAAATGCAACTTGCGCTTAAAGAGTAGTTTAGATTCCAATTCGACGTGTCATCAACTTGTTTGTCATCACGGACGATTAGATAGAGACTAGATCTTTTTCGCATGACTAGGTAAAGCTCAATCTTTTCTTTGACACGCACTTGCATAAAACAAATGAGTAAAAGTCATATATATAAGAAAAAATGGCACTTAGCAAGAAAAAAAGAGAAATGAAAAAAAGATAAGACCTACGTTTTCTAACAACTGTGTTTTACTAGAAGAGACGGTAACTTTAATTGTAATTGCAGGCTTGGAAGAAATGTACAGAGCACAGACCTTGCCCTTCGATTGTCTCAAGTATGAAGAATACTGATACCTCCTACAAGGTGGGCCTGTCCAATTCGGCTATAATTTTTAATTTTTTGGTTAAAATGATACTGTAGCGGCGATTAATTTTTTCTGATGTATTCAATTAAAAAAAATTAGAAAAATAAAATATCATTATATCTCCGTTGATAATATAAAAGAAACAAAAATTATGTCAAGAAATCAATGTATTTTAAATGGTTCATCGTTGTCTGGAACGGAAGCTAAAGATCATATCAGGGTTAGGGCAGTCCCAGTGCTCTACGTAGGATAGTGTCTATGGCATTAATTAGATTGCCATGTAGGAGTTTTAGATGATGTGGCGCTATATTAAATAAGAGAGATAAGAAAAAGAGGAAGAAACTGGGTCTCATGCAAGACCTAGTTTCTATGAGAAAACCAATGCAATAAATACTACCAATTTTTGCATTGGAGAGATGGTTGTATCTTCATGATAGATGGAGAAAAATTATGATTGGTGAAGAGGAGAGAGATATTTTGATGCTTAATTAATTGCTTGGGTTATAAATAGACATGATGCATTGGAGACAATAGTGTCTAAAGTAGTGTCTATATGATATGGCATAGATAGAAACTACTTAAGTGGTTTCTGCACTGGGACTGCCTTTAGTACGGACTTTCTAAGGGCAGTCCCAATGAGTATTTATGGTAGTTTCTATCTGTATTAAATGAGATGCCACATAGGCAAAAATGCTGACATGGCTGATCAATAAATGAGGAAAGAGAGAAAAATGGGAGGAAACCGTTTCTTCCCAGAGAAACCACGTCTACGCTCGATTCGAGGCAGGAAGAAACCGCGATTTCCCCGTTGGGAAGAAACGAGCGGTTTCCATCTCGCTCGTCCGCCGGCGGCCATCGCGCTCGCGTGCTCGCATCGGCTCTCGCCTGCGCTGGCGTGCTCGCATCCGCGCTCGCGTGCTCGCGCCGATGGTCTTCGAGCTCGCGTACCGTCGCCCGCGTCCGCCCCGTTCTTCTCCGCTGCGCGCCGTCGACCGGCGGTCGCGCGCTCGCAGGCTACCTGCTCTGCCGAGGGAACTCGTCGAGTCCGCCGCCGTCGCTCGGGCCGGTCCGCTCGCCCACGCCGGCCTCCTCCGCCGCGCTCGCGCCGGTCCGCGCGGCCTCCGAGCTCGCCCGCTCGCCCACGCCGTGCGGCCTCCGCGCGCATGATGTCCAGACTCATGTCAAAAAGCCTGAGCAAGAAGATGGACTTTAGGAGAGAGAAAGAAAAAAGTATGAACATTTATTAGGGGAAGAAACCTGCACTGGAAAAACTGATTTCTATGGATGATTTCTTGCTGACATGGCTACTGTGGAAACTGTGTGTGATTTCTACCATTGGGACTGCCAATGCCGTACAAATAGGAAAGAAAATATTAGCATTAATGTTTACCTCGTAAGCCCCGCATATACAAGGGAAGCGACATTGATGCTAATTAATGCTCGCTTTTAGTTTCCAAATACTAGTTTCTTCTTCGTTTCTAGACGTCATTGACTCTGTACGTCTCAGGGTAGATGGGAAAAAAGGTATGGACATATCACGTCTAAGTAAAATAGTTGAGTCGGTATAGGCGTATAGCGAAGATCATGGTATAGTGAACAAGAGAAGTAACGTAAATAAACAAGAATTAACAAAGCAATACTATATTCTAGTGTTACAGTTGGGCCCAAGGAAACAAGCGATGAGAAGGCAGACTTTCTGGGCCAACCCCGGGGCAGGCACGAACGGTGAAGCCTCCCTCGGCTGTCCATGTCGCAGTCTCGGTCTCACTATTGACAAAACATATAGCATTCCTCTGTCTCTACATTTAGACTGTTTTCTTATTGATTATTGGTCCTGTTCTTTTCAGTTTTTAAAAGTTGTTTTTCGGTTTTTTTACAGTAACTAGCTTTTAAATAGAGTATCTTTTTAAGATAGGGTCTACGAGTTAATTATAGTACATACTTTACTGACTTCATTTATATCGCCAAAAACCGTACGTGAGTTTTTATTACTCTGTAATCTTTTATACAAATAACCTAAAAGTCATAAGTTGTAACCAAAAATCACAAACCGCAGCTAAAAAGAACAGACCCGATCCATCAGTCACCGGCTTGCATAGGCTATCAGCTCGTTTCATTAAAAACTGTTCCCATGAGCTTTGAGGCAAATGGAGCCAAGCCAAGTCACTTGGATTTTTCAGCAGCGACTTGTTCTCTTCTGATAAATGTGGTTAGGTAAATGTCTCCATCATGCTACTGCAAGACCTATCCAGCTGCTGCTACTGCAAAAATTAAAATGTGGTTAGGTAAATGTCTCCATCATGCTACTGCAAGACCTATCCATCTGCTGCTACTGCAAAAATTACGTCACAACATCTTGGATTGGGCTCACCCTTGTGGCCTTGCGTTTTTAGCTGGTGGCCTGTGGATGATGCATCACACTGCAACGAGCAGAGGAAGACGAGGGCCTTCGACGACACGCTTGACAAGGGTCAGATCAGCGTTGTCGTTGAAGGGTAGCCTGAATGCATCATACGTAGCCTGAATGCTCTATCACAATATTGGTACTTCTTTTTGATCTACTTGTGGAGATCTTCGAATATTGGTACTTCTTCCATGGTTTCTGTAACACCGCCGTTTTTTTAAGGGACAGGAATGTCATTACCTTCCGTAATAGCTCAGAAGTTCAGTTACAGACAGAACAAGTATCATACCTACTCACGTACATCTAAAAGAGTTAGTTTAATTAAAATAAGACTTAACAGTCATTTAATAAATCTAAGGGCGTTCAAGCCCAAAATATAACTTATAATCAGAAGAACCAAAGAAAACTCCACAGGAACGCTTGAGTGCGGTCACAACCCTAACACGTAAACTTGTAATCTTCTGTTCTCTTCTGATCTCTGTGTGGGGAAAGTAAATCAAGTTTGAGTACAACCAACCGTACTCAATAAGTCACACGGAGGCTACCATTAACTACATACAGGGTACATCAAGTAATGGGGAAAAGTTCATTATTTTATGTGGATGCAATTTTAGTTATAAACCAGTTAAAAACTGAAAAAGGTACTTCATTAATAAAAGGGGGTTTCAAACTTGATTACCAACGTTCAACGTTACCAAACTATTCTCAAATCTACTTATGCCTTGTTACTGGATTCACCCATTAAACATAGCTTCGTTTACCGGAAGCACGGCGTATTCGAATACCATTGGTCATGACTTTGCAAAGCTGCCCTGCTTTACCCACAAGATTCCTTAACTCCGGCCAAAGAGTTAAGAAAACAAGGTTGTTCGCTGCTCAATTCCTTATATAGCCTCTACCTAGTAGGTTTCCTCAATAAGCCCAGGCCACAACCTCTGACTTATCTCAACCTACTATTGTGTGGATATCTGATAATCAACTCAATAATAACAACAATGGCGCCAACCTCCATACGGCCCTTCTTAGCTCCCTTTCGTATGGACTTCAAACTTTGCCTACACCTTGCGTTTGTAGAGGTTCAATCAAGTTTTGAGCAGCTACTAGACCAGGTTTGACGTATCAATGCTTGTGGTTGGGCGATCACTATGTTCTTTACTCAGCATAAGAGTTTAGTCCTTGTATTTTCACCGGTGGCAGTTTCTTCCCCACAAATTCTTGTACAGTGCCACAACACTGTCACTGATTTGTGATACTTGCCTTCACCTTCAGTTAAGGTCATAGAATCCAGTGATCCTCACTTACCCTAGAACCACTTCCCAAATAAACACCAAATCTCTTAGAAACAGAAGATGTTGATTCTCTAAACTATCATGATTACATTGTTATTATATTTAATATTACTATGTCTTGTCAAGGTGAATATGACCATCAAATTAGACTGGGCTTTTTCGGGTGGTAGGACATAACTAGTATCATGTCATTCCAATCAGTTATTGTGCATAAAATAACAGTGTGCATATAACGTAATAAAAATACTGATAAATAAATAAATAGCGGAAATGTAGGTTCAACATGATCAAAACATGTGTGACTTGCCTTGCGGGCCTACGATTTCGATAACTTCTGATTCTTCGGTTTCTTGGACTTGAACTTGACTTTCTCCTTCCTTCTTCGGGTGGCCTTCAATGTCGAGAACTAACGCAAAATAAAATAAATTAGTCCCACGCTCGAAGGGTTGACCTAGAAACAAAGAAAATAAAAGAAGAAAGAAAATCCGAAAAACTCCAATAAATTGGAATTTTGGGCTTATAGGAGGGCTATATGGGAAAATGGGCCTGAGATTTGGGTTGGCAGGCTCGAAACGGTTCTAGGGAGTATAAACTTGCATTTTTCGGTTCGGGTCGGTTACTGTTCATCGGGCTCGACACTGTTCATCGGGCTCAGCCGAATTGACTCGGCTCAGCCAGTTCGGGCGGTGCGGTCGAAGGAACAGTGCGCACGCACTGTTCTTCTTCTTCGCTCACCCGTACGTGCGCAGAGAAGCAGGGGACGGTTGCGGTGGCTGTCGGCGGCGTTAGAGTGAAGTGCAACGACAATTGAGGACATGGACGAGTTTAGGGCATTGTGGGGATTCCATTTTGGGTGGTGGCCGGCTCGGCGGAGGCGGCAATCGCCGGCAGCGAGCTCGTCTCTCCTACGACCGATCTTGAAATTGGGAGTGACCAGGAGTTTCTCTAGGCAATTGAGCTGGCCTTTAGGCATCTCTAGGGCTCGGGTAAGCTCATGGGGAGGTCTGCTTAGGCTAGGAATGCTCGGGTTGAGTTGGCCACGGTAGGGGTTGGCGGCAGCGGGGTGGTGCTCGTTGCCGGAGAAGGTGGGTGGCCGGTGGGCTGGGCGACGGTTGGGGAAGGTTTTGGGGAGCTTGGGGGTGCTACTGGAGAAAGGAATTGGAAAGTGGATGGTCGGGGATGGGACATTGAGTTAGGGCTTGAAATTGGGGCTTCTCGCAATTACCGGCAATGGGGAGGGTGGCCGGCGCTTTGGGGTGTTCGGTGAGCTTTAGGGGTGGTGTGAGGTTCATTGTGGAGGGTTGGGGCGGCTTAAATAGGCGGTAATGGCAGTTTGCACCAGAGAGGGGAGAGAATATCACGGCGGCGGCGGTTTCGGGGCTCACGGTTTGCCGTGTGGACGCAGCTGGCTTGGCCATGAAGGTGTGGCGGTCAATGGTGTCGGGGGAGCTATTGTCGGCTGTGAGAGGAAGGCGTGGGAAGGAGCAGAGGTGAGAGCGCGTGAACGGGTGGCGGCGTTGCCACGGATTATGGTCAAATCAGAGCGGTGTCAGGGTGGGGCAGGAGATGGTACGGAGTGCTGACAGGTGGGGAGGGGCTGGCAGAGGTGCGATGGCGCAAGAAGGCATGAGAGAGGGTCGGCTGGCTTGGCGGCGAAGCAAAGAAGTCGGCGGCGGCGATTTTTCGGACATGAACAGTAGCTGCGCCAACTCCCTCCGTTCATGCCGTGATGACAAGGTTTAAGGGCGGTTTTGCATCAAGATTAGTGCAAAATGTTGAATTCTACAAGGGTCATAATTATCTCCCACTGCGACATCCTGGGGTACTTATCAAAGTCAAGAAACTGGAAGTGCATTCCGGAGCTAAACTCACAATGGTTAATGGGCACATTCTTTTCAGCTTATTGTTTATAACTTATTACTTATGATTTCTCTTGAACAAACAAACAAGACGGATTCTCTGCCATCGTTTCGAGACGGCTTATTGGGATAGTCTTTTAGAAGTGGCTTGTTGACCTTCGATTCATTCGTACAAGTACTCACGCTATGGCTAAAAACCATAAGCAGTAACCAAAAGAACAGACCCAATGTGTGTATCAAGGGGCAAGGCATACCTCCCATGCTGTGTGCTATCCTGTGCTAGAGAGAGGTCCTCGGGTGTTGGTTCCCCCTTTCATCAGACTGGGCTTGTTCAAAAAGAAAATCCATAAAATCAACACAGTTGTTCCAGCGCTCCGTAGTTCAATCCTTGGTTATGCAAGTTGCGCATTTTTTACGAGTACCAAGTCTACATACCTAAACCAAGAAATTAAGAATATGCAGGTGATAGAACCAGGTTACCATGCATCAAAGCTTGCAATTTGCAGCGTGATCCAGGTCCAGATAGTCTTAACACAGCCACACAGGGCTTACAGGGATAGAAGCACAGGAGGTTGCGAGGTTTCAGAACCCAGATCGTACAGAGGATAAAATTAACATCGGCACTCGAAGTTGGTAGAAGCTAAGAGACGAATCGAAATTCGACCTCAAATCAACAAGCAGACACTTGGTGTGCCGAATTCCAAATTAAAGAGCTACTCCGTAACTGCTCCAGCAACCGGGGACCTATGCATTGGGATTTCCTACTCGATCAACATAACATATCAACATGAAAACTAACATCGGCACTAGAAGTTGGTAGAAGGTAACAAAGGTGGCCGGCTCGACGGAGACAAGTCGCCGGGCGGGGAATCGTCGGAGCAGCTCGGGTAGCAAATCCGGTTGGCTCTCCGTAATCTATACCGTAAACAGTCAAAATTCAAAAATTTCAGCTAAAAGCTATAAACCGTAGCCGAAAAGAACAGACCCTATAATAGAGCAATGGTATAGTGGTATATATACATCAGAGCAAGAGTATATATGCATATTTAATTTGACATGATCTGATTGGTACTGAAAATTCAAGGTAAACCAGGGCATGAGTTAAATCCAGACTAGATAATATGTAATTAAACTTAAATATTCAGCCAATGGTCATACCTGGCATCTACATGGCCATGTAATTGGGCATTTATATATCATCACCATGTCTACGTGTAGACATCTAGGTCCACACCATGAAGCTATCGGTGTTGGTGTTGAAGCCCGAGCCCCCACAGGGAAGAGATCTGTATATCCACATCGAGCCACAGTGCTGCAAGGTGCCCAACACGCCTTAAATTTGGACAGCTCTGTGCACGCAGCTCTCTCACTTGAGGAAGTTTGAGACCGGAGACCCTCTCCAGGCCTTCACTTTCCACGATTACAAGGACCTCGGAGAGGAGCCACAGCTGCTGCAATGTGTCCACGTCGCATATAAAGAAAGTTAATGTGAAAGGTGCTCTAAAGCCAATTCGAAATATTTAAATAATAAATGGCAGGTATGGTTATCCTAGATTAGGGTCTCGCTCATTTTGACTTAAACTTCTGTCTACTAGTTTATTTTTACTATTTCTAAATTTTGTCTTTTTCTGTTTTTGGTCTTTTTTGAACTTTTTTACCGTTTCTTTTTTTCTTGTATTCGTTTGTATTGTCTGTGATGGGTTAACATGTTTTTTCTATTTTTAAATTTTTTAAATTTAGTTTCACCAAATAAGCCACTATTAGCTATAGTGTAATTCAGCCAGCTACAATACAATTCAGCCATAATCCAACTTATTTTAGCCCAATCGAGCGGTATCTAGATTGACGCTACAATCAACAGAAATAGACCTTTTCTGTGTTGAGAATAGATCACATCCATTTTTTCTCTATGGACCATGCATGCCTTCCCCAATGACCTCTTCTACTACCATATTTCACGAATCATATATACGAAGATATCAAACCAATAATATAGACACATATAAACAAACAGGGAGTTGGATTGACCCACCATGAGATATTGCGAGAACATTGCATTCTTACATATCATCAGTTGATCTCATTTACAATACGTATGCTATATCCTTAGACTTGAGGTTGTCGCACATACTTGAGATGCGTAATGGCTCACTTAGGGGTTGCCAAACACTACTCCGTAATTAGGTAGTTATAAAGGTAGCTTTCATGTTTTGTCATGATGCATGCATCAAGGCATGGTCGATCAAGATAGGATTTGCCCCTCTATACAACGGGAGAGATATCTCTAGGCCTTTCGAGTGACTGAATTCCAGAAATGCATGGTTATGCTACTTGCGATTAAAAAGTTAACCGTAGTCAGGGAATTTGAGTCACGTGATCGAGAAAGAGTAGTGAAGCCAACTAATAAAGATGGTATGTACTCGCCTTGAGCTTGATCGATATCATAAGGCAAAGGAAAATGCGTATAAGTTTTTGTTGAGGTTCGTCCAATATGATCTTTACGTATACTTGGGATTTAGCATATCTTGCGAGAGACTGCTACTGATTAGTGGACAAGTGGAGTACTCAGGCTATGCCCAAGTGTATATGAATCTATAGGGTCGCACACTTAAAGGGTTAGGATATAATTCGGATGATGATCTGAATTTATATGGGCTAAGAGTTCCTAAAGGGCCTCAAGTTCGAGACCAATCATTTATACCTATATATGGAGGGGTGGTGGTATAGGGTTTACATGAGAATTTGGAATTCCCGAAACCGTAGTTGTCACACCTTTCTCATATAGTACCACGCAGACGACGCTAGCACTCCAACGTGTTGTGTCTCTGCCCTGTATGTGTGGATACCTTAGAGGTGTTGATGCGAAGGTTCAGTACTAGAATGATCCACAACTTGTGATGATCACAAGGAGCCAAAGGAGGAGACGTACGGCTAGTATGACTACCACCGCACCAATACGTTATATCGACTCTACTTTCGTTATGAGTCTACGCGTCTAATGGTAACCCTATGATCTATTACTAGCGAGATTCCTAGTTTACGTGGTAGAATTTTTGAAATTTTACTAGCATAGCCTACCCATAGCACTACAGTAACTTCATTTATATCGATCAAAACCACACTTGAGTTTCTGTTACTTAATACTCTCTCTCATAAACAACGTAAACGCTATAAACTGCAGCAAAAATTCATAAACCAAAGCAAAAAAAAAGACCCTGTATCTGTCTCATTAATTCCATCCAAGGTGGGATTCAATTCCGAGTTGGAGCGCAAAGAATTCCGTATGTGCTATCAGTGCTCCTTTAGTTTGTTTCGTCGATAAGCTACAAGGCTAGATATAGTGATAACTGCAAGTGGCAAGCCACCACATCTACTTAAAATTTCAGCCGAAAAATTTTGGGAATTCACCAAAACGCTGAAAATGATAATTTGAACATAATTTAATTAGTGATTGGAATTTGAAATATTATAGACCTATCTTTGAAAAAAATCTAGTCCCTAAGATTTAGCTGACTTAGAAAAAAGATACGAAAACTCGGCTTTAAGGTAATCTTCACGCTCCCATGTCATCGATGCGTTGCGCCATCGCGCTGGTCATCAGCTAGTAGTAATAATAGTAGCCAGATAAAGGGTCTGTTCTTTTTGGCTGCGGCTTATGGCTTTTGACTGCGGATTGTGGTTTTTGGGCTGTTCGTAGAGAGAAATACAAAGGGCCTGTTTGTTTCAGCTTCTGGCAGCTGCAGCTACTCCCAGAACTGCAGCTGAAACAAACAGTCCAAATTTTCATCCAGATTCTAAGTAGCCAGAAGCTACAGAATCTAGAAAATGAACTAATAGCCAGAAGCTGGGGTTATCCAGCTTCTCCAGATTCTGACTAGCTGGATACTCACCAGCTGCTTCTCAGAATCTACAGCTGAAACAAACAGGCCCAAAGTAACAAAAACTCACGTGCGGTTTTTACCGATATAAATAAAGTCAGTAAAGTATGTACTACAATTAATTAGTAGACCCTATCTTGAAAAATACTCTATTTAAAAACTAGTTACTATAGAAAAGCCAAAAAGGGGGATTTGATGATTTGCCACACTTTTCATATGTGTTTGATAAAATGCTCTGCGATGTGTCACTTACATGCGGACCCTAGACCCACGTGTAAGTGAGACATCGAAAGGTATTTTATCAAACACACATAAAAAGTATGGCAAATCATCAAATTTTCCTTTTGCTGTTGGAGTGGAAACGTCGCTTCCTCACGCATTTTGTGGACCGAGGCCAGATCCGGCACGGCGTGAAGGATTTCTCTTGCGCGCCAAGGCGATTTCCTCCGCCGCCGCAAGCCAATTCGAGGCCGGGCGTCGCCGCATCTGGAGATTCCATCAACGCCGCCACCGGCGCTCCTTCGACCAGACGCTCCGCCAAGATGTAGGTACCCGCCTCGATCTGCTCGAGATCTCTGTGCATGCTGTTGTTTGCTCGGGACTAGGTGCCGGAACTGCGTGGGTTTGTGTGTTCATGGAGGGTTGGTTGGAACGGTGGGTCATCAGGGGTGCGGTTTGCTGCTGTCTCGTTGTGATTTGTGCGAACGGCGGGGAACGATTTGTTGTTCGTGTGTAATAGTGGATTTGAGAGTTCGTTTACCATTCCTAGGTGTAGGTTTTTGGATGTGCAAGGTTGTATATACTGTTTCTGTGATTACACCGTCCGATTTGAGCAAAGGAAATGGACAAAACAACCTGCTTTCAGTTCTATGGGGAGATTTCAGGTTAGTTTTGGGTGACTAGTGGGATTTGTGGATATTTCGATATGGTTAAGGTTTCATGGTTCCGGATGTAAGCTGCTTGTCAGGGTTGCTCGCTATTTACATGAAATTTCTTGTACACATCCTCTTGAGCTGATACTCTATAGTCATATAAGTTACCCCCATTGTGGTCACCTTATGATGATGTATAGTAGGTCTAAATCCAGAAAGTGAGCTGTGCAACTACGCAAGTATAGTGTGAATGATGCTTACATGGACTGTAGATTTGTCAAGTCTCTGCTGTTTTCACCTTACCCTGTACCTATATGTAGTTGGCTCTGGTACTTACTTTTTTTTTCATTCTTCAATGAAGCAGGATTTTCAGGAAACATAAGCACTCAAATGCTAAAATGAGTCCCATCTTCTGGGTTATGCCCAAATCTACTATTTTTGTCACCAGATTAGATACAGGATATCTCCTAGCGCAATTCAGGTAAAATTGGGACTGGGCCCAAAACAGTGTTAGTTATCTGCTATTCTGCTTTAGACAGATAAAAGGAGAGAGACTATTACACTTGGTACAGGATTACTAGTTTGAACTCTAAGGCCCTGTTTGGAATGCGGGAATTTTTCCCGATTCCTGCGGGAATTGAACTGTTTCCTGCAAAATTCCTGTGAAATTCCTCTGTTCCAAACAGGCCCTAAAATGCACACAGGAAAGGATGCATGTATGCGAGCCCCATCTTTTTGTGCAATGTGATTTTGAAATTTGGACTGAGAACTCAGAACCTGAGCGAAGCTAGCTGAATTTGTGATATAAATGTAATACCCATAAGAAAGAAAACGAAAGAAAGCAAAGAAAGTGCCGTCAGAACCCTAGAGGTTAATTTCGGGCAGGGCAGTCCGTTCACTGAGATACCAGACCGTCCGGGGGCCAGTCGGCACCTCTCACAGCCGTAGGGTCATCATCCGGCTTAAACAAACCTGATTTGATATAATAACTAACCAAGGTAAACCAAATTACCATAAAACCCAAAGTGTCATCCTGTTGCTACAGTGATGCTACAGTAAGGGACAGCACATCCCTCCGGATAGCCCAGCCACCGAGCCACAGAGGACAGCACAACATCGAGAAGGCACTGCACAGCCACAAGCCAAATATATTACACAGCCACCAGAGAGGGCAGAAATATCTCGGCAGAGCAAACCATCACTGCCTCTCCTTCCCATCCCCAAACTCTCAAACCATCCGATCACAGAGAAACCACCGAGTAGAACCCAGACCGCAAGACGAAGGCCAGGCGAGCCGACCAGGAGCAAGGCAATGGCGACTGCAGGGGGCAAGATCGCAATCCAAGAGACCGTCAGCCCTAGGGGATCAACATCAGGCGGCATCCATACTACCCGAAGGCGACAGTCACAAGCCAACCCTAAGCCTCCTCACGACAGGCCAACCAATCACCAGCAAAGGTAATACCAAACACGTGAACTTAGTATTCATTCCAATGCCAAACCTAGCTCACCGCATATGACAAATCATTAGTAACAACCGAGTAGCACCATTGTCCACCAAGCACCAACACAGAGCATGCCAACCGGAGATAGAAGAAGGGAGTAGAGGAGAGGAAGCTTACCGAAGAGGGCGGCGGCTGCGTGTTACCACCAGCCGAGCCATGCCTCTAGCCGCCACCGGGCACTCCCCTGGCGTACCAGCGACGGCTAGCCGGCCGTGGCCAACCGGGGCGACCTACCTCCCAACCTAACACCTCAAGCAACCGTGAGAGCAAACCAAAAGTAGCAACTCGAAATTGAGTGGATCGGGTCCGGATCGGGAAGGAGGTGCCAGAACTAGGCCTTAGGCCATGGATCTGGCCATATCTTACCGTGCGGCGAGGGGAGGCGCGGCGGTGAGGGCCGGTGAGGTAGGAGAAGGCACGGCGGGGGGCCGAGAGGGGAGGAAGAGCCGAGATGGCGGGGCGGCGCGGGGAGTAGGTGAGGACGGCCCATACGGCGCAGCACAGCGCTGCTGAGACCGGCGACGCGAGGGGGAGGCGCATCAGCCGGGCGGCGCGGCGCGGATGGAGTCGGAGGCGCGAGATGAGGAGCCGAGCCGGCGCGGCCGGAGGAACCGAGACCTCGGGTCGGTTGGAGGCGGTGCGGCAAGAAAGAGGGGTGAGAGAGCCAAGAGAAGAAGGTGACGGGGGAAGAAGATAAGGGGGCGTCGGCCGAAGGAGCCAGGAAGGGAGCGGGTGAAAAGAAAGAGGAAAAAAAAGAGGAAGAGAGAAGGAGAATAGAAAAGAAAAGAAAAGAGGAGAAAAATAAAGAAAAAATGGTAGATATGTAATTAAGATTTACCTGTGATTATAGACGACGGTCATTAAATTACGATTATTTGAGCATTGGGGCATCGGAAAGGTGTCCGGCGAGAGATGTTTTTGGTATTGGGCTTACGCGTAGGAACGCTGTCGATTGTCTATATTCATAGGGTCGATGTTATTTGAAGGTTGGTGTAAATTACAATATTGAGTTGAGTGTTCGGATGATGCTCCCAGGTGGAGGTTTTGGTTGGACGCTCCTCCACGCATCGTCCACAGGGATACAGGCAAGTGCAGGGTAGAATAGTAAATTGTGATGAATGTTTGTTACTTGGGTTTCCATGCTATGATTTATAATGGTTGTGATGTATATGAACTGTGCTAATCATACCTTGGTGAGTATCACTTATGATTAGACATCCATATTTGAAGCATATTGCATCATGCAAATGCATAAGAGCCAGGCCGGTGAGAACGTCATGACTAGTCCGGAGTGCTCTTGAATAAGAGTAAGGTCGGTGAGAAAGTCAATTGACTAGTCCAGAGTGCTCTGAAGTAAGTCCTACAGAGGTAGGCAATTGAGTTGTCCATCGACGGGTAGACGCTCCGCTATACCGGTATCAGCTACAGTTATAGGTGCATTACAGATGCATTGCATTGCATTTACAGGAAATGAACAGGTGACAGAGAGGAAACCCGGAGGTTCTAGGTTACAGCTCATAAATGTGATTTGGTGGTTACCGATGCATTACGGATGCATTGCATAGCATTGCATTACAGATGCATTGCATGAAAGTGACAGAGAAAGTGATACAGATTACATATACAGAGTTGATGTACAGATTACAGTTACATGGTTGATTCACAGTTTACAGTTACAGAATTAATTTACAATTTGCAGTCATAAAGTGGATTTACAGCTTACAGTTCGTGGAATTGATTGAATTGCTAAAGTGATGTTACTGTTTTATCGTGTGCTTGCTGAGTCTTCGGACTCACTCTTGCTTTAATGTTGTTTTTATAGGAATCTGTTGAAGACGACATGCATGGGCGGGA
The DNA here is from genome assembly GCA_017311315.1 of Dendrocalamus latiflorus. Taxonomy (NCBI): domain Eukaryota; kingdom Viridiplantae; phylum Streptophyta; class Magnoliopsida; order Poales; family Poaceae; genus Dendrocalamus; species Dendrocalamus latiflorus. Next base: position 51,410,463 of record CM029641.1, read on the forward strand.
GTAGCACAGTCGTTCACGTGCCACAGTGATTCACAGATCATCTGCAGTTGATATAGTTAGTCTCGAATAGTATAAGTACCTTTTTGGTAATTAGGAATGTTATACCCCTGCTGCGCGTAGTATCAAGTGTACCGGCTGTTGTCGTTTGGTTGATATTTAATTAAGAGTTTTGTTTCGCAAAACCAGCGGCAAAAGTTGGAGTCGTAACTGTATAGAGTAGGTGGTAGCACTTTGGGCCCAGGGAAAGGCCGGGGTGTTACAATAAATTAACACGCAGTATTTGGAGCAGAACGGGATCAAGCTTCACCATTTAGGAATTGAAGGGCACAAGGTATAAACAACTCAATCATGCACAAAATCTTCTTGATTGTCTGTGTATTTCCTCCGCTCTGTATATGGCAGTAAATAATCTTTGCATCAAAGTAGATAGCAGGACCGCGTTACAGTGGATGAAAGGTTGCTTTCGGTAGAATGCCCTGTTTGTCATGAGCACTTGCCAAAGAATGTAGTCACTTCTATGCACTAGCATTATTTCTCCTATGTCGTGTCGTGTTGTTTGTGTTAACTGAAACTCAAGAGTCTGATACATGTTTCTTCTTTTTGGCTCGTGTGCAGCTGTTTGGTATCCATGGTCCCCTTGCTAAGTGTGCACCTGGGCAGGCAATCCCGGCTGAGACAGTTCAAGCTACTGCATAGACCATCTCTGCTAAAAGGAACTTGAGAGATTTTGCTTTAGCCAGACTTATTATTTTGCATATGCTAGAACTCATACTAAGTAATGGTTGTTGTTGGCTGCAGCATCTATTTCTGTAGTACTTCTGTAGGTCATGGTTGTTATGATAAGGTCATGTTGTGCTTCCCATTTTCCGCTGATTTCTAGCAGCAAGCTAAATGTCTGTACAATGGTTAGAATCCATCAGCTATGATTTCGTTTTAATATACTGGCTATTTTCTGTTTTGCCTACGCATGGTTGGTTTGCATTGGAGTTATTTCTTTGCACAGAGAGCATTTAGGCCAAAAGTAAAACACAAAGAGCCACAAAGATGCAGTCTAATATTGATCACCACATTTTATATGTACATACAAGAATTAAAAGTTTGTGTGCTTCTTTAGAGACAACTCAATAGACATGTTATTGGAAATGTTGTATTTTGTGCAGTCTTTAGGTGAGGTGGAAATGTTAGAGACAACTTAAAATACAAATTATTGGAGATGCCCTAATCCGTATGTACAGTAGCCTCAAGCCTTGAAGAACGAACGTGAAGAGCGAAGTAAACACGTGAAACAGCCAAACTACCGGCGAAGGATCGAAGTTGGGATCAAAGATGCATGTGAACTTTGATGAAGACCTGAAGTAAACGTGTCTACTGTCGAGTGAAGCGGGTTTTGCCAAGCAATCCTGCAGACAACATTCAGATTCAACTTCCATTAAAGCAACACCACACACACACACAGATATATATATATATATATATATATATATATATATATATATATATATATATATATATATATATATATATATATATATATATATATATATATATATATATATATATATATATATATATATATATATATATATATATATATATATATATATATATGATTCGTACGTACCGGAAATTGGCCATCAACTGCTGCTACATTATTGCCTTCCTCCTAGAAAAAAAAACCATCGGGAAAAAAGTTGATATACTCCCCCCACTCGATGTTAGCTGTAACTGTAAGACAAGCTGGGTGCACGTCAATGGCGTTTCTCAACGCGGACTGTGCTGCTCTTCTGTCGGATTCTGCAGCTCCCGCGATGCTTACAGAGATTTCCTTGAGGCTTGACAGGTGCTTGATGCCGACGGGTGCAGCACCGTACTTGTCCCATCCCTGCGCGTTGAATTTCATCTCGAGCCTTTGGAGCCTGGGCATTGCCCCTGACTCAAAGTTCAGGTATGGTATCCTGAAACAGGCGATTCTAAAATACTTCAGAACAGAGAACCCTGTTCCGCAAATGACCACATTCTCTTTAGGAGTTCCTCGGATGTGCAAAGAGAGATGGATAAGGGAGGGCAACTGTGCAAGGATTCCAACTTCATCCTCCCGCACCTCCTTAACCCAAAGTGTTAGATCATAGAGGTTATGGAGTTCGCCGATCCACTTGGGAACCCTCGAAAACTTGAACTTCATAAATAGTCTCTGAAGAAGGTGGGGACAACTCAATTCATCCCACAAGACACCGGGGAGACTGGGGAGACTAGCATGAATACGCAGGTATTTGAGGTTGCAAAGCTTTTCAAGACAACAGCGCAAAACATCCAGAAACTGTCCTCCTATGCCATCCAATTGCCTCTGGCAGAGGAAAAAATGTATTTCAAGCTCCCTCAAATTGGTCAGATCTCCTAGGTCTCTGATGTTGTCTATTGAGATCTTGCTCAAGTTGACGTCTTGCAGGGTACGTAGGGATTTCATATTACCAATCCCGTCAGGCAAACTTATCCCACCAAGAACGATCAGGTGCAACAGCCGGCGCAAATGAACAACATCTGACGGAACCTCAACCATGTCTCCATAATTTTTTGTTTCTATTTCCAATGTCTCCAATTGCTGTAGTCCCCGAATTTTACTTGGTAGCGCTATTTTATGATGAGCTACAATTTTTAGATACCTCAGTTGGAACAAATGGCACATTCCAGTGAGGTCAATTATCACCTGCTTTCCACTTGGAAATTCAAGAGTTAAAACACGGAGATGCTTGAACTCCAATAAAGGAGGTATATATGTGGAGGTACCAAATCTCGCTAGCGCTCTTACTTGTGAGAGCTGAACAGCTCCAAGTGTTGTGCCATCTATTACACCATCCAAGTAGAGGGAGAGTCGACGAACCTTGTCATGCAATCCTGTAATGTCTTGTATGTCATCTATTGCAGTGATAAAATTATCGTCTCTACACTTGTGTACAATAAGATCAAGCATCATATCATGTACTCTACAAGACAGCACATCATCATTAGGATCTGTATCTACTGGTTGAATAATGCTTCTATTCACAAGCTCATTGAAATAACCCTCCGCAACATCCTTGGGATCTCGCCCAAGTGCTTTGCTTATAAAACCTTGGGCTACCCATTGCCTAACCAAATCGCACTTCTTGATTGTGTAATCCTCTGGATATATACCCAAATATAGCATGCATGTCTTCAAATAGTGAGGAAGACTTATGTAGCTAAGGCTTAATATCTGTCTCATTCCATCCAAAGTGGGATTCACTTCAAAGTTGGAGCTCAAAGAATTCAATACGTGCACCCAGTGCTCCTTTAGTTTCTTTCGTCGACTAGCCAAAAGGCTAGATATAGTGATAACTGCGAGTGGCAAGCCACCACATCTTCTTAAAATTTCAGCTGAAACTTCATCTAGATACGGAGGACAAGAACCCTCTAAACCAAATATCCTTTTGAAAAATAACCTTCTTGAGTCTTCGTTGCTAAGTGGCCTCATTTTATAGACATGCTCATAGTGATTGGAGCAGCACACTGCAGCCACAGTCTCAATTCGTGTAGTTGTTATTACTCTGCTACTATTCTTGTTTTCTGGAAGAGAGCATCTAATAATATTCCATGCAATTGCATCCCATATGTCATCAATTACAATAATGTACCTGCCAAATAATTTCATAGGGAGTATAACAAGCATTAGGCAAACGTAGGCAAATTAACAAAACCCATAAATGAAAGCATTCTCACTTTCTGATAGTGAATTTCAAAAGGCCAAAAAAAGAGACTCCAATCAATCAATTTTTAAAAGTTCATATGTACTTGGGCTAAATCCGTATGAGACTATGCTTGTCAATTGAGCCTTAGGCTAAACCCATAAGGTGCAAAACTTGAACAAAAGGTAGCTCACACACATCGCTGGTTTGTCAAGTAATAGTTGTGTAGGCGTGTTTGTGAGAATAGAGATGTTGATTTGAGGAACTATATTTTGAGAATAGACAAAAAGCAATTATCAGATTTCTGACTTTGCAAACTAGTGCTTCTGTAGTTCTTCTTGAGGAACAAATTGAAGGATTACAGAACAGGTTTTGGTGGAACCTGATGTCTTAATTAGCAGCATTACTAAAATACCCATCCCAGAGGCTAATGGGATGATGTCAGCTTTTTAAGCTCAAGAATATAAACTCAAAAGAGGCCACATCAACATACTAGAATTTAGCCTATAGAACACTAGCAAGCTAAAAGAAGAGCAGCTCCGATAGAAAAATAAACCGATAGCTCTGATAGAAAAATTACTTTAAAATCATCTCCAAACTAGCATACCTCTTGTCCGTAAGGAATTTTTGGAGCGTATTGATCAGTTCATCCTCATCCCATATTTCCATGTTGGTTTGCTCTGGGGCTACATAGCCAACTTGAGAGAGTATATTTCTCAAAACCTTCCTTACGTTTGGTTTCTGGGACACAAAAACAAAAGGTCGACACTGGAATTGCCCCTTTAGCTTGCGATAAATCTCATTTGCAAGCGTAGTCTTCCCAAGACCTCCAAATCCAACAATAGAGAGCACTTTTCGCTGTTGTGAAGGCACACCCTCTTCATCCATCATCAATCGAATAGTTGCTCCCTCGGCTCATCGATACCCACGAGGCCTGCCGTTTCTGCATACAGTGCCAGCATGCGAGGATCTATAGGTGTGTTGTTTGGCTTGGAGACAGTGTCGTCAACCTTGTACCTTGTGCGTCGCTCGTTCACCTCCATGACAAGGCTCTTGAGGCCTTGGAACTCCCCGGCGATCTTATGTCGAGTGTGGATCGTCGTCAATAGGTTCATGCTCCTATCAATAAACCCCTTAAAGCCGTGTGGCTTGCCGTTGGATTCGCGCTCAACACGGAGCATGAACTCGTCGACGTTATCCTCGATGTCATAGGATAGCTCGCGCACCTCCTTCACCCAACACTTTGCTTGTTTCTCTGGCTCTTCCACATCTGACATCTTCTCGAGGAATGCGTGCATGCTCTCGAGCTCAGCTTTAAGGAACTTGATCTCGCCCTTGGCTTCTTTGAGTAGCTTGTACTTATCAGCAAGCAAACCACCCAGCTTCCCAAGCAGGGAGCCCAGGGCGCCTTGCGATGCGCTCACCACCGCCGCCTCCATCGCCTTTACTTGCTTGTGGTATCTGTTAAATCGCGTATCGAGGATCGAGCCATGCACTCAGTTAGGGATCAAGGAGGCCTCATGGAAAGATCTCCATCTTTCTTTCTACTTACTACGTCACACTGTGTCGGAGTGTGAAATGAAGTGAGGTTTGGTGCGTGCAACTGCCGTGGAGGCTGCTACATATGCTCGGCTGCTTTCGAGCGACAGACACCGTCCCATGTGATCATTTCTTGGATGACACAAAAGCATCTCAAAATTTGTAGCCTTTCTTGTGTGGTACGTTCTGCCCACGTGCAAATGTCTGATTAAAATTTTATATCACCTAAGCATCTCAAAATTTGTAGCCTTTTTTGTGTGGTACGTTCTGCCCACGTGCAAATGTCTAATTAAAATTTTATATCACCTAAACCAAAAAGTTATACGAGTAAAAGATCATAAATTATTACCATTAAATGCTTGAAAACAATTTGAAGGAATTTGTCAACAAAAATACTTTTATAATTTTTTAATATATGATGATAAAACAGAGGTCAAAGTGGTATCTTTTTTACTTTGAAAAATCAAAAGCATCAGGAGAGAGAGTATATATGCACAGTAAAAGAATAGAATGGCATCTAAAAACAATATAATAAATAAAGAAGCCATAGACCTCATTCGTTTGCAGTGACCTCAGCTTAATTTCCTCCGTAAGCTAACCAATCAATTCGAGATAGCCGCTAGCTTCCTGGGTCATTAATTTAGCAATGGCCAACCTCTTACTAATACTATACACAGAATACAGACCACACGGCGGTCAAGGACGGTGGTGAACCAGCAACTACTCCTTAACTTGGCATTTTTGGGAGGAATTTACAACTACTCCACTTGCTACTTGAACTACATAAAGTCTTGTATGCAAGTTTCTTTATGCTGGGGTTTTTTAGGGATGGGAGATATTTTATCTAATGATCAAGGGTAGGACTACAATAATGGAGCACTATCAAGGGTAGGATTACAATAATGGAGCACTATCAAGGGTAGGATTACAATAAGAGCAAGTATTATAAGAGGCTGTAAGCTGGCTGTATGCTGAGGTGGAGGAGAGAGAGGAGGAGAGAGAAGAGAGGTGGGCTGTAAGCTTACAGCCAGCTGAAGCATAAGAACCAAGAAACTTTGTGAGAGGAAGGGGTAGATCATACAGCCTTCAGCTGGCTGTAACTACTATATGAGTAGGCTGATAAGTGGGCTGTAAGTATCCATACAGCCAACTGCAGGCTGTATTATTAGCCTTGCTCTAATGGAGCACTAGGTGTTCTTGGAGTACCCAACAACCGCACTGCCGTAGAATTTCGTGAGCTACCCTATTTTGATCTTTCTTGGCGGCCTTGACCTCGCCCAAATAGCCGCTAGTGACGACCGGTCCATAGCAGAGGACACCAGACCCAAGACGTGTGAAGAACAATCCGTCTCCAGGATAACAGGGCCCTGAAACCACAGCTGTGCAAGGTTGAGGAGAACTTCAGGGCAAGCAATGAATTTTGTAGTTCCCATAAAATAATCCCACTTTTTGTGTATGTAAGTAGGATGAATAGGTATACTACAAAAAATTCGGTATTCACTGAAACTTTGTTTGCCTTTTTGTACGTCACTCTGTAAATGGACCTGGCATACTAATAATATAATTAAAGAGCATGTTCATATTAGGTAGAGTATAAGTTAAGTAACCATTTAAGTATGGTTACTCCATCACAGCTGCTAGCTAGCTTCATGTACGTTGTCGATCCTATCCCTCGGCTAACTACCACCCGTGCTACCACTATCCATCCGGTACACGTTCTCTTCTTTGCCTTTTTAGATCTCACTTATTTTAACTCGAGTTTTTGGTTTCTGATTTATTTTTCACTATTTCTAAATTTCATCTTTTTCTAACTTTCAGCTTTTTAAAACTTTTTTGCCGGTTCTTTTTCTCCGTATTTATTTGTATTGTTCGTGATGAACTAATCTATTTTTTCTATTTTTAAATCTTTTTAAATTTAATTATATCAAATAAGCTACCATTAGTTACATTAGTTACAGTATAATTTCAGCTAAATATAATATAATTTTAACTATAAATTATCTTTTTCAGTCCAACTGAACGGGCTGTTAGTCCATGCAATTCGCAGCGCGTACGAGAGCATGCGTATGCGACAAAACAACACTCCAGCGTAGCCCACGCAGTAGTGTTACGAACTGCTATACGTACGATACGAAAACTTGTTGCGAACTGTTCAAGTAAGTCACATGGTTTGTATACCTTTTAGGAGCTGGCTATCAGGCTATACCACAGTCGCACGAAAATTTTTCAAACCTCAGTCATTTTTCAGCAATTTGATCACCATCCGGCAGGCCCATGAGGTTTGTTTCAGTTGCTGTGTGTTATTTTCATATGGGCGAGGCTATTTTTCTAGTTATTGAGCCTAAATTGCCAATCATTAACCCGTTAAGGGTCTACCTTCTGATGGGCCGCCCGTTTAGCTTAGGCTTTAGCCCTTTAACCATTGCAACAACCAAAACACACAAAGCAAGTTACAAAAGATGGTTAATAACGGTGTTAGAGTTGGGCCAACTTCTCTTCATAATGCTATCCGCTAGTGACAACATGCTAGGTTCTTACTCCAAAATTCCATGCTTTTATCATCAAAGGCATTTACCACATGGCTGAATACATGACAACTGACAAAAACTGAACATATATAACTAGCATCATTACTTGGGAATAAACAGTAGTACGTGATCAGGATATAAAAAATATAGTGATAAGTTTCAAAAATATAGTGATAAATTTCTGTATCAAAAAATAGCAAATTTACTCAAAAGCATAGGTTACTTTTTGCATTCTATTGCTTTTCTTCTTCTCCATCGCATGTGCTTTGCTTCTTCTCTCCTCACAAAGCTAAACAATGCAATAGAGAATATGTGGCAATGCACAAAACTGAGAAAAACATCGACCAAAATTACAACTCAATGTTGACATGTTGACTTTACAATTACATCATACAAAAACAATCATACTCCATGGTTGCACTAGGAAGATTACGCCATGATTCCATCTCTGAACTTGGTTAGTCTATACTCACTAGTTCAGAGATAAAACTTAACATACATGGATGCCAACTCTAAACTCACAATACTTAATCTGAGGGCATGATTACAAGTCTGAATTTAATCTCAATAACATAGCACCATAATGTAAATTCAGTGCCTAACAATAAAACAGAATCAAAACAGAATAAACAAATGTTATGCTATGAAGAACAGAATTGCTACACCGAGGTGAACCCTAACATAATACAAAATCAAAATACAAAGACTGAAAATAATTCTAATAAGGATAGAAAGGCCATGACCTAGGTGAACTCTCACACAATACAGAAATAAGATAAATTAACTTACAATTCACACAAAAAAAATTGAACCAGTGAACCCTTACAAAATTCAGAAAATTCCTACAAAACATAAATTAAAGCAAAAAAAATATTTCTAAGTAGGACAAAGATAAAGATAATGGTTGGTGAACCCCAACAAATACAAAAACAAATCTATCTTAGTCAAGCTAGCAAAAAAAAACATGATAGAAATTGTAAATCCCATATATGTACATTGAGAACTCCATGTATGTCAGAAAATTAAACTAGCCAAATATATTTACATTGCATTGAATATAACAAATGGATATAATTATTTCCCCACTAATGTTCAGGTTTACCTATGGCAAATATGTACCCATATAGGCTTATGCAAAAAAAAAAAGGTTTACGTTCAAGAAACATAGAGATAATAAAACTAGTCTGAATTATTTCATATTGAGAAACTTTTAGATAAAAATATTGAAATTGCACATCAAATAGGTCTGCAAAATTATATAAGCCTGCTGAAACTTCTTACCTAGTAGGTGGATACTCTTAGGCTTGGAGAAAGAATACCAGTACATCAAGTATTTCAAGGAAATAAGGTAAATACTTACTATGTTTGGCTAGAAATGATTTAAATGCTACAGGACACAAAAAAAATGTAAAATCTGTTTCAACTCAATGAGCAAACTACACATCAACAGTGGCTTATAAGCAGAATGACTACTGCAGCATAAAAAATAGCGATACGAAACTCAATAACGCTTCATTGCAAGACTACAAAATTGCAGTAAAAGTTATATAAAATTGCAAATAAGTTAGCACTGATACGAAACTCAATAACACTTTATTGCAAGACTAGAAAATTGCAGTAAAAGTTATATAAAATTGCAAATAAGTTAGCACTACAATATTAGCTTAGACACTCTGCAATTTTCCATTAGGCATGTGTAGGATCGTATGGAGCAATCAGAGGGGGTGAAAAATTATCTCCACTTTTTGGAATCTAAAATCAAAACTCAAACCAAAAAAAATCTAACTTACTGAATGTAGATTTCGACCTCAAGTCATTCGACCACTTAATGAATGCTTCGATCGATCAACTGCTCGCTACGATTGCCTCGGTACGTGGTCAAAATCTCCCTCCGCCCAAAGACTTTAGCCCCTCGAAAAGCTTCGACCAATCAAATGCTTTGCCCGCTCGAACAAGTACACGCCGAAGACAACGGCGTGCTTGTAGAACACAAGATCGCGATGGGTTAGCACACCACCGAAGACACAAGAAAAGCAATACTCAGAAAAACATGCCGTTGATGAACTTTTCTTGGAATAGATCTGATCTATTATTTCTGTATCATGTGTTGTGGCTACAAAGTGCCCTCACGGCACCCCTAAAACTCTAGCACAAAAAGCTCTCTCCAAAGCCCCCTTCGAAGCCATGACTAAAACCCTTAGCCTACCTCTGCTTTAATATGCTAGAGCCCTAAACCGTGTCTTATCAACCTGGACATGCAATTCTATCTCTTCCTCAAATCAAGGGACCTGAAACCCATCCAAACACGGGTTTTACCAAACTCTAAATCTTCCACATTATGGACTCCTTCCATAATGTTTCTAATCCCATCACACAACGAAGCCTCCAAGAACGCACCTCCTGTATCTTCATCACGTACCATCACCTCACGTGTCGAAGCCTCCGGGAACACACCTCCCGTATCTTCTCCATGCATCATCAACCTCCGTGTCGAAGCATCCTGGACTACACCAGTCGTACCTTCTTCATGAATCACCACCTTTGATCTCCATGTGCTCCAGCGTGAGCCTGACCACCTCGTGTAACATCCCGACTGCCTAGAACTCAGATTTCCCCCATCCTAATCCTGGTCCTCCTTGTCACCGACCATGATTGCCTCCACACCCACCTGCACAAGCAAAAACTAAAGAAACATTTTCCCCTGCACAAGTTCTTCACAACTTGACCGACATCAGCAAACACGTAAACCACACCCTGGTCCATCTATAGACAAGAACCAAACCATCCACGACCATCAACCAGGTCATCCATGGCCATAAATCTTATCGCTATCCAGAAACTAGCCTCAAACTACTCAATACGACCGCTAACTCCTCGAGTACTTGAAAACCACAAATACTCAGGAAATACTATCGCTTCGCTCAAAACACCCACGAATAACAAGCATCGCTACCCACCACAGAAACAACGAGTACTGACTATCGAGTACCACGAACTTCTTTCGAGTACCAAATCCTTTGGGTACTGTTCACCGATCATCGACCACCATGCACCAGCCAGTCATACCGCTGGCCTAACACGAGTACTCGAAGTACTTGAAGATAGCAAGAAATGAAGCACTTGAACCGATAATGAAGTCTATGAGTACTGACCATGAAATCTACGATAACTGATTGCAAAGCCTATGACTATCAATCAAAAAGTCTACGACCATCGTCTGCAAAGTCTACGACTATCGATCAGTAAAATCTTTGACTATCGACTAGCAAAGTCTAAGACTATCAAGTACCGAAATCTACGACTATCGACTAGCAAAGTCTATGACTATGAAAAAGTACTGTAGCTATGACCATGTTAAATGTTGCTTACGACCGATTACCTACCATGATCGAAGCCTGCCATGGTCGAAATGCTATAGTAGAGATGCTGTGGTCGAAGCCAGACATAGTCAAAGTCTGTCGTGGTCAAGCTGAACGTGATCAAAGTCTGACATAGTGAAATGCCATGTTCAAAGCCGGACATGGTCGAAGTCAAAAGTGGTTGAAATCTGCAATGCATGACTTACCGTGGTCAAAGTCTATCGTGATCAAAGTCAGACGTGGTCAAAGACTTCCGTGGTCGAAATCTGCCATTTGGACCTGCCGATCGGATGACCGTCCATGGTCAAAACCAAATGTGGTCATTTAGCCATCCTGAAAACTCAAAACACAGAAGTGCATCAACCAGAACTTTCACAAATGCAAAATTCAATAAAACTAAATGTCAATTATTCATCATAAAAACATGCATGACCATCACATGATCTCACAACAGGTATTTTAGCACTGAGACAAAGTATGTTGCATAGAAACTACAAGCTTCGACTGAAAAAGTTCCTCTTAAGAAGAATAAGAAAGTATATAAATCCTAATACGAAGAGTAATATAAATAACTTACTGCTCATAGGGAAAATAAATGAGACAGAATAAGCAACGCTGAAACTACAACAATTAATCCACTCAAAATTCAAATCACTTCATAAAAAAGACTACAAAATTTCAGTAAAGATTCTATAATATTACACATTACTTAGTGTTAGCAATAAATGTTGCACCGCTCTCTCTCCAGTTTGTATTCTTGTTTTCCTTGCATAGGCCTTCTCCTTGCCGTGCACGGCACTTCATGCAGGCCAATCTTCTCCCGCAGATAGCGCTCGGAGTACACGCATCTATATTTGTTATGCCCGGCCTGATATATCTTCGATTCTGTTTCTATAAGTCGTGAGCACAATATCCTGGCCCTGGGTATATATATCATTGTATTGCATCCATTGAGATCAATCAATCTAGTATTGCGTGATAATCCTCGCTTACATGGTATCAGATGGTTTCGCTTCCTACGAACTTTGCTTCCGCTGATCTCTAGCCACCCATCCAATGCGACCACTACCGACCTTGCAATCGCCGCTGCTCTCCAGCGCGACGCTCAGGCTGATGCCGCCCGCCAACGCGACGAAGATGCCGTTCGTGCCCGCGAGGCCGCCGCCGCCGGCCAGCGCGACACGGACTCCGCTCACGCACGCGAGGCAGCTGCCGCACGTGAGCGCGTGGAGGTGGGGGCTCTGGCCCGTGTCAACGCCGCGTGCGATGAGGAGGGTGCCAACCTGCGCGCCGCACTGGCTCTTCACGAGGCCGCCGCCGTCGCCAACCTCCATGCGCAGGGCGTCGCCATCCAAAACATCCGGCTGCTCATTCCCGTTGTTCTCGATCCTGTCTCCCCAACTACCACAAGTGGCGTGGCCGTTTTCTTACAACCTTGGGGAAGTACTCGCTGTCAAGTCACGTCCTCTCCGACGCCGTCCACCACGACTCCGCCGATTGGTGCCGCATGGACTGCGTCGTCCGTGAATGGCTCTATGGCACGATCTCTCCCGAGCTTGTTGAGATGGTCATGGCCGCTGACACCACCGCTCGCCGCGTATGGCTTGCCCTTGAGCAACAATTCGTCGGCAACCGGGAGACGCGCGCCCTCATCCTCGACGCCGAGTTCCGCTCGTTCGTTCAAGGAGATCTCTCAATCACCGATTACTGCAGGCGCCTCAAGACCATGGCCGACACTCTCGGTGACCTCGGCGAGCCCGTTGCAAACCACACGCTCACTCTCGCTGTCCTGCGTGGCCTGAACGACCGCTTTGCCTACATGGCAGCCCTCCTGAAGCGCCAACGGCCGTTTCTGAGCTTCCTCGAGGTGCGCTCCGACCTTCTCCTGGAGGAGATGGAGATGAACTCCCGTCCCTCCGCGCCGCCCACTGCCTTCGTCGCCGCACCATCGGTCACCACCAACAACCCGGCCTCCGGTCTTGTCGCGGGCGCCTCCTCCTCTGTGCCTGCCGCGCCCAAATCTGGCAGCAGCTCCGGGGGCGGGTCTGGCAGCTCCGGCGGCGGCTCAGGTGGTTTCGGAGGTGGCTCTGGTGGCAATCGTCGCCGGCGGCGCAACAAGAATGGTGGTAATGGCTCCGGGGGTAGCGCCAATGGTGCTGGCTCCTCCTGGCCTTCCTTCTACAACCCGTGGACCGGAACAATTCAAATGTGGCCTGGCTTGCCTCGTGGCGGACAACACCCGTAGCAGCATCCTGGCCAGCGTCCCAGCGCTCCTCCGCAGACGTTCTTCGCGGGGTCGGGAACATTTGCGATGCCGCCACAGCTTCCGCAAGCTTACCCAGTGCAACTGCATGGTTACCCGCCAGTGCATCCGCCGGCACCGACACCTGGTGGCTGGAATCCGATGGCTGGCTCATGGGACCAGCAGTCCTTGGTGAACGCTTTCAACACCATGACTCTCGCTCCCCCGGCCACAACTGATTGGTACATGGACTCTGGGGCCTCTTCTCACCTGACCTCCGACGCCGGTAATCTTACCCACTCTTCTTTGCCACAGTCTCCTACTCCCTCGTCCATTGTTGTCGGTAACAGTGCTTTGTTACCTGTTACTTCCACTGGCTCCACTCACCTTTCTGGGCAATTTCATCTTAAAAACGTTCTAGTCACACCCAGTATTGTCAAAAATCTTATTTCTGTTCGCCAGTTCACTTCTGACAACAACTGTTCTGTGGAGTTTGACCTGTTTGGTCTTTCTGTGAAGGATCTCAAGTCTCGGAACGTGATCGTCAGGTGCAATAGTTCTGGGCCCCTCTACCCTCTCCAGCTGCCAACACCCATGCCTAGTGCTTTCGCTGCCGTCCCTGCCACCACTTGGCATCGTCGCCTCGGCCACCCCGGCGCCGACATCATTCCCAAACTCACTAGTGCTTCTCTCATTTCATGTAATAAACATACTAGTGATTCTCTTTGTCATGCTTGTCAGCTTGGTCGTCATACTCGTTTGCCTTTTGCCACTTCTACCTCCCGTGCAAGTCAACAGTTTGATTTGATTCATTATGATCTTTGGACCTCTCCCGTTGTTAGTGTGTCCGGCTACAAATACTATCTAGTCATTCTTGATGATTGCACACATTTTCTTTGGACCTTTCCCCTCCGGTTCAAGTCCGACACCTTTTCCACCATTACCAATTTTTTCTCTTACGTGGCAACACAGTTCGGTACACGATCAAGCGTGTCCAGTGTGATAATGGCCGGGAATTTGACAATTTCTCGGCCCACACGTTCTTCCTCACCAAGGGCGTTGAGTTTCGCATGTCGTGCCCTTACACCTCCCAGCAAAACGGTAAAGCTGAGCGCATGATCCGCTCAATCAACAACATTGTGCGCTCTCTCCTTTTTCAAGCTAGCTGTTCCCCCTCCTATTGGGTTGAAGCACTTCATACTGCCACATACTTGCTAAATCGTTTGCCCACCAAAACCCTCAATTTCTCCACACTTTTTTTTGCCCTCCATGGCATCCACCCCACCTACGACCATCTTCGTGTGTTCGGCTCCAAGTGCTACCCCAATACCTCTTCCACTGCTCCACACAAACTCGCCCCTCGCTCCACCCTGTGCATTTTCCTTGGGTACTCCGAAAACCACAAAGGTTATCGGTGTCTTGATCCCGTCACCAATCGGATCATCGTCTCCCGCCACGTCACGTTCGACGAGACATCCTTTCCCTTTGCCGACATGACCACGAGTACCCCCGTCGCTAATGACTTTGATTTTCTGCTCTCTGATGAGACCGTGCCGACCCCAATTGGGCCGCCGCTCTCACCTTTCTATGCAGGTGGCCTCTCCACGACAGCATCCTCTGTTCCTGTGCTCCGCCGGGTCATTGCTGCTCTACAGCGTGAGTTCTCTATGAAGGACCTTGGCCCCCTTCATCATTTTTTGGGCATTTCCGTACAGCAGAGTTCACGTGGCCTCTTTCTCTCTCAACGACAATACATCTTGGACATTTTGGAGCGTGCTGGAATGTCTGATTACAAACCTTGCAGTACGCCAGTTGATACAAATCCCAAGGTCTCTGCTTCCATTGGCCCTCCTGTGGACGATATCACTCAGTACCGCAGCCTCGCCGGCGCTCTTCAGTACTTAACTTTCACTCGCCCAGACATCTCATACGCCGTCCAGCAGATTTGTCTACACATGCATGATCCTAGGGAGCCTCATTTGACGGCAGTAAAACGGATTCTTCGGTACCTCCGTGGCACTCTTGACCATGGCCTGCAACTTCGTCGCTCTCCGTGCACGGATCTCATGGCTTATTCTGACGCTGATTGGGCTGGCTGTCCCGACACACACAAGTCCACCTCGGGCTATGCCGTGTTTCTCGGTGATAACCTTATCTCCTGGCCCTCCAAACGCCAGAACACAGTGTCTCGCTCAAGTGCAGAGGCTGAATACCGGGCTGTTGCCAACGTCGTCGCCGAAGCTTGTTGGCTCCGTCAGCTTCTTCATGAACTTCGTAGCCCTCTTCGTCGCGCTACAGTGGTGTATTGTGACAATGTGAGTGCCGTCTACTTATCGACGAACCCCGTGCAACATCAACGCACCAAACATGTTGAGATTGATCTTCACTTCGTCCGGGAGCGCGTCTCTTTGGGTGAGGTCCGCGTACTCCATGTTCCAACAACATCACAGTATGCTGACATCTTCACCAAGGGGCTGCCGACCTCCGTCTTCTCCGAGTTCCGATCCAGTCTCAACGTCTGTCGTGCCGACGCTTCGCCTGCGGGGCGTGTTAGCAATAAATGTTGCGCCGCTCTCTCTCCAGTTTGTATTCTTGTTTTCCTTGCATAGGCCTTCTCCTTGCCGTGCACGGCACTGCATGCAGGCCTATCTTCTCCTGCGGATAGCGCTCGGAGTACACGCATCTATATTTGTTATGCCCGGCCTGATATATCTCCGATTCTGTTTCTATAAGTCGTGAGCACAATATCCTGGCCCTGGGTATATATATCATTGTATTGCATCCATTGAGATCAATCAATCTAGTATTGCGTGATAATCCTCGCTTACACTTAGCACTATGATTTTGACTTGCATGCTATGCAATTTTCCATGTGGCGGGTATTTGCAAAGGATAAAGAAATCACAATGCAAAACCAAGATGGAGAATAGATTATACATGACTGCATCAGTATAGCACTAGATTAAAGGCATAACCATATATCCCTAGATCACTATAATTTTGGCAAATACCATGTCAGATGGGGCCAGACATATGGCCAAGTGGAGACCGACTCGTTTGTGCAGGACAACCATCAGGCGAGCGCATCCGACTCGGTTAAGTAGGAAGGTTAGAATTGTATTCGATTGCTGGATAGGCAACAGTTCGTTTACTTCTCGAATTATATGCTTACAAATAGATCTAGGCTAGTACTTGAGAGACCATGTGGTCTAAATCCCAAGTTAGTGATGAGTAATTGACATGTGGTTTGGTTAGAGTGAGTTTGGTTTGAGTGATTCGTGCCATTTTGGCATTTGGCGAGGTCGGGTTATGATTAGACAGATTTGACGCATGGTCGTCTTCCCGGTTGGTCATTTGGGCCATTTCTCGCTTGAGTAGGATTTGTTGGTACTAATCATGTTTATATGCTTTGTGCCGTGCTATGCGATGTGGTTTTTTGTCTATGATAGCTGCAGGACGTCGAGTGGAGTCGTGGCGAGACACGGAGGACTGGACTAGGCGCAGGTGGCGCTGAGGTCAGAACAGTCGGGATGTGTCGAAGACGACGTGGACTCGAGGTGGTTGCGAGGCGTGCGAGACAAGGAACGCGGAAGCTTCCCGGAAGGTGCAGCAGGGGCGTTTCGGTAAAAGCGCGAGGCTGCAAAAGGAAGCGGGTTAGCGGGCAAAGCATGGAGGGGTAAAATGGGCAAAGCAAAGTGTAAACCCATCAAGGAATGCTATAAATAGGAGTGTGTTTCCTGGTTGTTGGCAAGACTTGGAGATGGGTTTTAGGGCTTTTTGCTTTGTGTTTTAGTGGTTGAGAGAGTGGGTGTGTCTCCCATGCATGTGTGCTATGAGTTCTTGATTCTCAAGCATGTATGGGGACTTGTTAGTGGGAGATCGAGAGAGATGAGCTGAACAACTATGTAATCATTCCTCTATTTTCAATCATGTATGTCTCCATCTCGTTGTTAAGAAATCTTGTGTTGAATCTCTCGAGTTCTTGTTTCTTGTTCCTATTTTATTTAAGTCTTAGTCCTGCTTCTTTCCTTTTTTTATGAGTTTCAAGTATTTGGATTTTGTTATCTCTCTCAGCTAGCAGCTCCTTTCTTCATTCGGCTGTAGTTCTTGGAGAGCATTCCCTTTTTGCTCTTCCAAGCCAAGTTAGCATTCTTTGTCCTTTGCATTTTGTGCTCACGGCCAGCATTAAATGAGTGGAAGCATTCTCATGTTTGGCCAAAGCAAGAGTGTTCGGGAGATTGTAAGCTAACAGTGCCTAGAACTTCAAGAAGCTAACATTGGTCCTTGGCCGAATGAGTGTCCTTCTTTTGATTTCTAGCTTGAACTCTTGGCCAGCTTTAAATGATTGAAAAGTACTCATTTCTTGGCCAAAGAGAGTGTGTTCGGCAGCATCTAGTCACTTTCTTACCGCAGCTCTTACTGTTTTTTTTGGATATTTCGGCAGCTGCATGCAATTAATTGTCTTGCTGCATGTTCGGACAGGGCTACTAATCCATTTTGGTCTCTCGGCAGCAGCAGATTTTGGCATACATGCAGTCCTGCTTTTATTCGGCCATCTCAGCCTTCGGTAGCCATTTATCCTCTTGTTAATCCTCTCGGCTGGCTGGCAGGAGCATCTTTGTTTCGTGTTGATTGGTAGCTTTCCTACTCTCTTTTGGAAGCAGCCTTCCTCCTTTGTTGCTTTCTTTATTCTCTTTTGTGGTTTTGGCAGCAATACAAAAGAGACTTCAGTCTACAGTTTCTTTTGTACTATTTTGCTTTGGTTGTTCGGCAGTCATTTCTTGGTCTAACAGTGGGTATTTAATAGCTGCTTTCGGTTGGAGATCTCAGCTTTCTTTTCGGTCTGGACAGGCAGCTATCTGCAGTATACTTTGTGCCAATTTGTGAGTAGCAAAAACTCTCCTCGGTTAGCAGTAAAAATAGCTCTGTTTTTTTTGTGCTTCTCAAGTATTTGCTCTTTAGTTTGTGTTGTTTCTCTGTATTTCTAGTGAGCATTTAAATCTTCTTCATAGCTCCCTAGCTATTGGAGATATCATAGATACTCGGGGGTCAATTAAATTTTTATGAACGATATTCACCCCCTCTGTCGCCGTTTTTGATCCTATAGTACTATATATTGTTAAGGGTTTGTACACAGAAGAGTTAAGAATAACAAGACCTTCTCTACATCTTGCGTCCTCTCCTTCAATCCTGTTCGGTGCTGTCATCTGCGTCTGTTCTTCTCGACAAGATGGAGTCCTCTGGTTCTGGCAGCTCAAGCTTATCCTAGGGCCTCCCTGTCCACAGGTACAATCTTCGCTCCCAAAATCGTACCTATGACAACTTGGTATCAGAGCCAATGGCTGGAACGTCGGAGATGGTGTTGTTGATGCAACAGATCGCCGAGCTAACGTCAGCCATGACAGTCCAGTTCAAGGAACTCAAAACGGATTTATCCACAGAGGTGGCCGGAGTGACCCATGAATTCTGGAGATGGAATACTCCCTATATCGCCAGGTTTGATGCCCATCCTCCCTCCCTCACATCAGTAACCGGCGCACGGCGGAGGACAGCAGGGAGCTCGCGTCCATAAGCTCTCGTTTCCCACCTTTGATGGCAAAGATGATCCCTTGGGATAGATTAACCGATGTGAGCAGTCCTTTTGAGGTCAGCAAACACCTGAGCATGAGGAAGTGTGGCTGGCGTCATATCATTTGTTGGGATTAGCACAAACATGGTATTATCAGTTGGAGCGGGATGAAGACGAACCCTCTTGGCAACTTTTTAAGGACTATTGCAGTTTGCATTTTGGGCCGCCGACCCGTAATAACTTAACCGTCGAAGAGTATCAAGATAAGTTCGTGGCATTACTGTGTCGTGCTGAGCCCCTATCTCTGTCCCAGCAAGTCCAACTATTTACATCCAGACTAATGGAGCCAGTCTGCAGAGACGTCGAACTCCAGAACCCCAGGAGCCTGCAACTGGCCATGGCACTCGCACAGGCCTATGAAAAATGGCACTTCATCATGACATCACTGGCAAAACCAGGCACGAGGCAGTGGAACCAATTCCGTTCACCATCCACACTGGCTGGTTCAGCCCTGGCCGTCGCTCCAAGCCAAGGATCTCAGAAAGCACTACCAGCACCCAATTCGGTCGTGGAAGGATCGACTCCAACTACAACAACACTTCTACCGTGGAAGCAATTGACAGCCGCTCAAATGTCTGATCACTGCCGCCAGGGACTATTTTCAAGGAGAACGAAAAATTTCTTCCTGGCCATTGTTGCAAGCGTCTCTTTTTACTTGAGATCGCACCGGATGACAACAACGACGAGTAAGGGACTCGCACAAGATGACAATGAGCCAGCCATCTCACTGCATGCTTTTTCTGGCGTCCAGCCACGGACATCTCACACAATGCAAGTGCAGGTGCTGGTTGGCACAAACCGCCTGATCGCGTTGCTTGACTCGGGATCGACTAACAATTTTATCGTGCAAGAAGCCGCCCGCCAAGCAGGCATAACAGTGCACCCACAGCATCAAATTCGGGTGGCAGTGGCCAATGGTGATCACGTTGCAAGCACAGTTCTCTATCGTGATCTTCCGGTCCGAATTGAGGAGGAGGAGTTCAGTTTGGATTGCTACTCTATCCCTCTGGCCGGTTTTGATATGGTTTTGGGAGTGTAATGGCTGCACACGTTGGGCCCGATTCTATGGGATTTCTCTACTCAGACGCTGTCTTTTACCCACAACAACCATTCAGTCACTTTGCATGGGTGGACGTCGGTAGCAAATCTGCATGCCTTGCACGGGTCATCGGCCAATCTAATGGAAGAACTTTTACAAGACTTTGAGGGGCAGTTTTCTTAACCACAGGGCTTGCCACCTGCTCATCCATGTTTTCAGCCCCTGTGCTGCTAGTCAAAAAACAAGATGAGTCCTGGCGTTTTTGCGTTGACTACAGGGCTCTGAACACAAAAACAATCAAAGATAAGTTTTCGATACCAGTAATCGAGGAACTCCTGGATGAACTCAAGCATGAGAGGTTTTTCACTAAACTGGACTTACGTTTGGGTTATCATCAGGTACACATGCATCTGACGGATGTTGAGAAAACTGTGTTTCGCACGCATGAGGGGTTTTTTGAATTTTCGGTTATGCCGTTCGGATTAACTAATGCCTTGGCTAAATTTCAAACAATTATGAATGAGGTCCTGTGTGCATTTCTTTGACGATATATTGGTATATAGCTCTTCATGGTCCGAACATCTCCTACACGTGCGGACAATCCTTAAAAGTTCTTCGGGAGTAGCATTTTTTTCCTCAAAAGGTCCAAATGTTCATTTGGTGCTTCCTCTGTTGCTTACCTTGGACATATTATTTCCCATGATGGAGTAGCCATGGACAGGGAGAAAGTCCAAGCCGTGGAGGATTGGCCATTTCCACAATCAGTCAGAGCTCTTCATGGTTTTTTGGGTTTGACCGGATTCTATCAGCGCTTTATCAAAGATTATGGCACTCTCGCAGCTCCGCTTACAAAATTGTTGAAGAAAGAAAGCTTTGTCTGGACTTTCGAGGCTTCCGAAGCGTTTACCATGTCAAAACAAGCTTTACGTCTACACCTGTACTGCAATTGCCAGACTTTGTGCAAGAGTTCGTTGTGGAATGTGATGCGTCCGGAGCTGGTATTGGAGCCGTGCTACATGAAGGTTCAGGACCGATCGCATATTTCAGCCGGCACTTGGCACCTCATCACCAAAATCTGGTGGCCTATGAACAGGAACTAATGGGGTTGGTTCAGGTCATTAGACATTGGAGACCATATTTGTGGGGCACTGGTTTTCTTGTCCGCACTGACCATTACAGTCTAAAGTATTTATTAGATCAACGATCGGCAACAATTCCCCAGCACCGTTGGGTAAGCAAATTGTTGGGCTTCTCCTTTCGCGTCGAATACCACCCTGGACGACAGAATGTGGTGGCAGATGCTCTCTCACGATGTGATGCGGAAGTGACCATGGTTTGCGCACTGACTACCAACCAGTTTGACCTCTTTGATACTCTTCGCAGTGAACTAACGGCCTCACCCGAACCGCTCGCTCTCAAAACCAGCATAGAAGCAGGAACTGCTGCGCCTGATTGGAGTATTTGTATTTTGTGGACGGCTTGTGGATGGCTTGATCATGTTTAAGGGGCGTATATACATATTGCCCATATCTCCCTCCCTCGAGTCCATATTATCTGTAGCTCACACGATGGGACACCAGGGCGTGCAGAAGACACTCCAGCGTCTATCTGTAGATTTCTTTGTCCCTGATGCCCAGCATGAAGTTCAACAATTTGTGAAGGCTTGTCAGACTTGTCAGCAAAATAAGAGTAGTCATCTTCATCCATTTGGCCTCCTACAACCATTGGACGTTCCTTCTCAAATATGGACAGATATTTCAATGGATTTCATTGAAAGATTTCCTCGCATCAATGGCAAATCAGTTATTTTGACGGTAGTGGATCGATTTTCCAAATATGCCCACTTTATTCTATTAGCACATCTGTATTCAGCATGTTCAGTTCGGGCCTTTTTGACATTGTTCGTTTAAATGGGATACCATCTTCCATCATAAGCAATAGAGATCCTATTTTTACTAGCCGGTTCTGGGAGTAATTGTTTCGATTATCTGGCATGCAACTTTGTCGCAGTCAGCCTTCCATCCACAATCCGATGGATAGTCGGAGGTCGTCAACAAGATTATTATCATGTACCTGAGGTGTTTGACAAAAGATCGACCCCGACTATAGTTACTGTTAGGAAACTAGGTCCATGGCCAAGAGTCCTGGCATATTTGGGCACCCCACCGTAGACTATAAATAGGGACCTAGACCCCCTCATTATGTACCCCGAAGCAATCTAAAGCAATAAAGAAAGACCAAGAGTTCTCTCTACCTCTCTGTGTTCAATCTATTATTCTGTGATTCTGTGATTGATTCGTTCTTGTTCTAAGCAGAGGAATCGATCGGACTGGTCATCAGCGACGGTTCCTCAACACGTTATCAGCACGACTTCGCTCCGGTGAATGAGGTAATCATCGAAGCACAGATTGAATTTTCTAGATCACTTTTTGAATCTGTATTTTTTTCGCGTTCTAGATTGAAATTCTACGGTGCAAATCCACCCTAATCTACCGTGAGCAGACTTGAAGTCGCCGGCACAATGCCGATCGGTAGATTGTGAAACGGGGTAGATGTTGATTGCACTATAGAACGATGCAAATCCGCCCTAAATCTACCGCGAGCAGATCTGAAATTGCCGGCACAATGTCGATCGGTAGATTGCGAAACGGGGTAGATGTTGATTGCAGCGTAGATTGGAAACGAAAATTTTGCATTAATTTGTTTGATCCTGTATGATCGTTATATGGAGACTATGCATCTGTTCTTCCTGTTATGCATGGCATCACACAAGAAAAACTGCGATTGCACTTGCATACGTGAGCCGCCGGCTAGAAGCCAGCCACGCAGCACGAGGCACTGCCGACCAGCAGCCGCCCCGGGTATAACGGCCGTCGCGCATGCACTCCCGAAGAAGTAGAGCCGCCGCCGTTTTAGGCTTCGGCCACTTGGCTTACCGTCGCCGCCCGCATGCGGCCTCCGCCGGCCCCACTCATCTTGTCCCGAAGCCGCTGGGAGAAGCCGCATGGCCGCCGCCACTTGGGGTCTCGCGCCTTCGTCTAGCGCGCCGCCTGGCTCCTCCCCGCTGCACCGGCCCCGGCTAGCAGCCGCGCCCGCCGTCGCTTCCCTCAACCCGGGCTCGCCGCCATCCGCATGTGGTCGCCGGCCCGAAGCTCTGCACGGCGCAATCATGCGGCCTCGCCACCGGCCCTGCACGGCCCCGCCCGAAGCCGCCGTCCGCCGCCCGACGCTCGGCGCCGCACCCTGAAGTTGCCGCCGAGTTGCCGCTTCACCTCGCCCGCGCATGAGCCCACTCGGGAGCCCCGCCGTCTTCCGCACCGGCCCCACCACCCATCGAGCTGGCTCCGCCGCCTTATGCCAGCGCCGCCGCACCGGCTCCCGTTTGCCTCGGCCCATCCGCCGCCTGCGTGCGGCCGGCAACGCCCCGGCCCGCCGCTCCGGTCAGCAGCCGCACCCGGCCCGCCGCCCCGGCTAACCACCTCCCGAACCGCGCGCACGGGCGCTTGACCTCCCGCCGCCGCCGCATTTGCATGTGAGGGGAGGGGAAACCCTAGATCCCCTCCCTCCACTGGTTTTGCCGGCTATGTGGGCCCGGGGGGAGTGCGGGCTTAAATGGGCTGGATAAAATAAAAAGGGGAGGGAATGGCCCAGCCGGTGGAAGGGTGCGCTGGCTGTTTTGCGAAAAAACCCACCGGCTCTCGATGAATTACTATTCGGCCCTTAATTATTCAATTTAAGTCCTGATTTTTATAGAGAGGCATCGATAATTCTGAAAATTACTGATAGGTCCTCAGATTAACATATGGGTCCAGAAATTTGCAGAAAACCCCTCTATAAATCAGGAAATTGCGCGAATTTTTCTCTGAATTGAAATTTTGCGAAAACCCCCCTGGAATTACAGAATTTGCTGAAATTTCATATTTTAGTATAAAAGGGCCTCGGGAATCCAATTTCTGCGTTATCTTTAGCATTTGAAACTTATTTATTTATGCCATTATTCTTCTCTGTATTTTCTGTATTTATTTACTGTTTTGGTTAATTGTAATTGTTTAAATTGCTTTTAATCACTGAATTAGCAATAAAATTTATAGAAAATGCATAGAAAATTCTGAAACATTGCGAGAACCTTTTGTACCATTTATTTACCCGCAGTGAATTATTCCGTGCATGTCTACTAGCAGTAGATTTATACACATTTAGATGACTAGCATCACGAACCGGGAGTTCGAGGAGCTGGCCCAACATGGCCAAAACTATCTGACGTAGGCATCCAATGTCGAGATTGTGCTTGGAGCCAGGAAGCTCTGCGCTGCTATTGGGATTAACGGACTGAATGACGCTCAACCCACACCTGAGGAGAATGATTAGGCACTTCATTTTCTCAGGCATCATCTCTGTCTCACTCTCAAGAATGAGTATATGGCGGAGAAGAGCGCGCTAGCACTCTGGACTGCACTCCAGAAGCGGTTTGAGAGGCTAAAAGTACACCATTCTTCCTCAAGCAGAGCAAGAGTGGATTAGACTGAGGTTTGCCGACTTTAAGACGGTCGGGGAATACAGTTCTGCCTTGCACAGGATTTGTACCCCAATACAGAAGATTGAGAAAACCCTTCCACCCAAATGAAGTACAATCCGCACGCAATTATCGTCAAGACGGCTATGAGGAATATGCCGAATTGATTGATATGATGCAGATTGCGGAGGCTCAGGACAAAGTTCTCCGCAAAGAACTAAGTCACTCAGCCATCTGGGAGCTCCATTGGCCGTGAAGCCAACGCCGGGAGCAAAAAGGTGCGAAAGCCCTTGATAGAGAAAAGGGGAAGGAAGGGTAAGGCCACAGCCCAGAAAGGCGAATCAGATGCTCCACAAGAGAATAAGGCCAGCAAGCCAAAGCGGGATGGCAAAGGGCAGCATGAAGCCCACTTTGCATCGGCTAAGGGGGAGAGTTCGGAGTAGCTGCCTGCACTGGTGAAGGTTGAAGAGAATGTCATCGCCATTCCCTCTCGACCTAGAAACAGCCATCGCCATGATTTCTCTTGAAGAGAATGTCATCCCTGAGAGAATAGCAGAAGAAGTCTAGTGCACAGAATGCATTTAGACTTTAATTGTCATTTGTTTTGTGTGGAAGAATATGTTAGAATTTGCATGGATGGTACTTAAGAATTGTTATTTTCTTGTGATGGTTGGATGATATTTGAAGAATTCATTCATTTATTCAGTTTATGATGGCATGATATGTTCTGATATTGGAGTATTTTATTTATGTATTGATTGCCTTCTCATACATGTTAATAAATACCCTATATTAGAACACGTGTAGCGCCCTATAAAGGAAGTGTGCTTAGCTAGCAGCGGCATAACGAATACCATCTTAAGAGAGACTAAGTATTTCCAGTCGATCCGTAAGAGCACTAGCAGCCTTACGACAATCGCCGGAAGCGATACATGTATAATTGGTTCAGAAAGAGCCACAATGGGCACAACTTTGGTCATTGAAGAAGCCTTATTGTACCTAGAATCGACTAGAACTCTCCTAAGTTTTAAGGATATTCGCGCCAATGGTTTCCACGTTGAGACTGACGAAGAGTACGGTAAGGAATACCTGCTCATCACGAAGCGTGAAGAGAATGGCAAAAAGGTACTAGAAAAACTTCCTTCACTTGAAACTAGACTATATTATACCAACATTAAAGCGCCTGCAGCGTACACTGTTCTGAACACAGTGTTTAAAAGCTCTGAACTCTTCTGTCTCTAGCATGACAGATTAGGCCACCCAAGTCTTAGGATGATGAGAAACATTATAAATAATTCGCATGGGCATAATATTAATGTGAAGAATTTTCTGAATCATGAAGATTTTGTGTGCCCTGCATGTGCCACCGGGAAACTAATTATTAGACCCTCCACTCTGAAAGTGAAGGATGAAGTCTCTGCATTCCTGGAACGCATCCAGGGAGACATTTGCGGTCCCATTCAGCCCATCTCAGGGCCATTTAAGTATTTCATGGTGCTCATTGACGCTTCCTCGAAGTAGTCATATGTGGGTTTGTTGTCCATAAGAAACCACACCTTTGCAAAATTGATCTCGCAGATCATTCGCATCAGAAATGTGTTTCCTAATCATCACATCAAGTCCATCAAAATGGACAACGCCGGCGAATTTACTTCAAAGGCATTTGATGATTATTGCATGGCGATAGGAATTGCAGTTGAGCATTCGGTACCGCATGTCCATACCCAAAATGGTTTGGCAGAGACTTTAATTAAGAGAATTAAATTTTATTGCCCGACCTCTTTTGCATAATTGTAATTTGCCAGCTACATGTTGGGGACACGTAGTCCTACATGCAGCGAATCTCATTAACTTTAGACGTTCAGCCTACAACATCCATTCACCTATGCAACCAGCGCAAGGGTCAGCACCGAAGATTTCCTAACATTAGGGGGAGGAAATCAACCCCTTGATGAAGAATGTCGGGAAATTACGTGGCAAGCCACGAGAATTCATGACCTGCGCAATAGTGAAGCAAATAGAAGTCTAGAAGACAAGAGAAGTCTAGAAGACAATAGATTTGCAAGCATTAGCAAATCAACTGCCTGATCACTTTAGTGATTTGAAGAGCGTGATTAAGTCGCATGTGCTTGCACGCAGTGCACTGGAGAGGGTTGAAATACCAAAGAAAGCAGAAGGTATCCCTAATCTCGTCCAGAGGCCTCAGAAAAATAAAAAGAGGACGAGAACTCCAGTTCCTCGAATACTTAGTAACCGGGGACGCCTGGTGAAGAAGGATAAGAGGGATTTATTACAGCCGATCATTGAAGTCCCCTAGAATGAGAAGGGGAGCCAGTTGAGACCTGGCACGAGTATGACACCTTCAGAAAAGGGCATACCGGATCTGAATATCCCCATCGTCATGGATGTGTGTGCACACATCGGAGCCGAAAAACTAAAGGGACTTGCCACCGCAATTGAAAGAAGCGATGTGCAAAGTAAAGCTCCAGCAGAAGCAATCGCTCCAGAAGAAGCAACTCATGAAGAAATAGCTATAAATTATGTGCACACGGGAGAGTCTCTGAATAGGACAACAGCTAATATCGATATCTACTTCGCAAAGAAAATTGCCACCATCATCGATCTTGATCCCGATCCTGCATCGCTCGCTGAATGTAAGAAAAGATCATATTGGGAAGATTGGAAGAAGGCAATAGCAACTGAATTGCTATCTCTGAATAAAAGAGAGGTGTTTGGGTCCGTATGCCACACACCTCCCCACATACACCCCGTTGGGGACAAGTGGGTATTTGTTCGAAAGAGAAATAAAAGAAATGAAGTAGTGAGATACAAAGCAAGGCTGGTAGCCCAAGGTTTCACTCAACGTCCTGGAGTTGATTATGAAGAAACCTACTCTCCGGTCATGAGTGAAATTACCTTTAGATACCTGATCTCAATGGCAGTGAACTTGAACTTAGAAATGAAATTGATGGATATTGTGACTGCATACCTTTACGGTAACTTGGATTCGGAGATTTATATGAGAGTCCCTGAAGGAATCCCTCTCCTGAACCAAGACAGAGCAAATAGAAATCTGTACAGTGTGAAACTCAGAAAACCACTATATGGACTGAAATAATCTGGAAGAATGTGGTATAATCGCTTAAGCGACTTTCTCTACAAGAAAGGCTACACGAACAATGAAGACTATCCTTGTGTATTTATACGACGATCCTAGAATGGATTCTGTATAATCTCTGTGTATGTAGATGATCTGAATATTATCGGGACAGCCGAAGACATAAAAGAAGCAAGCTCCTACTTGGAGTCAGAATTTGAAATGAAAGAGTTAGGCAAGACCAAGTTTTGCTTAGGCCTGCAGCTTGAGCATGTCCCTGAAGGAGTCTTGGTACATCAGTCGACCTACACCCAGAAGGTGGTCGAAAGGTTTGGCTTCGAGAAGGCATTTCCCTCGAAAGTACCGATGATCGGTAGGTCTTTACAGCAAGAAAAAGATCCTTTCCGACCTAGGGAAGAGGGGGAGGAAGTCCTGGGACCAGAATTCCCATACTTGAGTGTAGTGGGAGCACTCATGTACTTAGCAAACTGCACTAGACCGGACATTGCATTTGTCGTGAACCTCTTAGCAAGGTACAGTGCAGAGCCCACCAAAAGGCATTGGTAGGGCATAAAGGACATCTTCCGATACCTCCAAGGAAGTAAGGACCTTGGATTGTTTTACAAAAAGAATCAAGATCTGAACTTGATTGGCTATGCAGATGCTGGGTATCTGTCAGACCCGCATACCGCTAAGTGACAAACAGGCTATGTATTCCTGTGTGGTGGAACTGCAATTTCATGGAAATCGTCTAAGCAAAGCCTGGTAGCTACTTCGACAAACCACTCAGAAATTATAGCACTGTATGAAGCCGCACGAGAGTGCGCTTGGCTCCGCCGAATGGTTCACCACATCCAGCAGTCATGTGGGATGAACATTGTGCAAACCCCCACAATTATCTATGAAGATAATGCCGCTTGTGTTGCACAAGTGCAAACGGGCTATGTGAAGAGTCATCTCACAAAGCATATCAACCCCAAGTTCTTCTATGCATATGAATTGCAAAAGATGGACGAGATTAAAGTACTGCATACTACGTCATGTGAAAATCTCGCAGATTTATTCACTAAGTCATTCCCCGCATCTAGCTTTGAAAGGTGCGTGCGTGGAATTGGAATGATGAGACTTAGAGAAGTACAGAATTCAGGGGAGAATTCTCACAAACCCGCTAATAAATCTTGATCATGAAGATTAAGTACCCAAAGAATAAAGTCCTGAAGACCAAATGAAATTGGGTGAATTGTACTCTTTTTCCCTTGACGAGTTTTCCATGAAGTTTCTCGACCAAGGTTTTTAATGAGGCAATTCGTGCATCGCAGCATCACATGTATCATGTACTCTTTCTCCAAATTTTTCCCACTGGGTTTTTATGGAGTTTTGACGAGGTATGAGTATGTTGGGTGAGTGCCCAAGGGGGAGTGTTAGGAAACTGGGTCCATGGCCAAGAGTCCTAGCATATTTGGGCACCCCACCGTAGACTATAAATAGGGACCTAGACCCCCTCATTATGTACCCCGAAGCAATCTAAAGCAATAAAGAAAGACCAGGAGTTCTCTCTACCTCTCTGTGTTCAATCTATTATTCTGTGATTCTGTGATTGATTCGTTCTTGTTCTAAGCAGAGGAATCGATCGGACTGGTCGCCAGCGACGGTTCCTCAACAGTTACAATGGTTGCCATGGGTGAAATATTGTTATAATACCTCGTTTCAATCGGCATTGCGGGAAACGCTATTTAAGATAGTCTATGGGAACCATGCGAGTTTTTGGCAGAATTAGTATTATTTAACATTGTATTAATAGAAATAGCACCGATCATATAGATTTATCAAAAATAGCATCTTCATCATACAACCACCGTATGAGATGAACAACAAATTGGCACCTACCCGCTACTGCACTTCTGCCATGAGGTGGAGCCACTCTGCATGGTCACCGTGCGGCGGAGCTAGCTCCTGCACAGTGGCAGTGTGGTTTTGTACGGTGGCACTGCATGGACTAATTTAGGCTTTGTACTCGTGCATGTACTAATTAATTTGCTTGATAATTAAATTTAGTTTTTGTACTTCACGCACGCACGCGTGCACTAATTTTGATAATTAACAGCTTGAATGCACTGCTTCGTTAATTAGATCCCAAAAAATTAATTAGTGCATGCTCGGCTTCATTAATTAAATCCCAAAAGATTAATTAGTCAGGCGCTCTTCATTAATTAAATCCCAAAGTGCGTCTCTTCATTAAGTGGTGATCGGTTCGACTGAAAAGCTCGTGGCTTATGGCTGAAAACACTGTAGCTGGCTGAAAAAAGCACTGTAGCTGACAGAGGCTTATTTAGCATAATTAAATTTAAAAAAATTTAAAAATAAAAAAATATGTTAGCCCATTACGTATAATACAAACAAATACGGGAAAAAAGAACCGGCAAAAAAGCTCAACAAAAAGCCAAAAGTTCAGAAAAAGACGAAACTTATGAATAGTGAAAAATAAGCCAGAAGCCAAAGTCGAGTTGATCAGGACCTAATTAACAGATATGCGTGCCGTGCGGTCGGGCCCAACCGCACGGTAGCAGTGCAGCAGTTGTCAGCTCATTGTTTATCCCGTGGACCGTGGTAAAGGTGCCATTTTTGTTAATTCTACGTGACGGATCATATTTCTATTAATACAAATGTCAAATAGTGTCACTACTGCCAAAATCTCTTTTCGTGCTTGCTTCCTTATAAGGTCACCCATGCAAAGAAAGCAAGACTGGTACTTCAAATATCTTTTATTGAAAGATCGTAGAATTAGAAAGATTCAAGTTCGTTAACGATGTGATGGATGGTATGCAGACTGTAGTTACCCGTGTTTGTGCTTAGTAAAGATAGCACATAAAACTTCTCGAGACAAAGATAGCAATTTCGTAGTTATAAAAGGGGAAGTATGCCATGCAATCATGTGCAATTAAACTAGAAATCATCACATAAATAAAATTCCGAAAAATTTTCTAGGTTCACTCGTAAACTTATTCTATCCATGTATAATTTTTTATGCTCGGATTCATTCTATTAAAGATAACAGAAAATAAAAATTTTAACAAATTTAAACTCTTAATATTTGTCAGAATTTTCTCCCGTAGGAAAATTTCCAACATGACCCTTTGGAACAAAGGAATGCGCTACTAGATTTCATATGAAATTACTATGGAATGACTTAATTCATAGAAATTTTGGAGAAATTCTAATGTTGTTAAACCTCGTGGAAAAAATTACTTTGTATTTTGCATGGATCTTCTCTCTATTCAATTCCTATAAAATTTCTGTGAAGTATCCAAACACCTTTCGAGAATAATTCATTTGTATTGCATTCCTATAGGATTGCAATGGGTGGGTTCTTTTCGACTACAGCTTATAATTTATAGTTTTGGCTTATAGTTCTTGGCTATAGCATGACCGTTTGTGTGAACGAACCGAATGCCAATAAGTTGATAAGCTACTTCAAAAAGGTTATTCCGATAAGCCATTTCAAAATTACGATGAAAAAACTATTCTATTTATTTGCTGGAAAAAATTCATAAGCCATAAAGTCAAAAGGAACTAGCCATTACATAATAACTATGACTGTACGAGAAGGTTTCACATAAAATTTTGTAATTTTTGGATCTCGTTTGCTATATGTAAAAACTCATAAAAATATAAAAATTGTATGAATATTTGAGCAACATTTGTAATGGATAAAATTACTCAAAAATTACATTGCGATGTACGTTGTGTCGGAAGGTTGTACATAAATTTTTATAATTTTTTGAACTCATTTGATATATTTAAAATTTTAAATAAATACTAAATAAAAAATTAACCAACTTAATCTATTGCTCCCTCATCAAACGGTGGACAGCCTACCACCTGCTGGGCTGATGGGCAGAAAGTTGGCAAGCCAGTGTGAACGCGAAGGACTTAGCCATTATTAATGGTTTCAACTGAGTACTAGCTAGTAATACTGTTGCTAATAATGGGCACGTCAGTTTGGTGAGATGACAGGGATAAAAAAAAATAAAAAATTGGTGAGATGTTATCGTAGCAGTCGGTTATGTACTGGAGTTTCTCAAGTACGTACTGAACTCGAGCCGTCAGAATTCCTGCGTAATTAATGCTCGCCTTCAAAGTCCAGGGTCCGGCCCTTCTTATTTCAGTTTACGTTTCTGACTTTTAATTTATTTTTTACTATTTATAATTTTTTTTTGATTTTTTATTGTTTGTATGTCCGTTTTTTGTATTAATTTGCATTGTCCGTGATGGATTAACCTATTTTTTCTATTTTAAACTTAGTTATGTCAAATAAGCTACCATCAACTACAGTGTAATTTCAACCAGTTACAATACAATTTTAGCCATAAGTTAGCTTATTTCAACACAACCGAGCGGCACCAAATTTGGGCTGATAAATATTAACAATTGATAGAGTGACTGTGTGAGAGAGAACGGAGTAAGAAAAAACTTGTGTGTAATTTTGACCGATATAGATAAAGTCGTTATAGTGTCTACTACAATTAATTTATAGACTCCATCTTCAAAAGATATTTTATTTAAAATATAGTTATTATAAAAAAAATATTTTACTGTAGAAAAGCTAAAAAAAGTTGTATAGTTTTGCACTTACGCGACATTTGGATGGCATTGTCATCATAGCAGTGATGCACAGGAATCCGTAGTCAGAACTCAGAAGGCATCCTCAAGTACGTATTGAGGTTGAGTGGTCAGGAGTTCCTGCATAACACTGCTCCTGACTCCAAGCCGATGGTCCGGCCGGCGTATCTCATGCTTTTATATAGTTTTTCACTTATCCTTCTTCAAAGCAACATAAACAGGATTAGCGTAAATACCCTTCACATCTTATTTGAATGGGCCAAAATCTCGATCCGTCCACCCGTCCGAACAAGCCATTAGTCTCGCATCTCCGAGGAACGCAACTTTCCTATTTCTCTCTTTGTTTCCTCGTGTTTTTGTCGATGTGGCAAAGATCCAAAGCATTCTTTGTCCCCCTTGTGTTTCTCTAGTGCTCTAGATCTTCGCCACGTCGACAGAAACACAAGGAGAACAGAGAAAAGGAAACAGAAAAGTTGTATTCATCTCTGAGCTCCAAAAGATTTGAGCACGACTAGCATGTGAGCCACCTTTCTCGTAAAAACCGATAGGTGGCTTTAGTTTGCGTGGCCTTTTTTTTACGCGACAACTCTTAGGTGTCACTTATTTGGGCTAAAAAAAGTGGTTTATGACTAAAATTTTACTATAGCTGACTGAAATTACACTGTAACTGGTGGCGTCTTATTTGAGATAATTAAATTTAAAAAAATTAAAAATAGAAAAATATGTTAGTCTATTATGGACAATGCAAATAAATATAGGTAAAAAAAGATCCGGCAAAAAAACTCAAAAAACTAAAAAGTCAGAAAAAGATGAAATTTATAAATAATAAAAATAAGCCAGAAACTATAAGCTAAAACCGAAATAAGCGGGGTCTAATCTTCTGAGTCATAGGGGCCACTTCAAGTGGTTCCGAGTTATGACTTTTGGCTTTTAAAAGTTAGAAAATACTTGAAATGCGTCGGTTTCTTAATTTTGGCTATTCATTTTTTGGTTTTTTTAATCATTTGCATTTTCTATGAGGATATAACAATAAATTTTTATTTTTCTCACTTTTCTTTTTGTATTAAATGATTAAAAAAATATAACAGTCGTTATAATAAAATTTTAGCTATAAATCAATAAGTCAAAAACAAAAAATTAGAACTGTAGGTGATTGAAGCGGGCCATAAACAGACAGGACGTGCTAGTAGTAAAAACAGATGGGTGCATGCAGAGCTTGTGTTACGCGTGGAACGGGCACAACACAGCTCATTTACTAAAGTGGACCCAGAATGGAAGCATGGAAGGCATTCATGTTAGATGCAGCCGATAGTTTTAGCTGAAAATAAATAATAGTAATTAAATTAAGTAGTTTTAGAAGAAAATGAATAATGATAAGAAAAGTGAATTAGAGATGCGTATGTGGCAAGATGAAAGTGAGAAGAGTGAAATACGTAATGTGTCTGTAATATCTTATTTTATCTTTTGGATCGAGATAAGAATGAGAGGAATAAAAAAATCGCTTTGAAAAACAAATATTCATCTTAACTTATAAAATGACAATATGAACCAGATTTATACGTACGGGTACGTGCAGAGCCTGTGTTACGCGTGGAACAGGCACCAGCGCAGCTCACTACTCATTATTAGGCCCCGTTTGGCACAGCTCCACCACCGGCTCCTGGAGCTGTTTGGAGCTGTTTTGTGCCAAACGGGGTACAACAAAATAGCTCCACCCAAGAAGTCCCTTAAAACCTGCTGAGACAAAAGTAGCTCCTTGGGTGGAGCTGAAAAAAGTAGCTTCACCCAGCTCCACTTGTGAAGTAAAAAAAAACAGCTCCACTTGTGAAGTGGAGCCGTACCAAACGGGGCCTTAATGTCTTATCAACTGCTTGATGGTAGTGCTACGTTAGTTATATACTTCAACTTTCAATATATAAATGTGCTACATTTGTTTATCACTTTTAATATACTAAATATTAATTATAAAATATTCTAATATAACTTGATTGAAATTTTTTTGTTATATTAGAATCAATCATTGGTTTAGCACGCTGAATCAATCATGAATGGAAAATCTTAATCATAGAGGCTAGACACTATGATGCCTCTGTTATTTATACTATATATATATATATATATATATATATATATATATATATATATATATATATATATATATATATATATATATATGAACAGATTTGTACGTACCATAGCCAAAAGCTATAAGTTTCAGCCAAAAAGAATAGGCCCGCAGTGTGTAGAGCGCGACACCGTACTTGTCTCATCCCTGCCTTTTTTTAATGATAATTTGACTGTAGATATACACTGGTTTTATACAAAAATCAACAAAACATATTATCTAAATTCGTTGGCCATCAACTGCTGCTGTTTACATAGTTTTCCTCCTCGCCGTAAGGAAGTTCCATACAGTGCCGACGCTGGATGTTGGCTGTAGGTCGAGCTGGGTGCGCGTCAATGGCGTTCCTCAACGCGGCTGTAGAGCTCCTCTGTCGGATTCCTTGGCACCTGCCACCCCCAACGACTACAGAGGTTTCCCTGAGGCCTTGAAATTTATCTGCGCACAAATCTGTTGAGAAGAATCAACGTGTTCTCTTGTTCTGCTGGTTGAGGCGATCATTTAAGCGCTATATAAGAGGTTAGCTCACTTTCAGGCAAAATATGGGCCGTCTAGCCCATTATGTTTTCTCTTGTTATGCTGGTTGATACGGTCAAATATTTAGCCCATTTTGCGTCGAACCAACCGCCCTCAATTGGGTGTGTTTGGTTACTTTTGGGCAGTGGAATCGTATATCCTGGATGAGGGGAAGCTGGATGAGGAGGGCCGTATTTTGAAAAAGAAGAGTGTTTGGTTCGATGTATCTGTGGATACAGGCTGAATGAGTCTGTGATTGGTAGGCTGTATATGAGGCTGTATGAGCGGATACCGTAGGCTGAGAAGGTGTTTGGTTGGCTGTATAATGGGGTATAGTGACCCCCGAATGTGAGAGGTGGTGTGATTAACCCCTTCACATGTTTTTTCATTTTTTTTGCACAAACTAAGTTATTCCTAATAGTAATTTCTTTACCCAATGACATATTAATTTACAATGCAATTATTTGGTATGAACACATGTTTTGACTAAATATTTACAACTTTACTCTAAATCAAAAGACATTAATAAAATGAACATTCTAATCTGCACATTCTTTTATTTCTCCTACTTTATTTTACCTTTCCCCTTTTTCTTCCCTATTTTTCTTTTTCTTTCCACCTTCTCTCGGTTTCCCTTTTTGTTCTTCACCTCTTCCACCGACGCCTCAACTCCTCCCCTTCTCTTGCTCTCGGCGCTCTCTCTCCCCTTCCGATTCTCCTCACCCCGGCACCGATTTGGGCCTCCCGCGCCGCAACGCCGCGCCTCACCATTCGGCTCCCCTTCCCCGACCTTCGCGCAAGCGGCGGCGCGGGGAGAGCCGGCCCGGATCCGGCCGAGGGGGAACCCCGCGTGGTGCCTCCACGAGCCGCAGCCGGGGCAACGGCCGGCGGCGCCTCCACGCGCCTCGCCCGCGTCCGCCGCTTGCCGCCGCCGCCTCCCGAAGGACTTCGCCCGCGTCCGCCGCTTGCGCCGCCGCCTCCCGAAGGACCTCGCCCGCGTCCGCCGCTTGCGCCGCCACCTCTCGAAGGACTTCGCCGGATCCGGAGGAGGGAGGAGAGGGAGAGGGAGATCACTTGCTGCCGACGCGGAGGACGCGCAGGAGAGCGCGGAGGTAACCCTAGCCCGCCCTTGCTCGACTCCCTCCGTCCTGGACTGCCAGCTCCGGTCGAAATGGCCTTCACTGGGGGTCCCGGATGAGACCGTATGCTGGACGAGCGGATCCCGGATTCTACAGTACATCCATCCAACCAAACATCCGATTTTTTGGCAAAATACGGTGGAGCTAAGATCTGACCGTTCATATTCAGGCAACCAAACACACCCTTTGCTTGGCTGGGCCTTCGTGCATGTTTGACGTCCGATTTGCTCGATCTAAAAGGTTCAAAAGGTAAAAGAGTTTACAAAGCCCACGAGAACATATCACGTACTTCCCACGCTCAAACAAGAATGAACTGAAATACGCTAAAATGGGTGTTCCCAGTTTCCCAAGCTCGGCGCCGCCAAACCGACCGGCCCAAAGCAAGTATGTACAGTACTAATTATTTGCATGTATGTATCCCAAACAAATAGTGAACAAGGAGACAAATTTCCTTCTCACACACGAAGGTATGCATATACTTTTTTTATTTGTGAAGTACCAAGTATAACTCATAGATATCCACACATGTACATCACTACACGCACTCACACATACCACGACACATATAGAAGACTAGAAGAGCGGGGTTTGATAAAGAAATGATAAAATCATCACCGATACCTCACTTACGACGGACACGTCACCTCCCACTGAAATAAATCCTCTTGAAGGTATGCAAATACGCTACTACATAGGTCATCAACAAGATGCAGAAGGTGTAATATAATACCAGAAAGGTGGATGACCTACTAGTAACAACCAAGAAAATGCATGTATGCTTTTATTCCGTCTGCTTTTCGGAGGCCATGAGTCAGTCAAGCACTAGGATCGGAGGAGGCACCCCAAAATTAAGCGATTTATTTTCCTAATATTGCATGCATAGATCACACTATCTTTATTATGTCCTTAATTTGTAGCAAAGCATGCCTAAGAGCAAGTCTAATAATAGAGCCAAGTGTTTGGCTATAAGTCAAGTTATAAGAGCCAAGTTATACAATAATTTGTCTTCTATTTATCTACAAAAGGTTTTTTTATTATTATGTGGTACCATATCTCACATTCTCTTTCCTATTCCTCCTCACATAATTTGTTATCTGGGCCCACCACTGCGTAGGCTCTCGTGCCCAGCTTGTTGCTTGCATGAGAGCCAAGCTCTCATCTCTCTCCTCTCTTCTCTCCTCTACATCAGCAAAAATACTGACTAGCTTGGCTATAAAACCATTATTGTACTTGCTCTAAGATAATCTATTTAGTGCATGTTTCGCAGCTCCGGGTTTTTCCTTCATTTTGAAATGGAAAAACACCTGCAAAATTTCTGCTGCAAGAGAGATCCCTTCAGTTCCCCCTGTAAGATAACTTTCATGTGCTGTTTGGATATAATAATAAAGGTAAATACTAGAACTTGTCACAATTCCATGATAGCATGACATTTTAAAGCGTTTAAAGGGGCCAATAATCATATTACGATGCCAAATATATAAATACTTTTCATGTGCTGCTACTTCCTTCCTCACTCAGGTTACTCAGGCCGTTACTGCACCTTGATTTCATTGGAAAAATCGGGATGGACTACAATATCACTTTCATATGTTCAATCTCAATAATTATAAAGATATCGATAATCAAAATTTAAAATGTCTGGCTACATGTATGCCACAATGATACTCCTTTGTGGTCGGGGTAGTAGCATCACAAGACGACCACCACTAAACTGTTTCTCAAATCATATGGATTGTACACAACAACATAGTAATATATTGTATCGGCACAATAGGTGTCAAACAACGAATACAGTACAGCATCATTAAGTGCATAACAAGACGGAAATATTATCACCAATCACCAACACATACATGGTAATAATAGTAGGCAGATAAGACGCTTCAATTGAAGGTAGAGAGTACTCTAGCCTCAAGCCTCGAATAACAAACGTGAAGAGCGAAGCAAGCACCTGAAGCAGCCAAACTACTGCCAGTGGATCGTAGTGGGATCAAAGATGCATGTGAACTTTGATGAAGAGCCCAAATAAACGTGGTTGCTCTCGAGCAAAGCGGGCGTTGCCAAGCAACTCAAGGAGGAGAGAATGGAAGCCCCCTAGCTTTGACACACAAATTCTGCAGACAACATACATCCCATCAGATTCAGCTTCCATTAAAGCAACACAACATAACATATACGTACCGGAAGTTGGCCATCAACTGCTGCTGTTTATATTATTGTCTTCCTTCTCAATGAAAACAAATTCCCATACCGTCCTGATAGTCGATGTTAGCTGTAGGACGACCTGGGTGCACGTCAATGGCGTTTCTCAACGCAGATTGTAGAGCTCTTCCGTCGGATTCCTTGACACCCATTCCCCCAATAAGTACAGAGATTTCCTTGAGGCCTGACAGGTGCTCGATGCCGG
The DNA here is from genome assembly GCA_017311315.1 of Dendrocalamus latiflorus. NCBI lineage: Eukaryota > Viridiplantae > Streptophyta > Magnoliopsida > Poales > Poaceae > Dendrocalamus > Dendrocalamus latiflorus. The sequence continues at coordinate 51,448,914 of CM029641.1, forward strand.
CGGGTGCAGCGCCGTACTTGTCCCATCCCTTCGCGTTGAATCTCATCTTGAGCCTTTGGAGCCTGGGCATTGCCCCTGCCTCGAAGGTCAGATATGCTATCTTGGCACAGGTGATTTTAAAATGCTTCAGAACAGGGAACCCGCAGATGACCACATTCTCTTTAGGAGCTGTCCAGATGAGCAAATGGAGGCGGACAAGGGAGGGCAACTGTGCAAGGATTCCAACATCATCCACACGCACCTCGTTAACGTTAAGTTTCAGGTCGTAGAGGTTATGGAGTTTGCTGATCCACTTGGGGACCCTTGAAAGTTCACCCCGCAAATCTAACAAACAGGCAGTGAATTCAATTCATCACACCAGGCAAAACAATGCATAAACAGGTATTTGAGGTTGCAAAGTTTTTCAAGAGAAGAGCGCAAAGCATTCACATGCTGTCTTGCTATGTCATCCATTTGCTCCAGATTATAAGGAATATCTATTGTAAGATCTCTCAAATTGCTTAGATCTCCTAGGTCTCTGATCCTGTCTATTGAGTTCATGCCCAAAAGCAATGCCGGTAGCGTACGTAGGGATTTCATATTACCAATCCCGTCAGGCCAACTCGTCATACCAGGAACGATCAGGTGCAACAGCCGAGGCAAATGAACAACATCCGACAGAACCTCATCCACGCCTGTACCCACATAACCTTTTGTATATATTTCCAAGGTCTCCAAATGCTGTAGTCCCCGAATTTTACTTGGAAGCACTATTTTAGCATCAGCTACAATTTTTAGATACCTTAGTTGGAACAAATAGCACATTCCAGTGAGGTCAATTATCACCTGCTGGCTGCTTTCTCTTAGAAATTCAAGAGTTAAAACTCGGAGATGCTTGAACTTCAATAAAGGTGGTATATATGTTGAGGTACCAAATATCGCTAGCGCTCTTACTTGTGAGAACTGAATGGTTCCAAGTGCTGTGCCATCTATTACACCATCCAAGTAGAGGGAGAGTCGCCGGACCTTGTCATGCAATCCTGTAATATCTTGTATGCCATCTATTGCAGTGATAAAATTCTCTTCTCTACACTTGTGTACAATAAGATCAAGCATCATATCATGTACTCTACAAGACAACACATCATCATTAGGATCTGTATCAACTGGTTGAATAATGCTCCTATTCACAAGCTCATTGAAATAGCCCTCCGCAATATCCTCAAGATCTCGCCCAAGCGCTGTACTTATGAAACCTTGGGCTACCCATTGCCTAATCAAATCATACTTCTTGATTGTGTAATCCTCTGGATATATACCTAAATATAGCATGCATGTCTTCAAATAGTGAGGAAGACTTATGTAGCTAAGGCTTAATATCTGTCTTATTCCATCCAAGGTGCGATTCACTTCCAAGTTGGAGCGCAAAGAATTCTGTACGTGCTCCCAGTGCTGTAGGTTGTTTCGTCGACTAGCTAAGAGGCTAGATATAGTGATAACTGCCAGTGGCAAGCCACCACATCTTTTTAAAATTTCAGCCGAAATTTTGTTCAGATACGGCGGACAAGCACCCTCTGAACCAAATATCGTTTTGAAAAATAAGCTTCTTGAGTCTTCGTTGCTAAGTGGCCTCATTTTATAAACATGCTCATAGTGATTGGAGTAGCACGCTGTAACTACAGTCTCAATTCGTGTAGTTGTTATTACTCTGCTACCATTCTTGTTTTCTGGAAGAGCACATCTAATAATATTCCATACAATTTCATCCCATATGTCATCAATTACAATAATGTACCTGCCAGATAATTTCATATGGAGTATAACAAGCATTAGGCAAACGTAACGTATAAATGAAAGCATTCCCACTCTCTGCAAGTGAATTTCAAAAGGCCGAAACAACAGAAAAAGACTCTTTTCAATCAATTTTTAAAAATTCATTTATACTTGGGCTAAATCCGTACGAGACTATGTATGTCAGTTGAGACTTGATGGTGCCAAAAGAGCCCATAAGGTGCAAAAATTGAACAAAAGGTAGCTCACACGCCTCGCTGGTTTTTCAAGTAATAATTGTTAATTGTATAGGCGCATTTGTGATAACAGAGATGTTGATTTCAGGAATTTTATCTCGAGAATAGACGTAAAGCAATTATCAGACTTCTGACTTTGCAAACTAGTGCTTCTGTAGTTCCTCTAATCTTTGTAGTAACAGCAAAGTTTTCAAGGATCGAATAAATTGCAGGATTTTTTGTGGAACCTGATGTCTTAATTAGCTGCATTACTAAAACACCCATTCCAGAGGATCTAAAGCATTGTTAATGGGATGATGTAAACTTTTTAACCTCAGGAATATACAATTGAAAGAGGCCGCATCAACATACTGGAATTTTGCATACAGAACACTGGCAAGCTAAAAGAAGGGCAGCTCCGATAGAAAATAAACCTGCGCATGACAAACTATTTTGGAAAAAAAAGTCATTTACAAACTAGCATACCTCTTGTCTGTAAGGAATTCATGGAGTGTACTGATCAGTTCATGCTTATCCCATATTTCCATGTTGGTTTGCTTTGGGGGTAGGGGTACATAGCCAACTTGAGAGAGAATATTTCTCAAAATCTTCCTTACGTCTGGTTTCTGGGACACACAAACAAAAGACCGATACTGGAATTGCCCCTTTAGCTTGCGATAAATCTCATTTGCGAGCGTAGTCTTCCCAAGACCTCCAAATCCAACAATAGAGAGCACCTTTCGCTGTTGTGAAGGCATGCCCTCTTCATCCATCATCAACCGAATTAGTTCCTCCCTCGGCTCATCGATGCCCACAAGGCCTGCCGTCTCTGCATACAATGCTAGCATGCGAGGATCTATAGGTGTGTTGTTTGGCTTGGAGACAGAGTCATCAACCTTGTACCTCGTGCGTCGCTCATTCACCTCCACAACACGTCTCTTGAGGCCTTGGAACTCCTCCGTGATCTGATGGCGAGTCGTGATCGTTGTCAACAAGCTCCTGCACCAATCAATGAATCCCCTAAAGCCATGTGGCTTGCTGTTGGATTCACGCTCAACACGGAGCATGAACTCATCGACGCTATCCTCGATGTCATAGGACAGCTCGCGCACCTCCTTCGCCCAACACTTTGCTTGTTTGTCCGGCTCCTCCACATCTGACATCTTCTCGAGGAACGCGTGCATGCTCTCGAGCTCAGCTTTAAGGGACATGATATCGTCCTTAGCTTCTTTCAGCAGCTTGTACTTGTCAGTAAGTAGATCACTCAGCTTCCCAAGCAAGGAGCCCATGGCGCCCTGCAATACACTCACCGCCGCCGCCTCCATCGCCTTTCCTTGCTTGTGGTAGCTCAAAAATCAAGCCAAGAACTCTGTTAGGGATCAAGAAGGCCTCATGAAAAGATCTCCATTTCTTTCCTTCTCTCTTTCTTTCTATTTAGTATGTATCTGTGTGGGTGTGAAATGAAGTGAGGTGTGGTGCGTGCGACTGCCGTGGAGGCTGCTACAGATGGCAGCGGAAATTAAGGGCTAACGCAAGTGTGGACTTGACCTGATGCTCGGCCGCTTTCGAGGAACCACACCGTCCCATGTAATCATTTCTTCGATGACACAAAATTTGTAGCTTTTCGTGCGTCGTACGTGCTACCCATGTGCCAATGTCTGTCCTTTCATGTGCATAATTATGTAGATCAAGATTAAAAAAATAGGATGGAAAAGATCAATAATTGAGATTCCCTTGTGCAACTTGTTCACGTCCAAAATTGAGCTAAAGATTAACTTAGGAAAAAGAAATATTAATGGATTCGTATAATCTGGTCCTGCTCCGACGAGTTTTCTTTCTTAGGCTGAAAGCAACTTATTTTCGACTTTTTTAGTTTTTAGGATTTTTTTTCTTTTTTTTATTATCTATGATGTTATAACTTTTTTACTTTTAAATATTTTTAAATTTAATTACGTTGAAAGAACTAACAACAGTATAATGTATTTTTAGTTGCTAGAGTAAAAAAACAAAAGTCTCAACTTATAAACTCAAATAAGCATTACTAGCAAGCATACGTATATAAGATGATAGCTTTTATTAATTATATACTAGCTCTCGCTGATAGAATGAAAAGGCATTGTAATGCTAGTGTTTTCAGTAGCAAACATTTCAGAAGCTTGCGCATCCTCTCAAGGTCAGGCGCATATAACTCAGCAATTTCACACAAAATAGTTCAATCCTCGTAAGATAGTTGTAATCCAATCGTATAAGCCCTTGTAAACTAATTTTCATGTGTGGTGAATTTCAGACAAATGGTAAAGTGGTGGTAGGACTAAATTAGAATAATTTTTGTAATTTTGATTTTGAATAAAACTAAATTTTCTATTTTGAATTAAAAAACAAACGCTAATTTTCTTTAACTTTTATTCTATACTTGCATATTTTTGGATTGCACTTCTTATAGACTTTCTTTTTTTAGTTTTATGTTGGAATTTATTTATAAATCCAGATGCTAATTTTTTATTTTGAATTTAGGCTATTTTTTACAGTATTTGATATGGACTCTTTTTTAATATCAAATTTATTCTTATTTAATTTGGAATTTTAGTTTTAGGTTAGATACAAATCCAACTGCTAATTTTTCATATAATTTCTATTCCGAATTTTAGCTAAACAATGCATCTCCTCACCACGGATGGTTCTTGTCATAGCAGTTACCTCTTCCGCCTTTTGGCTCAACCTTTGAATCAGAGTTTGGTTAAGCTGGGTATGAATTTGAAGGTCCCTTTGTGTCATTTTTCTTAACACAATCTGAACACAAGAAATGATCTAATTTTTTGGCCTGCGTGATGGACATTCCCATACAGGATGGATGAAACCAGTCCTTGCATCCCTTGCACTGCACCATGAGGTCATCCAGGTTGTATGACATCTCACACTTGCAGTACACGACAACGCGGTCGATGGTGAACACGCCGGCGGAAGCCTTGTACTCAAATCAGCAAAAGAAATCCTCTGGGCCGATGTTGTCGAGTTTGGTGTAGTTCTGGAAAGAGTGGACCACACACTTCCCCTCGATGATGTGCGTGCTCTATGTGTTGTAGTGGTCGGATAGGAAGAGCTCCTTTGCGCCGTGGAACTACCGTCAGCCGTCCTTGGACTCCTCCAGCTGGTAGTACCACCGCGCCGCACCTGTACGCTGGTCCTCTCGTCTGGCTCCAGCCGCTCCACCCACGCCACGTACAGCGACTTGTCTGTGTCTGATTGCCACATCAGCATGCAGTCCCCCACTCGGATGACCTTTGTTGGTGCCCTTGATGGTGAAGGAGTCGATGTCCTTCTTCTCCCGCTTGGTCTTGGCCATGGAGGTGGGTTGGATCAGGAGGAAAACATGTGAGGAAGGGAGGGGAGTGGTCACAGGCTCCGTTTCGACAAGAGAGGAGACTGGGGAAGGAGAGGATTATCATATCTTTTAAATTAAGAAGAAATATATCTTTAAGCAATAATATCTAACGGCTGCTATAGTTTTGCTTAATTAGGGCCCACTTGATTGAGGGCCAGATGTTTTACTTTTTTTGTGAGAATGTCTAGTTTTTTCTCTCTTTTTTTCCTAGCGACTCTAAAATGATATAATCAATGACACTACAGTAACCACCAAGAGAACAAAAAAAATATTTCTATTACCATTGACGTTTCCATCTAATTCTAAACGTCACATTCCTAATTCGTTTCCACAGCATGACATGAACAAAAAGGAGACTTGATCAACATTGATATATGTCTGATCGATCAAACTCTGAGGAGATAGACACTGAGCTCGGGTCCGCAATTGCTGCTGCTGCTGTCCGGGCTCATCATGTAAAACACCTCCGAGTCGCGGGAGCCCACCACGGGCTCAAACCGTGCACGCATGTACATGACGGTGCCCTCGCTCATGGTGGGGATCGGGCCTCAAAAACAAACAAAAAAGGTACATGATTGTAGAGCTGCCTTTATCTTCTTATCCCTGTAAATCTGAAGAAGTAAGCGAATCTGAAGGACACACATTGATTCATACAAGCAACGCCTATGATACCCTTCTGATCCCAATACGCAGTGATAAAATCCAGCGCAATTATTTTTCGGCATCATTAGTGCAAGGAAAAAGCAGATGATGGCTAGGAGATCAATCCAAAAGTTTGAGCTCACAACTGCCTCTCGATCCCATGAACTGATCGAGCTCGACACGTCAGTCGTCACCATTAGCACTCTTCCAAGCTGATCGTACAACGGAATGCGCCTCGCACCAATAATGCCGGAGCCCGCAATTACAAGCGATCAGATCACGGTATTATGCCGACGACATGATATCCCCTACTAATCCTCCCCTGATTCACGATACTGCCGTGGAAAGGCGCCTAAAGCTGATTAGGAGATCGACGGCGCCGCGCTGCGTTCTACGCTCGCCACAACGTACACTCTGCGTGTCTGATATTTTGTTTTTTTAATGAAAAATTCTAGTTTTTTTCTTGGCGACTCTAAAACACTTAGTCATCAACTTTTAGTAATAAATAGATTTTATTATTAATTATGGGGCTATACATAACAAGTAGCATAATTAATGCATGTATGATTGTTTGGTTGACAGTAAACACACTACGAAAAGACTTCATCGCCCGTGTAGGCTGGCACGATGGATCATTCAGATCGTCAATCAAATGCATGATGATAGATAGGACTAATGATAGCGTGTAGCAGATTATTGTACTCATGCCCGCGTAGGCTGGCATGATGGATCCTTCAGATCGTCAATCAAATGCGTAATGATAGATAGGACTAATGTTAGCGTGTAGCAGATTAGGGTACTAATAGTGCATAACAAGTGACATATGGATCTAATTGGTCTGGACATCATCGATAGTTAGTAACTATTTTATCTACTAATTACGGTGATGACTCTATACAATAGGACAAGCAGTGCGTTTATTGTCCCATCAAATAATTGCCGTTGGAATGTCTTGCGGTATACATGTAAGATTTCTTTTCCTTTTTCTTCAAAGGATTTTAGGTTAGCCATGCTTGAAGTTTTAGGTCGTGAAAATAAATTCTAAAAAGAAAAAAAAGATACGATCGACGACTTGGAAGTCTTCGGAACAAACCTGTAATTAAGTAGCAAACCAAGTCAATACTGGAAATAGGAGTAGCAATTATATCGTAGTAGTAGTAGTGTGTACTCATACCACACTACATAGTAGTAGTGTGCAAGTACACCGAATGTACTCAACCAGAATATACATCACAGTGGTGTGCAGTGCACCAAATTAGCTATATATAACGATTATAAGAGAGGATATGTGCTCAGTATGATACCGTGTTACACAATTCGTAAGCTTGATGATAAGTGAAGTAGTGAAATATACAAAGAAATGAAATATTTGAGTATATCTGCAAGGTACTTATTCTTTGCGTTAATCAGATATGTTTTTTTAAGTGGATTCAATGTTCCTATGAGCTAGAAACTCAAATACCATGTTATGAAAGGTAGTGCTCCAAACTCAAATACTTCGACGCGTTATATATCTACTGTTATAGCGAAAGATCTATATGATCCAAAAAAGTTAGCCTCGGTCATTGTAAATAAAGGGTATATAGAATTATTTATAGATGAAATGCGTTTACCTATCGATTAAATTGTTGCACAAGTATGAAGTCGTGTTTGCTCTTGATTAGAAAATCAAGATATATTACTTTATTCCACTTTGGTATAATAATAATTAGAATCTAGTATCAATTCCTATGAAATGCTAATTGCAGCTAAAAGAAAATTCCCATCATGTTTCTTGCTCGAATTAGGTGCTATTTTTAATAAAAAGATACTAAATCCTTTCAGGGGTTCTCGCTTCTATATGCTTAATCATCTTAGGACTATTCCTTTAACTGAATTTTAGCTGTCCTTGTTTTTCCCTTTGACGCCAAAGTTGTGTTAACTAAGATATCAATCAAAAGTACATCTAAATGAAAATAAGGCCCTGTTTGGCACAGCTTCACCAACAGCTTCATGAGCTGTTGTGAGCTGTTTTTTTGCCAAACACCCTTTTTGCAAACAGCTTCATGGGTGAAGCTCCTTTTTTCTGCTCTCACAAAGGAATGGGGAGAGGTGAAGCTGAAAAAAGTAGCTTTTCACAGCTCTCTCCCTCAGGCCTGCAGTCCTAGGAACCCACTGCCCCTCTGGTTCACCAAAATTACACGCATTTGCCACTAGTTCATCCCGTTCACGAAACATAAACAAGGCACTAATATTGCTTCCTAATGATTTTAATTTTTTATTATTTTTTATTTTAATGTTTTAATTCATACTCATTCAAATATATTATTTTTTAATTCATATGACCATATACAAACATACAACTCCAAATGTTAGAACAAGTCAGGTAGACAGGGGCATCTTGGACAATTGCCCTCTCTCAGCCATGCATGAAGCTGTTGGTGAAGCTGTTTTGCCAAACAGTTTTCCAAAACAGATTTAGCTTCATCGGTGAAGCTGCTCGTGAGGCTGAAACAAAAAAAAAACAGCTTCACTAGTGAAGCTGAGCTGTGCCAAACGGGGCCTAAGAGAGGCGCACAAATAACACGTTACACGCCAAAGAAAAAAATAAAGGAGGAAGGCTTTCACGTCTTATACTAGTACTTAGATCGCTCCGTTCTAAATGACTTCAGCATCTAGTTTTTTTTAGATTTTAGTTTATTTAAGTATGAAACTATTTGAAACACGTCGGCTTCTAATTTGGGTTTTTTTTGTCTTTTTTTGACTTATTCTTTTGCATTGTACATGCCAATATAACATTTTTTATATATTTTTTTCAATTTTTTCCTAAAAAACTAACATACGTTACAGTGCAATTTCAGTCAAAAGCCAAAAGCTACATAAAAAATATTAAATCAAAAGCCATTGAAGCAGCCCCTAAGGCCATTCTCAGTGGAGAGTTTCATGGCGTTGTTTTCAAGACTGCCACATCATGTAAAATGAAATGAAACATGGATGAAACATCCATCCTCAATGCATAGTTTTATTCTATTGTTTCATAGATATTTAATTTCATGACTCATATAGAGTTGGTAATCGTGCCAAGAGAGTTTCATCTAGATGAAACTCACTTCTTCTCTCTCTCCTTAAAAATGTTGCTATATCATCAAAAATACCTATGTGGCAGCATATTAAATGCAGATGAAATTCTCATTGAGACTGGCCTAATATATATACGGGGAGACAGTTTGGCATATGTAGCTCTCGGTCATGCGTTACTGCGTTAGCAACCTCCATACGAACATGCGCATCTGCGTTCCTGCAAGGTCACGAGAGCCCATGATTGATTACGCTCAACAGCCCAGTTATTAGGCGCAGGCGCCTAATAGTCATCATGAGCCGCAGCGCAGCTCCAGGCCCAATGAATTTTGCGATGCTAATAAGTGACGGCACAAGGGCAGCCATAGTAAAGACAGCAAAGTATCAGGCCGCAGTTTGCAACAAGTACAAAGTAAGAAGAAGCAGCTATGCGAGCATATATGCAGCTGTTGTACCAATGGAGTATGCGGCAGCATCTTCTTTGTATTGCCATGATATCATTACTCTCAGCAATGAGCCATGGCATCATATCGTCTTCTTTGTGGAGCTCCGCGAGTGCTCTGCGCTTGCTGCGGGTCACGGCCTCTGACTGTCCCAGCGAGCGCACATGCGGCTTCCGTAGTAATCGATGTCGACGAACACCTGCTTGTACTCATGGCAGACCTATTGGTGCGTGCACTGGTAGTAATCCCTGCAAGAGTTCAATTTAGCAAGAGCTCGATCGGTTAAAGAATGTGCGTTTCAGGTGAGTTTGGTACGAGTGTCGCTGACCTTGGGTACTTTGGCACCATACATGTCCATCTGGCCGCGCTTGTTCATGCTCAAGCCATCAAGACGTGATTTACAAGTTAACTATAGTAGATATTATACCGATTATAGTTATATTAACTAAAATCATACGTAAATATCTCTTTCCGTACTCTTTCTTGCAAACAACTAGAATTCAAAATTTTCAACAAAAAGTCATAAGCTGCAGCCCAAAAGAACAACCCTTATACTTAAGAAGATTTTAGTCATCTTATAAGTAGACAACCCTTTAAATTAATGGTCAATTCTGTATTTTAGGAATCATGCTCGTAAATATTAAAAATGTTCCTATTTTTGTGACGTGAGGAATTAATTAGATAAGGGATATGTATGACACATCTAATCAATCCAGCTGGAACATTTACCAGTTCTTCTAGGCAAAACCAATGTACAGTCGTCACCTATCTTATTCAAATAATTTATCCTTGTAGCTACATCTTGACAAGATTGATGGATCGGGTCATCAATTACATGGATGTTGATAGACCGTAGCGAAGTTAGCGTGCAGTGAGGGGTAGTACGTGACAAAAGCCATCCAATTGGGCCTGACTTCATCGATGGTTGGCAACTATTTGTGTATTAGTGGTGATGCATCTCTATCACCTTCAATTAATAGTCTGATGGGCTAGTATATGTCTTGTCCATCAAATAATTGCTCTGTGGATAAACGATGAGTTGCAGGTTTTTAGGATAGACGTATTAGTTTTCTTTTAAATAAGAGAAAAAGAAAGGATTTTAGGTTGCTCAACAATGCATGCAAAGTTTTCCTCTCTCGCTTCTTCCTATGAAAGGGGGGAATCTATGAGGTTATCCTTGTACAAATCACAAATGGACTACAATGTAGATTGGGAATGGGATGAAATGTGCTAACAGACGCAACGGTCTAAATTATGTGCAGGGCTGGGCTGGTTTTGATTTTCGGCCGCAATGCCGTTGCATGTGCCATTCAAAGGAAAGCTAGGCAGGTCTGCAACAGATATTATCTGTTTGGACGGGATCCCAGCCCAATCTCTGTTGATGGGAAGGGAAGTCACGTGAAGAGCTGAGAGCCTTGCCCTGCCTCGCCTAATGTGACGGCCCAATTCGATGAACCCCCAGCAGAAAGGAAATCCCTTGCCGGTTGCACGGGACTTATAAAAAAAGAAACAAGGTCCAGAGACAGCCAAAAAACTTGCCTGCCGCAGCGTGACGACTTGGCCTCCTCCAAACCGCCGATTCGGCTTTTCTTACTGGACCCATCTAGGTGCTCAAAATGGGTTTTTAGTGATTTATAGCTGAAAAGTACTGTAACTAGCTGAAATTACACTGTAGTTAATTATGGCTTATTTGGCGTAATTAAATTTAAAATATTTTAAAAATAGAAAAAACAGGTTAACCCATTACGAACAGTACAAACGAATTGTGGCCCAACTTAGTGGGTGGGATTGTGGGAAGCCACCAGAGGAGAGAATCTTTGCCTAGCTATGCCTAAGGTCATGGCCCAATTTGACGAGCCCACCAGAAAGAAAATTCCCTACCCATAGCATGGGATTAAAAGAAAAAAGTACTCGACTCCGGAGTTAGCGAAACATTTCCCTGCTGCAACCTGACGACTTGGCCCACTCCAAACTGTCTATTCTTCTTCTCCTAGTGGACTCATGAAACACCCCAAAAATTCAGAGTTTTTGAATTTTTATTGAATTTGCTGGAAATTCTGTTTTCTTTCCCAATTTAGCAATTTTCTGGGAAATACGTTTTCCATTTTGGGTAATTTCACCTCCTTCCCCGCTCTGGCGCTCCCGCACACGTGCGCCACTCCACCGCCTCTGCGCTTCGGCCACCGCATGTTCGCCACCTCTGCGCTTCGGCCACCGCATGTTCGCCACCTCTGCGCAAGATATTTTGGCGTCGCCTCCCTCACGCAGCGCCACCTCTGTGCAGCCGGTCCCATGCGTCAGCCGCCCTTCCTTGTTCCTCCCTCGCTCCGCGCGCAACCGACTTGCGCTCGTCCTCCTCACCGTAGCTTCTTCCCTCTCCCGATATTTCTCGCTCGAGCGCCCAAGTCAAAGAGCCGTACCTGTTGGCAGAGTAGCAGTGCCACGTTCTCCTCTATCCACTGAGCAGTAGCAGAGGCCGCCCCAGTCCCCTTCCCTTGCACTGGAAGCGCACTCCCAAACCGCCTCCCTGCGGTCATCAACTTCGGTCGCCTTCCAAGCCCAAACTCCATGGCTTCAAGCTTCCTGACACCTCCATGAACCCCACCGAACGGTCAATTTCAGCTCCGCTTCGTTGCTTCACCGCCGATTGATTCCCCTGAGCCGGTAAGCCGCCTACCCTATCTTCCTCGTTTCATCGCTATACTTCAATTACTTTCGGCCATAGCACTACCTTTACATGCCAAACACACTGGTAGAGCCGATTGGACATGAGCATTACTTGAGAGTTCCGCCGACGAAGCCCACCACCGACCCAAACCACCCTGCCGTGGCCAGCTTTACCCGGTCCATCCTAACTCAAACCACCGCCTCCTCTAGGTTTCCCTAGCTCCATAGATGCTTAACCACCAGCTCAATGGCCCAGTTAAAGCTTTGTTCACTTTATAGCCACCAAAAACAGTCCCGAGTTCATCGGCTCGCCACCGGCGAACGCCGCCTCCGCCGGACTTGCCGACCCCCAAAATGGACTTCCCATGGTCCCACGAACACGCACATACCCTCAACTGCCGTCGCCGTTCACCCTAGCCCCGCCGGGAGCCGCCGCCTCACTCCCCTGTTCTTTCTGCGTGCGCACGGGCGGATGGAGAAGATGAACAGTGCTCGGCACTGTTCATCCGACCGAGCCATCCCGAGCTGGCTGAGCCGAGTCGGTTCGCCCGCACCGGACGCGTCCGACCGAGCCCAAGTCGATGCGGCTGAGCCGAACCAACTCCCGAGTCCGGTCCGAGCCCAAGGAATAGTAACCGACCGGGCCGCACTGTTCATTAGACCAGCTGTTACTGTTCACTTATGTTAGAAAATTCAGAAAAATCAATAAAAATATCAGAAAATCGATAAAATTCCCAAAAATTCAAAAATGCACCATTTTGATCAGTTTAATACCCTGAGTTCAAATTTGGCCTCCATTCATTCAAATTCAAATCTTAATAATTTAAATTTCACCCTTCCACCATATTCATCTCCAAATAAATTTAAACTTAAATTTCCCCGTGTTGCCAAATTAAATCTCAATAAAATCCCGGTTTATCCAATTCAAAGGTCAATCACTCATTTTTAAATATCTATCTTTTACTTCTAAAAATTTGCCAACACATATATTACCCGTTCGATCGTCTTAATTTTATCTAATCCAATTTAGCCATGCCAACCCACCCAGCGTTGTTGAGCGTCGACCTCCCAACCCAACCCATTTCTTTCTGTGCACTTTCTTGTTTTTAATTTGCATTTTGTTCCCAGCTTGCATCTCGCAAAGAAGGAACCTATTGGACTTCGTTTTCCGCGCTAGTGTACGGACCAAGCGGGTTGGTCAACCGAAGGACAGCAAAGGCAGGCGAAACGAATCTGAGCTGGTCAAGAAGATGAAGAGCAACCGAAAGAAGGCAAGTCACATGTTTTTGATCATATTGAATCCCATGAAATTTACATTATTTACTTATGTATTTTCATTATTGGTAGTTGCGAAATGGTAGTTTACATAAAATAAAATGTTTAGAATGACATGCTATTTAGATAAGTCCTACCACTGATAAAAGCTCCGTTTACTTTGATGGCCATATTCACCTTGATAACCTTAGTAATTATTGAAGTATTGTATAAATGTATGTACCATCTCATTCAATATTACACACTACTAAGTGACTTTGGCCATTGGCCAGTAGGTTTGAAAAACCCCGGACTTAGGGTAGGGTGGTATGGGACGCCGTACCCTAGGCCGGTAATGTTGGTGTGCTGGGTGGGGTAAAGGTGTTGCGCGAAACCGTGCGGCGGATTTCGCCCATCGCTTTACCCTTCAACATGTACGCTATTAAGGTTTGAGCCGTGGGCTAGTAGATTTGGAAAAACCCGATCTAGGGTGAGCATGCCCTAGAGCGGAGGTGCCGGTGTGCACAGTTAGGGTAAGGGTGTTGTGGGGAACCGTGTGGCGGTTTTCGCCCACCGCTTTACCCTGTGATGGAGGTTGCGGACCTCAGGAAAAATATAAGGATAAGAACCTTGTGCTAAGTAAAAGACACAGTGATCGCCCAACCACAAGTGTTGATACGTCAACCCTGGTCTAGTAGCTACTCAAGTTCGATTGAACCTCTACAGACGCAGTTTGGAGGCACCGTGCGAGTCCATACGGAAGGGGCTAAGAAGGGCCGTATGGAAGTTGGTTATTTTATTTGAACAACCTGACCGATCGATCTGAACTTCGATCATATGTGATATGAGCCGCACAATAGTAGGCTAAGGTAAGTCAGGAGTTGCCTGAGCTTACTGGGAGGCCTACTAGGTAGAGGCTATATAAAGAATTGAGCAGCGAAAAGCCTTGTTTTCTTAATGTCAGACGTGGAATTAAGAAATCTTGTGGGTAAAGCAGGGCAGCTCTGCAGAGTGAAATAAATGGTATTCGAATACGCCATGCTTCCGGTTAATGAAGCTGTGTTAATTGGGTGATTCCAACAACGAGGCATAAGTAGTGTTTCGGATGTTGTTAATTTGAGTAATGATGAGATTTTATCTGATAACAGAAAACCCCCTGATCTTAAGGAGCAATTGTTTTAAAAGTTTTATTTGTTTGCAAATAAAATTGCATCCACCTCTTAATAAAACAACTATACTCCCATCCCTTAGGAATCCTGGCATATAGTTATATATTATTTTCCACATGTGATTTGCTGAGTACGGGGTCGGAGTACTCAGGCTTGTAAAATCTCGCCTACAGATACCAGAAGAAAAGGAATTGCTGCGAGTGTTCGTGTTAGGGTTACGTCTACACTCAAGTGTTCCTGTGGAGTTTTCTTTGGCTCTTCTGTCTGTAAGTTAAGCTTTGGGCTTGGACGCCGTACTGTCATTAAAGTTGACCATTAGGTCTTATTTCAATTAAATTAACTTGTTTTCATTGTTCGTAAGCAGGCTTGATACACTGTTACGCCGCAACGGAACTCCTGGGCTGTTGCGGTTGGTAAGACGTCCCTGTTCCCAAAAATGGGGGCGTTACAACTCATCTGACCCCCAATGCGTACGGATATTTCCTTGATGTCTGACAGGTGCTCGATGCCGGCTGCAGCATACATGCTGCTCCCATCCCAGTGCATGCGCGATGTATTGAGACCTACCTAGCTCGAGCCTTCTCTGGAGCATGAGCATTATCCCTTCCTCCAAGGCCAGGCATCATACTTCATACATATCAACAGACCACCATGGATGCAGATGTAGTAAAGTATGTGAGATAAAGCGAACACGCCAAGTTGATGATACTTCATCCAAGAACATGCTTAATGCTGTTCTTCACATGAAAATAACACCGATTCTCACCTTTGTGTAGATGTTAAACACCTGCAAGGTTGCGATAGCACATGATTGATTGGGCTGATAGGTCATCATGAATAGTCGCCTACTAGTCACTGCGGTCCGTAGCACAGCTCCAGCCCAATGTATTTTGCAATACTGACGATGTGAGAGTGCAAGTGCAACCGTTGTAAATACAGCACAATACGAGGCCGCAATTAGCCACAACTAAGTAAGAAGAAGCTATGCAATCATGCAACTGCTACAATTTTTAGATACCTCAGTTACATCAAATGACACATTCCGGTGAGGTCAAATATCATGGACTTACGGTTTCTGCTTGAAAATTCATGAGTTAAAACTCAGAGATGCTTGAACTCCAATAAAAACAGTGTATACGAGGAGGTACCAAATCTCGCTAGTGCTATTACTTGTGAGAGCCATATAGTTCCCGAAGCCTTGGTACCAAGGATATTCAAACCGAAGCCTTTGCAGCTGCGGCATGGCCCTAGTGTGAACTGCAGCCCCATCCCAGGACCTAACCCACACGTGTACGAGAACACCACGAGACACCGGAATCATCTCTGCCTTTCAAATCCAGAATATTCTGAATGTAAGGTCCCGCTTTAAATGGTTTTGGTATATGATTTTTTAGGCTTTTGATTTATTTAATTTAGAAATCACTTAAAACATATCGGTTTTTAATTTTAATTTATTTTAGTCTTTTTTGGGTTTTTTATTTTTCTTTTTTCCTTCTTATTCGTTTGTATTGTTTGTAATGATATAACAGTTTATTTTTTTCTTATTTTTAAAGTTTTTAATTAAAATAATTCAAAAAAACTTACAGCAGCTATATTACATTTCAATCAAAAATTAACAACCAAAGACATAAGCTAGAAGCTAAAATTTTTTGAAGCGGGCTCCGCTCGGTTGGGCTGAAAAATAGCGGCTTATGACTGAAATTGCACTGTAGCTGACTGAAATTACACTGTAACTGAAGGTGGTTTATTTGACTTAATTAAATTTAAAAAAATATAAAAAATATGTTAGCTCATCACGGACAATACGAACGAATACGGAAAAAAAGAACAGGCAAAAAGCTAAAAGTTCAAAAAAAATGAAATTTATAAATAGTGAAAATAAACTAAAAGCTAAAGCTCAAATCTAAATAAGTGGCACGTAAATGTAGAAGGATCAGATTAGGTATGACCCGAGGACACGGACACCTTCCGTTTCTACAAGATCAATCATGATATGCAGGCAGGTGAGGTGTACGAGTGAGGGCCATCTTAGGTGGAACTCCTTTGAAGAGAGTGGCAGAGATTGACAGCTGGAATCTTCGGAGGTGATGCGGAGGGCCCATGAATCTAACAGTAACCCTCAAAAAGTAGGGACTAAAGGCTCGACTTTCCAACCTACGATGTTACTATGGTGTGGTTCGCTCGACAGTCACCTAAACACTTAAAACACTCAAATAATTTGTTTGTGATACTATTGATGTGAGCAGCTTTTTAGCTTAGCCATTTTGACATTATTTTTCTTCTTTTTGGACTCAGGATTATGATATCTCATTTGGACAGGCTAGACGCGAGTTGTATAATAGACTAGCCACATAGGCGCGGCGCCACGCCACGCCAGCCACCGTGTGGACCGAAGTAAAAGAGGAAAAAACTCGCAGGAAAAAGAAAGCGTAGGGGTTTTTCGCAAAAAATCGAGGGTCTTTTCGCAATAAAAGGAGAGTGGATGGGCTTTTTCGCAAATAACTGAGGGTCTTTTCGGAAGAAATAAAGGCCTGTTCGTAATTGTGGGAAACCCCGGGTCGCTACCCAGCAAAAAAATGCGTAGGGGCATTTTCGCAAGAATCTAGAGGCCTTTTGCGAAAACTGGGGACCTAAACGTAATTACCAAATCTTTGCGGGCTAATTCGCGGAGGCCGACACGTGGATGGCCTCAGCGGCCGGGAACTCCGCGGGGAGTAATATAGGTATGATTAGTGAATTGAAATGACTACGGATAGGCTAAATTTAGGGCGTTTTTATTGACTTTTGCTGATGGTTTTTGTCTTTGTCTTATGGTTTTTGGCTAAAAACAAATAGTAATATTTGAAAGAAATGACTTTTAGAAGAAGACATAAGCGGTAAAAAAAGTAAGAGAGAGATATACACGTGTGACAGAAGCGAGAGGGGTGGGTGCGTGATGCACCCGTGACCCATTGCCTTATCCTCGGAGCGAGATAGTAGCAAGAGGAATGGAGAAACCGCTTCGAGAAGCCGAGTGTTCATATTGGTTTTTGGATTTTCTAAGCAGAAGCCAATACAATATTTCCATTTATGCGGTTATTTAAGAGCCCGCTCATATTAACTTTTGCTGACAGATTTTGGCTTTGGTTTATGAATAGTAATAGTTTTAGAGAAGCCGTACAAAGAGAGAGACTCGCGTGTGAATTTAGCCGATATAAATGAAGTAATATAGTTTCTACTACAATTGACTAATAGATCCTGACTTAAAAAGACACTCCATTTGAAAGTTAGATACTGTAGAAAATCTATTTACTATAAAAAAAAGACTTTTAAAAACTAATACGAACAGGGCAAGTCAGTTGCAGTCATTTACTTCCATTTCCCCAGTTACTTAAAATATCTAGTGTATAGGAAAAGTATAAAGCTCATTTACATAGTTTTTTCATGGCAAACTCATTGACACAGTTAAGAGTTGAAGATAAGACTTATTCCTAAATTCATATATTACTGGAATTGAGGAGTTGACTTGCTTTGTGTGACACTTGCAGGCGCAGAATGGGGCAGTTCTGTGTTGGTGTTGGGGTATTGCTGGATTGATGGTCTGAAGGCTCATGCAGAATCAAATTTAAATTCAAGCGTGCTGTGGATCAAAACAGTAGACAAGCGTGATGGAGTTCATCTTCAGGACAAGATTTGTGCTGAATTTGTGGAAGAAACCACTAAACCAGCAATAAGAACTGCACCAATCAGCTATTCTTCGTCATGCCCTCTGGATTCGTCGAGATCCTGTTGCTTCTTTTTTTCCTTACTTTTGGCCACTCTAGGCTTCTATTTGAGGCACACTTGGTTATGACTGTAAAAAAAAAAGCTCAAGATCGACAATTTACTCGAGTTCGATTCAAGCCTTTTAACAATCCGAGCTCGAGCTTCTCCGTAAAAGCTATTTGCACTCAGTAGTTTGGGTGGTCGTTCACTCCTTCCCTCAGCCAGAGGCAGCCCATATTCAGGTGTCAACTTCCATCCCAAGCCCACACCCTCATTCCGTGAGTCTCACTGAATCACGCACGCATGCCTTCGTTCCTCCCGATGGCGGCGTCGACTCTCCTTCCTCCCTCTCGGCCTCTCCAGATCTCGGTCTCGCTCAAGCCAAGCCCACAAACCACCTCCTTCTACGACCTCTCCAAACTGACATGTCGGCGATGCCCTCTCCAACCTAGGATCACTCGATCTTGGCTCGAGCACTGATGCTTCTTTGCCGAGCTATTAGTTCCAGACCCATTTGGGTTGGCAAGCTTGTTAGTTGCAGAGTGCATAAAATGTTTGCGCACAAATGGGAAGAAGGATGTTGTTTTTGGTCGGACCAGTGGGTCTGTTACGGCCAGAAATGTACCTGATTGTTACAGATAAATCAGTTGAGGTGGGTGTGTTAAGAGCTAGGCACACAAACAAAAGAAAGAGAAGTATAAGAAACACAGGCCCTGAGTCGAGACGCTGTCTGGTCTGTGCAGCCCAGTTGGCCTTGCCATCAAGATCAAAGCGGATCGGGTTGGGCTTTGTGGAGAGATAGCACATAAAATCTATGCGTCCGCGCGCGGCGCATAGAAAACCGCCGCTCGCCCCCTTGGCCCACACAGCCCAACAGCGACTGAAGTGTTGCGTGGCCCATTAAAGCAAATGCTGCACAAAGGATGGACCCCAGGGGTTGTTGAGCTGGTCACGCGAGGAGAGTAGAGCCATTCGTCTTTTCTTCCCCCTTTTTCTCCTTTCTTTCTTTTTTTCTTTTCATTTAGTTACACTTTTTTTTACCGAATGTTGTAGTAGTTTTGTTGTGGTTATTCCTCATATTTCCTTTTTTTCACACTATGGTTTTATTGTTTTTTATTTTCAGCTAAATACCTTTGATTTGTCTCTCACATGGGTCCTTTCACTTTGCCCTACTATTGGAACATCATCGATAAACTGTTAGAATATTATCAATGAATTTTTAGGACATCAAAACAAAAAGGTGTGGAATATCGTCGATAAACTATCTGAACATGAAAACCATATGCATGGAACATTTCCCTTTACCTACAGAACATTCAACACTGACCTGATTCACCCTTGCTCAATTCGAAAGATACCCAGTAGCAATCTTAGGTTGTACAACAACGGCGGCAGGGTGACATTGTAACTAACAAGCAACCGTAATTGATGGGTAGGTAAGACGACACGTTGATCAAGGCGAGCAGCTCTGCAACAATAGGAACATCGTCCTTTGGTACCTCTATGACCATGATGTTCAAGTTGCCGAGGTTGTGGAGATCGCTAACCCACCCAGGAATCCGCAAAAACCAGCAACCGAGACCCTTGACATTGTCCAGTGTGTTCCTCACCAAATCAAAGTTTTCCGGAATCCGCACTAACTTCATTCTGCCAATCCCATCAGGCAACCTGATCTTGTTCTTACATGGAAGGACCAGTTGCGGCAAATGAAAAATATTTGATGGAATAATAATTGATACCACATATCCTATATTCCTATATCCAGTGTCTCCAAATGTTGCAACTTCCTAATTTGACTCGGCAGCTCTAAGGCCTTACATTGTTCTGACAGAACAAAAGCTTGGCATCAATCCAATATCGTCCGAACTGCTAGAAAATTCTAAAAGCAGAACTCCAACAAAGTAGGCATGCACCTAGAGATCTCAAACACCGCAATGGATCGAAACTGCCCCAGGCTACCGGTTGAATGCATTTAGACATCTTTTCCCCCATCAAAGTTGATGGAGTCGACGGATCCTGTCATGCAGTCTTATGCATGCCTGAGTTCTGGCGTATACGCAAGGCCATCCGGGCCATGTAAACTATCGATTTCCCAATTCGTTACCACCGGCCCACCCACCTAATGGTCACACGCCATCCGGCCCATTTTGATGTCAACGGTGCGAGTTGAAGTGGCACATATATATGTCAACGAATGCTAGTGTGCAACTGTAATGCAGACAATACAGTATCAGACTAGATAGCAGGTTCCTCGCATGATCAGACCCTTCGATTGATGCTGCAGTTCTTCTAGAGTTGCCATGGCCAAATGAATTTGCAACTATAATGTAGCGCCACATAAAACGATGTGAGACACTGCTATAGAACGTCATCGTCAAAGTGAAGAATGAATAATAAAAGCAATAACAGAAATCACGAGTAAATAAACTTTAAAGGTAATTTACTAAAAAAATCAACAGAGACTGAAATAAATGTTTGAAATATGGAATCAGTCCACTTCTAACCAAATAAAGAATAAATAAAACAACAAATAGTGGCAAACCACGATGCTGAAAACTCGAGTGCTCCCACCCATACATGATGCTATCACTCCACTGGCTTTTTACCTAAAAATAGAAAGAGCAAGTGTGAGATTTGGAAATCTCAACAAGTACCTAACAACAATTGCAACACAACGAGTAAAGAATAGATAATGCAAGCAACATATGTAAAGGACAAGCAAAACAAGCAAGCAATTGATATAGTTTAGTGCAATGAAACAAGGTTGTCGAAAACATTGATACAGATCAGAGATAGAGATCATAGAAACAGTGGTGTTAAAGATAAATGTTATTTAATAAGTTATGACAATGGCATCGGCGATCACTTCCCACATACCCGGTTATACGAGAATAGTCAGGCACGCCATCATCCTCGATTGTATAACCGCTGACGGCGTGTAATATCCTGAGTAACGAAAGTGTACGGTCTCCCGTACGTTACCAGGTGGGTGGTAATCTCCCCTATATGTGGATAACCTCAGGCCAGGTAACTGTCATCTGGTCAACCAGAATAATTGTTATTTAGCAAGTTATGGCAATAGCGCTGGCGATTACTCCCCACATACCCGGTTATACGAGAATAGTCAGGCACAACGTTGTCCTCGACTGTATAACCGCAGACGGGGTGTAATATCCTGAGTAACGAAAGTGTACGGCCCCTCGTACATTACCAGATGGGTGGAAATCTCCCCTATATGTGAATAATCCCAGGCCAGGTAACCGTTATATTATTAACATGTTATATGGTGTGAATTTAAGGAACTAAGAGAAACTTAAGATAAAATTTGGAAAAGTGAGGGGATTTGCTAAGGTTGGAAATGAAGACAAATAATTCCCAATATGTGGATGATAGCGGATGATAATACAGTGATAAGGTAACTGATACATTATGGACAGATTATATAATATGAAATTAAGAAAACTAAGAGATAGCTAGGATAAGGCTACGATAAAGTTATGAGAAGTGAAAAGGTGTGCTAGGGTTGGAAATGGGGAGACATAGTTCCTGATATGAGGGCGATGTGGGATAATGATAAGGTGATAGTGATATAAGAATTATCCTAAAGAGGTATTATAATAAAGCTCATGTAGGATTATCAACAAATCAAGTTTTATTATATGATAAGTGATTATTAGTCAGATTAATAGGTTTAATACATACATCCTTCATAGTTCAATTACAACATTCATACAATTGATGGAACATAATATTAGGAAACTAAAACATAGCAACTCTAATATCAAAAAAGTGTTAATAATTTAAACCTAAGTTAAAACATGTTTATATGCTCCCCCATTAAAGATTTAAGCATAAATTCTAAAAAATTAATAAAAAACACGAACTCTAGAACATTTTAACTGAGCATCTTAATAAAGATAAAAGCAGGTGAAATAAAATAATCTAGAATATCGTGTTATGAATACAATATTAAAAGTATATAACCAGACAAACGTGAATGATAGGATAATAACCGAACAACAATAGTGATATGATATTGACCAGATAAGTTTTAATGATATGCTAGTAGCCAAGTAACTTTAGCAATATAATATTGGCCAGGTAACCTCAGTGATGTGATTTTTAGCGATATGATATTAGCCAAGTGATATGATATAAGCCAGGTAATTGTAGTGATGTGATATTAGCTAAGTGATATGATATTAGCTAGGTAATTGTACTGATGTGATATTAGTTAAGTGATATGATATTAGCCAGGTGACCTTAATAATATGATTTTAGCGATATGATATTAGTCAAGCAAGCATGAGTAACATAATAATTATACTTAATGACAAGGTGACAAGTAAACTGGAAACATGTGATTTGTGAAATAGAAATGTCACGGCCACAGGTACTTATCTTGAGCACGCTACTTATCTTGAGCACGCTTGACGAATATGCTGCACGACGGATCCAAAATACGCAATTGCTTTCTCAATAGCTGCGTGTGAACCCCGATAAGGTACACCAAAATTGCGATCAATCCTGTGGTATCCCTTCTCTGCCATGTCGCACCCTCCTTCTGACCTTCCGTGGCAGCAGAGTACCATGCACTTGCAACAGCACTTATCTAGTCGACGGTACGCGTGCATGTTCTAGTCTGCAGCCCTCAACACGTTCGCATGCAGACATGCAAAGCCACTTCTAGTCGGCAGGAACGGGCGGCGCGTGGCTGGCTTGCAGTCCAGCGATGTGGGCAGCCGGCCTGGTGCGCGAGGATTCAGGCGACGTGGAGAGCGAGAAACGCCGGGCCGGTCCTGGGAATTTAGGGACCCGGGGCGAAACTAGAAATAGGGGCCCTAGTATAAATATCTAAATATAAATCTACACACACAGATATATATCTAATTTTACCAACAAACACTTAAAATGCGTTATGTATTAAAGAAAAATTCATATCAAAGAGTTTATAGATATTACCTTAAATTTTTCTTCTAACATTTCTAGATGCGAAGTCATTGATGATGGTATTGATATCAATCTCATCCAATAATTTCTTCTCAATACATAAATTTGCCAAACCATTTAACCTCTCTTGAAATATTGTGGACCTTAAATGATTCTTCAACAATTTCAACTTTGAAAAGCTTCTTTCAGCTGATGCCACAGTCACAGGCATAGTAAATAAAATCTGATAAGCAATAGAAATATTAGGACAACAATCCGCTTCTCTGACAAACTCAAAGATCTCCATAGCAGACATTGGTTTATCTGATAAAGTCAATTGCATAACAATTAACTCAGAAATTAGATCATTTAACTCAACATCAGATGAACCATCTAGAGAGAAAGTTTCTGCAAATTTTGTACAACATTATTTTAATTCAGTTCGATCCAATGACTTCAATGTTGTTGAACTCATTAAAAATCCAAATATACTTCCGAATGTTTGGAGTTCTTGAAATCTGCTTTTCAATGAATTGATTGCCATATCAATCATAACAAAAAAATAATTTGTATGTGGGCCAACTTCGGTGGCTAAAAGGCCCAAGATAAATCTTCAAAGCATGTATATACTCTACATAGTATATAGGGGGCCCCTGGATTTTGGGGGCCCGGGGCGGCCGCCCCTCTCGCCCCCCTCCAGGGCCGGCACGTGGAGAGCGAGAAGCGAGAAACGGCAGGCGACGTGGCGAAATCATGCCCAGCGAGCACGTGCATGCGCGGCCGCGCGGCAGGTGGCGACCAGCGAAGACTTTTCTCCGGCGTGGCAACGCGCGGCGACGCGAGCGGCCTGCGCAAGTGCTGGCCTTTGGCGGTTGATGCGGGCCGCGGGCGCAAGGCGACGTGATTTTCGAAGGAAGGCTCTGGCGTGCAACGAAGAACTTTTGCGGCGGCACACAGGGATAAAAACAACAAAGCTAGGGTTTCTCTCCCCATTTAAAGCCATAACTAGATTATTATTATTATTATTATTATTATTATTATTTTACTTATTTCCTTTTTTTAAGTGCTACATATAATATGGATGATACATTGGTACTACTAGCAATGAAGAAGCTAGATAGATACAGTAATAAAGTATGGGGAAAACTAGGTAGGCAATAGGTATATATGGGTGATGCGATCTCCAAGTTCAAACGCAGTCAGAGGTGGAACCAGAAATAGAATATGGGGGAGACAATATGGACAACAAGTAGAGTAGAACCAATGAACCATGCCGGATTTACTGATCCAATAGTCACATATCAGAGTAATATATTTCGCAAATTACAATGCAAAGAAAATTACATCTCTATTAACTTAAACTTAGCTCTACGACTACCAGTAAGATCATAGGCCTTAATATTATCATCATTACTAATCTTTGTGGCCAATTCCTTTTCAATATAAATTACCAAACAATCTCGTAGAAATCCATCTCCCATTGTACTTCGAAATCGCGTCTTCGCAAGTTTCATAGCTGAAAAACATCTCTCGGTGGTTGTAGTTGAAACCAGAAGAGTTAAGACTAATCTTAACAATCTGTCCACCAGAGGATAAGATGAATCTTTACTAGTCTTAACTAGTCCACTTGTTAGATCAGCAAGTGATGGTAATGCACTTAGGTCTAGATGGTTGCATACATAAGTTGAAAATGTGGTAATTGACACTCCAATTGAGCTCTTTCTTGACTTGAGAAATCAGTAGGATAATATTGTTCCACTAGAGTGCATATATTTGCTACATCGATGGTGTCCAACCTTGGATCCAAAGAGGCACAAAGGGACAAAAGCTCTGTCGCTTGAGAACTGAATCGATCTTCTAGCTCAATCAATTGTTGATCAATTGCAACATTAAACACATCTACTTTGTAATGGTAAAAGGTTGTGGTGTTATCATTCTTGTTTCGGGATTTAGTCACATCAACGTACCTGCAAGTTGGAAGAAATGATGTAACATTCATACTGAAAATCTGAAATAATTTGGCCAAAAGAACATACTTCTTACTCAAATCTGGGATATCAATCTCGTGCTTCTCGCAAAACAATTTGACCTCCTCAAGAAGAGGTTCCCAGCACTTGAATCCTGAGAAACAATTTCTCGCAAATCACATTCACAGCAGAAACACACTCGAATCCTGAGAATTCCAATTTCGCACGAATTGTACTCCTGTACTAATTGATTCAGATAGTAGTAAGTAGTCACCGAATCCCACAGTATTGGGAACGGAAGGGGATCGAAGTGAGGACTCATACGCGCCCTTCTGGCCTTCTCGGTGCGCCGAAAGAGGGTCAGGCCTACCTTTACGGAGACGAACAGATAGAGTGTGCGGTAAGAAGACGAACAGACAGAGCGTGCGGCAAGCCGGCAAAGAGCCAAAGGCTTAAATATAAAGCGTCAGTCCTCAACTACTAGGCCTAATTGGGCTGTATATGGCTGAGCTTTAAATATACTTTACATTTGGGCTAAATTGGGAGGGATCAAACCACTAATTAAACACATGTAATTAACTACATAATAGAGGATTAGTAGAAGGTTGGAGGTGCCAAGCCCCCAGCCCCCCTCTCTCCGCCACTGAACGCGGTTGCGTACTTGCAAAGTATAAAGTCATGATCCAATATAGCGTGCGGTACTGTTTACATAACCATGAGGCCATGAAATCCTCTTAAAGGTTACACTTGCGCATTATCAGTATACTGGAAATTAATTGTCTCCAATAAAGACTTGGAAACAGAAAAGACGCACAAATATGTTTGGTCCTGCCTACTAGAAGTAATTTTCTAGTGTCGATTCGTTCCTAATTTTTGCTATCAAAACATTATCAATCGAAGACGACAATGATAGTCGGATGAATTACTCTGTTTTTCACAAACCTTATTTCACATTATTTGCTTAGTTTATTCGTATAAACTAAGTAAATAATCGGGGGATAGGATAGAGCTATTCATATAACTTCCATTCTTAGTTTTAATTTTTTTTCTTCTTTCATTTCTTTATTGTTTTATGAGTACTAACTACTCAATAAGATAATTTACAGGAAAAAGAAGATTAAACCTTCTTTCTTTGGAAACTGCACCAACGGATAGATCAGCGGAAGTCGATTTGAAGTCTTAAATTCCTCTGTTCAAAACCGGCGTACTTTTACAACTTAAGCAAAATTACCTTTTTGACCAAGTTCAGTTCTGGTCGAATTAGATCAAAAAGACTTTGCTTTTGATCTTCATTCGTCTGCGACCTCTCTTTCTCAAGTAAATTATTTTCATTTGAAGTTGGGGGCTAGATGACGAGGATATAATGATTCTCAAATTATTATTTATCTATAAATGATATTGTTACGTCATTATACTCGTTGAGTATATCCCTTATTTATAAGGGAGATATTTCACCAAAAAAGTCGTAAGTTCTTCAATGACTACTCGTAAGTCCTTCTACGACTACTCTTTGATTGTAAGTCATTCTATGACCACCTTATATTTGTAGACTCTTCTAGGACTAACTTAATTTCGACTGGCTTATCTATGACAGCTTGTCACATCGTGGGTCTGTCCGGTAGGGCAGTTAACGTGCGTGATTATTCTCTGAAATAACTGCCCATAACTTCTCTCTGGCAATAACCGCCGAACGACGAGTGAAATACCACGTCCCTTAGAATAGCTCACGTCGGATGGTTATCGTTCAAAACATTAAGGTGTCTTTTGGCATGGAACAACCGCCACTGCTTCGCATGCTATATAAGGGTTGATGTCAAAGAGAGGAGGGACAGAGGCAACCGAAGTAGCGTAAGATATTCCGCATTACTTTGTTTTCCAATTGTAATAAGTTGATCGAGCAATATCTATACAGGAGTGGAGTTATCATTCTCCCAAGAGAAGGTTCGAATCTGTATAAAAATTTATGTGTCTTTTCTCTATATGATCATAGCTAGCTAGATCTCTAAGAGTTCTCTCGAGTTCAAATAATCACATGTATGATCGGTAGTAAAACACCGACAAACTTACAGAGGAGCTGGATAAAAATAAATTGTGCGGCTGGTTCTATATCTGCATCAAAGACCTGAGACCTGCACAGTGAGTTGACAAGAAGACACCCGAGGGTGAAGGTACGATTTCGTGGTTACTTGTTCCTCAACTCCAATATGGGGCTGTTGGGGTTCGGGATCTATATCCATCATGTATTTGTGCTGTGTCCGTATACCGAATAACTCTAACTTTATATTCGTATCTGGTATAATCGTATCTAGCTCTAAATCCAAAGAAAAAATGTGTTAGAACACAACGAGCATATCGGCTCTGAATCCAGGGAGAAACATGAGTTAGAACACTGGATGAGCAGTATCCACCCTTATGCGACCCGGTTTCAGTGCAACACGAAGCAGCTAGGAAAACTCCAGTCCAGACCGTCGTTTGCGGTGCGCGCAGAATTCTGACGTAGTTTCGAGCCTATCCGACCCATCCAAGTCCAGATAGAGCGTTCTGTGTAAATAGGGATTAGGGAGCGCCTCCGAACTGGTTCATCCGCCCGAAGGGCCCTGCCAATCTACAGGCGCCCAACTTGAATGATGCTAACACTGTGATTTGTGAGTTTGGCATGGAAGTGCAAGCTGGTGTGCAGCCGTAAGCCCGTAATGCACACGATAGTAATATCAGACAGCAAGTTAAGCTCCTCGGATGATCAGGGCCTCCCATTGATGAAATCAAAGTGCAACTACTAGTCTGTACGATACAACAGCACAACTAGCACTCTGCAGTAGTTTGCAAGCAATATGAAGCAGCCAGATATGATACACCAATCTGTGGGTTAAGCTAGGTAACGGATATATTGAGTGATGCAATCTCCAAGTTCAAATTTAGTTGCATCTTAGGAAAGTAGAAAATCGTGATTCAATATAACTTGCAGTGTTGTTTACATAACCATGAGGACGTGACATCCAATTGAATAAGGTTATACTTGCATTCTTGCATTATTAGTGTACTGGAAATTAACTGACTCCGATAGTTTAAAGACTTGGAAACAACAGCGCATGTAAACAGAAAACACAGACAAACAGGTTCAGTGTTCCGAATGAAGATTACAGGTGCAAATAGTAAACTTGCAACACGTCAAACAAGAGCACACACCACATAGTACTAGTACAGAAGAACACGAAGTCGACTGAGAAAAATGACGACCAAATAAATAACCTGTGCGGCCGGTTCTGCATGCATGTCTTGAGAGTTAAAACGGTCTGATTTGAGCAGATCGAGGGGGTGATTTCTTTGGGAATTTTTTTTAATTCGAATCAAAATCCCACCGATCCAAATAGGCCCCAAAAGTGCTGCTTTTGGTCCTTTACCGTATACCTTCAGATTTTCTGCTCAACTCCACTACGGGGGTGTTGGGGTTCTTTAGATACTTGTTCTCTGATGGCAGCCTCAGCAGCATCCAACGACTTCAATACTTGTTCTCCGATGGCAGCATCCACCGACTTCAATACCTGTTCTCCGATGGCAGCCTCCGCAGCATCTGCCCACTCCAGCTCTCCCATATCCAGCGGATGGACGTCGTCAGAGAGCTTCTCCGACTAACGGATGGTGGCATGGACTTGCGTGAGGCAAGAGAGGTGCTGGATGCCCAAATCAAAATCTCCATACACACACCCTGTTTCCTGTGCGTTGAATTCAAATCGAAGCCTTTGGAGCTGCGGCATTCAAATCGAGGGGTGATTTCTTTCGGAGTTTTTTAAATTCGAATCAAAATCCCACCGATTCAAATAGGCCCCAAAAGTGCTGCTTTTGGTCCTTTACCATACAGCTTCAGTTTTTTTCAACTCCAGTATGGGACTGTTGGGGTTCTTAGATACTTGTTCTCTGATGGTAGCCTCCGCAGCATCCACCGACTCCAGATCTCTCGCATCCCAACAATTGATGGTGGCATGGACTCGCGTGAGGCAAGAGAGGTGCTGGATGCCAAAATCTAAATCTCCATTCCGATACTCTGTTTCCCGTGCGTAGAATTCAAACCGAAGCCTTCGGAGCTGTGGCATGGCCCCTGGTGTGAACTGCAGCCCCCTCCCAGATGGAAACCCACATGTGTAGGAAAACACCACGAGACACCGGAATCCATCCCTGCTAATGATGGGCCTTTCAAATTCAGAATATCCTGAATGTAAGTCGAGAAGGATCAGATTAGGCAAGTCCCCCAGGACACGGACACCTTTTGCTTCTACGCGATCAACCG
This sequence comes from Dendrocalamus latiflorus, assembly GCA_017311315.1. Lineage (NCBI taxonomy): Eukaryota > Viridiplantae > Streptophyta > Magnoliopsida > Poales > Poaceae > Dendrocalamus > Dendrocalamus latiflorus. Next base: position 51,478,438 of record CM029641.1, read on the forward strand.
TAATACGCAGGTGGGTGAGGTTTACGAGTGAGGCCATCTTAGGCGGGACTCCTCCGAAGAAGGTGCCAAAGAATGTCAGCTCGAATCTTCGGAGGTGATGCGGAGGGACCCATGAATCCAGTAGTATATCAAGCAAAGCACCTGCAGGGAAATCCTCCAGAAGTAGGGAATGAAGGCTCGACTGTCCAACCTCGTTGAGGAAAGACATGACACTCCGTAGGTAGGTTTCGGTTCTCTCGTAGGAATATTTATCCCAGCTGACGCCTAGCATCCTCAGCGGCTTCGACTTAATCAGCAGCTCTAACACCGAATTGAGTGAGCTGCTACTACTGACATCAATGGTTGATACTTCTTCTAATTCTTGCATTTTCCAGATTCTTTCCGGCGCTTCGACAGATCCGCGAAGTAGTAGCCGCATCAACTTTCGCAATCCAACTGTCGATGCAGGCAATATCCTCAGGTGGGTCCACCTCAGATCTAGGGTCTCCAAGTGCTGTAGCTCTCCAATTTAGCTTATCGATACGAGTCCCTCCGAGTCCCAAGTATCTCAGTAGAACCAATCCTTCAATGCCTTCAAGATGGTGGCTTCCCAAATAATCAGCATCTTCTAGATCCAGTACTCGCAGAAATCTCAAGTGCACACGAAAATGCTTCCTTGACAGTAAATGACCACCCATCTGTGGAACATCCCCTGAGATAGTGAGTGATCGGACTTTACATAGGTCCACGGTGCTTGGCCTAAAGGTATCATCTTCTTCCTGGTTGCCGTAGTTCAGAGTGAGTCGCCGAATCACACTATATTGCATAAAAGTTGCTTTTGCATCCGTTGTGACAAAGTCCTCTTCATTGGACAAAGATGTAATGAACTCAAGAATCAAACCATGGACTTTACAACCCAGTGGCTTCTCATCCCACTCATCTTCAGCTTGTTCAATCAGTTTCCTACTGATAAGCTCCTGAAAGTAGCTCTCCCCTGTCTCCCATAAACTTTCCTCGCCTCTTCTAGGGATCAATCCTTCGGCGATCCATCTCCATATAAGGCGATCCTTCCTGATCACATGGTTCTCAGGGAAAACACTCAAGTACAAGAGGCAAGATTTCATACGGCGTGTTGAAGTATAAGTGAATTGTCCATCTTTCCTCATCAGCTTAAGCTTTTGGGTGAACTGGTTGGTGCATGAAACGCAATATGGTATCAGAGCCAAGAGGTCCCGAGTTCAAGACCTAGCTGACGCAATTTTAAAAAAAATTAATTGCAGTCCACTTCTATTCCACGTATAAGGCCTAAGGAAGCCTACACGTGAAGGAGAGTGTTGAAGTATAAGTGAATTGTCCATCTTTCCTCATCAGCTTAAGCTTTTGGGTGAATTGGTTGGTGCATGAAACGCAATACGGCGAGGAAGATCAGAATAATAATTGTCCAATATTTTGTTCATCCCTTGTATTGTGAGATCACCCTTCCCTGCTGGGTCCATGCGTTTCTCCACCATTTCCCACTGTGCCACTTGTGCAGGTTTGCTGGCTAATAAGCCAGCTATTATGGGCCTGTTTGACAGAGTTCCACCACTGAAAAAGTGAATCTGGAGCAGCAGATTCACCATGGAGCAGCTCCACCGTGAATCTGGAATCCCACCATAGAGCTGGACAAACTGTTTGGCTTCCACAGCAGCTCCAGATCCACGAAACTGAGTTTTTGGTGGGAATAGCCTGTTTTGCCCTTGGGGTTGTATGATATATATATTTTTTTCATATAGCACACATGTTTTGTTCATATTTATTCACAAAAAATGGTGTATTTTTTTTGTGAACACAAATGCAATATCTCGACACAAATATTCATGAGCAATCAACATTGACGCACAAGATAGATAATTAATTAACCCATGTCCATGACAACGTCTCAACACTATTGCGATTGTCCATACATAAAAATAACTAAAGATTAAATGAAACAAAAGGGAGTTCTCATGTGCTATACTATTGCAATTGTCCATCTCGGCGCGAGTAGTTATGATCCTAGTAAGGGAGCTCTCATCTGTTCCCATCCCTGCAATGGCCAACCTGATGACTTTCTCAAAGTACCTCTCAGGGCAACTGAAGTAGCGTATGACTGCCCGTAGCGTTTGAAGGAACTCGTCTTTGGGATCAGCCTTGAGATCCTGTGAATGGCAGAGCTTGTTAGGAAGCAGGTCCTCAATGGACCAAAAATATCTAGAAAAGATGCAAAAAAATTTCGAGAACATGCAGGAGAGTTGGGTATCATTGACAGATAGATCATGCAAATGGCATGCAGAACTTCTCTAAAAACCATTGACTATGAGAACACAACTGAAGGAAAGCAGACAACAATAGGACACTTCTACAAATGATTCAAACGGTCTTTGGGAGTAAACTCCATGGTTTGAAGAGTAGTGAAGGTTTACACAAGAATGGCTACTGGTGTATAAAATATACCAAATCATGCAATACAAGAGGTAGACACATACTCAAGTTATAAGGCAGTAGTTACTACTTACTAGTTACTAATATGGAATATGGAATGTTCAGTCACATATACATCTGAACAACAAATTTCATTAACTATGCAATACCGTAGAATGACTGTGTGGATATCTACTGGGCTGTCAGTAATGCAAGCTCTTACGATGACTAAGAATGTCGTCAAATATAACTGAGAATCAACACACACCAACAAAATGCATCTCTCTTGGAGACAAGTCAGACAACACAAAGGCAACTCATCCAGACAACAGGCACATGAAATTTTTTCCAAAATTGAACTGAATACTAACAATGGAATAAGGTTGAGCTTCAAAAGCAAATGAACAAAATGAGTAACAACAGGCACAATTTTACACATGAATGCATTCACCACTGTATTATAAAGAAATGTAAAGACACGGAGTATATGTATATCAGGCAGAACAGGTAAAGACTAATGGTTGATAGATTCCCTTCAGAATTTGAAGGGTGGAGTAGCATTAACATGGATCATGACTCGTGTGTAACTGAGAGACAACAAGCTATGATGCACCTTATCAGATGACTGAATTCAACTTTAGTGTAGAATGCAATGCAGAGCACAAGTAGGTACAACAAATATGACAGAATAAGTTGAAGAAAGAAGGTTTAGGTATCTAGAGCTTCCAATGTTTTATATCTTTGCACTGCCTTTTTTCTATTACTCGAAAAATCAAGTATGTAGTAAGAACAGAATGAAGTGCCAAAAAATTGGAACGAAATAATTGTTCCATCTTCTAAAGCAGCATATCGTAACAATGTATGTCATGCATATCAAGCTTGTTTTAAGAGTAACAACAATAAAATCAGAAAATGGCCCGGGGAAAGAAACTAAAGTCAACATCAAATTTTGATTTGATTGGAGTGTAGCCTAAAGGAAATCAAAACTGTATTTTGAAAATTTATATTTCACAAGTCAACAGAATGCAACATAGGGAAAATATTTCATATGATTTTTTGGGGGAAGTACAGAGCCTTGTTACTCTTGTAAGAACAAAAGGATCCAAGAACTTCTAATCTCATCAATGAATATTTTAGATCCACCAACCTAATTGGCATTCGATTATGTTGTAAAGCCATTGCAAAAGTCAGCACTATTTCCCACATTTTCACATGTTCATGAGCTTAGCGTCCACAGGATCACGGCCCTCAGATCCCATCAAGGCAAAGCAACACACTGGATATCAGAGATCTCGAACAAATCGGACTCGCGCGAAGGGAGGGCTAGCGCGAGATCGCGCGTGCATGCTGGTGATCAGTGGTTACCTCGAAGTCGCCGGAGATCTCGTCGGTGAGGGAGCGGAGCAGCTCCTCGCCGTAGGTGTCGGCGTAGGCGCGGCGGATGGCGCGGCGCTGCGCGGCGTCGCGGTGGCCCAGGATGGAGATGATCAGCGCCTCGTTCGTGCCCCACCCTGCACGCACGCACGCGCGCGGAGACAAACAAACATATCACATGATCGCCCGTTCCACCCCCACCCCATCACTTCACATCGGCATCGGCAGAGTAAGAAATGTGGAGGGGACGGACGAGTCCGAACCTTGGAAGGCCTTGCGGAGCTGCTCGCAGTCGTCGGCGACGGGCGGTACGGCGGAGGGGACGGTGAGCGTCGCCATCGGTTGGTGCCGGGACGCGATGCGGCGGGATCTCGAGATGGGCGGGGATCGCGTGCGCGCCCGGGCAGGGGAGGAGGCGGCGCGAGGAGGGTCGCGGCGCGAGGAGGCGGCGCGAGGCGACGAGGAGCGCTCGGTCCCTCGGTCGATTGGAGAAAAGATGTGAGAAGGAAAAAAACGGTTGGGATGGGGTGTGTAACCAGTGGTATTGGTGGGTAATTACCACTTAACTTCACGAGTAGATCCAGTTTTTGTGGATCTAGATTTCGTGGAGCATTCATGAATCTGAAGCTAGATCCAGTTTTTTGGTGGATCTAGATTTCGTGGAGCTGGAGCGTTTGGGTAAAAATTCGTAGAGTGAAGCTATTTTTGGTGGATCTGGAGCTCTGCCAAACAGTCCCTATAATTATCGCCAACGTCACGCCACCGCATGCTTCAAGAATTTTATCAGCAATATTTTCCAATGCAACCAGGCAACTTCTTTCGGAGCCAAATATTATGCTTCGAAACAGGATTTGCGAGTCCTAAACAGGAAGAGGCCTCATGTGATGGATAAAACCAAAGGAATTGCTACCACATGATTCCGGCAACTCGCTGACGCGGGTAGTCACGATTACCCTACTTCCACAATTATTATCGGGGAAAGCGGATTTGATCTCCCCCCATGTTGAAATAGACCACACACCATCGAGTACGACGAGATACCTAACATGTAATTTGTGAAGGCAATTTAGTGCTAGCATGCAGCCAGAAATGATCGATAATTCAATTGATTACTTATTTTTCACTATTCATAAATTTTGTCTTTTCTGAACTTTTGGTTTTTTTAGCTTTTTTGCTGGTTCTTTTTTCCCGTATTTATTTGCATTATACGTGATGGGCTAATATGTTTTTTCTATTTTTAAATTTTTTAAATTTAATCATGTTAAATAAGCCTATGTCAGCTACAGTGTTTTTTCAACCAACTACAGTACTTTTCAGTCATAAGCCACTCAAAAAAGCCACACTACGTTTTTTATTCAGCCATGCTTCTCTCTTTTGCTCTTCCTGTATGGTCAACATTGGTTGACCATCAAGTTTTCACCTCAAAGACTATTGTGCCGTTAGGCTCTGTTTGGTTCGAAGAATTGAATTGGATCCACGGAATTGACTGTCTAATTCAATTTCAACCTGAATTGATTGAAATTGCTCTAGATTCCAATTGGAGTGTTTGGATGACCTATGAACCTGTGATGTGGAATTACAGGTAAATTCTATTCCAAATATTGTTTGGTTTCCATTGTGGGGAATCTCAAAATATGTTGAAGGTTCAGATTCCAGCCGAAGGACATGTATGCAGGTGGTTATGGGGAGGCAACCAGAGTTCAAGGTGGCCGCGGCGCGGCGGACAACCGGAGTTTGAGGTGGTGGCGGCTGTTAGAGTCAAGCATGGAGGAGGCCTTGAAGTGGAGGGCAGAGGCTACCGGCTTCATGGAAGAAGCCATCAAGGGAAGAGGGTAGCAGCAGAAGCGATCTGGCGGAACACCGGAGTTGAGGAAGAAGGGGATGACCAATGGAGTTGAGGAAGAAGGGTGTGCAGTCTCTAGATTTGGGGAGGAGAGGAAGAAGGGGAAGTGCCTAGCGGCGGTGGAGGAGCTCGGCGAAGAGAGCTTTAGCGGCATGGCGGTTAACAAGAGATCCGGCGGCGGCGGTTGTCGATGGGAGCTCGCCGCGGTTTTCGACAAAAGCTCCAGCGGCGGCGTTCTCATCGATGGGAGCTGCGGCGGCGGTCGACCGAAGTCTCGCCGGCATGTCACCGAAGATGAGGAAGACAAAGGGATATGAAGGGACCTCGCTGTCGCTCGAGTAGGTGAAGGATTCCATGTGATTCAGAGGGGCAAAGATCTGATTTGGTTCATACCTCATTTTAGTTGTCCACTAATTCATTGGAATTGAGCTTACTTCCAAATCCCAATTCTAATATGCATCCAAATAACCTTTGTTTAGGAATTTCGATTCCAATTCTACAATCCAAACGCTACCTTTATGAACTGAGAGTAGACGATTATTATAGCTAGCCAAAATTTTTATGCAACTGCATGGCTAAATACTACAATGCATTAGAGTTGTACTTTTTATAAAATTTTGATGCATATGATAGAAATACAATTATATTCCTCATACAATTGTAACAGCTGCCGTATCTATATCTGATTAATCTGCACTGTTATAATCTAGATCCACTACAATTGATGTTGTAGATCTTCTTCTTTTATCTCCGATTAACATGGACATTTTAGCACCTGATAATTAATGTTATGGCTTTTTTTGACCTTTTGTTATAACTAGTAGTGTGCCCGTGCTAACGCTACGGTAAAATACAAAACAAGATAAAATTTGTAAAAAATGAAACGAACAATCAGATTCATTAAGATTCACGTCTCATATATTGTATAACCAAATATTTCACTGTTGCTCACAAGGTAGCCATTGTTTCACTGTTGCGCTTAACTCGCTAGGAACTGAGGCAGACCACTCATGACTCATCCAAGTCTGGAAGAGGGCCCGTCAATGCAACATAATTTACACTCCCTTCTCTGAAAGTCTCTTCCAGTTTAGCTGCAATTCAGGGTCATGTCAGTAGGACAGCATTAAGAGTACCAGCGGTTGAAAATATACAGCTGCATTACAGCATTAGTCTCATCTTACCTGCCTAGGAAATGTAGAACATAGAGCATTATGTAGGATTCTGAACCAAGGCCGAAGGACTCGTATCACCAGCAAGAGATACAGCAGCATCTGCTCCACCACAATAGACCATGATTCGACCATCAGTTTTTTTTCCAATTTCCAACCAAGTATCAGCCTGTAACAAGGTTGAAATTAAAGCCAAAAGTATGATAGTTTGTTGAAATGAAGTAAATACTCCATAAAAGTAACATCCAGGAATAAGCTACAAATCTCAGATGCACTTTTCAAAAGTTCTGCAAAACCGTTATATAATTTCAATTTTGGTGTATGGATCATGCCATACATTTGGACCAATTAGGCCTGAAAAGAAGGCGGACAAAAGGACAAAAAATACCCTTGGGTTCCAAAGACACTTACTAAGGGTACATGAAGTAGCTATCCTTTACTTTATGCATTGCCATGCACTCTATTTATTTTGGGGTTTTTTATGTCAACAAATGTACATACCAGACCAAACTAATTAACTAAGTATGTGCAGTATTGAATACAACATGATAACAGTTCAAATTTATAATCAACAGCAAGATATTTGCTGTAGAGCTATAGCGATTCCATGCATGCGAGATCATATCACCATAGAACTAAGGAGGACTCTGATCTATTGTTCAAGGAGCAAGAGACAAAAAAAATACTGAAAAGCACAAACTCGAAATTTAACCATCATAGAATACAGAATAATAATAAATGAACTAAACGGGATGGCAAAGGATATTTGCTTCTTGTAGCTGAGGTATGACCTTTCCATCACAAAACAAATCTACAACAATGCCTGCAGACATGAGCTAGATATTGTCGGGCTAAAACCCTTAAAAGCCGGTTATAAAAAAAGGCATTGAAAAGCCAAATAATGATAGTCTAACACTAACCTAATAACACAAAATTTACAATTTACTACAGATAAATTAACTTATGTACTTAAAAATAATTCAGTTCTAATAAGACAGTAAAACATGTATTCATTTTGCATCAGATAAAATGTTCACCAGCAAATCCTCCTTCAATTGTAGCTGATGGAGAAAGTGCATCGCCAATGCGCACTGAAAGTGAACCACCTGATTATGTAGCCTTAATCAGATAAACCAAAACAATTCCTTGACAATTCAATTATCTGTCATGAAACAATACAGTTTTCAGTTATGCAAATATAAAGAAATGGCTATATGAAAAAAGATATGGCACAAAGCACAAGAAATAAGGCTGAAAAACATTTATAGTTGAAATTGGACAATCAAGCATAGACTAATGGTGTTCTACCGCAAAGAGCAGCCAAAACCATGGATGCATGCTTGAAGTAGCATAACCAACAATAGACCACTAATGCTCTTGTGACAAGTTGCCAATAGACTATTTGTATGATTGAAATTGGTAAAGTTGTCCAAACTTCAATTCATGTGATCAATAAACAAAAAAGGTGCCAATGAGGAGCTTTCACCGTAGGGTCAATCTCCCAGCCGACAAGTTGTAACCAAGGCCAAAATTTTAACATCAGATGTATTGCAGTCCCCCCTGGAAGAAGCACGGAAAAAAGACAGTCATAAGGCATCAACTATTTGCAGGTGTGTGAAGAGAAAATTATCTAAACAAGGAGTGCCATGTTGCTTGCCTAAGCAAATCAACTAATGTGCTTACAGGGAATTGAGATGTACTACAGTCTATACAGTCTGATTGAATTTGCTGAATTATCCTTGGGATACTACCAGTAAAACATCCCCTCCCCCCTAAGCATCCTACGATTTTTGCTTATCATGCACAGTAGCTTTGCAGAAAAAAAATGAAGTATAAAGAGCAGGAGCATAGCTAACAAATGTCCGCCAAGTTATTTACCAAACCTAGAAGTGCAACAGGACCGCGCAGAACAACAGCTGGTAGGCTCACGAACTCATCCTGAATGGTAGCAAAAGCAAACCAAGTTATAAGCATTTACATTCAACAGCCGCTTCGAGGGAGAAAAATGGTACGCAAACGGAAGAGTTGCAACAATAATAGGATGCTTTCGATAAGAAATCAAACCCGTATATGGTGATGAGTGATGAAACCATCAATGAGCACAGTAAAGTGGAGTATTTTCTTGAACTACTGTATCGGCAGCTTATTGCTATTGTTTTCAAAAGTTCCATTATTAAAGACGTGCTGAGAAACCTAAACTATTCAGAGCATCAATCACCAAAGTCCTAATGCCCACAAGGCGCTCGATAATATGCTTGTATCGAATCATGTCAAAAAAAAAATCGAGAACACATGTAAAAAAAATTCGAGAACACAGTCATATCAAATTGATATAGTAATCTAAGTTGCGGCTCATTTCAACTCCTGCTCGACACGGAGGGTAGAGCTGATAAGCTGGAGCACACACATGTCCGCGGGGACCTTGTCGCCCACGCGGAGCTCGACGATGTCTCCGGGAACGAGGTCGCGCGCCGGGAGCCCATGCGACCACCGGTCGTCACGCTTGACGGTCGCGTGCTCGGACTGGATCTCCTTCAGCGCTTCGAGCGCCTTCTCGGCGTTGCTCTCCTGCCAGACCCCGACCACAGCGTTGATGATCAGGATGAGGAAGATGACGAGCGGCTCGACAAAGGCGGTGGCCCCGACCTTGCCGCCCTCGGCGCCGTCGTAGAGCGCGAGCACGAACGACACCACGGCCGCGGCGAGTAGGATGCGCACGAGCGTGTCGTCGAACTGCTCGAGCACCAGCTTCCACAACGACGGCGCCGCGTGCCGCTCCAGCTCGTTGGGCCCGTGCCGCCGCAGCCTCCTAGACAGGTATGTGAGCGTCTCCCAGTCTCACTTGTTTATTGTTCGCTCACATACCCGTAGTTCTTGATCTCGGATGGTATGCGCTGCACAAATCAAAAGGTGACTATTAACACTTGCAAAACTGATGCTGCTTAATTAATTCTTAAGAACTGAATTATTTTGGGACAAAAATTCCGGACAGACAAACAGAGATGTTTCATTATGAATGGAAAGAAACAGCTGCAGAAACTGCTAGCAACATTGACAAGGCTCCCATGTTTCTAACCTCCATGCTCAACAGGCAAAGTATATATTCCCGAAAGGAAACAGACAAAGAATCTAAAGTATCCCTGATCACAACAGCGCATAAGCAAAAAAAAAGGCCAACGTAGGCACAGTCGAATCACGCGATACATACCAATGCCATTAGAGATCGGTACATCAAAGATTCCAAAGATGTCACAGCAGAACTTCCGAAGTTATCACAGCAAAGACATGCCATATATTTAAGTGTCCAGCTTCACCAGACCATGACATGGCAACCAAGGTGTTTGTTTTTTGAATTGGCAACCAAGGTGTTGCTAAAACATGAAAGGAGTTCCAATGGAAGGTGTTACAAAAGTACAGATAAAACCGCCAGGCTACACCATCTGGCTGTTTGACTCGGTTCAAAACAATCGAACCTAAACATGACTACTCGTCGTCCTGCTCAACCTTCAGGTCCTGCAACTTCGAGTCCAGCCCACCATCGTCCTCGTCCCCATCCTCTTCCTCATCATTGTCTTTGGCCTCCCCCTCAGGATCATTCTCATCTAGCGGGCCAAGCACATCCAGTGTGTTCTTACCACCCTTCAGAATCTCCTTCACCTCATCAATCCCTTCGTCAGAGACAAAATTCCCATTGATGTTCAGTTGCACAAAACCTGGCTTGTTTGTGATTGCTTGGGCAAAGCACCGGGCTCCAACCCTCTGCAACATGTTTGTGCTCACATCAAGCTCCTTCAGATCGAAGTGGCCGTCTTCCAATACTTTTGCAATCACCACAGCACCATCATCCTTCAGTTCATTCTCAGCCAGGGTCAGCTTCTTGAGGGATTGCATTGCTGCTAGGCATTCTGCTAAAGCTTGGGCTGCTTTGGCAGTTATTTCATTTCCGGCCATTTCAAGGACCTCCAACTGAGGTGCTGACTGTTTCAATGGTCAGATCTTCTCCATGTTTGGAGATTTGATTTTAAGCAAATATGAATAACAAAATGTGGTTTGATAAAATAATTTGTCTGCCCCTTTTGACATCTGCAAGTCCTATAATGCACTTCTTTGAAGTGTAAACAGTTGAAATTCTATGCCGCGGTACCTACTCTGTTATGCTCAGTGATCTGCCACTGCACAATTGGCTTCAGTGACTCATGCTCATTGAGAACATCAATGAGTTTCTACCAAAAAAAGTCACTTAGAGAAACAGCTAGGGGGGAATGTCAACGTCCAAAATTCAATATCACCAATTAGGATCCTAAATGCTATGTCACTCTACGAGCAATAGATTTAAGGCTCTCGATGAGCTTTCTAATCAGGACAAACTTGTACATTTTAACAACTTGAAACCTCAAACACATACTTATTGAGCTCATGAGAGGAATTACAGAGGAGTTATATGAAGCATTCTGGAAGAACTTCGCTTCTATCGACTTGAATGTGTGGTAGTCACGATGCTTTGGAATCGCCTTGCACAGCAAGCTGCATCCAGTCAGACATCAGATGTGACACCCAAACAAGATACTAAAGAGCAGATATCAGGATAAACAACGCCCAACCCACCTCGTGTATCTCAGGAGGATGACATATAAGTCGAGGAGGTAATTCTCGTCACAATATATCTTAGCCTGCACAGACCACATAAAAGCACCAAAATTTAACAAAATTTGAGACCAAACTAGATCGCGCTCTCGTTAATTGCGTAACAAGGCAATCCCCAATTCATCAAATCGCATCAAAGAACCAAAGGAAACTACCCTCGATTTAATAATAGCATAATTCCATTCCTTTTTCATTGCATTCCCCGGCCGTCGCCAGCTGCTTCACGATCCCCTCAATCTAAACAAACGCCCCCCCGCCACCTCAAATCCCTTGCGATTGCTCGGGAACAAAAACCCCCCCCACAAAGGAATCGAAGTCCCTCACCTCCAGCGTGGCGTACACAAGCATCAGTCTTGCTTCAATATCAATAGTTTGTATTACTGGAATGTCTTACCCCAATAGTTTTATTACAGTTTTATTACTGTAAAAGAACAGAGAGTTTTTATTACTGGAATGTCTTACCCCAATAGTTGCTGTTGGCTTGAAAGCTATTTTGAAGTATATAATTTCACCATTTGATATCCCTCCCTGCATGCACATACAAGTTACAAATACTGAGTCATTTACTGTCATACTTCCGAAATGTACTGAAAATGAACAATGTAACAGTAAGGCAATAGGGTATTAGGATAAAAACCTGTACACCGCCGAAGCGATTAGTCCGGGCGGACTGGCGGAGGCCGGAGGGCGTTCAAAAAGATAGCTCCAAAAAGTAAACCACATTGCTCCAATGGATATATAATTTTGCATGGCAAATTCATCTGAAATTGAACAACATGCACTCACAAAATAATGAAGTAGCAGTCCATATACAGTCTTTTTTTTAATTATCCCAATGTTAAATTATAAAAGTATGGGCCATATTTTGTTGATAATTAGCATTTTTACGGAACGAACTGCACACATAAGAATGTGAAAGCAATATATCGAACAACAGAAATGAGGAAAGGAATACTAACATGAGAAAGTGATATGTTGTGGGGGATGCCCAACTCTCTAGTCCCTGACTCGAACTTCTTAACCATTTCTGCTGCCGAAATATATGGAGTCACTTCCTGAAAAATGGCACAAAATTGCTATAGGTACCAAGTTCAAAAAAATCACATTGCACTTGCATTTTCATCTCTCCCCACGGAACATAAACAGAAGAGGATTTTGGCATCTACCTTTAGAGAGTGTGCATCATCATGGTGCTTCCTCATGGAAGACAGGGTCATCTCAGTGCTTCCTGCTAAACCACCTCTTCCCTTGTGAGGCAACACCCTTGTCTTCACGTTCAGTATCTGGCCATAACAGCAATACAACATTCCTGTCATCAATCTTACAACTTCACAATGACACGGATTTATAAGTTCCGTCTGAAGTCCCATTCCAGTACCTGTCTTGTCCTTCTGCCGTCTAGCGTCTGCCTTTTCACAGCCTGATTTTCTTGCGCAATGTCATTAGCAGCAGTAGCTGCCTTTCCAGCCACCACATCACGAGACCCCCTAAACAAAAACCAACCCAGACAACATTATGAGAATCATATCAAGATTCGAGAACAATATGTATGGGTGAGTGTATATATTTCTCTTACTTGATCACACTGCTCTTGACACTCATCGAGCACTGCTTCAGAGCAGACGGTTGCACGACCTTTGATCCGGTCACAGCGGCAAGACCTCCCTTGGACGCGTTCGCCTGCATCTTCGGAGTGCACGCTTCGGTCTTCACTATCGACTTGGCACAGGTAGGCACCGCTGTGACAACTTTCACAGGAGGAGGCCTCTGCATCTTGGGCGTGCTAGACCCACCATTTGCTGCTGAAGCCACGCCAATGTGAATGTCAGAATTCAGATATCACAGTTCCCTACCGGCATTGATAGAAGAAATAGTTAGCAACCCACATTTTGCGGCCGATTCTTTCGACGGGGGGAACTCAAAAGGCGTTGGTGATTCCTTCTCCTCTTCCGCCGGCGGCGACTCCGACACTGCATCAGGACATGCAGCCAGACTGGCCAAAACTACCAAGGCAGTCAGTCACATGCCAAACACGGAGCAAGAAATAGAAAGAAGCAACACATTGGGGTCCAAAGAGGTAACCTTTCTTTGTGCCGCTGGCTACCGGGATCGGCATCAGGTACCTGAAGGATTCAGAATGTGAGCTCCAAGAAACTAAATAGTGAGAACTGAGGAGATGGAGCACATGAAATCAGCTAAAAATCACATACAAAGCCGAATGAACCGTCTTTCTTCTCCTGCGCATTCCTGAACAGCCAGAAGTGAAGTTGGAACACACGAAGAAAACAATCAGCTTCCAATGACAATGAATCTTGGATAAAGTAAATAAATATGACAATATTAGGTCGAAAACCTTTACATACTTTATTGGGTGCAGAATTTCACGAGACAATGCGTTAAGACATACTGCAACAACACATAACCAATCTCACATGATTGTGCAAACCACAATACACAAATGTTGTCAAAAGACTTTCAGGATTGACGTTATAGGATTTGTAACACCTGGCTTGAAGTTCATCCAGCGCATGCATTCACAGGTGCCCAAGCTTGAGCTGGAAAGAAATTCAAAACTTCTTGCGAGACAACCGCACCGCAGTTTATCACTGCTTTTATCCAGACCATCCAACTTCTAAATGGACAGGATGCTGGGAACAGCATGGACTTGTCTATTCAACCCCCCGGGGGGGTTAATATACAATATCTAGCAACATACCGCAAAAACTTATCAATCATAATCCAAACTGTATGTTCAGATGTTGATTAAATTGCAGATTCCTAGATAAACAAGTAAAATCGAGATGCATATGAACACTACCACCATACAATAAATATAATTAGCTCAGAGTAGCTACAACCCGCAAAGAACACCGGATAGCAACTAATAAGCCTCAATTAAGAGAGAAAAATAGCAATTTGCAACGGCAATTGAGACTAACCTGAAGGATATAAGCAAAGCTGTGTTGCAGCCCGAGTGATAAACCAATGAGCCCATCCCCTCCTCCAACCACCCACTCTGCAGCACCAGCCACACCCTTCCTTGCGTCGTCCTCCAGATCGAAACCAGAGTTCTGCGGGAACAACGACCTCCCCACAGCCGTCCCTTGTCCAGCCTCCTCCGGCGCCACCTTCCTCCGGTCACCAATCCCCCCCCGACAACCCCCGCCTTCAGCTGCTGTGTTGACCGCCAGTCCTCCTTGGATAGCACCGGCGGTGGCATCCTAGGGTTCAGATTGCCATGCGAGTAGTAGTAGGACAGGTATGCGAGTAGTAGTAGGCCGCCCATATAAAATGTGGCCCTCACCGTGTCCTCCGCCGCCGACGCCGCAGCGGCGCCGGCCTCCTCGTCCGTCCGTAGGATCTCGTTGTCCGGAGGAGACGGCGCGTGTGGAGGGAAGGAAAAGGAGGAAGGAGGAGGCGCCGGCGCGTGGAGGGCGGAAGAGGAGGCGGTGCGGGATGGGGAGAAGGAGATGCGGGGTGGGGAGGGAAGGAGCGGAGGCGTGGATGCAAGGGGAAGAGGGAGGAGAATCAACAGCGGCTGGGGTAGGGCAGCGCGGGGTGGGGAGGGGGAGGCGTCGGCGAAGCGGGAGGCGGCGGCGGCGTGGGGTGGGGTGGGGAGGAGGAGGCGTCAGCGGAGCGGAGGAGCGGGAGGAGGCGGCGGAGCAGAGGAGTGGGGGAAGGAGGAGGCGGAGCGGCGGAGGGGGGGAGGAGGAGGCGACGGGAGCGCGGGGGGGGGGGGGGGGGAGGGAGGGGAGGAGGCGGCGGCGTGGGGTGGGGTGGGGAGGAGGAAGAGGAGGCGGCGGCGGAGCGGAGGGGTGGGGGGAGGAGGAGGCAGCGGCGGAGCGGAGGGGTGGGGGGAGGAGGAGGCGGCGGCGCGGGTGGTGTGGGGAGGAGAAGACGGCGGCGCAGGGGGTGGGGGGAGGAGGAGGAGCGGGGGAGGCGGCGGGTGGAGGAGGAGCGAGGGCGGAGCGGGAGGAGTGGGAGATGGGACGCGGCGCGGTGGGGGGAGCAGCGTCTCGGGCGGAAATTTCGTGAGGTGGGGGATATCAGAGAGAGGAGAGGTTAATGATGTGCATGATCCAAATGATTTTGGCCTTAGGATCTTCAATGAGTAAGAGAAGAAGGCTTGAGGAGAGATCCAGGCCATTCATTTGTATGAAGTTGGAACCCTTTGGTACACAAATCTGGGTGGACTTAGATTAGGCATGACTGTGGGGGTGGTTGAGGGGGTGGATTTAGTAAAGAAAATTTTTGTGTATTATAGAGTAGGGTAGATAATATAATAGAATAGATGATAATAAAAGAAGCCACCAAATTCACTTGTATCGCTAGAAATTTTCATGTTAATCGGAGTAAAAAAAGAAAGATATACGGCACCGATGTTTATAGATCCAGATTATAACGGTGCTTATTAATATGAATGTATGTGTATGTGTGTGTGTGTGTATCTTAGAACTATTATAGTTGTATAAGAAATACAACTCTATTTTAAATCATAAGTATTAGAGTTGTATAATAAATACATTTGTATTGCAGTAGCTAGCATAGCAGTTGTGCGGGAAATTGCACTTGTTTTCACGTATGTTTGAAAAATTGTGTTCTAGTGAATCACAACCTAAGTTACTTTGAGTTCTTCTGCTTTATATATTTTAAAGAATGCCGTTCATTTGGTTAGCTACTTAAAATAAATGGATAATAGCTATCAAAATTTACTGTTTAATTTTATATATGTAAGAGTTCATTTTGAAATTGTTTTGCGGGATTAGACCATGGAATTGCAGGTTTCTTTAACGATGTTGTTGCCCATTTTGAAATATTCACACGTTAGAAATGAAATGATCACACATCATACTATCTCCTCTAAAGCAAGAACAATAATTACCTCTTATCTTGTAAACGTCTTCTAATACCATTGATGACGTCGGCTCCCTCCATATCCGGACCATAAAATTTACGGTTTAATTTTAGATCTAGTAGAGTTCATTTTGAAAATGTTTTGCGGGATTGGACCATGGGATTGCAGGTTTCTTTAATGATGTTGTTGCCCATTTTGAAATATGCACAGGTCAGAAATGAAATGATCACACACCATACTTTCTCCTCTAAAGTAAGCAAGAATAATAAGTACCTCTTATCATGTAAACATCTTCTAATATTGTTGATGAGGTAAGCGCCCTCCGTACCATGATATGTTCCCCTCAGTTGTGATAGTATGTTTTTGAGAAGGCTTGTGATGCCGATCTTCTGGGGCACCGGTACAAATACTTGGCAATCAAATCGCCCTCCGATCTTATTACGCACCTCCTTGGCAAGTGTGGTTTTACCCAGCCCTCCAGGTCCCAATATAAATACCACCACCTGTTGTTGCTCGCCAGTCATCATTTGCCTCACAAGTTCGTCTCGTGGGCCATCCATTCCCACAAGACCAACGGCCTTACAATAGGCTGTGAAAAGCCGTGATTCGGTTGCCAGATAGCTTGGTCCCAAAGTGTGCATTTCAGCCTTACGCAGGTCAAACATCCTCACTTGTCCTTCGAGATCTCGAATTTGATGGATGATGTTTCGCAGCACAGGCCGCTTTTGCATTCGCAGGGCAACCCGCTTTAGCAGCCCAACCCATTTCTCAGAACAAGTAGCTTTGTGAATATCTTTGTCAAAGTGGAGCATAATTTCAACAATATGGTCCTCAATGTCGTACGTCATCTCCCTCATTTGATTCCTCCAGTCCTTCATATGCATGCTCAGCTCAGACATGCCTGCCAGCTGATCGAGAAAAGCACTCACGGTGCCAAGCTGATCTTTGAGGATCTTGACCTCCTCCCGCATGCATCCGAGCTCCGCATACCCCTCCCCCGTCAGAGTAGCGAGCTTCGTTAGAAGGGAATTCATCGCCCCTGTGGAAGCGCTCACCATAGCATCCTCCACTATTGCTGGCTTGCTTTCGTCTTTCTTGAGTTCTGCAGTTATGGTTCGTTAGTATCATGCGTTTGTATTATATAGGGACAATTTGATATTTCTAAGTTGTTTGATTTTTTTGTTAAATATAAGTCGATAACTTGCCATTGGATTAGTTTTGAGATGTGTGTACACATATCTGATTCTGATTTTGATCCAATGGTTCAAGAACGTGACTTAAGAAAAAATTAGCTACCTTGTAAATATACAATACCTATTGCTTTGTCTTTGTGGTTCCTTTGCAACAACAATTAAGACAGTGACACTAAAAAAGCTCGGCTGCTCAATAATACTCCCAAACTCAAATTATGCCGAGTGACATTAATTTTTGTTACCTCCACAGTAGCACATGAATGGTGGCGAGACCAAAATGGTTGCTAGTTAGTGGCAGCGAAAAATTCACTTCGTGGTAAAAGAAAATCTTGCTACAAACCATATAATGCTTTTGTAATACCTGGGCTGGAGAAGGCCCAGCCCAGCCCGGCCCATCCATAGCCCTATAAAAGAAAGAGCCAGGTGGAGGAGGAAGCAAAAGCCAACTTTGCTCTCCCCGTGCTCACCCGCGTGCTGCCGCTGCTCCCCCTCGCACCTGCTTGCTATCGCCGCTCGCTAGTCCCCGGTGTCGCTGTTTGTCGCCGCCGCCGCTTCATCCTGTTGCTGCGCTGTCGTCGCCGTCCCCGTTTCCCCTACTGCTGCTACCGTCGCCGCCGCCACTGCTTCACCTTGCGACCGCCCCTGCTTGTGCGAGCCGCCATCTTCCCTTGCTGTTACCGGCGCCGCCGCTCGCCACCCTCTAGCCGCCGCCATCGTCTTCCCTTGCTCCGCTGGCCACACACCGCATAGGAGGGAGTCGAGGGAAGAGCGGGGGCCGGCCGGGGGTGGAGGGCTGGCCAGCTGAGAGGGGCATCTCCGGTGACGGTGTGCTGCCGCCCGCCTCCCGTCGGTGAGAAGGAGAGGGAAGTAGCAGAGGAGTCCGTTGGGAAGGCGCTGGTCGTGAGGGAGAGGAGTCGGTCGGCAGAGACAAGGTGAAGGGGAAGGCGCCGGTCGGCTGCCGAGAGATAGAGAGGAGTGGGCGAAGAAAAGAAAGCCAGGTGTGTCGGCGAAGTGAAGAAAAAGAGGAGGGTGGAGCCGGCCGTGGAAAAAAAGGAGAAAGACCAGGAGAGAGCCGGCCGGCCGGAAAGAAAAAAAGAAAGAAGGAAAAGAGAAAAAAAAGGAAAAGAAAGAAAGGAGGAAAAAGAAAGAAGGAAGAAAAGAGAGGAAGAAAGAAAAAGGGAAGGTTGATCCAGCGTCTGATCCGCCAGATCTAGTCAAGACAAGAAAGGAGGAGCTCTGATCCAATTATTCGGAGCTAGGGTAACACCCTGAGACCATTTCCCCGCTTATTTATCATTTTGCGTACGTGCCAAAATATCGATATTTGATATTGAGTCATGAAGGGGCCGATTTGTCGAGTAGCGAGATAAATGCATACGTTGGTTAGAACATGGCTAGCGGCTAGAATTCATGTGCCGAGCGATGATGTTGTGGCCGTGTGAGTAGAACAAGTGAAGAATGCTGACCATGTGGTGTTGTGTCGGTGCATGCGTAACCGACTAGTATTCAGTGAATGATTAGAATGGATTAGGGATTATGGGTTAATTAGTTTAGACACTAATGTCGGCTCTTGCTGGAGCTCTATAGAATGTTTGTATGCCGCGTTTGGTGGTATGATTTGGATAATATGCCTTCGGGATGGCCACAGTCAATGTGAGATAGCATGGCCTTCGGGCTGAGATCGGAGTGTTAGATGGTGTGATATTTAAATTATGGTAACCAAGAATATGTAGTAGAGTTATGCAGGTTACCAGACCCGGAATATTTGTTGTGATAGGTTTCGGGTTAGAAAGACATGGTCGTTCGAGTACCGAAATAGTGAGATGGTATCCAGTGAAAAGTGGGTTTGCGTTGGTTTTGCGCATAGGAATGATGTCGTTCGTCTGTGTGAGTGTATTGCTATAATGTATTGAGTCTGGGTATTGCTTGTTCAGGTGGCGGTTCGAGTTTGGTGCCATCTGCGCATCATTCGCCAGGTTAATAGACAAATGCATAGTAAAGCGGTAAATTCGGGTAATGTTTACTGATAGATGAATGATGATGTATTGCTTATCATGTGATGGTAAGTTAACTATTTCTGGATGCATGATGAGAAATGATGAATATTGTTTGTTGAGACATGACATGTGATATGCATAAATGGAGAATTTGCATTGCATGCATATCATGAAAAGAGATAGTGTTGTGGTATCATTGGTCCACTTTGTGTGGACGCTCCATGGGAGTGGAGAAAGACCTACTTCGGTAGGCATCCCACGGGAGTGGGAAAAGATCTACTTCAGTAGGCATCCCACGGGAGTGGGTAAAGACCTACTTCGGTAGGCACTCCATGGGAGTGGAGGTTGAGGGCCCCGTATGAAAAAGGACGGGCTTAAGGTCCCCACATGAAAGAAGGCGGGCTTGGGTGAGCATCGACGGGTGCTCACTCCGCTATACTGGTATATGCTAAAGAAGGCGTGGAGTTTGAGCATTTCATTCATGAAAGAGTTGAGCGTGTGCATATGCATAATGATTGGTTGATAAAAGCGTAAAGAGTTTAAATGGAAACAAATAGTGATTGAACCTATAATGACTATGGACTGATTTGCGAATATGTTATTTACTGTTTTGCTTTGTACTTGCTGAGTCTTCGGACTCACCCTTGCTTTGTTGTTTTTTTAGGAATCTGTTGAAGGCGACATGCATGGGCAGGAGTAGCACATTTGTTCACGTGCAATAGTAATTCACATATCATCTACAGTTGACGTATTTAGCTTTGGATAGTCTTAGTACCTATTTGGTATTTAAAAAATTTATACCTTTGCTGCGCTTAGTGTTAAGCATATCGACTTTTGACGTTTGGTTGATATTTAAATAAAAGAATTGCGTCGTAATTCCAACGGTAAGAACTGGAGTTGGTATTATTACAGAGTAGGTGGTAGAATTTTGGGCTCAGGAAGGGACCGGGGTGTTACAGCTTTGTTAAGGTTTTAAGCTTTTCCGAATCAACAAAAAAAGAAAAGATACTCTACACACACAAACACACACACGAAGCATCAAGTTGAAGCATTGCGTTCATGGCACATACCACAGAGCTTAACTGGGTACTTTGGTAAGCTGCTGTGTTCACAAACAGATTACCGTAGAGTTAAAATTTCCAACCTTGACAACTAGTATGTGAAAAAAAACACACCAAGATTGGCCATGAAAACGATGCAAATAGATGTATTGCCAAAACTCTGAGTACCCTTTCAACTTGACATTTTTTTACTAACTCGTTATTCTGAAATGTAATGGTGGCATTTATATCATAGAGATCGTGAAATGTGCAAAAAAAAAGGGCACATAATTGTATTGATGATGTATTTTGCAATGTTATTTATGGATACCACCATTTTGCAAGAACAAAAATCATTGTCGGTCAATAGCATCTTGAGTCTGGACATGAATATGCGAGAGGAGACGCATATTGATTTCCAAATAGGAAAAAGAAGGAAAGACTACAAAAAAAATTAGTCATCCGAAAATAGCAAGAACCAAAATTTAGAACAAAAAGAAAGCTGGCCTGTGTGCACCCAGCCCACTAATGTTGAAGTTCCAGACTCAACGTGGTGCCTGCCGATTTTAGGAGTGTACACACGCATGCATTTTCAGTGGAAAATCGCTTTGTCCCCGCTCCGCGAGGTCTTGGATGCCTTCGATAAATTTCCAGCATATGTAGGGGGACAAGAATGTGTGTGTATGGGTTTTGGATGGTGCATATTGAGTGCGTGCGATCACAGTGTACTCTCTAAAAATTAAAAAAATGAAATAATTTGTGCACATGACACACGATCAGCACCTAAACAAAAATTCTCATGGATCAAAACCTAACAAAACTCACAAAAATAACAGATGCAAAAACTAGGATTTGAATTTTTTTTTCAGTTTATGGACTATGGGAATAAAGAACAACAAATAAAATTCAATCTAATATAAGGATAAGTAATCCTATCGAGGAAACCGTGCTCTGATATCAAGATGATACGGGGTCGCCCGATCTTCTCGACATAGGATTGGATACTCACATACAGCCTCTCGAATCGTAGCGATCCTCTGTTGCCAATGCAAAATGAACTTTGGCGGCGAATTTCAATGGCATGCCAGCAGTACAGATGGGAGTCAAACGTGAAATTTTCAGCTCATTTAGAGTAGGATTGCTCACTTGCACAGGCTCACATAGCCAAATGACGTATGTGCTGCCTTCCACGAGTATTCATGTGCAGTACGGAATGAACTATGGTACGCAATGCTAGTCCTCAGCTTGCCTATTCGACTAGCCAAACGTGCCGTTCCATTACGTCAATGGGGGAGAAACTCTTGTGGCCACATATGTCATTAATCTAACTTAGTTAGCGTGTTATCCTACGTGATAAAACCGCCCACTCATCACGCTATGTAAGCAATACCGCCGTACGAAACCGGTCAGGATGTTATTTGAATCAGATTGCAAAGTTTAGAGAGTCACTTATTTGATTTCATAGTTTAAGAGTGTTAGATATATTTTAAAGCAAAGTTTAGACTGTTACGTGGATTTATTCATCTAAGACATTAATTCATGGCAGACTGTTACGTGGATTTATTCGTCTAAGACATTAATTCATGGCAGACTGTTACGTGGATTTATTCGTCTAAGACATTAATTCATGGCATAGTATCAGTAGCCAGTTCATGAATCGGTACACACTAGCAGGTGGTGGCGCAGTTGGTTAGCGCATGGGTCATAAGCTTGAGTGATTCTCTGACGGAGCGCCGCGATGGTGGTGCATGTCCGCATGTTGTGACCACCTCGACCATGCACCTCGCACCACAGGCCGTAGAGCTGGTCTTCTTGCTCCGTCCGGGCCTTGTAATGATAGTAATGATATGTTCTGCTGGGGAATCATGCAGGACCCTGCCAACCATGCCTCCAATCCATGTCCGCTCGATCGCCTTGGTGCCAGAGCACGGTACGGTGCTAGCTCACCGCGCCACGATTCTTTCGATGTCGCCGCCACCGCCGCCGAAGGTGATGGATCGAGCACGAACTGCGCCGCGGCCGGAGATGGATGCGTGGGTTGTTGGAACCAAGCAGCGAACTCGGCAAACTCGAACACACACGAGAGCAATTTGGTGTAGACACAGGAGATTGCGGCGACTAACGCCCTCGGCGACGAACACCGGTTTTCTGTATTTTTCCACGACACAAAACCAAAGGAATACAAGGCTTTTAAAGCCCAGTTGAGACTCCACGGCAAGCAACAACTCGTCCGGGTCTCAAGCCACGCACACCATACACCAGCCGTCCACTTCCGCACGACGCGCACTCACGCGTACATCCGTAAGAAGTGCTCCTCCACCGGCTGATCACAAGCCACTCCGCCTCTACGTCCTGGTCTTGTGCATGCAGATGCTAGCTTCTCACCATACTCACATTAGCACAAACTAACTGACAAGCGTAATCAACGTGCATGCGACTAACACGATGCATGTAGGGACTAATGACGCCGGCCACAACTAATGACGCCGCATGAAGAAAATGACTAACACTTCTATCCTATATGCAAGACTCAAAACTAATTCAAGTCATGATTATTTTCCAACAGGGTCGTACAAGCTTCCTAGCTTGCTCCGCGCGTGGATCGGATCACATCACGGAGCAGGAATTGGGGTCCTCCTCAACGGAGACGTCCGGCGCCCCACTGGTGGTGCTGCGCCGGTGGCCGGCGCATGCCCGCAGCCCCGGTTCTGGGGGCGGCCGCCTTCTCTTTCGTCTGTTTGCCGCCCTTTCCGCCGGCGTGCCAGCCCTTGTTCCTTTTGTAGCCACCTGCTGCAGGCCTGCAGCACTACTCTTGTTGCCAATCATGGCGACGTCTTTCCTTTTCGCGTTGCGGTTGATCTCCTTTTTCTTCAAATAAAAGGGATCGAAGGAGATCGATCAGCCACACAGAAGAGAGTTAATCCATATATACATGAGGATATATGCATATGTATCGTGCTTAGGCTTACCGAACCGCCTTTTGCATTTGTGCCGGGATGATTGCCACGGGCAGCGAGATGGTTGACCTGCCTCTCGAGGCGGGCGTCTTTGGCGATGCCGAGGTCCATGAGGCAGTTGTTGATCCTCCTCTCCACGTCGTCGAACCTGCCGGCGTCCCTGCCGGCGGCCAGGAGCCTGGAGAGCAAGCCGCCGCGCCGGCAGGAATCGACGAGCTTGAGCGCGTCGGCGAGGGCGTCCCTGAGCCTGTCCAGCACCCTCTTCCTCGTGGCCCTGTCCTTGGCCGCCTTGGAGTCGCGCAGGAGGTCACCAACAGTGCGCACGCGCTCGGCGAGCTCCAGACACCTGCGCCTGTTCCGGCGAGCCGTGCTCGCCGCCTTGGCGATCTCCTGAACGACCTTGAAGATCGCGCCCATGATCTTCATCTCAACGCACCTAGGAGGATGAAGTTAAATGATCAAATTATAGGCCAAGGCGACTCATTCTCTACAACAGGACGAAGTTAAATGACGGTAATGCCCCTAAGTAATGGATGGTTAGATTTGCTGGAGGTGTCAGCACCACCCACACCACTACATGGACCAAACCAGGGCTCAAGGTAGAAATCCTGATGACAACAACCAATTAGCTCCATTAAAATTGGGATCACACGAGTTGAAGCACACAGGAAGTCAGGATGAAAATGGAAGGTGAAGTAAAGGCAGATGAGGAACAGGAAATCGGATTTATTTTTAGCATGAAAATTCGTACCTTATACCGGTTTGTTTGTTCTCATCTTCGCCTGAGTCCTCATCTGGGTCTTCCTCCATGATCTCGTCTTGGTCTACTAGAGTCCCGTGTTCCTGCTCTCGTATCGCCATACTTCCAGCTTGTTTGTTCTCATCTTCTCCTGACTCCCCATATTGAGTTCCATAATGTTTATGAGGGTCTTCCTCGTGGATCTCATCATGTTCTTCTAGAGTCCCATATTGTTTCTCTTTAGTCACCATACTTCTACCTTGCACGTTGACTCGAGGATTTCTTGGATGGTTGCTAACGGCTATAGCCAAGGCAGAATCTGCATCAGAACCTGCACCACCATACCATATGATGCTTAATTAGCTAAGGTTTTAAGCTTTTCCGAAACAACAACAAAAAAAATTGATAAACTCCACACACACAAACACACACACACGAAGCATCAAGTTCAAGCATTGCGTTCATGGCACAGAGCTTAACCGGGTACTTTGGTAAGCTGTTGTGTTCACAAACAGATCTACCGTTTCTGCTGCCGAAATATATGGAGTCACTTCCTGAAAAATGGCACAAAATTGCTATAGGTACCAAGTTCAAAAAAATCACATTGCACTTGCATTTTCATCTCTCCCCACAGAACATAAACAGAAGAGGATTTTGGCATCTACCTTTAGAGAGTGTGCATCATCATGGTGCTTCCTCATGGAAGACAGGGTCATCTCAGTGCTTCCTGCTAAACCACCTCTTCCCTTGTGAGGCAACACCCTTGTCTTCACGTTCAGTATCTGGCCATAACAGCAATACAACATTCCTGTCATCAATCTTACAACTTCACAATGACACGGATTTATAAGTTCCGTCTGAAGTCCCATTCCAGTACCTGTCTTGTCCTTCTGCCGTCTAGCGTCTGCCTTTTCACAGCCTGATTTTCTTGCGCAATGTCATTAGCAGCAGTAGCTGCCTTTCCAGCCACCACATCACGAGACCCCCTAAACAAAAACCAACCCAGACAACATTATGAGAATCATATCAAGATTCGAGAACAATATGTATGGGTGAGTGTATATATTTCTCTTACTTGATCACACTGCTCTTGACACTCATTGAGCACTGCTTCAGAGCAGACGGTTGCACGACCTTTGATCCGGTCACAGCGGCAAGACCTCCCTTGGACGCGTTCGCCTGCATCTTCGGAGTGCACGCTTCGGTCTTCACTATCGACTTGGCACAGGTAGGCACCGCTGTGACAACTTTCACAGGAGGAGGCCTCTGCATCTTGGGCGTGCTAGACCCACCATTTGCTGCTGAAGCCACGCCAATGTGAATGTCAGAATTCAGATATCACAGTTCCCTACCGGCATTGATAGAAGAAATAGTTAGCAACCCACATTTTGCGGCCGATTCTTTCGACGGGGGGAACTCAAAAGGCGTTGGTGATTCCTTCTCCTCTTCCGCCGGCGGCGACTCCGACACTACATCAGGACATGCAGCCAGACTGGCCAAAACTACCAAGGCAGTCAGTCACATGCCAAACACGGAGCAAGAAATAGAAAGAAGCAACACATTGGGGTCCAAAGAGGTAACCTTTCTTTGTGCCGCTGGCTACCGGGATCGGCATCAGGTACCTGAAGGATTCAGAATGTGAGCTCCAAGAAACTAAATAGTGAGAACTGAGGAGATGGAGCACATGAAATCAGCTAAAAATCACATACAAAGCCGAATGAACCGTCTTTCTTCTCCTGCGCATTCCTGAACAGCCCGAAGTGAAGTTGGAACACACGAAGAAAACAATCAGCTTCCAATGACAATGAATCTTGGATAAAATAAATAAATATGACAATATTAGGTCGAAAACCTTTACATACTTTATTGGGTGCAGAATTTCACGAGACAATGCGTTAAGACATACTGCAACAACACATAACCAATCTCACATGATTGTGCAAACCACAATACACAAATGTTGTCAAAAGACTTTCAGGATTGACGTTATAGGATTTGTAACACCTGGCTTGAAGTTCATCCAGCGCATGCATTCACAGGTGCCCAAGCTTGAGCTGGAAAGAAATTCAAAACTTCTTGCGAGACAACCGCACCGCAGTTTATCACTGCTTTTATCCAGACCATCCAACTTCTAAATGGACAGGATGCTGGGAACATCATGGACTTGTCTATTCAACCCCCCGGGGGGGTTAATATACAATATCTAGCAACATACCGCAAAAACTTATCAATCATAATCCAAACTGTATGTTCAGATGTTGATTAAATTGCAGATTCCTAGATAAACAAGTAAAATCGAGATGCATATGAACACTACCACCATACAATAAATATAATTAGCTCAGAGTAGCTACAACCCGCAAAGAACACCGGATAGCAACTAATAAGCCTCAATTAAGAGAGAAAAATAGCAATTTGCAACGGCAATTGAGACTAACCTGAAGGATATAAGCAAAGCTGTGTTGCAGCCCGAGTGATAAACCAATGAGCCCATCCCCTCCTCCAACCACCCACTCTGCAGCACCAGCCACACCCTTCCTTGCGTCGTCCTCCAGATCGAAACCAGAGTTCTGCGGGAACAGCGACCTCCCCACAGCCGTCCCTTGTCCAGCCTCCTCCTGCGCCACCTTCCTCCGGTCACCAATCCCCCCCCCCCGACAACCCCCGCCTTCAGCCGCTGTGTTGACCGCCAGTCCTCCTTGGATAGCACCGGCGGTGGCATCCTAGGGTTCAGATTGCCATGCGAGTAGTAGTAGGACAGGTATGCGAGTAGTAGTAGGCCGCCCATATAAAATGTGGCCCTCACCGTGTCCTCCGTCGCCGACGCCGCAGCGGCGCCGGCCTCCTCGTCCGTCCGTAGGATCTCGTTGTCCGGAGGAGACGGCGCGTGTGGAGGGAAGGAAAAGGAGGAAGGAGGAGGCGCCGGCGCGTGGAGGGCGGAAGAGGAGGCGGTGCGGGATGGGGAGAAGGAGATGCGGGGTGGGGAGGGAAGGAGCGGAGGCGTGGATGCAAGGGGAAGAGGGAGGAGCATCAACAGCGGCTGGGGTAGGGCAGCGCGGGGTGGGGAGGGGGAGGCGTCGGCGAAGTGGGAGGCGGCGGCGTGGGGTGGGGTGGGGAGGAGGAGGCGTCAGCGGAGCGGAGGAGCGGGAGGAGGCGGCGGAGCAGAGGAGTGGGGGAAGGAGGAGGCGGAGCAGCGGAGGGGGGGAGGAGGAGGCGACGGGAGCGCGGGGGGGGGGGGGAGGGAGGGGAGGAGGCGGCGGCGTGGGGTGGGGTGGGGAGGAGGAAGAGGAGGCGGCGGCGGAGCGGAGGGGTGGGGGGAGGAGGAGGCAGCGGCGGAGCGGAGGGGTGGGGGGAGGAGGAGGCGGCGGCGCGGGTGGTGTGGGGAGGAGAAGACGGCGGCGCAGGGGGTGGGGGGAGGAGGAGGAGCGGGGGAGGCGGCGGGTGGAGGAGGAGCGAGGGCGGAGCGGGAGGAGTGGGAGATGGGACGCGGCGCGGTGGGGGGAGCAGCGTCTCGGGCGGAAATTTCGTGAGGTGGGGGATATCAGAGAGAGGAGAGGTTAATGATGTGCATGATCCAAATGATTTTGGCCTTAGGATCTTCAATGAGTAAGAGAAGAAGGCTTGAGGAGAGATCCAGGCCATTCATTTGTATGAAGTTGGAACCCTTTGGTACACAAATCTGGGTGGACTTAGATTAGGCATGACTGTGGGGGTGGTTGAGGGGGTGGATTTAGTAAAGAAAATTTTTGTGTATTATAGAGTAGGGTAGATAATATAATAGAATAGATGATAATAAAAGAAGCCACCAAATTCACTTGTATCGCTAGAAATTTTCATGTTAATCGGAGTAAAAAAAAGAAAGATATACGGCACCGATGTTTATAGATCCAGATTATAACGGTGCTTATTAATATGAATGTATGTGTATGTGTGTGTGTGTGTGTATCTTAGAACTATTATAGTTGTATAAGAAATACAACTCTATTTTAAATCATAAGTATTAGAGTTGTATAATAAATACATTTGTATTGCAGTAGCTAGCATAGCAGTTGTGCGGGAAATTGCACTTGTTTTCACGTATGTTTGAAAAATTGTGTTCTAGTGAATCACAACCTAAGTTACTTTGAGTTCTTCTGCTTTATATATTTTAAAGAATGCCGTTCATTTGGTTAGCTACTTAAAATAAATGGATAATAGCTATCAAAATTTACTGTTTAATTTTATATATGTAAGAGTTCATTTTGAAATTGTTTTGCGGGATTAGACCATGGAATTGCAGGTTTCTTTAACGATGTTGTTGCCCATTTTGAAATATTCACACGTTAGAAATGAAATGATCACACATCATACTATTTCCTCTAAAGCAAGAACAATAATTACCTCTTATCTTGTAAACGTCTTCTAATACCATTGATGACGTCGGCTCCCTCCATATCCGGACCATAAAATTTACGGTTTAATTTTAGATCTAGTAGAGTTCATTTTGAAAATGTTTTGCGGGATTGGACCATGGGATTGCAGGTTTCTTTAATGATGTTGTTGCCCATTTTGAAATATGCACAGGTCAGAAATGAAATGATCACACACCATACTTTCTCCTCTAAAGTAAGCAAGAATAATAAGTACCTCTTATCATGTAAACATCTTCTAATATTGTTGATGAGGTAAGCGCCCTCCGTACCATGATATGTTCCCCTCAGTTGTGATAGTATGTTTTTGAGAAGGTTTGTGATGCCGATCTTCTGGGGCACCGGTACAAATACTTGGCAATCAAATCGCCCTCCGATCTTATTACGCACCTCCTTGGCAAGTGTGGTTTTACCCAGCTCTCCAGGTCCCAATATAAATACCACCACCTGTTGTTGCTCGCCAGTCATCATCTGCCTCACAAGTTCGTCTCGTGGGCCATCCATTCCCACAAGACCAACGGCCTTACAATAGGCTGTGAAAAGCCGTGATTCGGTTGCCAGATAGCTTGGTCCCAAAGTGTGCATTTCAGCCTTACGCAGGTCAAACATCCTCACTTGTCCTTCGAGATCTCGAATTTGATGGATGATGTTTCGCAGCACAGGCCGCTTTTGCATTCGCAGGGCAACCCGCTTTAGCAGCCCAACCCATTTCTCAGAACAAGTAGCTTTGTGAATATCTTTGTCAAAGTGGAGCATAATTTCAACAATATGGTCCTCAATGTCGTACGTCATCTCCCTCATTTGATTCCTCCAGTCCTTCATATGCATGCTCAGCTCAGACATGCCTGCCAGCTGATCGAGAAAAGCACTCACGGTGCCAAGCTGATCTTTGAGGATCTTGACCTCCTCCCGCATGCATCCGAGCTCCGCATACCCCTCCCCCGTCAGAGTAGCGAGCTTCGTTAGAAGGGAATTCATCGCCCCTGTGGAAGCGCTCACCATAGCATCCTCCACTATTGCTGGCTTGCTTTCGTCTTTCTTGAGTTCTGCAGTTATGGTTCGTTAGTATCATGCGTTTGTATTATATAGGGACAATTTGATATTTCTAAGTTGTTTGATTTTTTTGTTAAATATAAGTCGATAACTTGCCATTGGATTAGTTTTGAGATGTGTGTACACATATCTGATTCTGATTTTGATCCAATGGTTCAAGAACGTGACTTAAGAAAAAATTAGCTACCTTGTAAATATACAATACCTATTGCTTTGTCTTTGTGGTTCCTTTGCAACAACAATTAAGACAGTGACACTAAAAAAGCTCGGCTGCTCAATAATACTCCCAAACTCAAATTATGCCGAGTGACATTAATTTTTGTTACCTCCACAGTAGCACATGAATGGTGGCGAGACCAAAATGGTTGCTAGTTAGTGGCAGCGAAAAATTCACTTCGTGGTAAAAGAAAATCTTGCTACAAACCATATAATGCTTTTGTAATACCTGGGCTGGAGAAGGCCCAGCCCAGCCCGGCCCATCCATAGCCCTATAAAAGAAAGAGCCAGGTGGAGGAGGAAGCAAAAGCCAACTTTGCTCTCCCCGTGCTCACCCGCGTGCTACCGCTGCTCCCCCTCGCACCTGCTTGCTATCGCCGCTCGCTAGTCCCCGGTGTCGCTGTTTGTCGCCGCCGCCGCTTCATCCTGTTGCTGCGCTGTCGTCGCCGTCCCCGTTTCCCCTACTGCTGCTACCGTCGCCGCCGCCACTGCTTCACCTTGCGACCGCCCCTGCTTGTGCGAGCCGCCATCTTCCCTTGCTGTTACCGGCGCCGCCGCTCGCCACCCTCTAGCCGCCGCCATCGTCTTCCCTTGCTCCGCTGGCCACACACCGCATAGGAGGGAGTCGAGGGAAGAGCGGGGGCCGGCCGGGGGTGGAGGGCTGGCCAGCTGAGAGGGGCATCTCCGGTGACGGTGTGCTGCCGCCCGCCTCCCGTCGGTGAGAAGGAGAGGGAAGTAGCAGAGGAGTCCGTTGGGAAGGCGCTGGTCGTGAGGGAGAGGAGTCGGTCGGCAGAGACAAGGTGAAGGGGAAGGCGCCGGTCGGCTGCCGAGAGATAGAGAGGAGTGGGCGAAGAAAAGAAAGCCAGGTGTGTCGGCGAAGTGAAGAAAAAGAGGAGGGTGGAGCCGGCCGTGGAAAAAAAGGAGAAAGACCAGGAGAGAGCCGGCCGGCCGGAAAGAAAAAAAGAAAGAAGGAAAAGAGAAAAAAAAGGAAAAGAAAGAAAGGAGGAAAAAGAAAGAAGGAAGAAAAGAGAGGAAGAAAGAAAAAGGGAAGGTTGATCCAGCGTCTGATCCGCCAGATCTAGTCAAGACAAGAAAGGAGGAGCTCTGATCCAATTATTCGGAGCTAGGGTAACACCCTGAGACCATTTCCCCGCTTATTTATCATTTTGCGTACGTGCCAAAATATCGATATTTGATATTGAGTCATGAAGGGGCCGATTTGTCGAGTAGCGAGATAAATGCATACGTTGGTTAGAACATGGCTAGCGGCTAGAATTCATGTGCCGAGCGATGATGTTGTGGCCGTGTGAGTAGAACAAGTGAAGAATGCTGACCATGTGGTGTTGTGTCGGTGCATGCGTAACCGACTAGTATTCAGTGAATGATTAGAATGGATTAGGGATTATGGGTTAATTAGTTTAGACACTAATGTCGGCTCTTGCTGGAGCTCTATAGAATGTTTGTATGCCGCGTTTGGTGGTATGATTTGGATAATATGCCTTCGGGATGGCCACAGTCAATGTGAGATAGCATGGCCTTCGGGCTGAGATCGGAGTGTTAGATGGTGTGATATTTAAATTATGGTAACCAAGAATATGTAGTAGAGTTATGCAGGTTACCAGACCCGGAATATTTGTTGTGATAGGTTTCGGGTTAGAAAGACATGGTCGTTCGAGTACCGAAATAGTGAGATGGTATCCAGTGAAAAGTGGGTTTGCGTTGGTTTTGCGCATAGGAATGATGTCGTTCGTCTGTGTGAGTGTATTGCTATAATGTATTGAGTCTGGGTATTGCTTGTTCAGGTGGCGGTTCGAGTTTGGTGCCATCTGCGCATCATTCGCCAGGTTAATAGACAAATGCATAGTAAAGCGGTAAATTCGGGTAATGTTTACTGATAGATGAATGATGATGTATTGCTTATCATGTGATGGTAAGTTAACTATTTCTGGATGCATGATGAGAAATGATGAATATTGTTTGTTGAGACATGACATGTGATATGCATAAATGGAGAATTTGCATTGCATGCATATCATGAAAAGAGATAGTGTTGTGGTATCATTGGTCCACTTTGTGTGGACGCTCCATGGGAGTGGAGAAAGACCTACTTCGGTAGGCATCCCACGGGAGTGGGAAAAGATCTACTTCAGTAGGCATCCCACGGGAGTGGGTAAAGACCTACTTCGGTAGGCACTCCATGGGAGTGGAGGTTGAGGGCCCCGTATGAAAAAGGACGGGCTTAAGGTCCCCACATGAAAGAAGGCGGGCTTGGGTGAGCATCGACGGGTGCTCACTCCGCTATACTGGTATATGCTAAAGAAGGCGTGGAGTTTGAGCATTTCATTCATGAAAGAGTTGAGCGTGTGCATATGCATAATGATTGGTTGATAAAAGCGTAAAGAGTTTAAATGGAAACAAATAGTGATTGAACCTATAATGACTATGGACTGATTTGCGAATATGTTATTTACTGTTTTGCTTTGTACTTGCTGAGTCTTCGGACTCACCCTTGCTTTGTTGTTTTTTTAGGAATCTGTTGAAGGCGACATGCATGGGCAGGAGTAGCACATTTGTTCACGTGCAATAGTAATTCACATATCATCTACAGTTGACGTATTTAGCTTTGGATAGTCTTAGTACCTATTTGGTATTTAAAAAATTTATACCTTTGCTGCGCTTAGTGTTAAGCATATCGACTTTTGACGTTTGGTTGATATTTAAATAAAAGAATTGCGTCGTAATTCCAACGGTAAGAACTGGAGTTGGTATTATTACAGAGTAGGTGGTAGAATTTTGGGCTCAGGAAGGGACCGGGGTGTTACAGCTTTGTTAAGGTTTTAAGCTTTTCCGAATCAACAAAAAAAGAAAAGATACTCTACACACACAAACACACACACGAAGCATCAAGTTGAAGCATTGCGTTCATGGCACATACCACAGAGCTTAACTGGGTACTTTGGTAAGCTGCTGTGTTCACAAACAGATTACCGTAGAGTTAAAATTTCCAACCTTGACAACTAGTATGTGAAAAAAAACACACCAAGATTGGCCATGAAAACGATGCAAATAGATGTATTGCCAAAACTCTGAGTACCCTTTCAACTTGACATTTTTTTACTAACTCGTTATTCTGAAATGTAATGGTGGCATTTATATCATAGAGATCGTGAAATGTGCAAAAAAAAAGGGCACATAATTGTATTGATGATGTATTTTGCAATGTTATTTATGGATACCACCATTTTGCAAGAACAAAAATCATTGTCGGTCAATAGCATCTTGAGTCTGGACATGAATATGCGAGAGGAGACGCATATTGATTTCCAAATAGGAAAAAGAAGGAAAGACTACAAAAAAAATTAGTCATCCGAAAATAGCAAGAACCAAAATTTAGAACAAAAAGAAAGCTGGCCTGTGTGCACCCAGCCCACTAATGTTGAAGTTCCAGACTCAACGTGGTGCCTGCCGATTTTAGGAGTGTACACACGCATGCATTTTCAGTGGAAAATCGCTTTGTCCCCGCTCCGCGAGGTCTTGGATGCCTTCGATAAATTTCCAGCATATGTAGGGGGACAAGAATGTGTGTGTATGGGTTTTGGATGGTGCATATTGAGTGCGTGCGATCACAGTGTACTCTCTAAAAATTAAAAAAATGAAATAATTTGTGCACATGACACACGATCAGCACCTAAACAAAAATTCTCATGGATCAAAACCTAACAAAACTCACAAAAATAACAGATGCAAAAACTAGGATTTGAATTTTTTTTCAGTTTATGGACTATGGGAATAAAGAACAACAAATAAAATTCAATCTAATATAAGGATAAGTAATCCTATCGAGGAAACCGTGCTCTGATATCAAGATGATACGGGGTCGCCCGATCTTCTCGACATAGGATTGGATACTCACATACAGCCTCTCGAATCGTAGCGATCCTCTGTTGCCAATGCAAAATGAACTTTGGCGGCGAATTTCAATGGCATGCCAGCAGTACAGATGGGAGTCAAACGTGAAATTTTCAGCTCATTTAGAGTAGGATTGCTCACTTGCACAGGCTCACATAGCCAAATGACGTATGTGCTGCCTTCCACGAGTATTCATGTGCAGTACGGAATGAACTATGGTACGCAATGCTAGTCCTCAGCTTGCCTATTCGACTAGCCAAACGTGCCGTTCCATTACGTCAATGGGGGAGAAACTCTTGTGGCCACATATGTCATTAATCTAACTTAGTTAGCGTGTTATCCTACGTGATAAAACCGCCCACTCATCACGCTATGTAAGCAATACCGCCGTACGAAACCGGTCAGGATGTTATTTGAATCAGATTGCAAAGTTTAGAGAGTCACTTATTTGATTTCATAGTTTAAGAGTGTTAGATATATTTTAAAGCAAAGTTTAGACTGTTACGTGGATTTATTCATCTAAGACATTAATTCATGGCAGACTGTTACGTGGATTTATTCGTCTAAGACATTAATTCATGGCAGACTGTTACGTGGATTTATTCGTCTAAGACATTAATTCATGGCATAGTATCAGTAGCCAGTTCATGAATCGGTACACACTAGCAGGTGGTGGCGCAGTTGGTTAGCGCATGGGTCATAAGCTTGAGTGATTCTCTGACGGAGCGCCGCGATGGTGGTGCATGTCCGCATGTTGTGACCACCTCGACCATGCACCTCGCACCACAGGCCGTAGAGCTGGTCTTCTTGCTCCGTCCGGGCCTTGTAATGATAGTAATGATATGTTCTGCTGGGGAATCATGCAGGACCCTGCCAACCATGCCTCCAATCCATGTCCGCTCGATCGCCTTGGTGCCAGAGCACGGTACGGTGCTAGCTCACCGCGCCACGATTCTTTCGATGTCGCCGCCACCGCCGCCGAAGGTGATGGATCGAGCACGAACTGCGCCGCGGCCGGAGATGGATGCGTGGGTTGTTGGAACCAAGCAGCGAACTCGGCAAACTCGAACACACACGAGAGCAATTTGGTGTAGACACAGGAGATTGCGGCGACTAACGCCCTCGGCGACGAACACCGGTTTTCTGTATTTTTCCACGACACAAAACCAAAGGAATACAAGGCTTTTAAAGCCCAGTTGAGACTCCACGGCAAGCAACAACTCGTCCGGGTCTCAAGCCACGCACACCATACACCAGCCGTCCACTTCCGCACGACGCGCACTCACGCGTACATCCGTAAGAAGTGCTCCTCCACCGGCTGATCACAAGCCACTCCGCCTCTACGTCCTGGTCTTGTGCATGCAGATGCTAGCTTCTCACCATACTCACATTAGCACAAACTAACTGACAAGCGTAATCAACGTGCATGCGACTAACACGATGCATGTAGGGACTAATGACGCCGGCCACAACTAATGACGCCGCATGAAGAAAATGACTAACACTTCTATCCTATATGCAAGACTCAAAACTAATTCAAGTCATGATTATTTTCCAACAGGGTCGTACAAGCTTCCTAGCTTGCTCCGCGCGTGGATCGGATCACATCACGGAGCAGGAATTGGGGTCCTCCTCAACGGAGACGTCCGGCGCCCCACTGGTGGTGCTGCGCCGGTGGCCGGCGCATGCCCGCAGCCCCGGTTCTGGGGGCGGCCGCCTTCTCTTTCGTCTGTTTGCCGCCCTTTCCGCCGGCGTGCCAGCCCTTGTTCCTTTTGTAGCCACCTGCTGCAGGCCTGCAGCACTACTCTTGTTGCCAATCATGGCGACGTCTTTCCTTTTCGCGTTGCGGTTGATCTCCTTTTTCTTCAAATAAAAGGGATCGAAGGAGATCGATCAGCCACACAGAAGAGAGTTAATCCATATATACATGAGGATATATGCATATGTATCGTGCTTAGGCTTACCGAACCGCCTTTTGCATTTGTGCCGGGATGATTGCCACGGGCAGCGAGATGGTTGACCTGCCTCTCGAGGCGGGCGTCTTTGGCGATGCCGAGGTCCATGAGGCAGTTGTTGATCCTCCTCTCCACGTCGTCGAACCTGCCGGCGTCCCTGCCGGCGGCCAGGAGCCTGGAGAGCAAGCCGCCGCGCCGGCAGGAATCGACGAGCTTGAGCGCGTCGGCGAGGGCGTCCCTGAGCCTGTCCAGCACCCTCTTCCTCGTGGCCCTGTCCTTGGCCGCCTTGGAGTCGCGCAGGAGGTCACCAACAGTGCGCACGCGCTCGGCGAGCTCCAGACACCTGCGCCTGTTCCGGCGAGCCGTGCTCGCCGCCTTGGCGATCTCCTGAACGACCTTGAAGATCGCGCCCATGATCTTCATCTCAACGCACCTAGGAGGATGAAGTTAAATGATCAAATTATAGGCCAAGGCGACTCATTCTCTACAACAGGACGAAGTTAAATGACGGTAATGCCCCTAAGTAATGGATGGTTAGATTTGCTGGAGGTGTCAGCACCACCCACACCACTACATGGACCAAACCAGGGCTCAAGGTAGAAATCCTGATGACAACAACCAATTAGCTCCATTAAAATTGGGATCACACGAGTTGAAGCACACAGGAAGTCAGGATGAAAATGGAAGGTGAAGTAAAGGCAGATGAGGAACAGGAAATCGGATTTATTTTTAGCATGAAAATTCGTACCTTATACCGGTTTGTTTGTTCTCATCTTCGCCTGAGTCCTCATCTGGGTCTTCCTCCATGATCTCGTCTTGGTCTACTAGAGTCCCGTGTTCCTGCTCTCGTATCGCCATACTTCCAGCTTGTTTGTTCTCATCTTCTCCTGACTCCCCATATTGAGTTCCATAATGTTTATGAGGGTCTTCCTCGTGGATCTCATCATGTTCTTCTAGAGTCCCATATTGTTTCTCTTTAGTCACCATACTTCTACCTTGCACGTTGACTCGAGGATTTCTTGGATGGTTGCTAACGGCTATAGCCAAGGCAGAATCTGCATCAGAACCTGCACCACCATACCATATGATGCTTAATTAGCTAAGGTTTTAAGCTTTTCCGAAACAACAACAAAAAAAATTGATAAACTCCACACACACAAACACACACACACGAAGCATCAAGTTCAAGCATTGCGTTCATGGCACAGAGCTTAACCGGGTACTTTGGTAAGCTGTTGTGTTCACAAACAGATCTACCGTAACGTTAAAATTTCCAACCTTGACAATTAGTATGTGAAAAAAAATCAAGATTGGCCATGAAAACGATTCTAATAGATGTATTGCCGAAACTCAAGAGTACCCTTGCAACTTTACAATTTTTTTTACTAACTCGTTATTCTGAAATGTAATGGTGGCATTTCTATCATAGAGATCGTGAAATGTGCAAAAAAAAAGGCACATAATTGTACTGATGATGTATTTTGCAATGTTATCTATGGATACGACCATTTTGCAAGAATAAAAAATCACTGTTGGTCAATAGAATCTTGAGTATGGACATGAATATGCGAGAGGAGACACATATCAATTTCCAAATAGGAAAAAGAAGGAAAGGCTACAGAAAAAAGTCATCTGGAAATAGCAAGAACCAACATTTAGAACAAAAAGGAAGCTGGCCTGTGTGCATCCAGCCCACCAATGTTCAAGTCTCAAACTCAACGTGGTGTCTGCCGATTTTCGGAGTACATACACGAGTGCTCTCAGTGGGAAAATGCTAGTCCCCACTTCGTAAGGTCTTGAGTGCCCCCAAAAAAATTCTAACATTTGTACATAAGGGACGCGCATATGTGTGCATGGGTTTTGGATGGTGTGTGTTGATTGTGTGTGTTCACGTTGTACTCTATAAGTATAAAAAAATAGTGAAATAATTTGTGCACATGACATGATTACCAAAAAAATTCAAGGTAAAAATCGGTTGGAACAAAAAATGTTTGTGGAAGCAAACTGTGAAATGAAATAAGAATACCTGGAGCTGGCAGATGCGAAGAGGACTCTGGTAAGGTAAAAATCCTGATGACAACAACCAGTTAGCTTCATTAAAATTGGGATCACGCGAGCAGGAGCACACAGGAAGTCAGGTCGAAAATCGAATCAGAAGTAGAGGCACATGAGGAACAGGAAATTGGATTTATTTTTAGGATGAAAATTTGTACCTTCTACCAGGGTCTTCCTCGAGGATCTCATCTTGTTCTTCTAGAGTTACATGTTCTTTCTCTCTAGTCACCATACTTCTACCTTGCACGTTGACTCTAGGATTTCTTGGATGGCTGCAAACGGCTATAGCCAAGGCAGAATCTGCATCAGAACCTGCACCGCCAATTTTTGCAGAGATCTCTTTAAGGCCTGGCAAGTGCTCAATGCTGATAGGTGCTGTACCATGTTGATCTGGTCCGAGGGCATTGAAACCTAGCATGAGCTTCCGAAGATTTGGCATTGCATCCGCCTCAAATTTCAGCCAAGGTACACTGCACTTGAACTTGAAGTACTTAAGAACTGAGAATCCCGCCTTGTCAAAGACAATCCTTTCAACGGGCGCTGTCTGCACATACAGAGAGAGAGCGGTGAGGGCAGGCAATCCTTTGAGAATATCAATATCATTCCGCAGTAGTTCCCGAACTGCAGTCTTTAGAATGCAGAGCTTGTCGAGTTTCCCAATCCACCCATGTAGGTTGGAAAAGGTGCAAATGCGCCGCGACAACTCAAGTCTCTCTAGGCGGGCCGAAATGCTGTTCAAGCCATCATGGGAAATGCTCGTACCTGAAGCACCAGCATAATCAAGAGTAACATGAGAGGAGCCTGCAGGTACCAGAGTTATAGATGTGAGGTTGCTGAGTTTCTCGACAACTGAGCCCAGACATTTCATGTTCTTGTCTAGATTGTCA
This sequence comes from Dendrocalamus latiflorus, assembly GCA_017311315.1. Classification (NCBI taxonomy): domain Eukaryota; kingdom Viridiplantae; phylum Streptophyta; class Magnoliopsida; order Poales; family Poaceae; genus Dendrocalamus; species Dendrocalamus latiflorus. Next base: position 51,517,154 of record CM029641.1, read on the forward strand.
GAAGATGCTGCAGAACAGGTGAGATGAAGATTCCGGAGATTGGTCAGCTTGCCAAGGCTCTCCACATTGCCTTCTGAGTTACTACCGAGGTTAAAACGCCCTAGCGTGCGAAGCAATGTCATGTGGTCAATACCAATGGGTGGATTTATCTCACTAGGAAGAGTTAGGTGCAACAAGCCCGGCAAATTAACAATGTATGCTTCAACTGCACTTACTCTTGCATCTATTTTCATTGTCTCCAAATAGTGTAGACCTTGCATCTTGGTTTGTATTTCTAAGGTGACATTACATGCTATCTCCAAATATCTCAGCCGATGATTGTATTAAGGTCTAAAATCATGTTATCCTGATCACCCCAAAGATGAAGGGTTAGAACCCGAAGAAGCTTAAACCCAGTGATGGAAGGCATACAATTGGAAAGTCCAAAATAGGCAAGTGATCGAACTTGTGATAGTCTCAAACTCGTCGGCGGTGTCACATCTTCTTCATTGCCGAAGTGGAGCGACAGTCGACGAATCTTGTCAGCATGTCTTACAGTGGTATGAGAATGATCTATTGTAGTGATGAAATTCTCTTCTACACACTTGTCCTGAATAAGATCAAGTACCATGTAGTGGACTGTACAGGACAATACCTCATCATTGTAGTTGACATCTACAGGTTGGATCAGTCCCCTATTAACAAGCTCACCAAAATAGCTCATTGCAACTTCCTCCATGTCTTTCCCTTCTATTGCGCTAATAAAACCTTCAGCAATCCATTGCTTCACCAAATCATCCTTCCAGATTATGTAGTCCTCTTGATATATACTAAAACATAGCATGCATGCTCTCAAATGCTGAGGAAGATTATTGTAACTAACGTTTAGTACTTGTGTCATCCCTTCCAAAGTAGGATCTGTCCTCAGATTGGAACTCAGTGAATTCTTTATGTAGTTGCATTGCTCTAATCTGTCTAGATGGCTTGCTAAAAGACTAGCTGTAGTAATAATTGCTAGTGGAAAACCACCACATTTTCTTACAATTTCATACGAAGCTTCAGGGAGTTGTTTAGAACGTTCATGTTGATGGCCAAATACTGTACTGCGAAATAATTTTCTTGAGGCATCATCACTAAGCGGTTCCATCTTCAAAATGTACTTAGGATTGTAACCGCAACATGTCTGAGCTACAGCCTCAATTTCTGTCGTTGTTAGTATTCTACTGCAAAAACGACCCTCCGGCAAAGCACCACTAACAATATTCCATATTGACGCAGTCCATATATCGTCAACTATAATAAAGTACCTGAAAAGAATATTTTTACATAAAAACATCAAATCAATTAAGAAAGTACGTTTAAGACGATGTCGTAGCCAAAGAAAGACTAGAGTAGTAGATTTGATTATCCCTTTGGGGCTCGCTTTGTCCTTGAGTCGTGAACGTCTTGAGGTTGGGAAGGTACCAGCACGAGCACGAGGCAGGATGGCCTCCCATTTTTCCATCCACATTTTGCTATCAGGGACTACTTTTCTCCCATCCCCGCTAGGGATTTTGCACGGAACGAAGCTGTAACACCCTAACCTTTAATATCATATCGCCAACTTATATTGAGTTACATTATCATATAATGTCAGTTGGACCAAATCGTACAACTTCCGGATAAATCTTTTAAGCAAAGCAAAAAATAAAATCCCAAGTGAGGTGCTACAATTTGCACCAACACAGGCACTTAATTCAATGTGAATTAATGCTCCTTTAGGTGAAAAAATATATTATAATGATTAAGTATGACTGTACGAGGATGAAGCGTCACTAATATCTTCATATTACATAAGTTATGATAATATCTAGTTCCGACCAAATTGAGTATATATTTTATTCGAATTCATATTCATTATGACAGTCGATCGATTCATATTTGAGTATATTTGAATTCATATTTTTAATACAAATATGGTCTTACCACTATTCAGTTCATATCCGACTCGTTTTCACCCCTATACACGTGCATGTCTATCCCATGTGGGGGCTAGGATTTTAGTGAATTTTGGGCCGTAGGGTATTATAGATGGTATCAAAGCATGAACTATTGCTACATGAGTCACATGTGCGATTGGCCATGTAGTAGCACACAACATGAGATGTGTAATGTAATATCCTGACCTTTCGTATCACATTGCTAGTTTACCTTGAGTTATACTAGCTATACTATCTGTTGGCCCAAATCGCAACACTTCTGTTTTAACTATTTTGGGTGAAGTGAGGACGAAAGCCCAAGTGAAGTGCTACACGTGTATGCTTGTCCCATGCGGGGCTAGGATTTTAGTGAATTTGGGGCCACATGGTGTTATAGAAGCCCCAACGAGGACATTTTAATGACATTGAGTTCATTCTAGGAAAAAGTCAATTCGCAACCATGAACTATTGCCCGAGTACAAAAAACAACTTCTGACTTGAAAAAACGTCTACTTTACTTCCTCGAACTATCAAAACCATTCACTTTCCCCCCTCGGATGGCTTCATGAGTGATTTTTGCCACTTTGGCGACCATATCACCGATGTTGTGTTACCCACCCACCAAGTAAGAAGGGGAGAGGGGGAGGAGGAAGAGGAGGGACTAGAGTATGAAAAGTGGGACCCAAGTTATAAATATATTATTTACTTTTTTATTTGTTCTTGCTGACTAAGATGCCACTTGGAGGTCACGTCAACATAAGCTTGCCTACTGGGATGCCACATCAGCCAAAATCAGTGATGTGGCTATCAACATGGCAAAAACCACTCATAAAACAAGTTTAGAAGTGAAAAGTAAACAGTGTTGATAGTTTGGGAATGGAAAGTGGCCAGTTTTGAAGTTGAAGGTTGTTTTTTGGACCTAGTCATTAGTTCAGGGTTGAAAGCTATACTTTTTCCTTCATTTTATAAGGGGATTGCCACCAGATTTTAGCTGACTAGAGTAGATATCTATTAGCTTAGAATAGGTTTTTCGCATATCGGTTGATAGAATATTCTAGAATTTAATGACTTGATGATCAAAAAGCATAATTTGCCAAATTTATAAAATTTGTTGAACTAGCTATTGAAGATAAGGAAATCAATGGACATTGGAGTAACAATGGATGGAAACTTTGTTTACAACACGATGTATTGTGTTTTGGATTCTAGTCTAACTCTGCCCCATTGCACAAGAAGAGGGGGAAACCTTCTAGTTCGAAAGATCTCAAATAGTGGAGACATCCGCAAAGGAGATGTAATGAACATGGAGACAGACTCCATGAACCAAAGTTGAACATAATGAAGAATGTTCGATGGACATTGCCCCCTATGCAGGAGCACAAGGGGAGGCACTTGCAGAGACGAGCACACTAGTTGACACTAGGGCAATGGAACACTCATACTCTGCCATATTGGGAAATGACGGAGAGTTGATTGATTTGAATAGAATCACAATTGAGTTGGACAAATTTTTCCACCAATTATGTGAAAACATGAGATGTCTTTTATAGACAAGTATGTGCTAATATCAGCTGTTTTGCATGTAAGATAGCGTTCTGTATTGAGAATCTGGATCCGGTGCCAAGAAAGATTGCTAAATGCAAGAATCATTTTGATTGGGATAAATGAAAGGGAACTACAACATCCCAAAATCTCAATTTCATATAATTAATTTTCAAATAATCGTTTCTAAAATTATGAGCATTTTTTATTTTTTTGCATTTATTAAAGTGTTTTCCTAATTTTCAATAGTTGAAAATGAAAATTTGATAATAAATAAAAGTTTATCAAAAACTAGAAATAATTTACTTGAGTCTAGTTTGTTAATTTTCTAAGTTGATATGTGATTTCTAGAATAAAATTAATTTGAAAACAAATTGAAATTCGTAATCTTTTTTAGGTTGATTTCTGTAGCCTTGGGCCACCTTATCTGTTGTTTCGGACCAATTGTGGCCCGTGCACCGTCTCCAAGCTCGAGCCGCCTCTTCCCTCTTCTTTTCTACTTCCTCTATGCTTTTGCATATTTTTACGGAGTACGGTTTCTCTCATTGCTTCTCCCGCAGCCGTAGACCGATGGGCCTTGGACCTAGTTGCCAACAATCGTCTTCCACCTAGCCACCTCCCATGTACATGCCATGGGTCCCATGATAAAGCCCTCACTGACAAAGCCATCAAACTCGTTGCTGCCTCACCACAGCTCATTGTGCAAAGCCAAACCACCATGGACACCGTGTAGGCCTGCTCAGGCCCTCAAGTCCCCAACAGAGTCGATGGGACACCTCGAACCTCCATGACTCGTGAGAAACCGATGAGTTGAATGCTCCATCCCCACTGCTATATTCTTATTAATGTCAAATGTTCTTGCAAATTGCTCTTCAAAAGATACTACCTTTATTGCAAATGAAAATTCGCTTTATGCAAATAAACAAGGTAGGATAGCCATCACTTGATATAGCTTGCATGTATTAATAGTGTTGATTTAAAGTCTTACCAAGTAAAATTTGTACTCACAATTGCTTGTTGAACACTCAATGGAAAAAGAATCCTTCAGTTAGGGTACCATTATGCCGTAGGATTTGGTGAAAATGACACCAAATTCTAGGATGTTAACCCAGTAAGCTAAGCACACCACAAGGGCATTTTTATCTTTTAATTATCATTTATTTATGTTGAAAGTACTCTTTTATGTGAATATTTGGTTGGTCAGCCCTTTTGCATACAACTTCACCATAATAACCTATGTACAATTGTTTATTAGTATGTGGTACTCTGTTTTATTGATTCATGCATGGATGTGATGCAATATGTAATATGTGTGTAATAGCCACTAACCATAGGACTCCTACAGTATACATATAAAATATGGAATTAATTTCCTGGTCTGATAGGAACAATTTAGAATGAACTAAACCTACTAAATAAGAGGAAAGTCTTCATACCTATGGTCAAGACACCTCGAGATGTTAGTCTTGTTGGCTCGAGATGTGAGTGTTCATAAGAACAAGGAATGAAAATAATAAAGTGGTAAGGTATAGGGTGAGATTAGTAGCACAAGGGTATACACAGAGATTGGACATCAATTACGATGATACCTACTCCCCTATGATGGATTGCACAACATTCCATTATGTGATGGCATTGGTAGTAGGAATGAATTTAAGCACGAGATTCATAGATATTGTGTTTGCATATTCCAAAGGGACAAAAGGTCCCATGTATAAGCAAGATGAAGATAGCAACACTTATAGTGTCTAGGTACAATGGTCACTAGGTCACTATATAGATTAAAACAGTTAGGTCGTACATGGTACAACCAGTTGAGTGAATTCCTTTTGTGAAAGAATATGTAAACAACGATGTATATTTGTGTGTGTTAATAAAGAAATCCATGAACATATATTGCATCATATCTATGTATGTCAATGATTTGAATATCATTGAACCACATAAGATATCGTCAAAACTAGCTCATATTTGAAGACGGAATTCGAGATGAAGGATTGGGTGAGACTAAATATTGTCTTGGCTTGCAAAGTGAAAACATGTCCACTGTCATATTTTTGCGCTCTATCCCAATAAATCTCATCCAATAGGGTACACCCATGATTGTTAGGTCATTGGAAGTGGAGAATGATCCATATAGACATAGGCAACAAGATGAGGATGTATTATGGCATGAAACTCCATATTTGAGTGCTATTGGAGTGTTATTGTATATTGCCAATTATACTAAGCTTGATATTGCATTTTCAATAAGTTGCTTGGCAATATATAGTTCTGAGCCTATGGAAATCATTGAAATGGAGTAAAAGGAATTCTCAGGTACCTACAACATACACATGATCTTGGACTCTTTAATCCCTAAGGTCAAAATATAAAGTTAACAGGCTACTCGGATGATAGCTATTTATCTGATCCTTGTAATGCCTAGTGACATACTGGATATGTGTTTCTAAGCAGAAGTACATCCATCTCTGGGAGATCTATAAAACAATAGATTGTTGCTATGTCAACAAATATTCAGAGATTCTTGTTACATACTAGACAACTCGTGAGTGTGTGTGGCTTAGAAGGCTGGTTCTGCATATGCAAGAGTCATGTGGTGTAGAGGTGGATAAGACTTGTACATTCCTCTATAAGGATAATAATGTAGCTTATGTTGCACAGATGAAGAATTGCTATGTCAAGTTGCATATAACAAAGCATAGACTCTATAAGCATTTCTACTCATACGAGCAATAGGAGAATTAGAATATTGAAATACAGAAAATCCAAGTAAGTGAGAATCTGATGGATTTATTCACCAATACTTTGCCAACTTCTATTTTAGAGAAACATATTCATGGCATAGGCATAAGGAAACATAGAAAGTTGTTGGGAGGAGGTATATAATCTTCATAAGTGCTCTTTTTCCCTTGGTTGAGTTTTGCCTCATTGGATTTTCTCAATTCAAGGTTTTTAATTAGGTAGCATATGCAATGGCAAGGACGCGAGCTATACGCTCTTTTCTTCTTGCCAATTTTCCCACTAGGTTTTTTGGAAGAAATTTTTAATGAGGCATGAGCATGGTGTTGGCAAATATCCAAGAGTGAGTGTTGTAACATTAGTCATTTGTGTGGATAGTTAGCCTAGATCAGCCTATTAGGCCCATAGGCCCAACCAAACCCATTACCATAATTTACTCTCATATTACTTATTCTATTTATGAGGAAGACCTCCTCTGCCTATATAAAGGGGGCTAGGGTATCTCGTTGTACACATACTAATCCATCTATCACTAAAGTTGAGAGAGGCTGGGACTGCATCTTTACATTCTTTTACTTTCTTGTTTTGGTGCTTTATCATTGGCAACACGATTATAATATAATAACACTCAGCACACTGCCATTTTGAAGGATGTCCCATTGTCAATCATAGCTGGACATATGGTAGTGCTCAATGTGGCTTCTAGTTGAAAAAGCACTATAGCGGCTGTTAGCTTTTTTGAGTAATTAAATTTAAAAAATGAAAAGGTTATATCATCATAGATAATGCAAAGGAATAAGGAAAAAAGAAAAGCAAAAAAGAAAAAAAGAAAAAAATTAAGAAACCGACGTGTTCTAGAAGCCACAAGTAGAAATCGTTTGGAGCAGGGCCATAACCAACTACCACCAATCCAAAGGTCATTTTAGCTAAGATCAATGAGTTTAGGCGTCGAGGTTTCCCATATATAGAATTTCCAAGGTGACTTGAAACGTAAGTGTCGGGTATAGGTGTACATAAATATTGAGTTGTGTTTTCAACACAGTTACCACTCAAATTCTTTCCTTTTTTACACCTATGTCTCCAGTGCTGCGATCACATGTTCTCACATCGTTCTAGTGTGCAACGGGAGAGAATGAAAGCGGTTTAGAGGGGTTGACGAAGAACCTATTGTTGAAATATTAGTATATTGTTCACTTTTTCTCATCGGCTTAAGTTTTTAGGTGAAGTGATTAGTGCATGTAACTCAATATAGCATCAGAGCCAAGATGTACTAAGTTCAAGACCCAAGCAACACCATTTTAAGAAAGATAATTGCAGCCAACATAGCCTTGGAAGAGCATAGATGTGGGTAGCTTTCCCTAACAATGTAATCTTTTGAGTAAACTGGTTGGTAGAGTGGGTTCTTTTGGGCTGAGGCTTATGGCTATGGTTTTTTTTTTGAAGAAACAGGCAGGAGAGCTACCAAATTTAATTCAAAAGGAAGTAGTTTAACAAGCTAGAGAAACGAGCAGAGGAGGCACAAAGAGGAATAGGAAGGGGGTGGGGGAGGTGGGGCCAAGGCCAGAGACACACTTAACAAACAACGCTTAGGTTACAAGGAAATGGAGAACTCCGCCAACCTTCCCCCCGCTAGGATCCAAACCCCAGCCTCCTCTTTTATTGTAGCGAATAGCTGCACTGGAGACAAGTGCGTTGACCGAAGATTCTGGCGTTTCACTCCTAGATTTGCCAAGTGACAAGCATCACAAGTGTTGCTATTGCTTTGTGAGGTATACCAGGCGAGAACAGGATCAATTCCCACCAGTCTCAGACCAATGAGAAGAAGTGCCAGGTATTTGGATCAAGGGAATCATAGGCACACCACCACGCCACGACGGTCCAGATCCTCTTCATGAAGTACGTGGCATTCAGCTAGAAGGTGGATGGTAGACTCTAGGGTTCACGAGCATAGGGGACACGTGAGCTGGTTTGGCCAACCTTTGATGGAGAGATGATCAATTGTCCAAAGTCTATTTTGGATGGTGAGCCAGGCAAAAGTCTTGCATTTGCTAGGTGCCTAAGCTTTCCAAACTAGGGAGTTCATGGAGGTTATTGTTGCCCCCAAGAATTGAGCTTGGTAGGCTGAGGCCGTGCTATATGCTCTATTGGGGGTAAGCTTCCATGTCACCAAGTCCTCCCCTCCTTGCTACAAGTTCAATGTGGTGATGTGTCCCTCAATCACGATCAGCTCTCGAATGTACTGTGTTGATGTCCCAGATTCCCAATTTAAGTCATGCATCCAGGTGCCCCCTGAGAGGGCAGCTTGCAGGGTCTGGTTTTTCCTTCTAGAGGTTGGGAAGACTGTAGGCGCAATATCACACATCCTGTTTCCTGACACCCATGCGAATTTCTAGAACTCTGCCTTCGCTCTGTCCCCAATTGTTATGACGATGGCTGTAGCAAAAAGGTCCCAATCTATACCATCGCACGGTGTTTCCATGCCATGCCAGGGTCTTGGTTGGCGGTCCCATTCAAGCCAAACCCATCTAAGACTTAGGGCCTTGGCGAATCGCTCGAGATCAAGGATACCCAGTCTTCTGAAATTCATAGGCCTGCACACTGCATTCCAGTTGACGTTGCACTTGCCCCCTATTAAAAGCTCAGAGCCAGCTCAAAGGAAGCACCATGCCTGCTTGTTTAGTGCTTTGAAGACACTTTTTGGGGGCTTAATGGCCGTAAGGAGGTAGGTTGATTGGGCCGTGAGCATGGATTTCACCAAGGTCTTTCTTCCTGCGAGTGTGAGTAGCTTGCCTTTCCATTTCTTCAGTTGGCTAGCATATTTTTCATCAAGTTTTTGAAAGTCTGCTTGACACATCCTTTTGATTGCAAGCGATAGTCCAAGATAGTTCAAAGGGAAGGAAGCAAGCTGAAGTGGATGTCTTGCAATGAGCCATTGAGGTCAATGTTGTCACAGTTGATTGGAGCCACTTGGCTTTTTTGTAAATTGGTATGCAGCCCTGTGTTTTCACCAAAGCTGTGTAGGATTCGGATGAGAGTGCACACATCGTCTTGGTTTGGATGTAGGAAGATGACCTCATCGTTCACGTAAAGAACAGTTCTAAGGGCAGCAGGCAACCACAGAGAGTTTGCAAGAGGCCTAGGTCAGCTGAAATGTTGAGGACCCTTTGCAGCATGTCTATTGCCAAGAGAAGAGGAAAGGGGATAAAGGATCACCCTACTGTAGGCCTCTACGATGTTTTACAATGTCTCTTGGGACGCCATTAAGGACCCGCCCTTTTTTGGCACCAAAATCAAACTTGCGGTGTTTGTACGGTTGAAATTATTTGTTCTTAGGTTATAGAAGGCATGTATGGCACCCATGAAGTTGCTCTTTATGGCGTCCCAGCAGGCATGATAGAAGTTTCCATTGAACCCATTAGGTCCTAGAGCTCTATCATGTGGTAGCTCTAGAATGGCCTGGTGCACTTCCTACTCGGAGAAAGTTAGGTCTAAGTCGTGTAGGTCTAAGCGTGGCAGCTGTAAGGTGTCCCAATTGAAGGTGGTGGTTAAAGGCGGGGCCTATCCGAAGATTTTGTTGAAGTGGGCAGATAGCACATTTGCTTTATGCTCATGGGAGATAGCCCATCCGAGGTTCATCAAAAGACGATGGATGAAAATTTTCCTCTTACGACTGTTGACTATGATATGAAAGAATTTTGTGTTTGCGTCCCCCAGCCTAAGCCAGGAGATTCGTGATGCCTGCTTCTTTTGAGATTTTTCTATGACCGCCAGTCCCATTACTCTTTTCTTTAGATGCTTCCGGAGGTCACACTCTCCCGCCTAGAGGAGTCGACTGTCTTGTGCTATGTCGAGGCGAAGGATAAGCTCGTGGGCCATATTAAGTTGGAGCCTCAAGTTTGGGAACAGCTTATTGCTCCACTGTTTAAGCCGTTTAGCCATATTTTCTAATTTGTTTTTGAGCCTCAGAATTGGATCTAAGCACAGGGTTGGTTCCCCCATGCTTGGTGGACCACCTGGGGAAGCTTGAGAGTAGGGTCTAGAAGTTTTTGAAACAGAAGCTTTTTGGTGGAGTTTGCTGGCATTAGAAAGAAGGAGGGGCAATGGTCTGAGAGGGATGTTGACAGTGTATGTAGGGTGTGTCTATCAAACGTAGTGTTCCATGCAATGTTGCTGAAGAATCTATTGAGCCTCACGAGTGTTGGATTGTCTCTTTCATTAGACCAGGTATATATGTGGTTTTGCAAATGAACCTCTTTCAGCTCGCAGGTGTCAAAGGTGTGTCGGAATTGCGTCATAAGCCCTCTATTGAGGTTGTAGTTATTCTTATTACTTGTCTTATATATGAGGTTGAAATCTTCTAGGAGCAGCCATGTGGAGTTGTTTGGTGGCTACACCTGCCGCAACTCTTGAAGAAAGGCCGGTTTGTCTCTGTTTATGGAGGGGCCGTAAACTACCATCATCAGAAAGTCTATGGAGCAAAGCTTGATTGTTACATCCATGGTCAGTGAGTAGTCACGGCAGCAGCAGTTGGAGACTTGGGCTATGTCTCTATTCCAGAGGACAAGAATGCGTCCACGAGCACCGTCCGCCGGCAAGAAGTCACGCAGATTGTTTCTCCCTAGACACCAAGCGCAGACTTGATCTACTGAGCTGAATTTGGTCTCTTGGAGGCAAATAATGTGGGGCTTGCTAGCCATGATTAAGTCATGCACTACTGCGCAACGTGCTGGGGAGTTGAGTCCCCTCACATTCCAAGAGAGGATGGTAAATTGGCTGTGTATATCCCTTGTGGATATAGAGGCCGGATTTTATATCCTTTATCTAAAAAAAGAGAGGATGGTAAGCGTTGGTCCTGACATATCCGGAAGGGGCACTCAATTGCATGATTAGGCACTAGCCGGCCCGTGCCACTGGTCGGCATGGCAGCCGGAGTGGCACTGCTGGGCACGGTGATCAGCAGATAGGATCGGCCACACCTAGATGAGCAAGCAAACGTGGTGCTGGGCATCACATTCTTGTGTGGAGAGGGAGGCAACAGTCGGCTGATGGATAGCCTAGTTGCGGCAATCAATCCCAGCAGGCAGGGGAATTAAACATAGCAAGCATAATAGAGTCGATAGCAGCCCATCTCGTAATAGATTTGCAACAGAGAGATGAGTACATGGTGACAACATTCTGTAGTGACATCCATAACTAGTTGGGTGCAGTGGACAGACCAGCACATGACATAGCCAAAAGAGCAAAAGAAGTTGTGGAGCTTAAACATAAAGTCGCTAAGAATCGGGAACACCAAACTTCCAAGTTGTTGAGGCATTAGGACCACAGCTACAATGTAGCTGCCTCCTCCATCTAGAGCAGCACTGCCTGAGCATCCACCACTAAGGCATCGTCAACGTGAGCTGCGAGATCCGAGTCAAACTGGAAGAGTGTGGATAGGGCCTTGATGCACTTCGATGGCAATGGCCCATTGAACATCGTGATGTAGGGTTGGTGAGCTTCATTAGTCATGTCTTCATTCTCCTGGAGGACCCCTAGTCAGCATGCTAGGACTTGCTAGGCATGCTTCATTATTGGGGTGTGGTGCAACGCTTTGATGCGAAGCATTCACTTCGACAGGGTGTGAAGAGGCCGCCAATTGTTGACTTGCTTGGAGATGGGGGCCGAGGTTACTGCACGAGTGGCGGTGAAGCCTGCATGAAGATGCAGTCCAAGCTAGAGTGACCTTTTTAGATAAAGGAATTAAAATACGGCCTCTATATCCACGAGGGATATATACAGCCAACGGTTACACGAGCTCTTAGACTCAAAGCCTCATAACTGAGGAGCATACAACCACAAGAAAGAGAGCTTAAGGACTATGAAAAAAAAGCTAGAAAAACTACGCTTCAGAGCTTCTTCTCTGTCCTTGCTTTCAACCAAGACCCTATCCTTCATCGACTGCACCATCCAAACTTCGGTCTAATTTGTGCGAAGAAGGACCTCCTAGGCGACGCCTCCAACGAGACGACCAGAATCGCCAACGCCGCCCGCCTCACCGAGGCAAGGTTTTCACCTGGAGATCAGAGCACATGAGAGCTGTGGAATGCCAAGACAACGCCTCCAGGAAGGAAAATGGCGCCCGAAGGCGTCATCGTTGTCAGGACCGGTAAGAACACCGGCAATGCTTTCGCCAGCACCTCCACAGCACCCCACGTACTACCCACACGCAAAAAAGACTTCCACCAACACTCCGGAGTCCATCATATCCTTCACCGGTCACCGCAGGATGCCTTAGGCACCCAGCAACCAAACCGTCTGCCGCACAACAGGACCACCAGCCAACCACCATCGCCAGGCGCAGCAACCGGCCTCCATCCAGACCCACGCAAGGCTCCGGCGACCAGCACCCGCGCTCTACCAAATCCCGGCGCCAGCACGCTGGAGCCACATGCCGTTGGCCGGCAACCTCGGCGAGGACGAGGCTGACCGCCACCAGGCTGGGCTGCAGCACGCCGCCACACCTCCTTGACGCCGCTCCACGCGGGCGACAACGCCGCCCCCACGCATGTACGCATGAGAGACGGCGACGGCGGAGTAACAAAGAGCAACTCCCAGCGGCCAATCCTCCGGTAGAAGGTGACGCCCCTGCACTGCGAGCTCCGCGACCTCGGGCCTCGCCGGCTCTTCATCCCGCAGCACGGACGCCCATCAGGGCGCTTCCTCCGCCGGCGACCTCCACAGGGGCCCGGACGCCTCCGGCGGCACGCTCCAGCGGCGGCGAGGCGAATGAGAGTGGTAGGGGGGAGACGGCGCTGGAACGCTCTTTGATTAGAAATGTTGTTGTCGTGAGGTGGCCAAGGTAGCTCATCAGGGGGTGAGACTGCAGATTCACCCTAGTGGAGGGGGTTGGGATGTCTGTCCTACCCTGGCCAGCTGACCCCCCCGAGCTAGGGGACTGTGGAGACGTGAGACTGGTAGACCCCCCAGGTAGGGGGGCGTAGAGGATGTCCACACAGACGTCTGTCCATGGCAATCTTCAGCAGGAGAAGCAGGCAAGCCAATTGCAGTTTCCTTCAACAGCAGAACAGGGTGTGCAGGAGGTGAAGTAACAATCGGCGCCATCAGTGTGGTTTCTTGTAGCTGCAAGGAAGGTTCCAATGAAGTGGACTGTAGCAGTGGAGCAGGTAGACTGAGCGCCAGAGCGGGTGGCGAAGCAGACAACCTGAATGCCAGAGCCAGTGGTAGAGTGGACAGTTGAAGAGCCAGAGCCGATGGTGCCACCATCTGTGTAGGAGGCGTACTGAGCAGGGATGGTGCAGCTTCCTCAGATTGTGCAGCTGCTCCCTTTTGTGCGAGTTCTCAAGGGTGCAAGTAGCTTGGCAAAGCACTAGAGCACGAAGGGTCTTGCACTGCCAAGTTGAGGAATTCATCGGATAGAGCAGCGGTCAAATAGTCATTGTGGGCAGTAGGGGGCTTGTCAATGAGCGCCGGCTGGTGGACCAGAAGAAGCAACTGGTCGGAAGCCCCTTTCGCCGCTTGAAAGTACTCCTCTACCTTGCGAAGCCAAGCAACACGAGTAGCGCGTGCTTCTTCCTCAGAGTGTCGGAGCCAGGCGTCAATGAGCTGAGCTAGCCCCTATCAAAGAAGTGCCATGTGGGAGGCGAAAAGTGCTTGCAAGGTTGAGTCAGTGTAGTCCTTGTGAGTGGAGTCTGCAAGTGGTTGCTGGTTGTGTTGACCTTGATGGAGTGAGCCAAAAATGACAGGTCCTTCCAGCACATCGTGGTGTCACCAGTTGTCCCTGCCAGAGGGGCAATAAGGCCATGGGGATCTGTCTCTCTGGTGGTCAAGGGATTTCCCTTGTCAGTCTATCGCCTGTGATGAGGATTCCTAGCGCCGTTGAAGGTCCTACCTACGGCGATGGTGGTGATCATCGTCATCATCATCGTGATGCTTGGGGCAGTACCTATCATCCTCTCAGTGGTCTCGGGGGACAGCCTTCTGACCCTGTAACGACGGGGGGTGGTGATGGTGCCCTTGTCTCCTAGAGTCGCCTCATTGTTGTTGTTGCAGCTGTGCGAATCATCCATCGTCTCCAGGGTCCCATCCATGACACCAAGGCGCTAGGAGAGACCATGCTTCATCAGCTTGAAAGGCACAAAGTCAAGAGCACCTAGGCCAGCTTCAGGAGATGCCGCAAAGAAATCTTCAATGAAGTCTAGGTGGAGGAGCACTCGGTAGGTTAGCCCTCTCTTGCAACAGGTCCGCTGAGCTAAGGCGGCGGCTATGATTTTTGAATTCTGATATGTTCGTGAGAGGTAGTACGCAGAGAGAAATAGTTGCATATGATTTTGGCCAGTACAACAAAACTTGGTATAGTTTGTACTATAATTTATCTGTAGACCCCGCCTTGAAAAAACACACTGTTTAACAGTGAATTACTGTAGAAATAGAAATTAAAGTCTAAGTATAAACCCAAAAGAATTGAGCCATATGAAACTCAATACCTATCCCTCTCAACAGCAGAACGCCAAGATCAATGGAGGGAGTAAGGGTGCAGGGGCGAGGTTGAGCATGACAGGTGGTTGGGAAGGTGCTTTCAATTATTTGTTTTCTTTCTAACGAGGAATTAGCGGTGTTCATATAGCCATTTCCCACCCAGTGGTACGTTGTAGCACTGTTGGAGAAATAATTTGGAAAAATGCAGTACTTTTTATGACTTGCTGGAAAAATATGACGCAATGAATACATGTGAAAGAAAAATATACCTCTTTGATTGTAGATGTGTGCTGATATTTTTGATGAGTTCATCCACCCCCCAAGCGCGAGCGTCAGGGGGTTGGTGCACCCGCAGCTGTGATAGTATGCTCGTCAGAAGCCTCCTCGCATCAGGCTTTCGAGACGTCCGTACAAAAGCCCGGCATTCAAATCGCCCTCCAAGTTTGCAATAGAGTTCTTTGGCAAGTGTGGTCTTGCCAACACCTCCAAATCCAACAATAGATACCACCCTAAGGTTCTGCTCTACATCGCCAGTCAGCCACTCTTCAAGCTTGTTCATCGGACTGTCAATATCAACAAGACCTGCTGCACCCTCCCCATAAAGCGGCCGAATCCGATGTTCATCGGACACGCACCTAGGCCTGAAGATTAATTTATCAAGATTGTAGCTGCTGTGCCTTTGGATCGCCTCCTTCACACGAGTCCTAAATCCTGAGATCTCGTCGGTGATCCACCGGCGCCTCGGATTCAGCTTCTTCCGAAGCCGAGCGACGATCCTGGCATTGGCGTCGTCGTGGACGAGCTTGTCGATGAAGTCGTCGATGTCGTATGACAGTTCGCGCACCTCCTTCACCCAGCAGTTGGCCGTGAAGGCAGGGGTCTCCACCTCTGATGGCTCCATGAGATACGAGTCTATTATTTCTCTGAGATCGGATTTGAGCAGGCCAAGCGCATCCTTCTCCCCCTTGCGTAGACCGTTTTCGGGCTCAAGCAGAAATGACTCGATCTTTCCAGGAAGGGAGCGCATGGCGCCCTGCGAAGCGCTAATCAGATACTCCATCAATGCGTACCTGAAACGAACCAAAACAGAGATTAGTCTCTCTCTCTCTCTCTCTCTCTCTCTCTCTCTCTCTCTCTCGGAGGATAGATTCGTTGAGTTCAAGAAATTCCGAAAATATACCTGGCTAAGAAGATGCCAGGACTGCTAGACTGTATGAGGAGCTCTCCAAAGGTATGAACCTGTGGAGAAAACTTTCATGTCGTGATGTCTCTCTCTCTCTCTCTCTCTCTCTCTCAGAAGGAGGATATAGATTCGTTGAGAGTTGAAGAAATTCCGAAACTATACTGGCTAAGAAAATGTCAGGACTGCTAGACTGGATGAGGATAGCTCTCCAAAGGTATGAACCTGTGGGGGAAATTCCGAAACTATACCTGGCTAAGAAGATGTAGGACCGCGAGACTGGATCAGGAGCTCTCCAAAGGTATGGACCTGTGGGGAAACCTTTCTTCTCTCTCTCTCTCTCTCTCTCTCTCTCTCTCTCTCTCTCTCTCTCTCAGGAGGATAGATTCGTTGAGAGTTCAAGAAATTCCGAAACTATACCTGGCTAAGAGGATGCCAGGACTGCGAGACTGGATGAGGAGCTCTCCAAAGGTATCAACTTGTGGGGAAACCTTCCTTCTGTTCCGTTCTATATGTCGTGATGTAGAATGAACTGCCATCGTGGTTTGGGTTTCCTTTTCACATTTTAACTACCGGCTGTTTTTTTTTTTTTGCACACCCAATCATGCCACACACGCACACCCCACCAGGTTCACAATCTCATTTGGCAAAAAATCTCGGAGGGTAGGGAGATGAACGAATTGAACGGAATTTTGTTCTTTTGTTCAAAATTTCGAATGAAATGTTTCAAATGCCATTTGAATTTTGACGAAATTTAACCAAAGTTTACACAAAATTGGACAAAATTCAACCAAAATTTAACCAAATCGTACATGCTTTGGAGGGTAACGAAAGCAACGAAATGAGCGAAATTTTGCCAAAATTGTGAACCCTGCACCCTACTCATTCCACACATGTACACGTGTGTTCCATCACAAGCTAAAAATTTGGTGAAGGCTCCTAGGCCTTCACATTGAACACATATGCATATGTACTCTGATTAAATAACACACACTGCATTGATCGTAGGGATCTAACTCGGGTGGGTGGAAATGATCGAACACCCTCGCTCCCACCACCAGGCCCATCCTACAGATTGTTTGGTTGGAGAGAATTCATTGTGAGTGAATGGAAACTAGGGAGTAAGGGTTGCAAAGTTTTTTAGTTTTGTTGGTGGATGTGAGAGTTTAAACAAGATTGGGATTGGGAGTTTGAGATCTAACTCCACCATTTTAAACGCATGGAGGGGTGTGAATTGCTCTCTATTGAGAGATGAATACACCCAAACTGTTCATTGTGACATATATTAGGGTGTCTAGCAAGTTACAAACTAAATCCTCATGATTTTCCATCCCTCTTAACAAACAAGGAATTGGGACTAAAAAACAAACTCCCATAACCCATCCAACAACAAACACCTCCTCTAAATTCCCAGTTCCCTTCCCAATTTGTTGCCAAGATGGGAGTAAGGGCATGTACGATGTAGGTTTTCGGAGAGATGGTTTGCAAAACAAAACGGTTTTTCTTTTTGTCCTGTTGGATAGAATAGGTGCTAATCTCGTGGCATCAATGCTTACTTAAGTAGGAACCAATATTTAACAAGTGATTATGCATATAGCAATCTCTAGTTATAGGAATTATGCAAGAAGTTGAAAGGAAATAGTTCAATTCCCATGGGAGTTAGGAAAATTCCTGCATCGCAAAAAGGGCCTCCTAGTTTCTAACAGAGTGTTAGATCATGTGGCTAGGTTTAGGATTTTTGGTGATGAATAATTGACAATGTAGATGATGAATAGTTGACAACATTGGTTGTGATATTACTTATGGTGTGTTGCGTGTATATGGACTGATATTAGTCAAGCTGGAGAGAACTTGTGCTGGAAAACCATTATTTGATCTTTGCATGAGCAGGTTGAGCATGAAGGCGATCATGGTCGGTGACGAGGTGGACCGGGATTAGAATGGGAGATCCGAGGTTCAAACGGTCAAGAATGTCACAAGATGGTCAGGCTCATGCTTAGGGCGCATGGAGATCAGAGATGGATGATACGTGTTGGAGCTACGGAGGTGCGGTCCGGAGGCTACGACACGTGGTGAATGATATGTGGAGAAGCTACGGGAGGTGCGGTCCTAGAGGCTTCAACACGTGACGTGTTAAAAAAGTTAGAATTTTGGAAAACCCATGTTAAGAAGTGTTTTGGGTCCCTTTGTTGTAGCAAGTGGATAAGAACTCGTGGGCTTATGATAAGTCTAAGTTTTGGGCCCTAGACTATAAATATAGATAGGGTTAGGGGCTAACCCTATGGCTTTTGGACATGCTAATTTCGTGCTAAGGTTTAGGGGTGTTAGGAGAGCACTTTGTAGCCACCATGATTCAGAAATAAAATATGAGATCTGATCAAAAAGAAAAAAATTACCGCAAGCTGTCTCTACCCACCGCCGCCAGTCCTCGCCATCTTCTCCGTGCATTTGGCCATGTCACTGTCGCCCCTATGCCACACGGCAGTAATCGTCATGCTTCGCTAGCGCTAGGCCAAGACCCTCCAGCGTGTCGCCTGGTGCATGCATGTGCATCGCCTATGCGTGGTCTTTGCCCAGCAGCCACCTGCGTTCCTCCACCCTGTGTTACCCTGTCACCCAGACGGAACCAAGTGCTACAACAAAGCAGCAGTTCGGCAGTGCACTGCTTTCTTTTCTTTGGTCCAGGTGCTAGATCTATTCTTTATTGTCTTTCGCGTACTGGAAAGAAGACAACAAGTAGCAAGCATTGTTTTTCCTTCTTTTGGCAGTGCACTAGAAAAAGAAAGATTAACTCAGTCTAGTGCTTCTAAGAATTTTGTAAATGAACCTGTTAAATGCACTACTTATTTCACTTTGGGTAAAGAAAATGAGTACCTTAAGGACACCTTAGAGAGATTCTCTTTTGGCAAAAAAAAATCCAAATATGATTCTAGATAAGTCAAAAATAAGTGTAAAAAATTATGATCTAGAATTTAATTTTTTTTAGCATGCTAAGAATAATTCTCCTAAGGTTATTAAACTTCTTGAACCTGGAAAAATTGAAGTAAAACCTGAATCAAAACAAATTATGTTTAAATCTACTGGTTTTGTGCAAAGTTCAGTTGCTAATGTTGTAGGTGCTAGCTCATCATCTCCAAAAAATTCTAAGTGTGTTAAATTTCATTGCACCTACTGTGGAAAAGATGGGCACTTGCGTAAATTTTGTTTTAGGCGAGCTAAGAAAGAGAAGAAGGAAAGATCGAATGCTTTAAGACAAAAACATACAACCTCTTTTGTTCCTAGAACAAATGTGAAAGCTATACTTTTAGAGAACTTTTATGATGGCTTTTAATCTGCTTCACATGCTAGATTAGGATTATTTAATTCAAATAATCCATGTTCTTTTCGGCATTCTGATCACCCACATACACGTGATTTTGGTTCTAGCTTTGTTGCTCCTGTTCATCGTGTGTCTCAGTACTGGATTTCTAGATCTTACTTCACTAACCCCAGTACTATGAGACCGATGTTTCCTGTGATATAAGAATAGCCGACAAGGATGGAGAACATGAGCTAGATTGGGTTCCGGTCTTTTACATCATTGCTTGATTGGAACGCTTGATGGTTCTTCACTACTTTGATAGCTTCCAAGAGATTCCTCTTTTTGAGAAACCATGTGGAAAAGGTGATGTAGTCATACACCTTGTTGAGTCTGATTTTTAGATTGCTGATATTCTCACTAAGCCACTTGATACTTCTCGTTTTGTTTACGGACATGAGTTGGGGTATGTCATCCAATGGGATTATTTTGAGGGGGAGCTTGTTGTTTAAAAATTTTGAAATCTTTGTTTATTATATTTGTCAAATAATTCATTAAGTCCAAGCCATAGAAATCAAATGAATTGTAGAGCTCTCTTTATCATATTTATTCATATGTTGTGTAGCTTTGATCATGACAGGTTATAATTAATTTGTTGTACTTAAACTAAAATATGATATGGCAGAATACTTTGAATAGATTGATTATAAATAGTACTTTGCAATGTTCATAAGAAAGTATTAGCTTGATTGTGAGTCTTATTTTAAATCTTAGCTATGAGGCTCACAAGTTTCATATTGCAATCTTTTATGATCATTCAATTTTTTATGTTATAAAAAAATGAGAAAGAGACAATTAAAAAGATGTATGCTCCGAGCATACCATGATAAACAAAAAAAGGAAACAAAAAGGGTACAAAATAAAAAGAAGTATAATTCAAGCATGCGACCATTTAAAAGTAGTAAGCTATCATGAAAAGACGCATGCTTCAAACATGCCACCATTTAAAGGAAGTAAGTATTATAAAAAGAAGTATGCTACAAACATACAACATGCGTAAGAATTGAATGTGGAGCAATAGGTTGTTATATGAGACTGCTAGCTCATCTAGATTAAAAGTTTGCTTTACTTTTAGGCTTTGACTTTTTATTGTGATATCTCATTGTGTTCTCTATAATTGGTTTGGTCATTGTTAAGAAGCATGTCATTGATATAAATTGCTTAATCATATTAAAAACTTTGTTTTGATATTGCTATATGATATATGACTTCATATGATCTAGATATCTCTACTAAAAAAATATGGCTTGTCTAAATTTTAAATCAATTCAAAGTGACTTGGATAATCTACAAAGCTTCTTAATTTTTAACCTCATTGCTCTTTCTTAGAATTATTCTTTCTTTGAAGTTTCTTGATGATTACATTACCAAAGGGGGGAGAAATTGAAGAGAATGGAGAGATATTGGAGAAATTGGCTAAATATTGCTTCTCTTGTGTTGAGGGGGAGAGTTTTTGAGGAGATTTGAATGGGTGGCTTAAAATACTTTTTCGGCTTTAGTTCTTCACTTATATCTGTTTAAAGCTAATTTATCATGCTATTTTAAGGGTTGTCAATGTATTCATCAAGGGGGATTGTTAGACCATGTAGTTAGGTCTAGGATTTTTGGTGATGAATAATTGACAATGTAGATGATGAATAATTAACAACATTGGATGTGATATTACTTGTCGTGTGTTGCGTGCGTATGGACTGATATTGGTCAAGTTGGAGAGAACTTGTACCAGGGAAACGTTCTTTGGTCTTTGCATGTGCAGGTTGAGCATGGAGACGATCATGGTCGGTGATGAGGTGGACCGGAAATAGGATAGGAGATCCGATGTTCAGACAGACAAGAATGTCACGAGATGGTCAGGCTCATGCTTGGGACGCATGGAGATCAGAGATGGATGATACGTGTTGGAGCTACGGAGGTGTGGTCCAGAGGCTAAGACACGTGGTGGATGATGTGTGGAGAAGTTACGGGAGGTGCGGTCCTAGAAGCTTTGACACATGGCGTGTTAGAAAAGTTGGAATTTTGAAAAACTCGTGTTAGGAACGGTTTCGGGTCCCTTTGCTGTTGGAATTGGATTAGAACTCGTGGCCTTATGATAAGTCCAAGTTTTGGGCCCTAGACTATAAATAAAAAGGGGTTAGGGGCTAACACTGTGGCTTTTGGATATACTAATTTCATGTTAGGGTTTAGGAGTGACAAGAGAGCACTTTGTAGCCACCATAATTCAGAAATGAAATATGAGATCTGATCCAAAAGAAAAAAATTGTTGCAAGCTATCTCTACCCACGAGCCGCCAGTCCTCGCTGTCTTCTTCGTGCGTATGGCCATGTCGTTGTTGCCCCTATGCTGCACGGCAACAATCGCCATGCTTCGTTAGCACTAGGCCAAGACCCTCCAGCGCATCGCCTGGTGCATGCATGTGCATTGCCTGTGCGTGGTCTTTGCCCAGCAGCCACCTGCGTTCCTCCACCCTGTGTCAGCCTGTCACGCGCCAAATGGAACCAAGTGCTACAACAAAGCAGCAGTTTGGAAGTGCACTGCATTCTTTTCTTTGGTCTAGGTGCTAGATCTATTCTTTATTTGTCTTTCGTGTACTGGAAACAAGACAGGAAGCAGCATGCATTGTTTTTCCTTCTTTTGAGCATTACTTGTAGGGATGGCAATTATGCCGTTTACCCGTATACCCGTGGTTAAATACCCTAATGGAGCCGGGTATGGGATATTTTCTTTATCCACGGGTATAGAAATGGGAGGAACACTCTACTCGTCAGGTAAACGGGCGCGGGTATGAGTAAGCTCCACCCGTACCCGCCCCGTCCGTTTACCCACAATATAGATTGACAAGTGGCGTAGCCATAGCAATATCTCTAATTGCTATTGATTGTTATAAACTTTTGCATATCTCTAATTGTTATTGATTGTTATAAACTTTTTTATAGATATTATATTTCCTAACAACAGTTGTTGCTTATATGTATCTGTCATTAGTTCAACTCTCAAATAGTGACTCTCAGTTCGCGGGTAAACAGGCATGCCCACGGGCGACGGGTATGGGCTTCACCCGTCGTCCTTTACGGGTATACCCGTGGGCATAAATCAGGGTCACAGGTACGGGTATGAACGAGCACTATCCGTACCCGTCGCACCTGATTGCCATCTCTAGCTAAGGAGAGAGAACCAAGGCATAGTTTTTTTTATCTATCAGAACATCACATATAGGGTCGAAGCATTAATTGCCATCGCATTGAACATCACATAAGGGGTCGAAGCATTAATTGCCATTGCATTGAACAGGAGAAGCAAACACTGCTACAGTACCGAAAGTAGTACTGTAGCTACAATATTCGAGGTAAAAACTTATATTCTCTACTGTTTTGTTTTTGCTGTCTTTACAGGTTTAGCCGATTTCCACATCAAGTTACAATCATTCACTCCCGCCCGCTTTGATTACTATCGACGATCCGGAGTAAATTGCACCTAAGTATATAAGCATGCGAGGTGGATGCATGCAGCTAGGCGAAAAAAAAACACACTGCAAATGAGCAACTGTCAAGGTTCTGAACTTTGCTCCGCCCATCTCGGAAGTTCATGTACATATGGTGCACTCTACTCTTCGAGAGAAAACTCCTTTCCAAAGCTTATTTATCCCCTTAGAGCAAGTTTAATAGTACAGATAGCTGCTACCTCCAATACATTTCCATGTCATCAAAAGATAATGATGCAGTCAACTCATACAATAAGCTGGCTATAAGTTGTCTCCACAAGAGCTCTCAATCATTTAATACATACATGGGTATTGATAATTTAATACATGCATGGGTATAGCAATTAGTTCTATTGGTACATGCATGGATAATGTCTCTTTTCCTGTGCTATAGCCTGACTCTTGCATGAGAGTCGGCTTGGCTCTCTCTCTCCTTTTCTCTCCACTCCACATAGGACTATGCTGACATGGATTCCCTTATAGCTAGTACAGTCAGCCTTATTAAACTTGCTCTTAGCTCGTTACTCACTATTTCTTGCGTGTCTTCATTTCTTGCGCACATGCTACAAAAGACGAGGCGGTTGCTGTCTACGATAAGCTACTACCATGGCAAAGGATGTCATAATAATCAATAAGAATTTACGAAATATCACAGTTTTCATGGTTCCCACTAATGACAAGCTCATAACTATGCTAGCTACGTAAGCGTGGCGCCACGCTGCGCTAGCCACCGTGTGGACCGAAGTAAAAGAGACGATAATTCGTGAGGCATTTCTTAAAAAAATCGAGCACGCATGCGTAATTTCGGAAAAACCAAAGGGCTTTTTCGAAAAAACCAAGGACATGCAAAGACCTGTACATAGAGGTGGCCAGTGGGCCGTGCCGGGCCGGCACGGCACGGGCCCGGGCTCGGCACGGCCCGTTTAGGCACGGCCCGTTAAGGCCCGTGTATTAAACGGGCCATGCCGTGCCGGCCCGCGGGCCGCGGTGGGAGCCCAAGCACGGCCCGAGGCCGTGCCGTGCCGGCCCGGGCACGATTAAGGCTAAACGGGCCGTGCCGGCCCGGCTAGCCCGTTTAGCCCGAAAAAAAAGAAAAAATTAAGAAAAATTGTAGAAAATTAAGAAAAAATGTAGAAAATTCAAAAAAATTGTAGAAAATTCAGAAAAAAATATAGAAAATTGTAGACATTGTTAATCATAAAAATAAATATTTGCAATGACATAATGAGCTTTATTAATTTATTAAATTACAGGGATGGCTGCCTCATTAAAAACTTTACCAAGTAAAAACTCAATTTGAGAAAACCTTGGTAAAGAAAAAAGAGTACAGCCTATAAAGCTCATTATTGACCACATGTGAAAGAAAAATATTGAAAATCCTATTCATTGCTATCTAAATACAAATTCTCAAAAGATTCTTCTAAATATTTATTATCTGCAGTATGTTGGAGTCTTGATTCAGCCTGTTCCCAGTCTTTGACGGTCATAAGTACTTCGACCATCTCGTTGGAGAGACTTGTTCGTCGCTCCTCGATTATTCTTCCGGAAAGACTGAATGCTGACTCCGAGGAGACTGTAGAGACAGGAACAGTCAACACATCCCGCGCTAATATAGATAGCACTGTTGATGTACTAGTTCTTGTTCTTTTTGCACCCGTGCTTTGGGTCGTGGATGCACTTGTTGAGCCAGCAGAAGATGGATCGATTGGACCCTGCGCCACCGGGGCCGTCGTTTCTTCGGCATCTCCAGTTTGTACATGTGGACCTTCCGCGGATGGATATGCTTGTTGAAACGATTGCACATCCTCCGCCGTGAGCCCGTATTGGGAGAGTTGAAAATCGTAGTTCTCCATTAAACCTACAAATAATAACAAAAAATTAAACCAACAAATAATACCAAAAAATTGAAATAAGACAGCATTATTACCTCCTTTGCAGCTCTCACAAAAAAAATTGAAGATTTTTGAATTTTCGGATTTTTGCCCGAATTTTGACCAAATTTGCGCTAACACTTTCAGATTTTTCACAGCTAAACCGAGAGAGAAGAATGAGATTTGAGGTGTGGAAGATGGTGGCCGGATGCCCCCCTATTTATAGGAAAAATTTCAGATTTTTCCCGAATTTTTTGCTATTTTTCCCGAATTTTTTTCCCCCCAACGGTCACAAAAAACGGCTATTTTTTGAAATTAACGGGCCGGGCGTGCCGTGCTGGGCCGGCACGGCCCGTTTAGGGCCGTTGGGCGGGCCGTGCCGTGCCGTGCCGGGCCGGCACGGCCCGATTTCTTAACGGGCCGTGCCGTGCCGGCCCGCCGTGCCGCGCCCTCGGCCCAGGCACGGCCCGCCCCGCTGTGCCGTGCCGTGCCCGGGCCGGGTCTACAGTGACGGGCCGTGGTGCGGCCCGTCACGGCCCGGCCTATTTGGCCACCTCTACCTGTACATAACTAAACAAGGACCTATACATAATTTTGGAAACCGCGGGTTGCTATCGGTGAAGTGGAGGGTGCTTTCCAAAAAAACCTGGCAAGGACCTGTTTGCGAGAAGCAGGGACCTGTTTGCGAGAATAGAGGACCTCTACGCAATTTTGCAAAACGCAGGGGCTTTCCCACAAAAAAAAGTGACGTGGCTCAGCTCCCCAGCCGGGGAGTCCCCCAACTTTAATATACGGAGTATATTCATGCATAGGCCTTACATCTTATGGTCCTCACACCTTAGTGATAGTCGTTTTGAAAAGTCAGTCCAGTGCTTGCTTGTCAGATTAATCATGAAAGCCTTGGTAGGGATGACTATGTAACCTTAAAATACTTTGAGGGGCCACATGACAAACGTTATCTTGGAGTGGTTAGGAGAAACTCCCTAAGTCGTAGGACCTTTTGGTATAGGAGTGAATTGATCAAAGATCATTTGAGTTAAAAATATCATCGATTTTCACGGCTGGTAGGAGCTCTGTCCATTGATTTCAAAGAGGAAAAAAATTACAACAGTACACCTATCCTGGAAGGACACACCGAGAGAGAGCACCTCAACACCTCACCTAACAACAACAGTACACATAACGACACCATCGGAATACAGCGCGACACCAAGAACATCTAGCTACTCAATAAAAGAGACTTTTCTCGACACCTAGGCACTCCACTGGCAACAGGCAAGAGAAAATCTACCAAAAGGTCGACAGCAGCAAAAGCCGGCCAGCGATCCATTCATGATCGATGGTAACACCCCTGGAGCAAGCGGCGGCAGCCGCTTTCTTGAGCAACGTCATGGGGAGGCTCTTCGAAGTGCTAGAATTAGTTGAGAAATACAGGATGTTGAGGGGCCTCAAGCCTGATGCTGAATCCTTGGGAAAAGATCTTGGCATGCTTGTGGCTAGGACGGATGATGAGCTCAAAGAGTGCAGGGGCGCTCGTCGCACATACGTTGCGAGGGCGTACAGTGAAGAGATGCGTGTGTTGATGCACGACATTGAGGATTGCATAGAGCACTTCCTGCATCGTGTTACCTGCAAGAAAAGAGCATCATGGCTCCGTCGGGCTGCCCACGGAGTGAAGACGCTTTACCCCTGTTATAGGTTCGCGGCCGAGATCAAGATGCTTAAGAAGCGCTTGCAGGAAGCACGTAACCGGATACTTAATCCTCCTGGCGGCGGCCAACCCTCCAGCTCCACCGCAGCGCCAGAGAGACGACCTCGATCTCCTGATCATGTTGAGCGCCGCCCTGTGGGCATTGCGCAACCCAAGGGGGAGCTTCTCGCGCTGTTAGATGAAGTGGAGGGCCAACAGCGGGAGCTGAGGGTGATCTCCATCGTGGGATTTGGTGGCGTGGGGAAGACTACCCTCGCAAGGGCAGTGTTCGACGACCCTGACGTCGTGAATGCATTCCCTGGTGGCCGTGCTTGGGTTCCCGTGAGCTCGCTGGAGCACAGCGATGCCATGGGTATTCTGACGTATATCCACCAGAAACTTCGTCCGAATCAACAGTATTCAGAAGCTTCTCTAACAGATCACCTCCAAAGCAATAGGTGGGCATCTTTCCTATTCAACAACATTTCTTTTAAGTTGAAACTAGCCATAAATCCTGCTTAATTGCGCTTGCCTCTGTGAAAATAAAGTTACATTCGTAGTTCATGGTAGAACGCGGATATAATATCTAATTAATTTTTCTTCACTTTGTGTGACACCCTGGCCCATGTTGGCCCATGTATGTGTGCACATGAATTTCTGGGTTAGTCCCACCTTGCTAGCTTACCTTGAGAAGCACTTACATATAAGCCTAGGAGTTTCAATGGTAGCACCCCCGGTTAACCGTTTTGCGCGAAGCGAGGACGAAAGTGCAAACGGGTTGCTACGTGTCGTGGCCTATCCAGAATGTGGTTAGGTCTGAGCCGGTTTGGACCCTAGGGCGTTACACTTTCTTCCTATTTATGCGGGAATTTCGAGCCACTCAAGCAAACTAGGTGGGATTAAGGAAACTCCTTCCCTCTAAAGGGTAGAAATACAACTATATTTGCAATCATAAGCATTATAGTTGTATGGCAAATAACCTTTTATTTACAGACATAAATGTATGAATTTTAGTATCTAACTACGCAATTGTGCAAGCACTTTGATAATCCTTTAAAAACAAAGAAAATAGAAGGGTATGCTCCACTTATTTTTAAGGAGAAATTTCTTATGTATCACTGGATATTTGCGTCATCATTTATATGTCATTGTCTGACTGAAATATGGGCTTATACCTACTTTGTCAGTGAGACACCGAGGGGCTTCACAAATATTATGTGACATATGAGAACTTAGGACCTGTTTGGATGGACTAGAACTAGTTGTTAGCTAGTACTAGTTGTTAGCTGACTAGTAGTTAGCTGGCTAAAGATTAGCCTAGTCCTGTTTGGATCTAAGGACTAATAAGTACTACTATCTCAATACAAAGTCTGTTATACCCCTATGCATGGCGGTCTGGGAGGGTTGGCGTGGGTATCAGCGTCTTTTTTCCATCCTGCTGGTCCTTTAGCCCTCATTAGCTGGGTTTGATGGACTAGTTGGCTAACAACTAGTTAGAGCTTTGGCTAAACTTTAGTCCACCCATTAGCCCTCCTGTTTGGATCCTCAAGGGCTAAAGTTTAGCAACTAGTTGTTAGCCCAAGGGATCCAAACAGGGCCTTAGTTTTTGTTAATTATAAGCATTAGAATGTATAGCAAATATAACTGTATTTTCAAATATATCTGCATAGTCGAGCGTGCAATTCGGCTTTATACAAAACAACGGGAGATATCTAAAAACCGCTTGCGCGTGGCTTTCTCGTCTAGATCAAGTAATCTATTGCCAACAGTTTTCACTGTAATTGCTGGATTGCAGCACCCTTGCTAACATAAAGTCGAAGGATTAACTTTTGCTATTCATTGTCATTTCGTCTGTTAGGTATTTAATTGTTATTGATGAGATCGACAACATTGAGGAGGAGCAGTGGGATACTATAACATCAACCATCAGGTCCATCAGAGCAAATGGTGAAAGCAACAGAATAGTAGTGACCACGACCTGTCTGCCCACAGCTAGAAAACGCAGCAATGGCAACGGTTATGTTTACGAAATGAGAACTCTTGGAAATGAAGATTCTATGGCAATAGCTCTTCGGGGGAGACGTGCATATGAGTTGGTTCGGGGTTCAGAAACACTCCTGAAGAAATGTGATGGTCTTCCACTTGCTCTTGTTAGTGTGGCCAGACAATTGAGTAGTGAAAGTGAGCCCACAGGGCAATCTTGCAAAGAATTATGCAGCATCCTGGGTTCTTATCTGGAAGGGGAAGACAACGAGTCTAACTTTGCAAGACTTCGAGGTGTGCTTATGGATAACTACACCAGTCTGTCTAATCTCACTGTCAGGACCTGCTTGCTATATCTATGTATGTTCCCCATTGATCGCCCACTAAGGAGGGATGTGATAGTCAGGCGATGGTTAGCTGAGGGATATGCATGGAGTAATGATCGTAAATGCAGTGAACACAAAGTCGCAAATCGAAATTTTGAGACATTCATTGATCGGAATATCATTCAAGCTGTTGAAACTGGCAACAATGCAAAAGTGAATATGTGCAAAACTCGTGGCATCATGCACGAGTTCCTGTTGCAAAGGTCCATAAATGAGAAGTTCATCATGTCCTTTCATGCTGGAAGTAACGAAAAAGTTCGTCACCTCTTTGTCCATGATGGTAATGATACAAATTCCACAACGACCTTCAACATGGACTTATCTTGTGTTCGGTCTCTAACAGTTTTGGGGAAGGCAGGTGATGCTATTTCGGATTTTGGCAAGTACAAACTGATGAGAGTCTTGGATCTAGAAGAATGCAATGATGTGAATAATCGTCATCTCAAAGACATATGCAAGCTTTGGAATCTGAGATACCTAAGTCTGGGAGCCCAGATTACTATGCTTCCTAAGAAGCTAGCAAAACTCAAACTTTTGGAGACACTCCATGTAAGCAAAACGAGGGTGAATGTGCTGCCAGTGGAGGTCATCGGGCTGCCCTGTTTAATTAATCTTATTGGAAAGTTTAAGCTTCCAGATCAAGACAGGACAGTGAGTAGCAAGCTAGAGAAACTGTCAAAAGAATGTAAGCTGGAGACCCTAGAGGGATTTGTTGCTGACGGGAGCCAAGGATTTCTGCAACTTATGGTCTATATGAAGAATTTGAGAAAGGTTAAGATATGGTGCGAGTCCACTGGAGACATCATTAACTTGAATGATCACCTCTTCCAGGCCATTCAGAAGTACACTGCAGCCCCCATGGGTCAGGGCGATGTTCGCTCCTTATCAATTCATTTCCAAGGATTGCCCGAACCTTTCCTGTATCATCTGAGGGATCTACGTAACCACAGCTTGTCTCTCACCTCGCTGAAACTATGCGGAAACTTATCCACATCGCCCGAGTTTATTGCCTCGCTTTGTGATCTCACTGAGCTGTGCCTTTCATCAACTACTATTATGACACGGGAATTTTTGGAAACCCTGAGTGGCATGCGTTCATTGCTTTATCTCAAATTGAATGCCGATCAAATTGATGAGGGTTTTGTCATACAAGATGGGGCATTCCAAAGCCTGCGACGTCTAAGGTTTGTGGTGGTGAGACGCCACAATCCTCCTATCCTCCCAGAAATCCAAGACGGAGCTCTGCCTGAACTTGTCTCACTTCAGCTGCTCTTTGAGCATCTAGCTGGTCTTTCTGGCATCGACATCAGACGCCTCAAGAACCTTGAGGAAGTGGTCCTTCATCCTACTGTCGATTACCAAACAAGACAAGAATGGCAAGCAGCGGCCAGGAACCACCCTAAAAGGCCCAATGTTTTTCTTTTGAAAAGGGTTGATGATCCCACGGAGAACCCAGGTTCTGCTCGAGAGGAAGCAGCAGCTGATCAGGCTGGCATCCAAGGGCACGAAGGACCCGAACCCTCTGCCATGCAGACGGAACTGGAAAATATAACGAATTCCACATCCACCAACTCGGGACATGGCGGTGAAATGGATGATTCTACACACCATGAGCCCACGGAGAATCCAGTTGCTCCAGACGAAGCAGCATCTGATCAGACTGGCGTCCAAGATCAACCATTCGATGGGGGATTGGAACACCCTACCGTAAAGACGGGGCAGGAAAATAGTGCAAGTCCGGGTGACATACTGAATTCTACAAGCAATAGTTCAGGACATACAAGTGAAAGGGATGATTCGATGGACAGCGAGCCCCCAGAGAATACGGATGCTCTAGAGGAATCAACACATGGGAATGTCCTCCAACAGCAGCTAGTTGAGGAGGGATCGAAACACTCTTCTGTGCAGATTCAACAGAAAAATTCTACTCCCACTAAATTGGGACCTGCAGGTTCTCTTCCCAATGCTGGCAACGACTCGCTTTCGTCTCATGATAACGGTGGCGATCTTGATCATTGAGACGGCAACCCAGTCTTCCATTTATGGTAAATATTTTTCTCGTTTCCTTTAGTTTTCTTCTTTGTGTTCAGACATTTGTCTTTTTCCACAAACATCCGACATATATACACGGAAAACAATTTCGAGAGAAATTTCGCGAATTTCGGTTATCTCGCCCCTCTGAGAAAAGCTCACCCCAACCAAAAAATTTGGTCTATTTTAATTTTTTGGGGATTTGACCGAGATTTTGCTGAAATTTCGATGATATTTCGTTGTTTTCATAAAATTGTATTTCTTTAATTTGGACTGCATGTTTGAATTTTTCGTCCAAAATTTTTTGCAAGAAATCAAAAAAATTTAATTTTCTGAATTTCAGATTTCTCAGAGGGGTCTAAAAACTTGTCTAAACCAAAATTGTTATCCTTGCCGACATATATACTGATTCAATTCATTATCTATATTCCATTGCTCAGCCCATTAATACAGTTACAGGATCCCTACTTGATCATTGCAATATATTTCTAGCAAACAGTTCCACATAGATTGTCATCGATCTTCTGTTACTTGCTACACTTGCAGGACCGAGAGACTTCTACGGAGATGATTCATCTTGGATTTCCAAATCTGTACAGAAAGTAAAGAAGACGACTGTTGTTGTATGGTATAAGCGTTTGCTGTTTCGTGGTTCTGATGCAATCTGTCTCCTTCCACATCAATGGGTGCCGTTCCGTTCCGTCAAAAAGAAATGGGTGCACCGTTCTGTTGTTATAAAGTTCAACGTGTTGTGGGATACCCGGATTTGATTTGTGAAGATTGCTCCGGTCGGTTGTGCTAAGTGTCCAGTTTAGCTACCAACTTTGTCATCATCTTTTCATTGAGTTCTCTCGTAGCAAACAACATTCTTGTACCTGCTATTGATGTACTATGTTTTTGTTCTGTTACGTAAATACAGAACACTCGCGTACCAAAAAGAAGACTACGGATGTTGATTTGTGTTGATGTTATCTCGTATATCTTCTGTGAAAACTCTATGTATGTTTACCAAACATCAAAAGAACAAGCATCGATATCTGATCTGATCTATATAAATAAAACAACTGGTGAGATTTAAGACACCTCCTTTGTTTTGAGAACAAAAAAATTCTACAACAATCCTAAAAAAGTAAAAAAAAATCTTAGAAATTCTTACATTAATTAAGAAAAAATTAAGCATCTCCACCACTTACTTTGATTGAGACAAATTATAATGACGTAAATTAATCATATATAGATATGTTGTATAGTAAATACAATTATATTTCAATTATAAAAAATAAAGTTGTATATCAAAAACAACTATATCGTAATATTTAACCACGTAACTACACGTTATCATACAAACAAGAAGGCCAGAAGCTGCACGTCACGCGCAATGATCGTCCGTGCAATTGCACTAGCCGTCTGGACGTCGATTCGTTAGTTCATCGTATCATACATGGTTTGTCTACTCTTTTTATCTCGATCAATTCCTGACTACGCTACGCATGGCTCCAATCAATGGCGGGTGATCGGTGGAGCACAACGGCGCAAACAACAAAGCGATGTGGAACGTGTCCTGCAAGGTCTAATTGGCGATAAGCAACGACAAGGTTAAGGGAAATAGAGAGAAAACATGCATGCATGTAGACGGCAGGCCTGATTTCAGAGAGAAGAAAAAGGAAACGTGCAAGCCTAATATGCTTAAGTATATTGGACTTTTAGACGTCATTGGATATTTCTAATAAGCGGCAATCGTAATATACAACTATCACATCAAGAGATCTAGACAATTTCATATACAAGTGAATATAGATTAACTGCATTCAAGATCGATAAAAACTACGAATATAGTTCTAGAAATAAATCCAAAGTTTAATCATTTACTTTTGTTTGGGCTAAATAATTTCGCAATAACCATATATATATATATATATATATATATATATATATATATATATATATATATATATATATATATATATATATATATATATATATATATATATATATATATATATATATATATATATATATATATATATATATATATATGAAAAATACCTTTTACACCCGGGTGTAATTACACCCACCTCTAATATACCACCTAATATACCTCTAATATATATATATATGTGTGTGTATACATACATATATACATATATATATATATATATATATACATATATATATATATGTATATGTATATATACATATATATACACACATATATACATATACATATATATATATATATATATAATGATGGAGCGATCTGAGGGGTGGTAGGAGTGATGCCCTTGAAGCTTGCCTTCATGCCCTTTATATAGGGGTCGCCACCCCTGGGATAAGCATGGGTAAAGATGTCCCATGATGACGCCTTTTGACCGTCGATACTATTCTTCATGATGACACTTTACACCTCAGGGAGTCATGATGAAGCTTTAAACCTTCGTGAAGAATATTCGTCATGATGACACTTTTGACCAGACTGTATTCTATCTGCAATAGTTCGGATTTCATCTGCAATAGTAGATAGGACCCATATAATTGTCCTAGCAATTGTCCTTGTTGTCGAGGAGATTTTGCGAACAATTATTGTTATTCGCTGTCGTCATCTACCATTATTGATGAAAAGGTTGTATCTTCATCTGGTTGAATCAATTCATACCAATCCAGTAGTTGACGATATTCCTTTCTGATTAAGGTGTCTTCGCCGTAATCTGGTTTTATCAATCGTCCAACACCTTTATGTAGAAATCCATTATTTCCACCACACCATATGTTCATTATCTGATTTTGGAAAATCATCTGGTATGTGGTGTCTAGATGAATACTTTCTTCAATTTCCATGGCTTCTTTGAACCATCGCCACTTATCATGATTTGTGTCTTGAGAGAAGAGTTCTCTTTGTTCTTCTGTCAGGACACCAGTCATTCTTTTATCAAAGAAGTGGAAATATCCTTTGAAGATATAAATATCGTGCATTGCAGGCCTTATTGGTAATATGAACCTTGGAGGAGTAGAATAGAAGATAAGTTTATATCTTCCTCTAAAAGGTGCTAGCTTCTTGCATGCTTCTTTAATTGCTAGTCCAAGTTCGGATTGAAGAATTTGATTTAGTGTCCCATAGATGACACAGACTAGACCCTGATCTATCATTCCCTGAAGAGAAATATTTTTGTGGGTTCGTGTTTGTAGGTTTTGGAAGAATTTGAGATCAATTTCTGCCCTCAATATTATATATTTGTGGTATGGTTGGAAAATTGCTTGGTGATCAAAGTGGAGGAGTGGAAATGTATGGATATTGATTCGGATGCTAGGGTTAATTTCTCTCCCTTCATACAAATTAATGCAGTATTCTTGAAGTTCTAAGAATACTTTCATTTGTCTCTCGTGGTATTTCTCCCAAATTATTTCTAGGACATCTGGTCCTAAACAAGAGAGTGTTTGATTGGTTTTGAAACTTAATCTGGAAATAAGGATCTCAAGAGAAGTATGGTTAAAGGGTTCTTTTAAAGCTAAATTCTCTCTTCTTACTTCATTTTCATGACTACAACTCTCTTTTCTCACTTGTTTTATGTGGCTACATGCAATGCTATCTGATATTGATAATGCCATGGTTCTTATCTGCGGAAATGCTATGAGAAGTTTTCTGATATTTATGCAATCTGAGGATGTAGTTATGGTGGATGCATATATTTGTTTGTGGAAAGAACCATTGCTCGGTGAGCTTGTATTCAAGCTCAATATTTTTGAAG
Organism: Dendrocalamus latiflorus; assembly: GCA_017311315.1. Taxonomy (NCBI): domain Eukaryota; kingdom Viridiplantae; phylum Streptophyta; class Magnoliopsida; order Poales; family Poaceae; genus Dendrocalamus; species Dendrocalamus latiflorus. The sequence goes on from CM029641.1 coordinate 51,551,570, forward strand.
TTTCTTGTGATCTAGTATCTAGATCGAATATTTTTGAGCTATCAGGAGATCTCTTACAGAGATCTAATATCTTTGAATCATCTAGGAATTCATCCAAATCCAATACTTTTGAATGTTGTGAAGGTCTCACATCGAGACTCATCTTTGAATTCTTTGATGATCTGATACTCAGATCTGATACTTTTGAATAGTTCTTTGGTCTAGTATCTAGATCCAATATATTTGAATTGCTAGGTGATCTAGCACTTAGACTTAATAATTTTGATGGGCTTCCTTCCTTTTTGGGAGGAATATCTCTTGATACAGAAGCCTCTCCTGAGAGCATATAATCTGATGATCTTGCCCTTGTATCATTAGGCATCATATGATTGAAATAGTAGGCCAGCCCACAGAGTGCATGAGCTTTTTCCTTACTATTCTTTGCTTGCCAGAGTAAATTAAGCAAGCCTTGTTGCAATTCTGTTACTGGAAATTTATGATTGAATCGCTCAGGATTCCCCTCCCGTAGTTGGGGTAATTTCCAAGAGCTCATCTCTGTGATCCATTCATATCTTTGCTGGGACATGATTCCCCTGTAATGTGACAAGAAGACAACTAACTGGATTAGTTTGTAGTCATAAAATATTTTTGCACACATTACCTTCCTTATACCTTTGTTATAATAGATCATTTTTCTTTTGATTAATAATTTGGTAAAAATGTAACATGATATTACATTGATGAGAATGTAACATAATATTACATAGTATGACCAATTATATCCTTTGCTTGGGCTGCATATTGCTTCTTTGGATGATGCAACTATGCATATAATATGCACCAAAACTATTTGATAATGATTTTTGAGCCACAACCAACTATTGCAAAGATATGAGTCATCATATATATAACTATTGCAATAATATGAGTCATCATATAGTCCAAATTGCTGGTTAAGGAGGTGTCTTTGATCATACCCAAATAAGATTTTATAAGCTACTCTATGAAGACAAGACCTACTAGGTTTTGGCCTTTCATGAAGATTAACATGAGAGACACATGGCTGCATGAATTTTCGTTTTTGACTCTCATTGGTAAAGAGTAAGCTCATAAAATGATCATGACAACCTTTATCATGCTTATAATAATTCCCTAGCAACTTCTTTTGGAAGAACACTTCTTTATGCATAGATTGCTCCTCTTTTGGAGGCCAAGACATGTGAAAAGGATGAGCATTCTTCAGCTGCAATATATTTATGTCACTAACACTTTGAATGTTAGCTATGGTTGGCTCAATAGATATCTTATTGACAATATCTTCTTTTCCCGAAGCAACTTCTATAAATTGATTTAATAGTGCTTCTTCGGGTATGGAACAAAATTTTAATTCCAATTCTTTGTTCATGATTTCAAACTTGATACTATCATTTGTCACAAGAAAAGAACGTATCAAAGATAAGAATGGTGTGCCTAGAATGACTCCTTGTTTTAGATTTTCAACAAGCAGAAAAGAAGTCTTAATTTGAACACCAGAAATGCAAATGAGAACTTCAGGAATTTTGTAATTGACTTTAAGTTGGTTCCCATCTGCCCCATGAATTTTATGAGTAGATTTTTCAAAATATTTGAAAGGAATAATTCCTTCTCGAATACAATTCATATCAGCTCCTGAGTCAATTAAAGTTTTATATTTGAAGTGAAATACATCAACAAACTTGTATGAGATTTCTACATACCATTTTTGTTTGAAGTAGGTTTCTATGGAGCTTACTATTTCTTGATTGTTCTGAAGAATTTCTTCTTCTTCTCCAGATTCGCTTTCTGATTCACTTTGAGTTTCATACTCCCTTTTAATTTCGTCTTTTCTAGAAATTTCTAGAATTTGAATTCTTCTTTTAAGATCACTTAGCTCTTCTTTTATATAATTTTGTTCTTGAAGCAAGTCATTTAGACTCAACTGCTTCTTTGCCTTCTTATGATCTTCTACTCTTTGAATGACTTCATCAATAGAGAAATACTTTTTATGTTGGATATCTTTTACTAACTTGTCTTTGTTAGTTTTTATCCTTGATAAGAATCTTTCCAAGATAACTTCTTTTTCTCTTGGATCTTGCACCGTATCAAAGGTGTCTAATACAAATTGTTCTAAGTTTGTGAGGACTAGAATATTTTCATCAGAGGTATCCTCAGAGACATCTTGCTCACAGCAAGAACATATACTATTTTCACATTGACTGACTTCTGATTCATCTTTAGGACTAGATTCATTATCAATGTGATTTAGGATATCTCCTAATTTTTCTTTAATATCTTCAGAGTCTGATTCTAGCAAGGCTTGGATTTCATTTTTGATTTTGGATTTAAAACATTTACTTGCTATATGACCCTTTAAACCACATTTGAAGCATACAATTTCTCCTGGTTTATTATCCTTTTGAAGAGGTTTTTTAAGAGGTTTCCTATGACGCTTCCTCTTAATGTAGTGTGCTTCTTTCTTATTATCAACATGATTTTTTCTAAATCTTTTGACATACTTTGTCTTATTTCTTCTTTCATGTTGATCTTCAAATCCAAATTGATAGCAAAAATCTCCCAATTCTTTTTTCCCAATATTTTTTTGTTTCTTAAGTTGGTCCTTAATTTTAAGGTCATTACAAAGTTCAGCACCTACCAACTGTACTTTTTGGGTGATTTTGCCTATGTCTAGAAATTGATAATTTATACTACCTTCTCCTTCTTTTCTTAAAGAATTTCTAACCTCTTCAACAAATAAAGGAGGTAGTCCAGATATATACTTTTCTTTCCAAAACTCTTGATTAGGATCAGGAAGAGTATATAATTTTGATAAGAAAGTATCCTTATACCACCTAAAATCAGACATAGTCTTGCATCTTAGGTTTATCAATTGTTCTCTATTTTTCTCATAAATATCTTGATAATTTCCAGCGAAATGATAGACGATATTATAAACTAGAGTAGTCAGGGCATCAGAGATGTTACCAACAGGGTTACCCTGCACATCTACCCGGACTATAGGATTGCCATTTTCATCTATCTTCACTACATCAATAATTGCTTGCTTCTGATCAGAATCCAAGTAGTGATCCCACCAGCCTCTCAATTGACTAGAGAATCCAACAACAATCATTGAGGCTGCTTCTCTTTCTGGATTACCACTAGCTATGCAAGCATTAGCATACATAATCATTTGATGGCAAAGGGTAAATATTTGATACTCAGTGTATCCATCTATATTCCATTCCACAATTTATTTGCCATTGAAATAGGCCATATTACTAATTTGAGGTCTTTCTTCCAATTGAAGATCAGCATAAGTTGGAATAGGATAATAATTCCTTGTCCTAGCAGTATTAGTAATTGGTCTAAAGATCTTATTGATCATATCATTATTTTCTCCATCAGAGATTTGATTAATATTTTTGTTTACCTTTAAGTTGTTTAACTTATTGGCTAACTCACTAACCAAATCTGTTGAGACAGAGGTTCCTATTGCCTTTTGTTTCCCAAGTTTTATGTTAGGACTTAATATTTGTGGGGTAAACAAAGGTACAATAGACTGGGAACTAGATGATTCGGACTGAGAATTAAATGGATAATTTACTTTTACCTCAGTCTTGCCGGACTTGGAGCCTTCCAAGAGAATATTTTTGATGCGATCCGTTTGCTGTCCAAGAGCATGTAAAGATATGTTTGCATAATTTTGTTGTTCCACTAGGTGTCCTATGTGTTCTACTTTTACAGGATCACCATAAGTGGTTTTGGAAATATTTTTTAAAGGAGATGCTTTGGAGCTTTCTCCCTGAGCATTATTTGGAAGTTGGATAGATTCGAAAGGCGGATGAACCGACTCTTCAATCTTTCCACCAGAGGTCTTCCATTCTTTTGAGACCTTTCTGATAACAATTAAGTCATCAGACTTGGTATTATTTTGAACGGGTTTTAGGCTATCTGTTTTAGATCTTCGTTCGGATTTTAGCATATTTGTTTCAGACCTTAGTTTGTCTATTTCAGACTTTAACTTATCTAGGTCTGACTCGGGCTTATTTTTGGATTTGGTTTTTGATTTACTCTTTGGCTTGAAGAATTCTTTCAGATGTATGATCTGGCTATTTTCATACCAGTCAAAGAAGTAAATATGTCTTTTTTGATCTTTCATTTCTTTATACCAAATCTCTCTTATTTTTTGGATATAAGGATTGTCTACATTTTTGTAGTACCTCTAACTCTTAATCTTATTTTCAGGAAGATCAAGATTTCTTTTAAGGAGATCCTTATCGATTTCAAACTCATGATCTTCTTTTACTTCCTCTATAACATTGATCTCAAAATCTGAGATTGAGGGCTCATACTGATTATCCTTATCCTCATAAGTTGCATAGACAATATTATTTGGTTTTAGCTGTGGTCTATTGTCTAGGTGAAAAGAGGGTCTAGATTGGATAAAAATTGTTCTTTTTTAGGAGAATGTTATCTCAACATCTCCATCTGGTGTTTCAGCCAGAGATTCTAATTCATTTTGTTGAGTGACTTTTGGCTCAACAGCTTGTAGGAGAGTCCACTTCTCAGTAAGTGTTATCTCATCCCACTTCAAGGTTTTGGGAGTAATAATATGATTTCTAGGATTGGCTTGAAGAAGTGTGGTCAGACCTTTGGGTGTATTCTGTTTTGCACATGGAGCTAACGTAGTCATGGCTTTATAATAGATCCTATATGTTACTGAAATGTTTTCACTTCCAGGTTCAAGATCAAAGCCAGATGTTTGTAAGCTCAAGGTCAGAACCTTATGGAGATTTAAGTCTGAAAGAGATACAGAAAAGTCTGGGAAAGTGTTGAAGAACACAGGACCATTACTAAGACTAGCTTCAACCATTCCTAGCAAAGAGTCCTTAAACCTTTTATTTCTGCAATCTCTTAGACAAGCCAACACAGAAATATTTAAACCTCTTCGAGTTAATGATCTAATAGCTACTTGTACTAGACCAAAATGTAAATAATGATATTGAGGTTTTGCTCTGATATGATTGATTTCTTTTTCAAAAAGAAGATGCAGAGTTTCATGCAAAGAACTAATAGGAAGAGTTTTTTCTATGGTTTTTATATAATAACTAGAACGAAGAGAAAACGTGCCTATATGATATATATCCTTAACATTTACCTTAGGTACTTTCCAATTTGCAATACTTTGCTCTATATCTTCAAAGCAAACAGACGAAGCATTCTTAACCGACATCGTTTTGATAGACCTATCATTACTGCCAGAGGCTTCCAGACGGTCAGTTACACCAAGAGACCTGGCTAACCAAGACATCTTGTACGAAGATAAAAGAGATAGGATAGGTAGTCTTTCTAGTCTACGGCAGGGAAAATCCCACAATTAAGATCAACCTTTCGGATAGATGGTTTCCAGACAACGGCAAGGTAGAACCCTTAATTACGGTCGACCTATACCCCTTACAGGCTTACGCAGACAACGATTTCCGCCACTTACTGTGCTCTCTGGATGACTTATCGGGCCACGCGACTACACGCTCACCTGCTCAGGGCTTCGGGACCTACGCGACTCAGCGTACCGCCACACCAATCGAGATCTCCGCGACTACTGCCCACTACCGCACCCTCTCTCTCTCTCTCTCTCTCTCTCTCTCTCTATATATATATATATATATATATATATATATATATATATATATATATATATATATATATAGGAAGCCTCTTTTCTACTCCCGGGTGTAATTACACCCTATATCGTATCTTATAATGTAGGGAGTATATCGCGTAACGGAGGGTATGTACGTGTAGTATGCGAGTATTTAAGACCATTTAGGTGGTATGTATATTTTTTCGACATACTCCTTTTTATGTGCGTATATGAAAGTATTTATAAATTACGCTAAAAATTATGAACTCTCTTGTAAGTTTTTCATGAGGTTCATATTGGAGTATCTTATAATTAGTATATGAGTATACTTAAAGTGGTAAAGGAGTATTTCAAGTTTATTCAGGTGGTATATTAGAGGTGGGTGTAATTACACCCGGGTGTAAGTATGTCGAAAAAAATATACATACTAATTCTAAGATACAACAAACGATTTGGTTAAACAATTTTCATCGAAATCATTTATTTTTGCTATATAATATTTTCCATACATAAAAGGAGTATATACTCAAAAAGATAAAGAGGTATAACAACATCATTTAAGTGGTATATAATAAGTGGGAGTACGTAAAATATTATGAAAGTATTTTTCATAACAAATTCACTCCTATTATTTTCGTATATCCAAACCATACAGTCGGGGCAATACGTTTGGTTGAAATTATTTCATTTTGACTGCACACATTCTAAAATGTCACTCTTTTATAACTAGAGGGAGTATTATTATAATTAGTATATAGTTAGATCTAATGGTTTATATAAAATTACATAATTCAAGACTTGACCAACGTATAAAACAAGACCAAGCATATATATTTTTGGGCACTGCTAATTTTTTAGATATCCTCTGAATGGAAAAGAGGCGGAAATATGAGAGTTGATGCATATAGTTGTTAAAATCTTATAGAAAGCTATTTGGAATGCTTGTGGTAATTTTCTTAAATAAATTATACATGATTGTGAATATATTTGAGCCTTTGAGTAGAATACACCTAAAATACTTTTATCATGCATACACAACGACTTTCAGTATAATTATGTGTCAACTGTCAATTATCCGCCAATTCCCTGGCAAAATAATAACAGTAAATGAGCATTTATCTATATCTTTTAGGTGCTTTTCATGAAGGGACCCCTATACTTGTCTAAAATTGTGAGGTTAAATTACATATCCATGCTCCAACTTGTTGAAATTCTCGTAAGGGCTTTTGTTATATTGATGCACTCTTATCTTTTGAAAATTCTTATTGACTCCGCCCTGGGCCAAAGGGGTGATAAGCATATCCATCAATACATATTCCTTGCAGAGAGTGGAAAAAAAATTATAGCTCATCCATATGAGATTTATGTTAGAAAAATGGATTTTTAAAAACATTAGGGAATGCAAATTTTCTACACATATATAGGTCCAACCGAAAATATTTGTGTGTGTGTGTGTGCGTGCGTGTGTGTACATATATTATTTGTACATGTAGCATGGCTTCAAAAAAACTAGGGAAAAATTCGCAGATGCAAAACATGCATGTTAGCAGCTTGGCACATATGTCGCAGTTGGTGGCCGGCGTGCATAGGCTATCAGGTCGTTTCATTGAAAGTTGTTCCCATGTGCTTTGAATCTGTGCCTCCATGTTAGGTAAGGTGTCGCTCGGTTCAAGGAAACAAGTGATGAGAAGGTAGACTTTCATGCCCAAGGAAACAAGCGATTACAAGGCAGACTTTCATGCCCTGGGCCATGCACGAATGGTGAAGCGTCCGCTGGCTGTCCATGTCGCAGTTGGTGGCCGGCTTGCATAGGCTATCAGGTCGTTTCATTGAAAGTTGTTCCCATGTGCTTTGAATCTGTGCCTCCATGTTAGGTAAGGTGCCGCTCGGTTCAAGGAAACAAGTGATGAGAAGGTAGACTTTCATGCCCAAGGAAACAAGCGATTACAAGGCAGACTTTCATGCCCTGGGCCATGCACGAATGGTGAAGCGTCCACTGGCTGTCCATGTCGCAGTTGGTGGCCGGCTTGCATAGGCTATCAGGTCGTTTCATTGAAAGTTGTTCCCATGTGCTTTAAATCTATGCCTCCATGTTAGGTAAGGTGCCGCTCAGTTCAAGGAAACAAGTGATGAGAAGGTAGACTTTCATGCCCAAGGAAACAAGCAATTACAAGGCAGACTTTCATGCCCTGGGCCATGCACGAATGGTGAAGCGTCTGCTGGCTGTCCATGTCGCAGTTGGTGGCCGGCTTGCATAGGCTATCAAGTCGTTCCATTGAAAATTGTTCCCATGTGCTTTGAATTTGTTCTTCCGTGTTAGGTAAGTTGTCGCTCGGTTGTGCTGAAATAAACTGAATTATGGCTAAAATTATATTGTAGCTGGCTGAAATTATACTGTAACTGATGGTGTCTTATTTGGCGTAACTAAATTTAAAAAAATTAAAAATAGAACCTAGTATCTTTTAATAACACTAGAGTTCAATAGAACAAATACTTGAGTAGAAGAGATTTATTTTTGCACGTATTCACTTCTCTTTAGTCACCATAACCGACCCTTCATTATTGAAGACAAACATAAGTTGATGACACGTGGAATTGAAATCCAAACCACTCTTTATGCGCAAGTTGCATTTGCCATTATCATTACCAGTGTGATCGTTAGGTGAGCAACATGGAGGCAAGACTACCTCGGGGCAGGTAACTTCATACGAAAAGGCAGACATTTGCATGTGGGTAGCACGATATCTCACACTGTGGAAAAAGCAAACGAAGAGATTTGACATCGACTTTTGTTTACGTTTTGTTTGGCATCGTGCAAAGAGCATCTCATTCTCCATTATTAAGACATTAGGATTAGATAGAGAGTTAGACCCCGTTTGGCACAGCTCAGCTTCACTAGTGAAGCTGTTTTTTTTCAGCTTCACGAGCAGCTTCACCGATGAAGCTAAATCTGTTTTGGAAAACTGTTTGGCAAAACAGCTTCACCAACAGCTTCAATGGCTGAGAGAGGGCAATTGTCCAAGATGCCCCTGTCTACCTGACTTGTTCTAACATTTGGAGTTGTATGTTTGTATATGGTCATATGAATTAAAAAATAATATATTTGAATGAGTATGAATTAAAACATTAAAATAAAAAATAAAAAAAATTAAAATCATTAGAAAGCAATATTAGTGCCTTGTTTATGTTTCGTGAACGGGAGAGGTGAACGGGATGGACTAGTGGCAAATGCGTGTAATTTTGGTGAACCAGAGGGGCAGTGGGTTCCTAGGACTGCGGGTCTGAGGGAGAGAGCTGTGAAAAGCTACTTTTTTCAGCTTCACCTCTCCCCATTCCTTTGTGAGAGCACAAAAAAAAGGAGCTTCACCCATAAAGCTGTTTGCAAAAAGGGTGTTTGACAAAAAACAGCTCACAACAGCTCATGAAGCTGTTGGTGAAGCTGTGCCAAACAGGGCCTTAATATTGATCACATGTGAAAAGGTGAGGGAAAAAAAAAGAGAGAGACCCCGACCCCATATGCCGATAGAGCCATGCTCTCGGGGCCTCCTTTCGTTCCAAGTGACTGCTTTGCTTGGCTGACCATGATCGAAATGCACTCCCAAAGAAAGCTGCATGACGGTAGTCGCTCCACATCTCACTTCATTTCACACTCCGACCAGGGTTATCATTACCGGTATGTTAATTTTACCGGAGGAGTTTGATAAGCCTGATAATAATGATAATCGGTTTTTTCGGAATTATTTAGACTAAAAAACTCAAATAAAATTTAAATTTCAAATTCAAACCGGCCAAAATCGGACAATATCGGCCAGTAATTCCAGTGACATCCATGCAAGACTACAGATAAATAGAGATGGCACATAGCAAAGCATTCGGTTTGCAGAGAGAACATAGACTCAATGCGCCATAAACAGTAGCACATAATTGATAATTACATGCACATATATGGCAATGGCAAAGTAGAATTGCAGTCTGAAATTCTGAATTGTCACTGATCCTGCTAGCGTCTGCATTGTCGGCATCACGGCAAAACAGTCACAGTCTGCAATTGCCTGGCCCGCTGGCATGCCAAAACAAAGTCTGCAATAGATGGCAATGGCAAAACAGCAAGACACTGAATTCAAACTGCAGTCTGCAATGGCAATGACCGGCTCTCTGCACTCTGCAAGTTGGTGAATTCATACTGCGGTCTGAATTCTCCAAGATACTGGTGGAATCATTTACAAAATGTATGTTCACAATACAACAATACAGTTAGGTCTTCCGGATTTGTTCCATCAGCTATTTCTGTGCCAATCATAGATTCATAGTGTGCCACTTTAAACAGCTTTCAGCAAACTCATAGGCTGCAGAAAAGGAAAGTTGCAACATGGGTGTCCAACAAAAAAGAACTAAAATTGTGATCTTGACAACAAATGGTAGTAGAGTGTAAAGCTCTAAGCTAGAAGAATCCAGAAATGGATCACTACACAGCAAATTTACTAATGCAACTAAATGCAGAACCTCGATTCATATAACTAATCCAACCACTCTACAGGTCCTGCAAAATATGCCATGGCAAAATGTTCTGAATTCTAGTTTAACAATTCCTTTTCAAAAGGGGCTAGTGCTTATAGCTAGGTAACTGGTAAGAAACGATTCTAATCGTTGTAAAGAAATAGTATTACTCTGTCTAAACCAATGCCTCTTTTCTACTCCCGGGTATAATTACAACATATGCCGTATCTCACAACATAGGAAGTATCTCATGTAACAGAAGGTATGTACGTGTAATATACGAGTATTTAAGACTATTTAGGTAGTATGAACAATTTTTCAGATGTGATATATACAATTTTTCGACATACTCCTTTTTATATGTGTATATGAAGGTGTTTATAAAATATGCTAAAAACTATAGGCTCTCTTGTAATTTTTTCGTATGGTTCAAATTGCAGTATCTTATAATCAATATACAAGTATATCAAAAGTGATAAAGGAGTATTTTAAATTTGTTTAGAAGGTATATTAGAGATGGGTGTAATTACACCCGGGAGTAAAAAGGTATTTTTCCTATATATGTATGAAAAATGTTATATATATAGGAAAAAATACATTTTACTCCTGGTTGTAATTATATCCACCTCTAATATACCACCTAAACAAATTTAAAATACTCCTTTATCACTTTGAGTATACTCGTATACTGATTATAAGATATTCCAATGTGAACCACACGAAAAAATTGCAAGGGAATCTCTAATTTTTAGCGTATTTTGTAAATACCTTCATATACGTATATAAAAAGAAGTATGTTAAAAAATTGTACATATCACATCTGAAAATTTGTTCATACTACGTAAATAGTCTTAAATACTCATATATTATACGTACATACCTTCCGTTACACGAAATATTTCCTATGTTGTGATATACGACATATGATATAATTACATCCGAGAGTAGAAAAGAGACTTCATATATATATTATTTGTACATGTAGCATGGCTTAAAAAAAACTAGAGAAATATCCGCAGATGCAAAACATGCATGTTAGCAGCTTGGCACATACACTTGCTGATAGTTAAGCACAAAGATGGTCATATATCCCATGTAAAAATAAAAGATTACACAAGCATATCCTTTTTTTAGAGTGGACAACGTTTTTCATGTACGCATATGTTCCAAGGTCTACGTGAATTTTTAGGAAATTTTCTTAAAGTGTTTAAGGCTGTGATCATTTGGGTTTCAGCTTCTAAGTTCTGGCTTATTTTTCACTATTCATAAATTTCATCTTTTCCTGAACTTTTGGCTTTTTGTTGAGCTTTTTTGCCGGTTCTTTTTTTACCGTATTTGTTTTGTATTATACGTAATGGGCTAACATATTTTTTACATTTTTTAATTTTTTAAATTTAATTATGCTAAATAAGTCTCTGTCAGCTACAATGTTTTTTCAGCCAGTTACAATACTTTTCAACCATAAGTCACTTAAAATAAACCCAAATGATCATCACCTAAGTATGTGCTTGATAAAATAAGTGATGTTGCCATCGTTGGAATCCAATGCAATGCATCTTCCAAACCCCGGTCACCTCCATGTCCTCATCAGACAATTAATTTGTAGTCGTCTGCGCATGAGCCACGTACATTGTTGTTTCGTGGGCAGTACGCGATACATGTCTGTCACGGTGATGCTTCTCTATTATTATTGGTGATGCATTTCTATCACGTTTAATTAATAGGATAGTAGGCAACTATTTATTTATTATTAAAGATTCATTTCTTCCCCCTCAATTAATAGACCAAAGAAGCAGTATATGTATTGTCCCATCAAATAATTGTCCTTTGGATATATGATGAGTCGCACATATTTAGGATATGTGTATAAGTTTTCTTTTTAATAATAGAAAAAGAAAAGATTTTAGGCTGCTCAAGGATGCATACCAAGTTTTCCTTTTTTTTTGCTACTTATGAAAGGGGGAATCCATAAAGTTATCGTTGTGATACAAATCACAAATTGACTACAATCATGTTGATTATGTGTGAGAAATTTGGGTTAAATTATAGTTTGGGTGGCTGGGTGTACTGTTTTTGGGCTGGATGGACATCCTGCCATGCCTAAGGTCATGGCCTAATTTGGTTAGCCCAACAGAAAAGAAATTTTCTACCCATTGCACAGAACTCCAGAGATAACCAAAAACTTCCGTGTCGCAGCCTGACAGGTGCTCTATGCCGACAGAGTGATGCTCCCATCCCTGATAGTTTGCTCGAGCCTTCTTTGGGCATCATACATATCAGCATGCACAGCAGTAAAAGGGTTAACCTTCCAATGACTTTTAATATTTAGTTTTTCTCAATAATCACTATTTATTAAATTAATAAATTATAGTTAAAAATTATAAGTCGCAGTAAAAAATAGACAGGAGTTGCTAGGGAAGAGCGCACTCAAAATCATAAGTCGCAGTAAAAGAAGGTGATGGCACGGATACACGAAGACTTTCACGGGACAAGACCTGCATTTCCCCAAAATACCGGGCTTGCATATTTGCACTCTCCCTCTTCTTAATTAAATTCACACCCTTGGCCTTAATGTTGGCTCGTCCTTCTTGCTTTGGCTAATTTACAGTTGGGCTCAAGGAAACAAGCGATGAGAAGGCAGACTTTCATGCCCTGGGCCATGCACGAACGGTGAAGCGTCTGTCGGCTATCCATATCGCAGTCGGTGGCTGGCTTGCATAGGCTATCAGGTCGTTTCATTGAAAATTGTTCTCATGTGCTTTGAATCTGTACCATCGTGTTAGGTAAATGAAGCCAAGCAATGTCACTTTATTTGGATTTTTCAGCAGTGGCTTGTTCTCTTGTGATAAATGTGGTTACGTAAATGTCTCCATCATGCTAGGAGAAAGAAAGACATACCCTCATGTCTGTGTTAGAGACTTGGACTGAAGTCCAACCTATCATTTCATAGTGTTATCAATATAATGCCTTGTCCCATCAAATAATTGCTCTTTGGATAAGCAATGAGTCACAAGGGAAAGAAAGGGTTTTAGGCTACTCAACAATCCATATGAGGTTTTCCTCTTTTGCTGCTTCTTATGAAAGGGGAATCCATAAAGTTATCGTTGTGATACAAATCATAAATAGACTACAATCATGTTGATTAGGTGTGAGAAATGTAGGTCAAATTATAGACTGGGTGGCTGGGCTTGTACTGTTTTTGGGCTGGATGGCCATCCTGCCATCCATGTGCCGTCGAAACGAAAGGTTGGCACTATTAGTTATTACCGTGTGTAGGAAATGTACATGTATGTATACATGTGGTGTAAATGGGTGTATGTAGGTTATATGCATTGTCTTGGATCTCTATGAAAGCTTGGCACAAAGCATGTGCAACAGATTATTACACTTGAGGAAGCGTTGTTTGGGCCCAATCTTACTAGGTGGGAAGCCACTCCAGGAGAGAATCTTTCCCTGTTGTGCCTAAGGTTGTGGCCCAATTTGGTGAGCCCAACAAAAAAGAAAATTCCCTACCCGTTGCACAGAACTCCTGAAGTCCGGAGATAGCGGAAATCTTCCTTGTCGCAGCCTGATAGGTGCAGCGCCCTACGTGATGCTCCCATCCCTGATAGTTTGCTCGACCTTACTTTGGAGCTTGGGCATCGTACATATCGTACACGAGCTAACGAGCCGAGCCGAGCTTGAGTAAAATTCAAATTCATTTGAAATCAACTCATTTTAATATTTATCCAATTAACAAGTATAATTGAAGCAATTTTGAACCGAGCCAACAAGCCTCACTAACAAGCTTTTTTCCCCACCCCTACTTGTCGTAGCCTGACAGGTGCTCTGCCGGCAGTGCAGCACCCTACGTGATGCTCCCATCCCTGATAGTTCGCTTGAGCATTACTTTGGAGCTTGGGCATTGTACATATCAGCAGGCACAGCAGTAAAACCACGGTTAGATGCAGATGTAGCAAAGGCTCTATTGTTTTATCTTTTCAGTGACTTTTAATTTTTTTGTTTCTCTCAATAATCGCTATTTATTAGACTAATAAATTGTAACAAAAAACTATAAGACGCAGTCCCAAAAAAACAGACAAGAGTTGCCAGGGAAGAGCATGCTGAAAACATCCCTACCTCTTGGTGCCATATGAGATAAGCCGAACACGCCAGGTTAATGGCAGAATTTTTGTTAACATTACACACGCAAGACGTGCTGATGTTATTCTTCACATGAAAATAACACCGATTCTCCTAAAGAAAAATAAATGAAATTAGTAACACCAAACATTAGTTTATGCTTTTTCAAACTAACACCGATCATTGTTGATACTTTTCTTTGAGATGGATCATTTTTTTTAGAGAGAGGAGATAGATCATTGTTTTTTTTTAAAAAAAAGATGGATCATTGTTGAAAGCGTTAGCAACCTCAATATGAACATGTGCATCTGTGTTTTCGTGCATATATGTTAACCCCTGTAAGGTCGCGAGAGCCCAGTTATTAGGCGCCGGCGCCTAATAGCCATCATGGGCCGCAGCGTAGCTCTAGCCCAACGAATTTTGAGATGCTAACAAGTGACGGCGCAAGGGCAGCCATAGTAAAGACAGTAAAGTATCAGGCCGCAGTTCGCCACAAGTACAAAGTAAGAAGAAGCTATGCGAGCATATATGCAGCTGTTGTACCAATGGAGTATGCGGCAGCATCTTCTTTGTAAAGCTATGATATCATTACTCTCAACGATGAGCCATGGCATCTTCTCTGTGGACCTCCGCGAGAGCTCTGCGCCTGCTGTGAGTCGCGGCCTCTGACTGTCCAAGTGCGCGCATGTGCGGTTCCCGTAGTACATGACGTCGACGAACACCCGCTTGTACGCACGGCAGACCTATTGGTGCGTGCACTGGTAGTAAGCCCTGCGAGAGTTCAATTTAACAAGAGCTCAATCAGGTCAGCCTCCCTGGTGCACGCGCTTGCCGTAAAGAATGTGCGTTTCTGGTGAGTTTGGTACGAGTGTCGCTGACCTTGGGTAGTTTGGCGCCGTACATGTTCATCTGGCTGCGCTTCTTCCTGCTCAAGCCATCAAGACGTGATCTATAAATTAACTATGATAGATACTATACCGACTATATTTATATCGGCTAAAATCACATATGAGTATCTCTCTTCGCACTCTCTCGCAAACAGCCAAAATTCAAAATTTTCAACAAAAAATCATAAACCGCAGCCCAAAAATGACCCGCTCGTTTGGGCTTCGGCTTCTGGCTTTCAGCTTATTTTTTACTATTCCTAAATTTCATCTTTTCTGACTTTTCGGATTTTTTAGCTTTTTTGCGGGTTCTTTTTTCCGTATTCGTTTGCATTATACGTGCTAAGCTAACCCATTTTTTATTTTTAAATTTTTTGAAATTTTAATTATTCCAAATAAGACACCATCAGCTACAGTGTAATTTTAGCCAGCTACAGTGAAAATTCAGCCATAAGCCATAAAAATTCAGTCCAACTGAGCGCCATCATAAATCATCAATTTTGAAGTAAAATGTCTACACGTTAGTTTATTCTAAAAGCGTCACACCATTTTTCAGGACCTATTTTTCTATTGAAACTATGGGCCTATTTTTTTACGGTTTCTAAAAATGGATTTGATTTTTGTTATAGTACATAACTTTCAAACGAAATATTTTCTTTAAACGGGGTCTACAGGTTAATTATAGTACACGTTAAAAGCCCAACATCTGTACTAACCAAAATCGCAAGCGAACATCTCTCTTCGTAATCTCTATCGTGAACAGGCTAAAATTCAAAAGTTTCAGCCCAAAGGCATAAGGAAAAAAAGAATAAACCCATATATCGATCTTTTGTTGCTCAAATAACTTAAACCAATGCTAACGCAACCAAAAGCTAATTTTGCAATAATACAATGATCTATAAACATTAGCTAATTGCCAGAGCTCCGCTTAGGGCAAAGCACCGCTTAGTTACAGCTCGATCTACTTCCGAGTGGTACACAGCAGCAGTGCAATGGAAACCCCATCTCGCGAGCTAGTCGATTCTGAAACCAGTAGGACCCGTTTGTTTCAATTTCTCGCTTCTAGGTTCTAATTCAATATTTTTTTTAATTTCTTTTTTTCTTGTTTTTTTAGCTTTTTAGGACTTTTTTGTCTTTTTTCCGTATTCCTTTGTATTGTCCGTAATAGGATAACATGTTTTCTCTATTTTATTTTTTAAAATTTAATTACACCAAAAAAAGCTATCAGCTGCTATAGTGCAAAATAAGCCAGTTACAGTGAAAAAATCAAAAGACACAAAAAAAAACCCAACAGAGTACAGCCTAGATCTTATTGGCCAGGCAGAAGCACTAGGATTGCACGGTTTTGCTATTTCACAAGCGCACTCAACCTTCCCAACTCTCAGACGCATCTCCAAGATGTCGGATAAGCGCCACGTGTGATCGTAGCTGTCCGTCTTGCGAGATGAACCACTACGCGGTGCCCATTACTTCAACCGATGATTCCCCTTTGCTCTCCTCTTCCCATTTGCACGCTACCACCATCTCCATCCCCTTTCACTCGTGCGCATCGACGCTTCCCCTTCGATCGTGCCACCACATATGACACTCATCATCGTCGTGGTCCCCCTCGCTGCTGCTGCCGCATCTGACACTCGCATGATGTCGCCTCTCCCCGTCGTGGCCGCCGTCTGTCACCTCATCGGGGTGCGCCCTTCTCCCACCACTGCGTCAACATTTTTTCGGATTCATTTCATTTTTTATCCAATTTTTTTGTCAAATGAAATTTTTATTGGAATTTTTTGGATCTATATTCCAAGAATGAGTTGACTTTTTATCGATTTTTCTAAGGCCCCGCTCCAAACGGCTTCAACTTCTGACTTTTTTGACTTTCGGCTTATTTAAGCGGAAGTCACTTAGAACATATCAACTTCTAATTTTGGTTTTTATTTTTCCTCATTACTTTGCATTATCTATGAGGATATAACAGATTTTTTAAAATTTTCTTATTTTCAAGAAAAAAGCTAACATATATACAATGTAATTTCAGCCAAAAGTTAGAAGTCACAACCATAAATTTAAACTATAAGCTAGTTGGAGCACCACCGTAATTTTTGTTGGCTAGGCTCTTTTTCAAATGAGTTCTTAAGGGAAAAAATTTCGACCGATTGTTTTTTCCGGATCAAGATTTTTTTCATCCAGATTTTGTTTTTTCTATCAAGGTTTTCCCCCTTACCAGCGGTGGGGAAGAAAGGACACCCATGAGTTAGTAGTACCCAGATTGCTTTAGGGAAAGGGAGATTGGGCAGGGCGAAAGCTACCGTGGTAGATGGCGACAGCGTGGGAATTCTGGTCATTTTTGGCACTGTTTGGCACTCAAATACCAAATATAGCCTCTGAATCATCGCAATTCCACTTCTGGCCCTCTACCCAAGCGCGAGACTCTGCGAGACTGACGCGTGCGTAGTGGTGCGGTCCAGGAGCGTAGCACTGGAGTCGTAATTACACAACATACCACAATGCCTCAGGAAGCTACACAAAAAATATCATAATTTTTTAAGCTCATTTGCTATATTTACAAATTTAAAAAATTATAAAATATGAATTAGGCTGGTAATTAAGCCGACTATTTTGTCGGCTTAATCACCTGCCGTCCCGTGGCAAGCACCAGGCACCTGCCGTCTTCTCACAGGGTGACCTCCACGCTGCCGCCCATCCATCGGATGGTATAAACGATATTTTTATCAATACACTACATATAATATATATATATATATATATATATATATATATATATATATATATATATATATATATATATATATATATATATATATATATATATATATATGACTATTTTTATAAATACATACGAAAACGTACCAAAATGTCTCTGATTCGCCGAACCGGCGACCAGCCAGCCACCGCGCGCCCCGCCCGTCCGAGTCGTCTGAAATGACTTGTCCCCGACCACTGCCGCGCGCCTCGAGCGGCGATCCCGCCAGGCCAATCGCCGCGCGTCGCCCATGTGGCGCATGTACCGGTTGGACTAGCTGCCCTCGCGTACGAGAATATACAGTGATTGCATGAGCTGCACAGCGTTTCCCGTCCCATCGCGTCGCGTCCTGCCTTGCACTGTCCCTGCTACAGCGATCTCTTTCCATTGCGAAATTCCTCCACACGTTGTTTCGTATACGGAAAGGTTGCTGTGCGAGATGGCCCGGCTTCAAACCGCTTCCCTTTTTTTGTTTATTTTAGGTTCCAATTTATTTAAATAAGAAGTTAATTGAACACGTTGGTTTTTAATTTAATTTTTCTCTCTTATTTCTCTGTATTGTCCGTAATGATATAACATTTTTTATATTTTTTTGTATTTCGTACTTTTTTTATAAAAACTAACTGTCATTGTATTATAATTTCAGTTATAAGGTAAAAGCCGTAAGGCAGATCGAGCGCCCCGTACTCTCAGCTCAAGAATATCTTCGCGCTAATGCTAATGCATTGCCTTTTGTGTGGGCCAGCGAGCACTTTGCATCTCCGTTACATCACCTTTAAAAAGGCCTTTTGCCTATGCAACTGCTACCACTTCAGCTAGCCAAGCGACCCAACCTACCGGGAAGCGACTGCGACTTCACCCGGTCATCTCTGGTCCAACTGCATGGCACCCTCCAGACGTGTGACACGATGGAGCATCGAAAATGCTGCAAGCGGTAAAGCGAAATGGTATGTAATGCATAAGAAAAAACTAACAGCCCGTTCATTTAGACTGAAATTTAATAATTTATAGCTAAAAATACATTATAATTGGTTGAAATTACACTGTATCTGATAGTGACTTATTTAACATAATTAAAATTTAAAAATTATAAATAGAAAAATAGGTTGACCCATCACGTGTAATGCAAATAAATACAGCAAAAAACAGCAAAAAAGATAAAAAAAAGCCAAAAAGTCAGAAAAGGACGAAATTTAAAAATAGTGAAAAATAAGTCAGAAATCATAAGCTCAAACTGAAATGAACGGTGTCATCTTATAAATGGATAACCCTTTAAAGTAATGGTCGAATCTGTATTTTAGGAATCATGCTCATAAATATTAAAAATGTTCCTATTTTGTGACGTGAGGAATTAATTAGATAAGGGATATGTATGACACATCTGATCAATCGAGCTGAACATTTACTAGTTCTCCTGGGCAAAACCAATGTACGGTCTTTCTTATTCAAATAATTTATTTTTGTAGCCACCTCATGACAAGATTGATCGATGGGGCCATCAATTACACGAATGTTGATAGACAGTAGCGAAGTTAGTGTGCAGTGAGGGGCATTACATGACAAAAGGCATCTAATTTGGCCTGACTTCGTCGATGGTTGGCAACTATTTGTGTGTTAGTGGTGATGTATCTCTATCACCTTCAATTAATAGGTTGATGCGCCAGTATATGTCTTGTCCATCAAATAATTGCTCTGTGGATAAATGATAAGTTGTAGATTTTTAGGATAGACGTATGAGTTTTCTTTTAAATAGGAGAAGAAGAAAGGATTTTAGGTTGCTCAACATGCATGCAAAGTTATCCTGTCTCGCTTCTTCCTACGAAAGGGGAGAATCCATGAGGTTATCCTTGTGATACAAATCATAAATGGACTACAATGGTCCTGTTTTTTTTTCAGTTTTTAAAAGCCACTTTTCGGTTTTTCTACAGTAACTAGTTTTTAAATATAGTATCTTTTCAAGATAGGGTCTACTAATTAATTGTAGTACATACTATACCGACTTCATTTATATCGATAAATACCGCACGTGAGTTTTTGTTACTCTATAATCTCTCAGATGAACAGCTCAAAAGTCACAAGCCGCAGTCAAAAACTCCAGCCAAAAAGAACATGCCAAATGTAGGTTGGGCATGGATGAAAGGTGCTAACAAACTCAATTCGGTCTAAATTATAGGCTGGGTCTATTTTCATTTTCGACCGTGGTGCCCTTGCGTGTGCCATCCAAGAGAAAGCTAGACAAGCCTGCAACAGATAATAGTTGAGGAGCTTTTCCCAGCCCAATCTTTGTTTGGACCGGGATCCCAGCCCAATCTTCTTCTCCTAAAGTCATGGCCCAACTGAATGACCCCAACAGAAAGGAAACCCTTGCCCGTTGCACATAATTTTTTTTATAAAAATAAGAAACAACGTCCAGAGACAGCGAAAAACTTGCCTGCCGCAGCCTGACGACTTGGCCTCCTCCAAACCGTCGATAGTGCTTCTCCTACTGGACCACCCATCTAGCCCCCAAATGCGTGCGGATATTTCCTTAATGTCTGACAGGTGTTTGATGCCAGCAGTGCAGCACCGTATGTGCTGCTCCCGTCCCTCTAAAATCGCACACGCAACTACGCAAGACATGCTAATGCTATTCTTCACAGGAAAATAGCATCGATTCTCCAAAAGGAAAACGAATGAAATTAGTAACGGTAAAGGTTTTTTTTGCGTTTTGAAACTAACCCTGATCATTGTTGATACTTTACTTCGAGATGTTCACACATGCAAGGGTCGCGAGAGCCTGTGATTGATAATAGTCATGGCGGGCCGCGGCGCAGCTCCAGCCCAACAAACTTTGCGATGATAACCAGTAACCAGCGACGGCGCAAGTGTGCCTAATAGTCATTGACAGGGTTTTTTTTGCTTTTTGAAACTAACCCCGATCATTGTTGATATTTTTCTTTGAGATGGATCATTGTTGATACTTGATAGCATTAGCAGCCTCAACACGAACATGCGCATCTGTCCTTCCGTGCATAGATGTTCACACATGCAACGGTCGTGAGAGCCCATGATTGATTAGGCTCATCGCCCTAGCTATATTACGCGCAGGCGCATAATAGTCATCGGGCCGCAGCACAGCTCCAGCCCAACGAATTTTGCGATGCTAACCAGTGACGGTGCAAGTGCAGCCATAGCAACGACAGCACAGGCCGCATTTTGCCACAACAAATGCAGGCTCGGTTTGTTTTTGCTTATACTTAAGTTTTGGCTTCTAATTCTATAATAATTTGTCATTAAATGATTTATTTTTTAAGACAGGGCCTATAGGTAAATTGTAATATAAATTGTCTCGAGTTCAGCTGTACTAGCCAAAATCGCATGCAACTATTTTCCTCTGTGTACTTCCTCTCATGAACAAATCAAAATTCAAAAATCACAGCCATAAGCCTCAGCCCAAAAGAACCCACAAACTAAGAAGAAGCTATGTGGGCTCAATTGACTAAATAATTTTTGGGTACACATACATGCATATTAAGTGGGACAACATGTACCCACGCTTCAAAGGTTATTGAGCCTCCGATTAATTTTTAGCATGTGTAAGAGACACGTGTGGTATGAGTGGACGTGCATGGATTGTATGCATCCACCAAATAATTAAGAAATAAAAGGTGTAATTATAACACATTAAATTACATCATTGTTATCTTGCAAGATCTCTCATTGTTTTAGATTTCTAAGATTGTGATCTTGCTTTGGTTCAAATTTTAAGTTATTTGGACTTTTTTGTGAAAGTTGTGTGAGTTTGTTTTTTCAGGCTGAATTTCCTATGCTGATTTGAGGAAAGTTGGTACCGCCCATTACATTACGGTAGTACCGCAATGGTAGTACTGAACATTATGTGGTGGTAGTACCACTCTGACACGTTACATGATGGTCGCTCTGATGGTAGTACCGCAATTGTAGCACTGAACATTATATATCATAACTATTAGAAAGAAAAACTCTAATAATCTTGAGCCAAAAGATTTTAAAGAAACGGTTATCGGTGTGACTCTTATTTAATCCTCTCTAGTCGTCATCTTCGGTCCTACCAATGATATCATAGTTCAGTTAGCTCTTCACATAAATCTTCGTTATCTTCCTTGCTCTTCTTGTTTGGGCCGTTATCCCGACCCAATCTTAGTAGGTGGGAAGGCACGCAAGGAGAGAATCTATCTGGCCCTGCGTAAGGTCATGGCCCAATTTGATTAGCCCACCTGAAAGAAAATTCTCTACCCGTTGCATGGGATTAAAAGGAAAAAGTGTTCGACTCCAGACGACAGTGAAAAACTTCCATGTCGCAGCCTGACGACTTGGAATGGACAGATAGAGAGGTTCGGCCTCCTACAGGTGGCCCCAGATTTTCGCTGTCAGGCACAGGCATGGACGGCCCCCGTCCCTGCATGTGCGATAAATAAAGAGAAGACATAGAGAGTGGGGAAGAGGGTCGCGCTCCTACCCTCCTACAGGTGGCCCCGGATGTTAGCTGCCCCAGCCGTCATCTGTCTACGGTTAACTAACTGGTGCAAAAAAAACATTTTGAGTGAGAAATGTGCAGCACACGATGGAGAGAGAGAATACGCCGCGTGAAGAATAACGGCAGAGTATTGCGGGTCGCATAGATGTAATAATTCCTTAGATAAGCGCGCTACGAAGCGCCTGTCTTCGGAGGCCGCTCGTTTGGTTAAAATAAATTGATTTATAGTTATAATTATGTTACAGTTGATTAAAATTATACTGTAACTGATAATTGTTTATTTGGTATAACTAAATTTAAAAAAATTAAAAATAAAAAATGGTTAGCCTATCACGGATAGTATAAACGGATACAAAAAAAACTAGCAAAAATGCTTAAAAAAAAGCTAGAAAAAGACGAAATTTAGGAATAGTAAAAAATAAGATAGAAACCAGAAGTTCAAACCAAAATAAACGAGGTCTCATTTTTTTTGCGAAGGTAAAGTAGTGAAGTTTAGGGATAAATAGGGTATAAAATGGTTTGAAAATCGCACGCAACGCAGATAACCAACCGACCCACAATCAACAGTGCCTGTCCGCCCATTATAGAATGTATGTCGGCACAAATGGCAGTGGATGCTGATGTCACAACCGTGGCCAGTGAACCATCAGAAATATCTGAGCAATTCTTTTGTCTCAATTATACATACCACAGAAGCAGTTGTCCTAACTTATGAAAAGGAAACATTCTCCACACTCAAGTTCTCTTTCAGGTACAGAGTCGAGCTTTTCCAATACTACTTCGAGATCTAAAGTGCTTCTGATCACTTCAGGGAACTTAAAGCGTTCCATCAGCAGCAGCAAGAATGGTTATGTGGAAGATTTGAGAATCACAAATAAGTCATCATCTCATCATACAAATATGAAACGTCATATGTTTCATCAGGAAAAGGTCAGTTCATCATAAGAATCACGTAGTCAGATGTCTCAGAAGCAATAAGCAATGCATAATGTAAAGGAAACACAGATAGCAAATATTTCTGTAAGCATTTTGACTGTGGAACAAGTGTGCATACCACTATATATTCGTTTTTGCTGCCATCTATTTTCTTGGAGTAGCTTCGCTTTCTCTTAATTCCTTCCAGGTTGGGAAGTGCTTGATGAAATTTGCTTCTCTCCTCGATAGAGATTTCATTAAAATGCTCCTTCCAAGAATCCACTCTGTCTTTCAGATCAACCTAAATTAGATGGTATGGCAAAATTGTAAGATCCAGTGAGTTACTCAGTCGGGGCATGCGTAAAAGATGTTAAAGTTTATCACAGAGGTGAAGAATTAGTAATGTATATAAATGGTATCTATCACCAAAAGGTTTTAAACTGTGTATACTATGTACCACCAACAGGTTTTAATGCTAATGTCTCAACTGCGGTCAATGCACCATCTAGAAAAACACAAAATTTATTTGTCAGCAGCTGTGGCTAAGAAAAAGCATGCAGAATTACGTGCTTGGTTATTCTCCTGTACAATATGAAGTCCAAGACATGGAGCTCTGTTTAAGAAAAAAGGGAAGGAAGGTCCAAGAAATGGAGCAAAACCGGTACAACTATTTTCTTTTATTCCCATATTTGAAACAAAAACTAATATGCAGGTAAATGGCTATATGTTTTCCTCCCTTTTTTTAATCTAGTGGATGGAAGTTTGTTGATTCTACAATATGCGGATGATACGGTGTTATTTTTGGATCATGATGTTGACAAGGCGAAAAACCTGAAACTCTTGCTATGCGCTTTTGAGCAATTATCTGGACTGAAGATTAACTTTCACAAAAGTGAAATCTTCTGTTTCGGAGATGCAGAAGAAGCTAGACAGGATTATGTGGAACTTTTTAGGTGCCAATCCGGTGAGTTTCCAATTAGGTATCTCGGCATTCCGATACACTATAGAAAATTAAGAAATGTCGACTGGAGAATGGTAGAGGAACGGTTTGAGAAAAAACTTAGCAGTTGGAAGAGCAAACATCTATCAATTGGGGGTCGATTGACGTTGATAAATTCCGTCTTGAGTAGCCTCCCAATGTATATGATGTCTTTTTTCGCGATTCCAAAAGGGGTTCTAAAGAAATTAAATTATTTCAGATCCAGATTTTACTGGCAAGGTGATGAACATAAGAGAAAATATCGACTTGCGAAGTGAAATATTCTATGCCAGCCAAAAGATCAGGGTGGTTTAGGAATAGCTGATTTAAATGTCAAGAACTTAGCGTTGTTGAGTAAATGGCTTTTCAAGCTTTTAACGACGGATGGTACTTGGCAACAGCTGTTGAGAAATAAATACCTGGGATCTAAACCCTTAGTGCAAGTTGATCGTAAACAAAGCGATTCGCATTTTTGGGCTAGTCTGTTGAAGGTAAAAAGAACTTTCCTCCGGTATGGATCTTTTATTATTAAAGATGGCTCACAAGTCAGATTTTGGGAAGACAAATGGTTAGGCACTGATAGTTTGATGAACCAATATCCTGGTTTATACAACATTGTTAGACCAAAATTTGTCACAATTTCAGAAGCCTTGGGCTCTTCTTCACCTAATTTTTCTTGGAGACGTGATTTAATTGGACCCAAGCTGGCGGATTGGAACAACTTATTAGCACGACTAGCCAATATTCAGCTGACACAAGGACAGGATGAATTTCACTGGTCTTTACAACCTAATGGGCAATTCTCGGTGAAATCACTTTATAGAGCAATGATTTAAACACCTGTCCCTAATTTGAATAAACGCTTATGGAAACTAAAAGCGCCGCTTAAGTTGAAGATCTTTTTGTGGTACCTTAGGAGGGGCGTGGTTTTAACGAAAGATAATCTCATCAAGCGTAAGTGGCAAGGGAGCAAGATATGTTGTTTTTGTCATAATGTTGAGACAATTCAGCACTTGTTTTTTGATTGCCACTTTGCGCGAGCTGTTTGGGGTTTCTCTCAAGTGGCTCTGAAGCTAACAAATCCACGGAGTGTAGCACATATGTTCGGAAGCTGGTTAAATGGAATACCTAAACATCTGAAATCATTAGTACTGCTTGGGGCAACAGCAACATGTTGGTCTATATGGTTGTACAGGAATGATATTGTTTTTGAAAAGAAAAACTCTTTTTCTCCTTTGCAGGTTATTTATGCAATCTCTCATCGACTCCGTTCGTGGGCTATCCTGCAAAGACCGGAATTGCAGGATACGGTTGTGGTGGCATCGCGACAGTTGGAGCAGTTGGCGAAGGATATCTTTACCCGGGCATATGGGTGGCGATCTAGTCTTAGGATTGACTGTCACTAGAGTCTGCTCAGTTCTGTTTTTATTCTTAAGCTGTGTGCCTATTTCTTAGGCAGAGGCTGGAAGTTTTGTTCTAAGGATGTGTATCAACTCGATGTATTGAGCTTGGGATTAATAAAGTCTTCCTTTTCCAAAAAAAAAAGGGAAGGATGTAGCACATCATGACAGTAACTACAAAAGAGTAAAATGCTATTGATCCAGACAGTGTAAGCAAGAACAGCTAACCTGTATCTTTACTCAACTACTCCCCAAAGGCGATAACAGCAAGCGCAGATGTAAAGAAGCTGTACAATGTACGTGCTAATATCCTGACAATAGATTGTATGTAACATAGTGAGCACAACACGAAAAATTAAAGAGAGATGTACAATTAAATGAGCACTGACGGTGTGAGGTTAGGCTACAGAACTGAACCCAGAACGGAACCCAGACCTAGGATAAAAAACAGCACATCGCTTGTTAGATCATCTCCATTTGTCACCTGCTGTATTGAAAACATTTCAGTTTGTCGTATTTTACCTGTGTGCAGACTAAAAATGATGCAGAGTTCTTTGATCCGTTGCAGTTGCGCATTATTTTCAGCTGAAAAATCACAGACAGATCATTCTGAGTTTATTCAAAACATTGATAGCGGTATGCCCTGCAATGTACTAATTATGAAAAGACTGTACAGGCCTTGCTATGCCCCCTTTGGACTTCGAACCACAACTCAGTCGTGAAACTTTAAATCTTGTCGAACAAATCCTTGGGTGGATGTGTTGATGTGAATCTGACCTTCCTTTGGGACACTTCGTGCAACAAGTTGAACCGCATGAAATAAATTATTATCAGCTGGTGGGGGCAGCATTCGGTGTGTGTGTAAAAAGCGATGACATTTTTCCCCCAGGCTTGCAGGTTAAGTCATTCTGGGTGAGGCA
This sequence comes from Dendrocalamus latiflorus, assembly GCA_017311315.1. Lineage (NCBI taxonomy): Eukaryota > Viridiplantae > Streptophyta > Magnoliopsida > Poales > Poaceae > Dendrocalamus > Dendrocalamus latiflorus. Next base: position 51,578,178 of record CM029641.1, read on the forward strand.
ACGAAAGTGCTGGAAGGAAATTTGTGATAAAATGCTGTACAAACCTCTTCCTCATAAAAACTTGAAAGACAAAGGGAAGGTGCCATTCCAATCAACCGAAAAGTGCTGATCTGATGAGTAATCTTGTCCCCAGGTGCTTCATTGATTTGCTTCAGGAAAGAAAAGGGAAACCAAACTTACGGATCAGCGACTGCAAATCTGAAATTTAGGACATCTACTTTTGAGGGCAAAGAGAGTCTCCAACACAATGTCATACAGCCTAGTCATCAGTCCCTATCTCTTTGACCGGAAGACGTCATCGTCATATGGAACAACAGGAATATAGTCCTTCTGAAACCATTCGTGTCCTTTGATCCCTGTCATGTTAATCCTTTTCATCAGATTTGGTTCAAGCATCCTCAGAAGAAGGTTTTGCGTACTCGGTGAAAGCCACTTTGGGATCTGAGTGTCACCCTTGAAAATCTAGACCATCATTAAAATGGCCTCAGAGTATTATTAAAACAGAATTCTAAAGATCACTTCACTTTTTTCTGAATGATTACCTTCTGATAGGGAACAACAAGATTTCGGTCATCAAACGGAAGGTATCTTATGAGCATTACGTAAAGAATTACTGCACAAGACCAGATATCCGACAATGACCCATCGTAACCTCTATTCTGCAGAACCTGCACGTATTTGCTTTGGACTTTCCTAAGCAGAAGCCAGTACAACATTTCCATTTCTGCAGTTACTTATGGTGGCTATGTCAGTTGCAGTCATTTACTTCCATTTCTCCAGTTACTTGAAATATCTAGTGTATAGGAAAAGTATAAAGCTCATTTACATAGTTTTTTCAGGGCAAGCTCATTTACATAGTTAAGAGTTAAAGATAAGACTTATTCCTAAATTCATATATTACTGGAATTGAGGAGTGTTGACTTGCCTTGTGTGAGACTAGCAGGCAGAATGGGGCAGTTCTGTGATGGTGTTGGGGTATTGCTGGATTGATGGCCTAAAGGCTCATGCAGAACCAAATTTAAATTCAGCGTTCTGTGGATCAAAACAGTAGACAAGCGTGATTGAGTTCATCTTTAGGACAAGATTTGTGCTGAATTTGTGGAACAAACCAGCAGTAAGAACTGCACCAATCAGCTATTCTTCGTCGTGCCCTCTGGATTCGTCGAGATCTTGCTGCTTCTTTTTTCCTTACTTTTGGCCACTCTAGGCTTCTATTTGAGGCACACTGGGTTATGACTGGAAAAAAAGCTCAAGCTCGACAGTTTACACGAGTTCGATTCAAGCCTTTTAACAATCTGAGCTCGAGCTTCTCCGTAAAAGCTATTTGCACTCAGTAGTTTGAGTGGTCGTTCACTCCTTCCCTCAGCCAGAGGCGGCCCATATTCAGGTGTCAACTTCCTCCATCCCAAGACCACAGCCGGCTGAAACCAAACTGCCTTTAAGCCGACACCCTCATTCCGTGAGTCTCACTGAATCACGCACGCATGCCTTCGTTCCTCCCGATGGCGGCGTCGACTCTCCTTCCTCCCTCTCCGCCTCTCCAGATTTCGGTCTCGCTCAAGCCAAGCCCACAAACCACCTCCTTCTACGTCCTCTCCATCCTGACATGGCGGCGATGCCCTCTCCAGCCTAGGATCACTCGATCTTGGCTCGAGCACTGATGCTCCATTGCCGAGTTATTGGTTCCAGACCCATTTGGGTTGGCGAGCTTGTTAGTCGCAGAGTGCATAAAATGTTTACGCGCAAATGGGAAGAGTGATGTTATTTTTGGTCGAACCGGTGGGTCTGTTACATACAAGGGCCAAAAGTTCAGCTGATTGTTAAAGGAAAATCAGTTGAGATAGCTTTTATAGTTTTATTGGATAGTGAAAAACCCCAAAATTTCAAACCAGAATTTTGTTTGATTTTTGCTGAATTTTTGAGTGAAATCTGGAAACTTTCCCTTTTTGGAAAGTTTTCCCTAAAACCGCTTTCCTCTTTTGGCAATTCCGTTTTCTCCATCTTCTCGGCGCCCCGCCCCCTTTCCGCCTCTCCCGCTCTCTGGCGCCTCCCTCCTCCTTCTCTCCCCTTCCCTGGCGTCTCCCCGCTTCCTCCCTCGCAGGCGCCGCTCGTCTCCCCGCCTCTTCCCTCGCGCTCGCGTGCACGCTGACGCCGCGGCCGCATCGTCTCTCCGCGCCCGAGCCCCGACAGCCCCGGTCCGGAGCCGACCGCACCCCCTGTGCACGCGTCACCTCGCTCCCACTCCGGTCCCGCCTGCCAGAGGCCGCCTCATCCCTCGCCCGCGCGCGGACGCGCCTCCGCCATACCCGCCGCCCACCTGCTCCCATCCCTCGTCGCGTCGCCATCACTCCCCTGCAGTGCCGACGTCACCCCCCAGCGCGGAGGAGACGCTTACCAACTCCAGTCCCCTCCTGTCGACCCCAGGCGCCCTCGCCCGTTCCTTCTCCCCGAAGCTCCGCCTCCCCGCTCGGGCATATAAGCCCCTCTTCCACTCACTCGCATTCCCTTGGTTCCCCAACTCCCCCACCACTCTCATTCGCCTCCCACCGCTCCCAGCTCCCTCCCCGAGCTACCAATTGACCCCTCGTCGCCCTAGCCGCCGCCGCCGCCATTGTTCCCTGCGCCGGCGACCCCCGTAGCTCAATCTACTTCTCCACCCCTCCGTTTCTCAATTGTATTAGCCCAGAGCATCACCACGGTGTACTAACTTCTTTGGTAAACTCCGTTTGGCAGGAGACTCGCCGCAGAGCTCCGGCACCGTCGACCCCCGCCGCCCCAGCCGTGCTCCCGTGGCCAGCCCTCCTCGAGGCTCCCCGACTCACGCCGCCACTGCCATTGTAATCCCCTGGCTCCCCTCACCGTAAAACCTCCCCCGATTTGGCCCCTAACAGCTCCGGTGCCCCCTTCCCCGCCGGAGAGCCGAAACCATTCCCATCTCCCTTCTGCTCTCTCCTCTGACTCCCTCGCCTTCCAACCACCCAGAATGAATTCCCCACTCGAAGACACGCCCGCCGGTGTCCTTGGTTGCCGCCGACGAGCCTCCCTGCGCCCGGACCACTCTCGCCGCCGTGGCCAGTCCCGCGGGCGCCTCAGCGGCTGGAGGTAGAAGACGGGGGGACGTGGCCCCATCTCATCCGCCCGTTCCTCCCGTCGTCTTATAACGTCGGCCACCCGATGGCGACACCCCTCGACCGTCGGATCTTCGTAAACTCCTCCCCTCCCGTTCGTTCGATCAAGCCGTACCGATTCGGCCACCCTCGTCGTATCGCTGCCGTCCGATCGCCCTACCCCGCATCACGTCCGCCCGCTCCCTCGCCATCCCGCCCGTCCAGCTTCGCCACGCGTCGCCCATCCGTCGGGACGGGGCGCGTGCACGGGCCTCCGGCCGAGCGCGTGCGTGGGCCGCTTCTCCCCGGCCTGCTTCGTCCCCGCGCGCGCGCGTTTAAACTCTGGGCCGGGCTGCACTGTAGCAAGCGGCCGGGCCAGCTACTGTTCACCCGATTTTTCCCGGGTTTAATCATTTCCAGAATACCAGAAAATTCAATTAATTCCTAGAAAATCACAGAAAATCCCAAAAATTCCCAAATTTCACCACTTTGCTCCAAATAATATTCTTGACCCATTTTTGACCTCCATTCCTCCAGATTCATCCCAGATAAATTCCTGAAATTCTATTTGAAGGGTTTATGCATTTTTACTCCTTTTTAAATAGATTATTTTTCCTCGCTTGATTAGGCTCAAGCCGGATTTATGTTATTTTCTATGTTTGCGCTAGTGTCGGAGATCCCGGAAGCTCAAGTGCAGTCGCAGGATCCAGGAGCTTCTGCGTTCGAGCTAGCTGAGATCATCCGGATTGACGGCAAGTCTCAAATCCTTTGATCATGTTGCAACCCATGTGATTTAATTATGTCATTATGTTATTTGCATTGAGCTAATTGTGAAATGTTAATTCAAAGTAAAATAAAATGTTTAGAATGACATGTTATGTAGTTAAACCTACCACCGACAAATGCCATGTTAAACTTGCAGCCATGCCTTTGTAACCCTAGAAATAATTATCTGTTAATCTAGATATTTGTAAGATATTATTATCACTCAAAAGTCTTATACTAATAAGGTCGTGGCAGCGAGCCAACAGAATTTGTAAAACCCGACTCTAAGGTAGGGTGGTATGGGACACCGTATCTTAGAGCGGAGAGTGCCGGCGTGCACAAGGTAGGGTAAGGGGGTTTGTTGTGCATCGCAAGATGATTGTTCTCCCATCTCTTACCCTAGGATTGAAGGAAGGGGGGTTTGTGGTGCATCGCCAGATGATTATTCACCCAACTCTTACCCTAGGTTGGGTCGCGGGCCTGGTAAGGTTGCGGGCCATGTGAAAATATAAGGATTGAAACCCTTACGCTGAGCAAATGTCATAGTGATCGCTCAACCACAGGTGTTGACTTGTCAACCCTGGTTTAGTACCTGCTCAACTTAAGTGAAACCCCACATTGGGAGTCGGAGCAAGACAACGATAGGTCCCCGCAACTCGGGACCGGCATTCCGCGAGGGCCAACGGACACCCGAGGATGTGCGGGATTATTATCTATCGGGTGGAGTGTATACCAAGGGTTGAGCAGCGAAAAGACCCGGTTCCTTAACTCAGTCATGAGGGTTAAGGGTGCGTGTGGGTAAAGTTGGGCAACTCTGCAGAGTCAAATAAATGGTATTCGAATACGCCGTGCTCCCGGTTGTTGGAGCTGTGTCACTTGGGTGATTCCAGCAGCGAAGCTTAAGTAGTTTTGTACATACATTAACTGGATTAGTTGGTTAATGAACTCTTCATGAAAACCCCTGAGATCTTAAGAAGTAGTTTTGAGTCCATTTTATCAAATGTTTGCAAATAAAACTGCATCCACTCAAAGTTAATAAACCAAATATATTTCCCCTCCTTTGATGTTCTGTGCATGTAGTAGGTTTAGGATCCCTTTGGGATTTGCTGAGCCGGTTGTTGGCTCACGGCTTGCTTTTGCCTTTCTTTAGAGGATCAAGACGAAGGTGAAGGTCTCCCCGTCGAGGACGTCCCTGAGAGTCTCTTCTTCGATGAGGACCCGTGGCTTTAGGTCTTCGCCGCGCTCAAGCGGATTCTGGAAGTCTTTTGTAATGTAATTATGCTTTGGGCTTGCACGCCCCGCTGTCAAAAGCTGGATGTTAATCCTTATGTCAAATATATGCTGGACTTTTGTTGTAAGCATGCCATGGTATACTCTTGCGTGACGTTCCATAACTGTTCATGCGTGAATAGTTGCGGAATGCCGTGTCCGTACGCGCCCCTGGAAACGGGGGCGTTACAAGAAGTGGTATCAGAGCAGGCTCTTGACCGTAGGTTGAGACCTAAGGCAAACTAGGAAGCGATTTTATCGCAAAAACTTAATTTAAGCCATAAAAAGGGTTTACGAAAAACATAAGTATTATTGCTGTCTTCTCCTCTCTTGTTGCTACCTTATCTATCTTAGTTTTCTTCCGCTTAAGTTTTGCTTTCGCAAAATATTTTCTGCTCCTCTTGTCTAGCTTCAAAATTTTCGCTTCTCGGCAGCTGGAGGAGTAGCCGTCGTTCGCTAGACTAGACTGACCCTGAGTTGCAGTAGTGCTTTTGTAATGTAAAGCAGGTGTAATCATGAACCCTAAGTGGTTTGTGTACCACTTGCATATTGTAAATCTATATTTATTATCTTGTATGTTGTTTGCTTAATTATCAGTAATCCCTCTCAGTTCAAAACCTTCTCCTGTCCCCTTTCGCTCTCGTTCTTACCTTTTTCATCCTATACTTACCTTGAAAATTCGATGTCTTACTTATCCCCTCTTGATTGCCAAAGCCGCTGCAAAGCTGACTTCAAGCTCCCAATCAACAGATGGATCCGGCAGAGCAGAGTGGTCAGACCAACAGGCAGGGTGCACCTGCCACAGGTCAAGCGACACTCGCCAGTGTGATAGCAATGTTGGAGCAGAATCGACATCAAGGAGAGCAGAATATATTACGAGTGTTGGATCAACATGCCAGATTGATTGAACAGATTGCAGCCAGATCTCCGGGAATTCAAGATGGAAGCAATGTTCCTCGGGATGGTGCACCAATTTCCACCCGATGGGCAGACTTTATGAAAACACGTCCACCAGTCTTTTTCACCTCAGCTGACCCCATAGTAGCTAAGGATTGGCTCGTGGACGTGGAAAGGAAACTTGACACTGTTCGATGTGATGATAAAGAAAAGGTGTTGTATGCATCCCATCAGTTGCAGGGCGCTGCAGCAACATGGTGGATCAACTATCAACACACACTGCAGAACAGAGAGATTAGTTGGGAAGAGTTTTCCAATGCCTTTCGCAAGGCTCATATACCGGATGGCATCATGGAGGCTAAGCGCCGGGAATTCCTAGCGCTTAAACAAGGTGGACGCACTGTTATGGAATACTTACATCAATTTAACCACCTATCCAGATTTGCTCCGGAGGATGTTGACAGCGAGGATAAGAAAATGAGCAAGTTTCGAGCAGGACTGCAACAGTCATTGAAGTTCCATATCTCATCCATGAAGTTCAAAGACCTGCACGATATGGTGAACAATCTGATTACTTCAGAAGAGGCTAGAGGTGAAATGGAAGATTACAGGAAGCGCAAGGCAGTTCACAAATCTCAGTCTTCTTCGCATAGTGCCCAGCGAAGCAAAACCTCGGGATCATTCTCATTCCGATCCCAACCCTCACGTCAGTTTGTGAAGCTACCGAAGAACCAGTCTGGACAATCTCAACAGTACAGTTCTCCTTTACCCTTCGCCACCAAGTGCCCCACCTGCAATGGCAAGCATCTTGCTAGCAGCTGTCCACGAAGGACAGATGCATGTTTCCATTGTGGAGAGACTGGACACTACAAGCATCAGTGTCCCAGGAGGAGTTTGAAATCAGATGCAGCTAAACTCCAATTCCAAAACCAGCGGCAGCAGGAAACAAAGTCACAGTCAGGCTCTGGCACCCCCGAAGGAAGCTCTCTGCAGATCAAAGCAGATGGACCTCAATCACCGGCAGGCACCGCGAACTTTACATCTGCAGGCAGTAGCAAAGGTCATACCAGACCCACGTTTTACGCAAGAGTAAATCATGTGTCCGCAGAAGATGCAGCTGAAGCTAGTGACATCATTGCCGGTATGTTCCCAATCAACACCATACCTGCATTGATTTTATTTGACCCTGGTGCAACGCATTCGTTTATTTCGAAGAGTTTTGCTTCAATAAATCAGTTGCCTTCTGCTTCATTGCCAAGACCCTATGTGGTTGAAACCCCTGGAATTAGAATGGAGTCCCATAGTGGGTATAGTGGGCTCAATATAAAAAAAAAATCCAATGGGTAGACTTCAGAGCAGATTTGTTACAATTAGACATGTCAGGATTAGTTGCCATTTTGGGCATGAACTGGCTAGCCAAGAACAAAGGCAAGGTAGATTGTGAGATCAAAATAGTATCCTTGGTCGATCCTAAAGGTCAGAAAGTGGTAGTGGAAATAGACCGAGAAGTTTTGAAGGATGCAAAAAGGCGCATGATCAACATGCTAGCAGTTACATCTGATCAAGTACCAGTAGTACAAGAATACCCTGATGTGTTATCCAGAGGAATTGTCAGGCAGACCCCTGATAGACAAGTAGAACTTGCAATAGAATTGGTGCCTGGTACCAAGCCAATTGCCAATCACCAGTACAGAATGTCAGCCAGTGAGTTGAAAGAGTTAAAGAAGCAATTAGATGAATTACAAGAAAAAGAATTCATACGACCGAGTGTTTCACCTTGGTCGGCCCCAGTTTTATTTGTGAAGAAGAGCACAAAGAGCATTTGCGCATGGCATTAACTAGATTGAGAGAACATCAGCTGTATGCCAAGTTCGATAAATGCAGCTTTTGGCTAAAAGAAGTTGCTTTCTTGGGTCATATTATATCGGAAGATGGAGTCAAGGTTGATCCAGAAAAGATCGCAGCAGTTATGGAATGGAAACAACCCAAGACAGTGACAGACATGAGCAGCTTTCTTGGATTGACGGGTTATTATCGCCGAGTCATAGAAGGATTCTCCAAAATTTCTCGTCCACTCACTCAGCTGCTGAAGAAGGACAAGCCCTTCACATGGACAGATGCTTGTGAAGAGAGTTTTCAGCTGTTGAAGACCAAGTTGACAACGACGCCAGTCTTGATTTTGCCCAATCCAGAGAAGGAATTTCAAATTTACTGCGATACCTCGAAGCAAGGTTTGGGATGTGTGCTTATGCAAGACGGAAAAGTTGTTGCCTATGCTTCAAGGCAGTTAATACCACATGAAGAGAATTACCCCACATACGATTTAGAACTAGCAGCCGTGGTGCATGTACTCAAAATTTGGCGGCACTACCTGCTAGGGAATCGGTGTGAGATATTCTCAGATCACAAGAGTTTGAAGTATCTATTCACCCAGCCCGAGTTGAACATGAGACAACGAAGATGGCTAGAGTTAACAAAAGATTATGATGTTGAGCTTCAGTATCACCCGGGCAAAGCAAATATAGTGGCCGATGCCCTTAGCCGAAAAGCTTGCCCAAGCAAAGACAGCACGACAGAGTACCCACCAGAGCTGCAAAGAGATATCCTATGACTGAACTTGGTGATCACTGAACGAGGTAGCATGGCAGCGTTAGAACTTCAACCATTACTGACAGATCAGATTAAAGCAGCCCAAGATGAAGATGAAGAGATTCAAAAACTGAAAAAGGATATTCAAAAAAAAAAAATCATCAGAGTATGCGATAAACCAGCATGGAATCCTTACCTTCCGTGGTCGCTACTGCATACTCGACAAGAAAGAGTTGAGAGAATTAATCTTATCCGAAGCTCATTCCTCATAATTCTCAATCCATCCAGAAAGCACAAAAATGTACCAAGATTTGAAGAAGAAATATTGGTGGAACCCAATGAAGAAAGAAGTGGCAGAGTATGTAGCTAAATGTGGTGTCTACCAGTAGATCAAGATAGACCACCAAAAACCATCGGGATTGTTGCAGCCTTTTGCCAATGCCCGAATGGAAGTGGGATATCATTGGGATGGACTTCATTACTGGATTTCCTAAGACTCGAGAAGGATATGATGCTATTTGGGTCATTGTTGATAGATTGACTAAAGTAGCTCATTTCCTCCCGATCAAGCAAACCTATGGGAAGGATAAACTTGCCGATTCGTATTTGACAAGAATTGTGACACTGCATGGAGTTCCGAAGAAGATTGTGTCAGATCGAGAAGCACAGTTTACATCCAAGATCTGGGAGAAATTACATGAGGCTATGAGCACCGATTTGAATTTCAGTTCAGCATATCACTTACAGATTGATGGACAGACAGAGAGAACAAACCAGATTTTAGAAGACATGTTGAGAACTTGTGCAATGGTATATGGTGCAGCATGGAACACTTGTCTACCCTTCGCTCAGTTCTCATACAACAACAGCTATCAAGCCAGCAACCAAATAGCACCGTTTGAAGCACTTTATGACAGAAAATGCAGGACCCCACTGAATTGGTCAGAAACAGGTGAACGCCAACTCATTGGCCCTCAGAATGCTCAAGATATAGAAGCACATGTTAGAATCATCAGAGACAGACTCAAGAGTGCACAAGACCGACAGAAGAGCTATGCAGATAACCGTAGGAAAGACTTGAATTTCGAAGTTGGAGATTATGTGTATATCAAGGTTACCCCATTCAAAATAGTCAAGAGATTTCAAGTCAAAGGCAAATTGGCACCAAGATATGTGGGACCGTTTCAAATTACCGAAAGAATTGAAAAGGTAGCTTATCAAGTACAGCTACCGCCCAATCTGTCAACAATACCCAATGTGTTCCATGTGTCTCAGCTTCAAAAGTGTCTACGACAGCCAACAGATGAAGTACCATTGTCAGATATTGAATTCCAAGATGATTGGACATATACTGAAGAACCACTACAAATACTTGAAACGTCAGAAAGGCAGTTCAGAAGTAAGAATGTCAGGTCTTGCAAAGTTCAATGGAAGAATCACAAAGCGGATGAGTCCACCTGGGAACGAGAGTCAGGCTTGCAGCGTGATTTCCCCAACTTACTCCCTGGACCAAGTTAATCTCGGGGTCGAGATTCTTTTAAGGGGGGTAGGTTGAAAAACCCCAAAATTTCAAACCAGAATTTTGTTTGATTTTTGCTGAATTTTTGAGTGAAATCTGGAAACTTTCCCTTTTTGGAAAGTTTTCCCTAAAACCGCTTTCCTCTTTTGGCAATTCCGTTTTCTCCATCTTCTCGGTGCCCCGCCCCCTTTCCGCCTCTCCCGCTCTCTGGCGCCTCCCTCCTCCTTCTCTCCCCTTCCCTGGCGTCTCCCCGCTTCCTCCCTCGCAGGCGCCGCTCGTCTCCCCGCCTCTTCCCTCGCGCTCGCGTGCACGCTGACGCCGCGGCCGCATCGCCTCTCCGCGCCCGAGCCCCGACAGCCCCGGTCCGGAGCCGACCGCACCCCCTGTGCACGCGTCACCTCGCTCCCACTCCGGTCCCGCCTGCCAGAGGCCGCCTCATCCCTCGCCCGCGCGCGGACGCGCCTCCGCCATACCCGCCGCCCACCTGCTCCCATCCCTCGTCGCGTCGCCATCACTCCCCTGCAGTGCCGACGTCACCCCCCAGCGCGGAGGAGACGCTTACCAACTCCAGTCCCCTCCTGTCGACCCCAGGCGCCCTCGCCCGTTCCTTCTCCCCGAAGCTCCGCCTCCCCGCTCGGGCATATAAGCCCCTCTTCCACTCACTCGCATTCCCTTGGTTCCCCAACTCCCCCACCACTCTCATTCGCCTCCCACCGCTCCCAGCTCCCTCCCCGAGCTACCAATTGACCCCTCGTCGCCCTAGCCGCCGCCGCCGCCATTGTTCCCTGCGCCGGCGACCCCCGTAGCTCAATCTACTTCTCCACCCCTCCGTTTCTCAATTGTATTAGCCCAGAGCATCACCACGGTGTACTAACTTCTTTGGTAAACTCCGTTTGGCAGGAGACTCGCCGCAGAGCTCCGGCACCGTCGACCCCCGCCGCCCCAGCCGTGCTCCCGTGGCCAGCCCTCCTCGAGGCTCCCCGACTCACGCCGCCACTGCCATTGTAATCCCCTGGCTCCCCTCACCGTAAAACCTCCCCCGATTTGGCCCCTAACAGCTCCGGTGCCCCCTTCCCCGCCGGAGAGCCGAAACCATTCCCATCTCCCTTCTGCTCTCTCCTCTGACTCCCTCGCCTTCCAACCACCCAGAATGAATTCCCCACTCGAAGACACGCCCGCCGGTGTCCTTGGTTGCCGCCGACGAGCCTCCCTGCGCCCGGACCACTCTCGCCGCCGTGGCCAGTCCCGCGGGCGCCTCAGCGGCTGGAGGTAGAAGACGGGGGGACGTGGCCCCATCTCATCCGCCCGTTCCTCCCGTCGTCTTATAACGTCGGCCACCCGATGGCGACACCCCTCGACCGTCGGATCTTCGTAAACTCCTCCCCTCCCGTTCGTTCGATCAAGCCGTACCGATTCGGCCACCCTCGTCGTATCGCTGCCGTCCGATCGCCCTACCCCGCATCACGTCCGCCCGCTCCCTCGCCATCCCGCCCGTCCAGCTTCGCCACGCGTCGCCCATCCGTCGGGACGGGGCGCGTGCACGGGCCTCCGGCCGAGCGCGTGCGTGGGCCGCTTCTCCCCGGCCTGCTTCGTCCCCGCGCGCGCGCGTTTAAACTCTGGGCCGGGCTGCACTGTAGCAAGCGGCCGGGCCAGCTACTGTTCACCCGATTTTTCCCGGGTTTAATCATTTCCAGAATACCAGAAAATTCAATTAATTCCTAGAAAATCACAGAAAATCCCAAAAATTCTCAAATTTCACCACTTTGCTCCAAATAATATTCTTGACCCATTTTTGACCTCCATTCCTCCAGATTCATCCCAGATAAATTCCTGAAATTCTATTTGAAGGGTTTATGCATTTTTACTCCTTTTTAAATAGATTATTTTTCCTCGCTTGATTAGGCTCAAGCCGGATTTATGTTATTTTCTATGTTTGCGCTAGTGTCGGAGATCCCGGAAGCTCAAGTGCAGTCGCAGGATCCAGGAGCTTCTGCGTTCGAGCTAGCTGAGATCATCCGGATTGACGGCAAGTCTCAAATCCTTTGATCATGTTGCAACCCATGTGATTTAATTATGTCATTATGTTATTTGCATTGAGCTAATTGTGAAATGTTAATTCAAAGTAAAATAAAATGTTTAGAATGACATGTTATGTAGTTAAACCTACCACCGACAAATGCCATGTTAAACTTGCAGCCATGCCTTTGTAACCCTAGAAATAATTATCTGTTAATCTAGATATTTGTAAGATATTATTATCACTCAAAAGTCTTATACTAATAAGGTCGTGGCAGCGAGCCAACAGAATTTGTAAAACCCGACTCTAAGGTAGGGTGGTATGGGACACCGTATCTTAGAGCGGAGAGTGCCGGCGTGCACAAGGTAGGGTAAGGGGGTTTGTTGTGCATCGCAAGATGATTGTTCTCCCATCTCTTACCCTAGGATTGAAGGAAGGGGGGTTTGTGGTGCATCGCCAGATGATTATTCACCCAACTCTTACCCTAGGTTGGGTCGCGGGCCTGGTAAGGTTGCGGGCCATGTGAAAATATAAGGATTGAAACCCTTACGCTGAGCAAATGTCATAGTGATCGCTCAACCACAGGTGTTGACTTGTCAACCCTGGTTTAGTACCTGCTCAACTTAAGTGAAACCCCACATTGGGAGTCGGAGCAAGACAACGATAGGTCCCCGCAACTCGGGACCGGCATTCCGCGAGGGCCAACGGACACCCGAGGATGTGCGGGATTATTATCTATCGGGTGGAGTGTATACCAAGGGTTGAGCAGCGAAAAGACCCGGTTCCTTAACTCAGTCATGAGGGTTAAGGGTGCGTGTGGGTAAAGTTGGGCAACTCTGCAGAGTCAAATAAATGGTATTCGAATACGCCGTGCTCCCGGTTGTTGGAGCTGTGTCACTTGGGTGATTCCAGCAGCGAAGCTTAAGTAGTTTTGTACATACATTAACTGGATTAGTTGGTTAATGAACTCTTCATGAAAACCCCTGAGATCTTAAGAAGTAGTTTTGAGTCCATTTTATCAAATGTTTGCAAATAAAACTGCATCCACTCAAAGTTAATAAACCAAATATATTTCCCCTCCTTTGATGTTCTGTGCATGTAGTAGGTTTAGGATCCCTTTGGGATTTGCTGAGCCGGTTGTTGGCTCACGGCTTGCTTTTGCCTTTCTTTAGAGGATCAAGACGAAGGTGAAGGTCTCCCCGTCGAGGACGTCCCTGAGAGTCTCTTCTTCGATGAGGACCCGTGGCTTTAGGTCTTCGCCGCGCTCAAGCGGATTCTGGAAGTCTTTTGTAATGTAATTATGCTTTGGGCTTGCACGCCCCGCTGTCAAAAGCTGGATGTTAATCCTTATGTCAAATATATGCTGGATTTTTGTTGTAAGCATGCCATGGTATACTCTTGCGTGACGTTCCATAACTGTTCATACGTGAATAGTTGCGGAATGCCGTGTCCGTACGCGCCCCTGGAAACGGGGGCGTTACAGATAGTTAAGAGATAACTAGGCACACAGAACAAACGAAGAAAGTAAGAAACACAGGCCCTGAGTCGAGATGCTGTCCGGTCCGTGCAGCTCGGTTCCTCACCCTCAAGACCAAAGCGGATTGGGTTAGGCTTCGTGGAGAGATAGCACATAAAATCCTCGTTCCACCCAAGGAATCGGCGGATGCAACCCGGAATGCTATGCATCTGCGCGCGGCGCATAGCAAACCGCCGCTCACCCCCTCGACCCACAGCCTAACAGCGACTGCAAGTGGCTACGTCGCCCATGAAGCAAGGCTGCACAAAGGATGGGCCCCATGGGTGTTGAGCTGGTCACTCGAGGGAAGTAGAGCCATTTGTCCTTTTTTACCCTCTTTCTTCTCCTTCCTTCTTTTCTTTCTTTTAGTTGCACTTTGTTTTACAAATGGGCTGACCCACCATAAATTAAGGGTATTCAGCTCAATATCTAAAATTTTTGATAAAAATTAACTATATACAAGATATAATACATATATATACTAGTAGTTAGGCCAAATTCGTCATGTTTATACCCAATCAGCCTAAATTGGCAATAGATCCATTTAGTTTATTTCTCTCTCCCAGGCCCAAATTGGCATCGGACACTGACTTAGACCCACTGGCCCACTATTGTGATAGTATAGTGCCCGTGCTAACGCTACGGTAAAATACAAAACAAGATAAAATTTGTAAAAAAATAAAACGAACAATCAGATTCATTAAGATTCACGTCTCATATATTGTATAACCAAATATTTTTGTCACATAATGAATGCCACATAACGACTGATCCTTTGAGGAGGCGACAACATCATTGGACTCACCCACCGACGACTTTCTTCATCCCCACATTGTTTAAACTTGAGACTACAAAGAAAACAAACATTTTTGTCACATAAAGAAATATGAAACACAGTAAGCTTTTTCTTCTTTTGCACGAACAGCACGGACAACGCCGAGATGGCCGCGAACGCGGAGAACGCGCCCGTGACGGACACGGCGCTGCAGACGGACAGGAACGACATGGCCACCGCGCCGCTCGTCAGCCAATTTAAAGTATCGGCCAATATGGTGTCATGTCTCCTTTCAAAAACAAAAATATTTGACAAATTGTAGAACAAACTATGGGTGTTAAATGAGAAGTAGAAGACAACCTGTACATCTTGCAATACTAACATATCGGTGAATATGGACGCCATGAATGGTTATAAATGGATCTGAAGAATTCATGTTCAGATCTGAAGGATCTCCGCTTCTCGTCCCTCTCCTGTCAATGTTTTCTTCCGGAACCTTAGACAACTGTGCAACACCAACGCAAAGATACCGAACTGTCAATAAGGTATCTTTTCTACAAGCACCTATGAAATCCCACAAAGCATTTGTTGAGTATGATAGCAGTACCTTCCCATACTGAAGACTTGAGGCGTCACGATAAAATTCAGGATCAGCTTCCTTTGCTTTATTGTATGCATCCATGTCAACTTCTATATTCTTGGTCCTCGTTTTGTAGGCATCGTACAAGGTTTTCTGATTGAAAACTGCAAGCATTGACACCTCACTCAGATACATGTAAAAGAGTTTCTTTTATTAAAAAAGTTGCATCCTGACTCCTGAGTTCATGACATACGGCATGTAGTTAATTGCAAATGGTAAATCCAAACCATTCTACCTTCAGACTTGAAAAGCATAGAAGGCATTCAGAAAGCAAAAAAAATGAAGATTTAATGGGGCTCCCATTGCCATTGATTGAATATTAGGTACCAAGTAAATGTCTCCATGCAATATAGAAAGACACGAGGAACATGACATCAAACATTTTATCCATTGTGCATACAATATAGACATATATTTTCCCTTTATTTTAAACAAACTTAACTTACTTTGCTGGTTCAATGCACATATGCAGGATGAACTGAGATAGACAGATAGCTATTGAATAAACTTGGCCAAAAAAGTACTATTAGTAACGTTCTACTTTCTATATTCCTCAGGAGTTATTTTCTAGCTTGAACCAAAACAGCTCAAACTGTAAAATAATTACAATTTATAAGAATTATCCAAACAACAAAATGCTATAGTAATAAAAATTCAGGGGCTCTGCAACTAAGCTACGGATATACTAACAGAAACCACCTTACGCTTTTTCCTCAAGTGTTCGGCACTTCAGCCCACATAAGTGATGTTATATAAGGTTAGGATTAGATATTGGTATGCAAAGCTAAACAAACAAGGTAAATTTATAAATAGGATAGGTTACACTAATATTTGCATATACAGGTGCACAAACAGCAGTAATTCTGACAGATATCCTTTTTAGTTTGATGCATGCGGACGTAATGCATCTCTACCCCTATAAACCACAAGTTAAAATTATTCTACATCCACTCAACAATTGACCAAACATGTAGCTAGAAAATTCATGAAAATATGATGCATCAAAAAATGAATAACTCTGCACTAACCTTCGGTCGCTCATATACGTCAACAGAACTCAGGATATGCCCCGTAATTGAGCTAGTTGAAGAAATACGGAGACTCAAGGACATCCTTCAGATCAAAATCTCCCCTCTCCGGCAATGGTGGAAATCTTACTGTAGGGAAAGATTTCTCAAAGCTCTCCAACAACTGCATCAAATATACTGTCACTTGAGAAACTGAATGCACAGCCTGTTACTGATACTTGCTATGAAACAATTTGGAAGAACACAGAAAATAACAAACCATGCCAAGGGGAAAACACAAGGCAAAATTGGCTCTGGACATTTTTTGTCATCTGCCACTGGACACCAGACCGATTATAGTGTTACTATTTTGAAAATCAGAAGAAGGCGTATGAAAATGTCCTATTTGCCCAGTCTCTGCTGATTTTCAAAATAATAGCATTTTAATTGGCCCAGTGTCCGGTGGCAAATGGTATTTTAAATCACGCGATGCCCTAGCAAGTGCGAACCAAGTGCAGTGAAATGAGCCTATTTTGCCAAAACACAATGGTTATACTCAATTCCATCACTTGAAAATGTGCATTATGCACAACTTTGCATTTCACAAATTTAAATGCTTCTAAAAATTCTCAGAAAATTACCAAATGTAGAGGAGTGTATGTTCTATATCTCTGAAAAATTTCAAGATCCATCTCAATCGCATTTACGAGATACAAAAAAGTAGATACTTGAGAAATAGTGAAAGAACTATTTCAACAAATTTTTTTGTGTCTCGCTAATGCGATTGGATTTCATCTTGAAAGTTTGCATAGATATAGACTCGTATCCTCCCCCACAACTCATAATATTTTGGGAGTTTTTAAGAACTACTAAGTTTAATTCTCACGGAATTTTCACCAATTTGTATTTTCATTGGATACACCGCCAAACAAAAAAGACATTGTAAGAAAATTACTACAGAAAATAACATATCTTGCCAATTTCTAATAAGACATTTTGGCAATAAACAGTAATCAACGAATATCCGTGCAAATAACTGGGATAAGGAAATACATACATTTTCTATAATAGGTGTACCGTAGAGTTCCACAAACGTTATGTTTGAGGAAATAGAATGAGTTGGTCCATCACCACGTTATTTGATATGGCCATAATGGTAATATAAGACGAGGAAGAGGTCACAGCACAAATTTCATTGGACCACCCAATGATGGTAACCCATCCTAGAATAATGCCATTCCTAAACAAAAAGGTCACTACAGTTCATGCCATTACACAGGACATTTTGAACAGCAACCAGCAATAACCATATGATTATCACCTATTCTCACAAAGATGCACAGAACATGTCCATGCAAAATGGAGCATACCTTATCCGTTTCCCGTTGAAGGGTCAGTACTTGTAATGATGTTTTAATCTGCAAGGAAAACATCATGAATGTCATTTTAACAATAATAGTATGTCAGCAATAGGCACATGTTTATTTCTTTGCAAGGCACGTGGCAACAATAATCAATAGAAGATTAGGAGAAAAATAATTATCATGAAACACCCACAAAATGCCTCCCTAGTTTGCGATATGGTTGAACAACTGGAAGTCCAAGAGGGGTCGTCCATCTCACAGGTTCATTTTCACAAGCAATTACCTGTCATGCAAGGTGGGCCACAGTTAAATATCCCATGGTTCTAAAGACCAACTCATTTAGAAACAACAATTCAACCAAATAAGACAGCTGGGCTTGACTATCAAGGAAGGATGTCAGAACTGGAAGGTGCATGGAGTGGTTTACCTTGACAAATTGTTTGTTTAATCTTTAGATAGAAGCATAAGTTATAGGTTGTTTTCATTCTTCTAATAGTCTTTTAAGTCCTAACAGTAGTTACAGTTCTTTTTTTTTACTTTTGCCTCTCTTAATACAAATGGTACGCACATCTCCTGTGTATGTTGGAAACAACATATTTTATCGGTCATGGCATCCACAGGACATCAACGCAAATAATTTTTAAGATAAAATATCCCAATGAAAATTTTTTGCAGCATGTCTCAATTACAGTTAAATATTTTTCTAAAAATACACCCAAAAGGCAACACACAACTTTTGCAGCTTGCATCAATTGCGATTACCAAATACAGTGCAAAATATGACACTGTCAAAAACTGATATTGCGATGGATTTTCTTAATGCACAATGTAATTGTAGCATCAAAACATTATCTAATATTATAATTGAACACCTAAAACAAAAAAAATTAGTTGCTCATAAAATTTTTTATTCAGTGTAGGAGAATGGAAAATTCATTAAAAATCATATGAATCACTGCTTTTATGTGAGTTTTGAAATCCACGACATGGACCACCAGTTCCAAACCAGGAAATCATTACCAGGGAATGCAAACCTAGAAACTCATACTGGCATTGATATTTTTATGTCGCTGTCAACCAGGTTTCAATCTCTTACAGGAAAATAATTGGAAGGATCAAAATCTTAAGCCCAACTACCATTCAGACACCGTATACTGACAGTGTATATCGACAATTTGAGGCATAGCTAAATCCAAAGCAATTTGAACGTAGGATATTTAAAACATAAGTTCAGTCTACACTTTAGGTCTTTGAAAGGAATATACTATGAAAAACAACATACCCAAATCTTTAAAGGCTTGTACACTCCGTCAATGCCACTCTGATATATCAAGGCTTGTACAGACATTCAGCTAGTGAGCAAATAAATTTCTTCTCCGAGCAGCTCCAAGCAAGATAGACACAACAGAGGAACAATGATTAGCAGGATAGGACGCATTTAAAACAACAACAATTCTTGCTCAGGAATTTCGATTTTTGGATCCTCTGATAAAATAGCCATATGCTCGTGAATTTCTTGCAATAGTTCAGCTGCTTCACAATTCATTAACATTCTAGACTTTGGTGGTATTTCCAATTATAATATCAAAAGCATTATTTAGACACCTGTAACTGGTACATGGAGAAGGTAGCAGGGATTAGATTGCACATTTTCATTTATACAGAGGAGCTCTTAGAAATCAGATGTGTGCCCATTCAAAATGATGTAAAACATAACAACCCCAATACATAGAACTTTTCAAACAAATAGCCTCCCCAAATCTCACAAATTGTAAATATCTGAGTATTAGAAGTTTTACTACAATAAAAATAAGCTGCCAGAGAAACAGAGGATATTTCACTGAAGGGAGCTGACCAAGCTCAAGCTTTAGGTCTGCATCAGACTTTTTAGGCATTGCATTTGATGAAGAGCCCTTCCCACCTTTGCCAGCTCTATATGTCGTCCCTCCTTTGCCAGCTTCTCCTAAAAAGTAAATAATACATGAAAGAAAGAAATGCAAGACTATAGAAATGCATTAAGACTTTTGAATGGAAGAATGTGTAGCAAACCTGTATGCTCAAACCTTTAGAAAAGGATGAAGCCTTTCCACCAGTTTTTAGGCTCTCAGATGCAGCCTTCCCATATGGGAGTCACTTCTGCAAAACCTAAAAACAGGAAGTGGTATACAAGGTTCTTGTCAGTTTCAACTTTCAACTATGGCACCATATTATTCATATTCACTTATTCAGTGACATTAAACTGTCCTGTATAGAATTTATTTATGTACTGTTGTCCCATATTTTGCTTTTATCAAAATACTGCATAGCAATTATGACATAGGCAGATTAATCGTCACCACCAGTTACCCATGAATTGAGATCCAAAAGTGACTTGCAGTACACTTGCATTATAAATGAAATGATGTGTGCTTCACACTAAGTGTAATGTTAATCAGCATCTATGCATAGGTAGTCAATGGAACTTCTGAAAATAAAACCAAAGGAGAACTAAAACATGGCATCTATTTCTTTACTAACATTTTTCTATGATCAATCCTATGAAAGCTGACAAGAAAAGTAGGCAGTAACTACTGGAGGGTTGTTGAACTCTTCTAGTCAAATGATTCAATCCAAACAAGAACGACAATTTCAATCATAACTGTTTTTTTCTTCTCACACAAAAGAATGCCCTTGAGTACAACATGAAGTGTTCTTAATGGTGACAAAAAATGCCAGGGATGTAAGACAGAAACCTCATTACATGCTAGTGGAGACAAGTGATATTTTTATAACAAAGCAAATATTAAAGGATGTGCTCATGGGGCAAACTCCTAATAGTATTTCAATGTATAAACTATCTTCAGAGAGAACAGCAGTGAATACAGATGACTTGGCATGCCCAGAACCACAGTGTGAAGTGCTCAATCATAAAATACAAGCATTAAAAGGATAATTTAAGTTTTTAAAGATTTGATGGAATGAAGAACTGTTGCCTGGAAACTGCTAGGTCATGAAATTGGATAGTATTGTTACCTTCAGAGTCCGAATCTGAATCAATTGTGACATATGAGATATTTGCAGAATTGTTCTGCCTTCCATTTGGTGCTCCTGTAACAAGAAACCCCAATCCCCAATCATTCATCTCGAACACCACGCATTACCACCGGGAAGCCCAACACCCACCGGCTTGTTCGGAGGGCTCGCGTCGGTTGAGGGTTGAGACGACGCCCGAAATATATGGGGAAAAGGGAGAGGGGGGGGGAACGGAAGAGCACCTGGCCTGGAGGCGAGGGACTTCCCTTTGGAGGTGGAGGAGAAGCCTTTCCCTCCCCTGTCCGACATTGCAGCCGCCGGCGGAGGAGGAGGCGGTGGGGGAGAGGAGGGGCCGGCGGAGTCGCCGGTGAGCCGGGTGCGATGCGACGACTGCGAGTGGATGGGAACTGGGAAGCCATCGCCGTGTACTCGTCTCGCCTTGTGCAGTTGAATGCGAGTTACGACTCCGAGCCCGACGGCGACGGCGATGTGCAGGGGAGGAGGCGACGGTGGCGCGGGGTGGGGAGGAGGAGAGGAGGCGGCGGCGCGGGGTGGGCCGAGATCTGGTGGAGAAAGCGGAGAAGGGGGGGCCGTAGAGAAGGAGAGGAAGGGGCGGCCGAGAGAGGAGGAGATGGATGGCGGCGCAGATGGAGAAGAGGGGGAGGCGGCGGCCGATTCGGGGTTTAGGTTTAGGGGGAGGCGGCCGATTCGGGGGAGGCGGGGGAGGCTTTTCAGAAGACGCGCGGCCGATTCGGGGGGACGCGGGAGGGTAGTGCACATCCATTGAAGGATGACCGTCGGATATGGTTGAGTAAGGAGAGAGAATGAAGGAGAATTAATCTGGTGCGGACGTTTTTAGGATGGTGTAATTAAGGGTGCATATTGTGGTGTGGACGTAGTTAAGGTTATGACTGTGGAGCAGGTAATTGTTGGGTGGATGTAGCATAATTTTAACTGGTGGATTAATAGTGTAGATTCACATAACACACAGTAGAAATTCTAGATCTCACTCAGTCTCTCTTCTCGCTCAAGTCTCTCCTCTCTGGCTTTCTCCGTTTAGCGGTGCACGAGGCTTCTGGTTTTTTGAACTCTAGATTTCTGGAGGCAGGACTTAGGAGGCTGCACAGAAGCATTGGAGCGCCCGTCTTGTAAGTCACAAGTCATCTCGTTGTTGTCGCTTTTCATTATGCTTGTTCAAATAAAGAAGAATCTTAATTATACAATTGTTTACAAGCTTCTCAAATTAGTGCTAATTGTTCCCATGGCAACCGCTAATGTTGAGAGAGTGTTTTTTTAAATGAATTATGTAAAGAATAAGCTAAGAAATAGAATGGAGGAGTAATACTTGAATGATTTCTTGCTTACATTTCTTGAGTGAGATTTTCCCTACAAGTTAAGGATAATAGTATTATATCTCGCTTCCAATACATAAAGCATCGTTGTGTTAATTTTTAATTATTTTTAATTATTTATATTATTCGAGATGTTGTCTCTAGTATGAATAATTGTACTATAATGTTTGTTATTATGGACCTTTATGTTTTTTATTGAATAATATTTTTGTAATTTCGAATACCCATTCTAAAATTTCGGAGTCCGCCACTGCGAATGTTGTAGTAGTTTCTTTGTTGTTGTTCCTCAATTTTTTTTATTTTTACCACATTGTGGTTTTATTATTTTTTATTTTTTTTCACACTATGGTTTTATTATTTTTTATTTTTCAGCTTATTACCTTTGATTTGTCTCTCACATGGTCCCTTCACCTTGTCCTACTATTGGAACATCATCGATGAGCTGTTAGAACATTATCAACGAACTGAACACTGAAACAAAAGGCGTGAAATATCGTCAATTAACTATTGGAACGTGGAAACCTTATACATCGAACATTTTATTGGAATATCCAACACCCACCTAATTCACCCCTACCCAATCTCTAGAACATTGTCCATGAATTAATGAAACATTTGGAAGTAATGCGTGGAACACTTCCTTTTATCTACCAGAATGTACATCATGCAATACAATTACTAAGTTGAAATATATGTAATTAGAGTCTTATTTTGAAGATCTCGTCATACAGAACACGAAGATTCAAATGGATTATGAATTGGAAATTCGGTTTAAAAGTTATGAGCGTTTGAATTTTTGAATTACAAAAATAAGCATCTTGAATTGTCTGCACTGACCTGGGCAAATTCAGTGAAGTGGGCCGGGAGTGCGCGGCGGGTGGCTAATTGCCGCCATGCGGCACACAGTCACGCCTGGATGCAATAGCAGCATCGCACCGCATCTAAGTTGGGAACCCCCAGCCCCTGAGTTTCATCTCTCGAGTCAGAAGCATACACAAACGTACGATTCATGCGTGTTAGGTATAGTTCCTCGCTTGATATCCAGTTGCAATCGTAGGTTGTACAACACGTGCGTAAAAAGTTGTCCCGTATTTGAACATGTTGATTGGTGAGCAGCTCTGCAACAAAACGAACATAGCCCTTTGGTACATCTATGACCATGATGATCAAGTTGCCGAGGTTGTGGAGCTCGCCTACCTACTCGGGAATCCTCGAGAACCAGCAACCGAGACCCTTGACATTGTCCAACGTGTTCCTCGAAAGTTTTCTGGGGTCCACAGGAACTTCATTCTGCCAATCCCATCAGGCAACCTGATCTTGTTCTTACATGGAAGGACCAGATGCGAGTATGCGACAATCGCCGCAAATGAACAATATCTGATGGAATAACAATTGATACGACGTATCCAAATGTTGCAACTTCCTAATTTGACTCGGCAGCTCTAAGGGCTTACATTGTTTTGACAGAAGCCTGGCATCAATCTTCAAATATTTTAGTCGAAACAATTCACAAATACCGGTGAGATCAAATCCAATATCGTCCGCATTGCTAGAAAATTCTAGAAGCAGAACTTGGAGATAATTGAACTCCAACAAAGTAGGCTTGCACCTAGAGATCTCGAACACCGCAATGGATCGAACCTGCCCCAGGCTAACAGTTGAATGCAATTTGACATCTTTTGCCCCCATCAAAGTTGATGGAGGGTCAACGGATACTGTCGTGCAGTCTTATGCATGCCTGAATTCTGGCGTAGATGCAAGGCCATCCGGCCCATGTAAGCCCATATAGACTCAAATTAATGGGCTAAACTATCGATTTGCCAATTCGTTAGAACCGTCCCACCCACGTAACTATCAGACGCCTCCAGCCCATCTTGATGCCAATGCTGCGAGTTCAACGCAAGCCAGTGTGCCACCGTAATGCAGACAATACTTATGGCCCCGCTCGGTTGGGCTGATAAAATTATGCCTTATGGCTGAAATTGCACTGTAGCGGTTGAAATTTCACTGTAGTTGAAGGTAGTTTATTTGGCGTAATTAAATCTAAAAAATTTAAAAATAGAAAAAATATGCTAGCTCATCACGGACAGCGCAATCGAATACAGGAAAAAAACCAGCAAAAAAGTTCAAAAAATAACCAAAAGTTCAGAAAAAGACGAAATTTATGAATAACGAAAAATAAGCTAGAAGTCAGAAATTGAAACTAAAATGAGCAGAGCAGCAGGTTCCTCGCATGATCAGACCCTCCGATTGATGCTGCGGTACTTCTAGAGTTGCCATGGTGAAATTAATTTGCAACTATAATCTGGACGATACAATAGTCCTACTAGCAGGGGCAGACCTGCCCTTCAGGCGAGCCCGGGCGGCTGCCCGAGCTCCCCTCGCCGGCCAGACTATTGTATACTGTACAATACATGTATATCTATACAAGTGTACGATTACAAGAGGAGTAGAAACCCAGTACGAAGATGCATGGGCGCAGTAAAAGGAGATAGTTAGGCAAGGATGCACGTACAACACAAAGGGGTTAAAATTTTATTTTTTGGGGTGGCTAGCTGTGTGTGGGCAAAGTGGTGCTATGCAAGTAATGCAACCATGCAGCCACCAGGGAGTCAAGATTTTCCGGTACTAGCTAACTCCGAAACGTGACGTAACTTCAATTGCCAATTGTATAAAACAACAACTAAGTACGCGGTGGCCGGGGGACGGGGAGGGCCGAGGCGCGGAGCTGTGGAACGACGGAAGGAGCGGGTCGGCGTCGGCGGATTTGAGGAGGCGAGGAGCAGTCGGGAGCGGCCGGCCGGGTCATTTGAGGAGAAGCCGTCAAGTCGAGCTACCGAGGAGGTGATTTGAGGTCTGAGGATTGGTAATTACTTTTACAATTTTATATACCGCACTTCTATAGTTCTATTTTATAAAGGTACAACAAATTCTATTTATTCTAGAGACCAGGCTTGTGTATTTCAGTATCAGTTTGATAGCTTGTCAAAATTTTATGTAGAATATGTAAACTAGCTTGTCAAAATGAGGGTACTTATATTTTTACCTCTCCAGAAATAGTGACATGAGGTTTGTTCAAATTCAAAATGAATAGAAAGGATTTGAAAAAGCTATTTTAGCAAATTTTCAAGCAGAAGTACCAAGGAAAGCGGAACAGTGGCCGCATATGCACAATCTCAACTTGAAGTCCAATCGAACCAAGTCCAATCTGTATTGAGACCATGTGGGATGCAGTAACATATGTGCTAAGCATTGTACACGAAGATGGGCGTAATCCATCTAAGGCAGCAGGTTTGTTGCATATAATGGAGAATTTTAATTTTGTGTTCATATTAAAGATGATGTTGAAAGTGCTTCGAAGACATGAAAACTCGAAGAATGAATGCCTCGTTCTCCTAGACGTACTTAATTATTTACTGGTATATTTTTGTCTTCTTTTTTATTGCATCTTTTATATTCTATTATCGAATTGTGACACTACTGATTTATCTATCTTTCACAATTGACAGGTTGTTTCTTTTACAACTCATTTACAATTGTGGATTAAGCTTCATTAGTGAGGTATTTTTCATTGTCCTTCCGTTATCTACATATGTTAACATGCGAATTGTAGTTGTTGTTTCAATTTCGTATCATATACTTTTATTAGTGTGATTGCAACATAGTTTGATCATGGATTGTTTTGCTTTTGGGTACTACTATTTATTTCACGCTTCCGACTTCAGCCTACCTAGTTTTTTTTTCCTGAGTCCGCCACTGGATTTTGTCCTATCTAGATTTTTTTTTTCTGGTCCGCCACTGACTACTAGCAATGAAGAAGCTAGATAGATACATCAATAAAGTATAGGGAAAGCTAGGTAGGTAATAGGTATATATGGGTGATGCGATCTCTAAGTTCAAATGCAGTTGCGTATTTGCAAAGTACAAAGTCATGATCCAATATTAGCATGCGTTGCTGTTTACATAACCATGAGGCCGTGAAATCTTCTTAAATTAGGTTACACTTGCATTATTAGTATTCTGAAAATTAATTTTCTCCAATAAAGACTTGGAAGCAGAAAAGACGCAAATTTGCTCGGTTCTGAAATAAGCTTACAGAGGTGCCGGATAAAAATAACTTGTGCGGCCGGTCCTATTTGCATCAGAGACTTGCACAGTTTGAGTTGACTGGAAGACACCGGAGCGTGAAGGTACAATTTCATCGTTACTTGTTCCTTAACTCCAATATGGGACTGTTGGGGTTCGCGATCCATATCCGTCATCTATTTGTGCTGTGTCCGTATACCAAATACTCCAACTTCATATTCTATTTGTGCCGTGTCCGTATACCAAATACTCCAACTTCATACTGTAATACCCCAAAAATGCATAAGGGAAAACGATAGCGATTAAGGAGTGTAGTTTTTGCCGTCAAATCCACCAACTTACTGCTGCAGTAGAAACCCCAGAACCCCCTAGACCAAAAAGCCCTTAGGGCCATAGCCAGCCAAGGCAAAAAGGGGAGGGGTAGAAGCGACATTTCGCAGTGAGTGTGATAGCCATGCTTCTTAAGTAGACAAGACATCACATAGCCACTGCACCCACTCCACTTTTCTGCCACAGCCTCAAGAACAAAGCCAACCGAAGCACCACTTTCCATTCCTTCTCGCTGCCAAGACCGAGCACCACTCAAAAACACAAACACATCCACCCAGCTCACCACGAGGAGGAGGCAAGGAAGAGGGAGCCCGAAGAGGAGGAGCAAGGGGAGCCACCTGAACTCCAACCTCACCCACGCCAACTCCTTTCTAGCTCAGAAATCGGGTAGGTCTCACCTTCCATCCGTAGGAGCAAGCCAACGAGTAATAGTAGTGGCGCTGTAGGGGAGCGGCGGAGGAGGTGGCTGGCGGCCATTGGCCGTGCCGGCCGGGCGGTGGGGCCCAGCGTTCCACCACCGCGCGCATGGGGAGACGAGTAGGGGGCGGCCGGCGGTGAGCCCAAGGGGCCGGCGCACCCACATGCTGCCGCGTCGCCCAGGGAAGGGAGCCAGCTGCTCGGCTGCACGCGAGGGGGAGAGGGGAAGGGGACGACGGAGGGGTCGCTGGCGACGCCGAGCTAGCTGCGCGCCGCCGCGCTGCCTCGGTCCCCGCACACGAGGAGGAGAGAGAGGGGATAGAGGAGGCGGGGTAGGAGGAGGAGGATCGCCGGCGGGGAGCTGGGGAAGGGGGGCCAGCGACGCCGAGCCAGCCCTGCGCCGTTGCGCCGCCCCAGGCGAGGCCGGCGGGAGGAGAGGCCGTTCGGCCAGGATGGGGAGAGGAAGAGAGTAGGGAGGAAGGTAGAGGGGCGGCGGCGGGAGGGGCCGCTGGCGGTGGGGGGGTCGCCGGCCGGCCTTGCGCACCGCCGCGCCGCCCCTGGAAAGCCCATTCGGCCAAGAGGGGTGGGGAGGAGAGAGAGAGCCAGGAGAGGAAGGGAAAAGGAGGAAGGGGCGGCCAGGAAAGAAAAAGAAGGAAGAGAGGAAAAGAGAGAGGAGAGAGAGAAGGAAAGGAAAAGAGAAAGAAAAGAAAGAAAGAGAAGAGAAGGAAAAAAAGAAGAAAAGAGGAGAAAAAGAAAGAGAGAAAAAAAATGGGTTCGGCACCTGCACGACAGGTCCCTCAAAACCCGTGCAATCACACCCGAGGTCGGGATACGAGCTTAGGGACGCTGTTCTCCGTTTAAGCTCTGCCTTTTTGTTTTGCCGTTGAGTCGGGTTGATGTGTGCGCAGGTGGAGGTCCCGGGTCGGAGCCGTCCACGC
The DNA here is from genome assembly GCA_017311315.1 of Dendrocalamus latiflorus. Lineage (NCBI taxonomy): Eukaryota > Viridiplantae > Streptophyta > Magnoliopsida > Poales > Poaceae > Dendrocalamus > Dendrocalamus latiflorus. Next base: position 51,605,778 of record CM029641.1, read on the forward strand.
GTCATCCCCGAGGCTAACCAGGCAAGTGCATGGTAGAGCGGTAGACCAGAGGTTATAAATATGCAATGTTTACTGGATATGATAATGTTTTTTGTGGAAATGCGATGATTACCTGATATCTATGTGGAAATGTGATGTTTACATGACAAAAAGTTGCATGGTAAATGATGGTAGGGATGATGGAGTAGGGTGGGCAATGATGCTTACCTGCTAATGATGTTAATGATGAGCATGATTATGACAATGGGCATATGCATTTGCATTATGTGCACTAAAGAGTGAGGGCGGTGAGAAAGTCCCTAGCTATGAGTAAAGCTAGCGGACTAATCCAGAGTGCTCTTGAGTAAGTCCTACCTCGGTAGGCCTCCACGGGAGTGGAGAGACCCCCGTGCCAAAATGGGCGGGCCCAAGATTATGGGTGAACATCGATGGGTGTTCACTCGGCAATACCGGTATTTGCAATGAGATGAGCAAATGTGCATGTAGAGCAGGATCGCATTGCATTGATGCTTTGGCAATGTTGGAATATGACAATGCATGTGGAACATGTTATGGTTAATGTGGGAACATGAGAATGATGACATGAGCATGGCAATACAGGTGGAGTATGTTATGGATGGTTGATTTGCTTACATGTTTGGTCGTGTTTATCGTTCTATTGTGTACTTGCTGAGTCTTTGGACTCACCCTTGCTTTGTTGTTTTATTTTTAGGTAATTGTTGAGGACGTCTTGCGCGGGCGGGTGTAGCACATGAATAACTTCACGTTCTTGCAGCACTTCACATATCTAGCTCTTGTTAGATTGATCTCCCGCACGCCTGCGCCGCCGCAGGTGCTCTGCCTGGGGCCGCCGCGCGCTGCCGCTCTGCGCAAGCGCCGCAGCCGACGCCTTGCTCGGGGCCGCCGTCAGGGCCGCCGCCGGCCTGCGCGGGCGTCGCATGAGCCGCCGCCGCTGGTCGCCGCGCATCTGCCGCCGCCGCTTGTGGATCCTCTTTTCGCGGGTGGAGAGGAGGACAAATGAGGGTTAGGGTTTTGGGGGAGCCGGCGCCGCACATTGTTTTGTTCGGCCGGTTTTTCCTCCAAGCCGTCCGATCTGGTGGACGGCAGTGATGGATGCGGGGCGCTGATGGGCCGGTGGGACAGCGGGCTGGGCTGGGCGTTAGGGGAGTGCTGAGCGCGCGCCGTCTTGGGCCGCGGCTGCACTGGAACGGGCCAAATGGCCATTTTGAACAGTAATCCCGAAAATGATTTTTATTGATTTTCAGAAGCTTTTTTGAGTGTATTTGAATGAAATTTGCACCAAAATCTCTGTAAATTTTTACACCAACGTGTTAATTTTCCAGAGATCAGATGAGTACAGTAATAATGCTTCTGAGTATGAATTATTTTTTGAATAATTTCATGTTTCCGCTGCAAAAAGTTAATGTTAATTACTCTTTTAATCAAATTCGAACCAACGGGAGAATTTAATTTTTTGAGAATTGTTGTAAATTATGATATAGTTATTTTTTGACCAACGTTGATAATAACAGTATTATAATTTTAATTGATGATTTTATGCATTATTTCTATTTCTGCCCAACGGTGATGTAGATTTAATGTATAATAAAATTGTATGTCGTATTTTGACCAACGTTGGAAATAAGGCATATAATTTTTCTGTTAACAGTATTATAATTTTAATTGATGATTTTACGCATTATTTCTATTTCTGCCCAACGGTGATGTAGATTTAATGTGTAAAACAACTGTATGTTTTAATTTTAACCAACGTTGAAACCAAGGCATGCAGTTGTTGTTATTATGTTTAAATGTTCTCACTGTATATGAATTGTGTTTTCAGGAGGATACTCTTTGATGGGCTACATCAGAGATATCCCGGTTCTCAAAGGAGACAACTATGGTGAATGGAAGAAAAAGATTGACCTGGCCTTCATCTTGGCTGAGGTGGACTGGGTAGTCACCACACCGTGTCCCACAGAGCCTGTGGCACCGGTGAGAGATGAAAATGAAGCTGATGCTGCTTGGCAAACCAGACAGAAGGACTATGCTCCCATAAAAATGTCATATGATCTTGATCATAAAAAGTGGGTCACTGCCAACAAGAAATGTTTGGCTGTGATAAAGAACACGATTGAGCCTGCAATTGTGGGCTCAATCGCAGAGTGTGACACTGTCACAGAGTACCTTGAGAGAATAAAGAGTCAGTTTACTGGCTCTTCAAAGACTTATGCTACACAGCTGATTAAACAGCTTGTGACAGAAAGGTACTCTGGTGGTGGCAGTGGCATAAGAGAGCACATACTAAGGATGAGCAACTTGGCATCCAAGCTTAAACCAATGGATTTGGCTCTCAAGGATGAGTTCCTTATTCATTTGGTTTTTGCTTCCTTGCCGAAAGAGTTTGACACTTTTGTTGTCAACTACAACATGCAGCCCGAGAAATGGGACTTAGAAAAGTGCATAGCTATGTGTGTGCAAGAGGAGGAAAGAATTAAATCATCACATGGTGGTTCTATCAACTATGTGAAGGACAACAAGAAAAAGAACTTCAACAGTAACTTCTCCTCAAAGAACAAGGGAAAAGCCCCTGTCCATCAGCCTCAACAGAATAAGTTTGCAGTAGACAAAGATCAGTGTCTTCATTGCAAGAAGACGGGACACTACAAGAAAGATTGTCCCGATTTCTTGAAAATGATTATGTCAAAGAAAGGTGAGAACATTATTACCTTTATAAATGAATCCCTGTATGTGCAATATTCGAAATCTACTTGGTGGATTGACTCAGGAGCAACTGTTCATGTTGCTAATTCTTTACAGGGATTCCGTTCGACGAGGAATACGCAAAGAAAAGAAAGATGCGTTAAAGTCGCAAATGGAGTCCAAGCTGAAGTTGAAGTCGTTGGCGATATTTCATTAGAGCTAGCTGATGGCTTCACTCTTTTACTTAGAGATGTTCTTTATGTTCCCTCTTTACAGAGGAATTTGATTAGTGTTTCATGTTTGGACAATGATGGTTATGATTGTCTTTTTGGAAATGGCAAGTGTGAAATAATGTTTAATAAAGAATGTGTTGGTCTTGCCATCTTACAAAATGAGCTTTATTTGTTATCATTACGTGATGATGTGAATGTCATATGCGATAATGGGAACGTCGCGTGCGAGAAAGTGAATGAATCCTCGTCTACGAATGTAAACAGAAAACGAAAGAGAACTCTAGATGCGTCGTCAAAATTATGGCACTGTCGTTTAGGCCATATTTCGAGGGGGAGAATAGAAAGATTAGTTAAGAATGATATTCTTCCTCCATTAGAGTTCTTAGACTTAGAACAATGCATAGAATGCATTAAAGGAAAATATGTAAAAAAAATTAAGAAAGATGCCAAAAGAAGCACAGGAGTTCTACAAATTATTCACATAGACATTTGTGGTCCTTTTCCTGTGAAAAGTGTGGATGGTTATGACTCGTTCATAACATTCACGGATGATTACTCCCGTTATGGATATATTTATCCAATCAAAGAAAGAAATGAAGCCTTAGATAAATTCAAGATATTTAAGACTGAAGTTGAAAACCAACACGATTTAAAGATTAAGATAGTCCGATCTGACCGTGGGGGGGAGTACTACGGTCGACATACCCCATATGGACAAGTTCCTGGACCTTTTGCAAGGTTTTTACAGGAAAATGGTATAGTGGCCCAGTATTCTACACCGGGCGAACCTCAGCAAAATGGAGTAGCTGAAAGATGCAACCGTACCCTGATGGATATGGTGCAAAGCATGATGAGCTATTCCACACTGCCGTTGAGTTTATGGATGGAGGCGTTGAAAACCGCCATTCATATTCTCAATAGAGTGCCTAGTAAGTCGGTGCCCAAAACACCGTACGAGTTGTGGACAGGAAGAGTTCCCTCACTAAACCACTTACGTGTGTGGGGGAGTCCTGCTGAGGCTAAAGTATTTAACCCAAACCTTGGGAAGCTTGATCCCAAAACAGTAAGTTGCCATTTCATTGGCTACCCTGAAAAGTCAAAAGGTTTTCGTTTCTACTGTCCAGACAGATATACAAAGTTTGTAGAAACGAGACACGCTGTCTTCTTAGAGGATGAAATGATGAGGGGGAGCATGGTAGCTCGAGAGATTGACCTTGAAGAGAAGCGGGTGTATGCACCTACTCCGATGATTCAAGAGCCATTCTTCACACTACCTGCTATCGCTGCACCGACGGTGCAAGACACTGTGGTGCCAGCACCTGTTATTGTTCCTCCTGTGGCAACAATGAATGAGAATGAGGAACCTGTTCTTCAGGATCCTATAGAACCCATTGCCACAGATGAGGGGGAGCAACAACAGCCTCAAATAGAAGATGTACCAAATGAGGAGGCCTCGAGGAGGTCTCAAAGAGTAAGAAGATCAGCTATTTCTGATGATTATCAGATTTATCATACAGAGGATTTTCAAATGGAGGATGATCCCACCTCATTTGAAGAAGCCATGAGAAGCGAAAATTCTTCAAAATGGCTTGAGGCCATGGAAGAGGAAATGAGGTCCATGAAGGCTAATAAAGTCTGGGACCTGGAAATTATTCCTAAAGGAGCCAAAATAGTAGGCTGTAAATGGGTCTACAAGACAAAGCTTGACTCCCAAGGGAATGTAGAAAGATACAAAGCGCGACTTGTGGCAAAAGGCTTTACGCAAAGAGAGGGAATTGATTACAATGAGACATTTTTTCCAGTCTCATGTAAAGATTCCTTTAGAATCATAATGGCATTAGTAGCACATTATGATTTAGAATTACATCAGATGGATGTAAAGACGGCATTTCTTAATGGGGATTTGGAGGAAAATGTTTACATGGCACAACCGAAAGGTTTTGTCGTGGAAGGAAATGAAAGAATGGGATGCCGCCTAAAGAAATCGATTTATGGGTTAAAGCAAGCTTCAAGACAGTGGTACTTGAAGTTTGACAGTACAATAAGAAAATTTGGGTTTAAAGAGAATGTAGAGGACAACTGTGTTTATGCAAAGTTTAAAGATGGGAAGTTTATCTTCCTAATCCTGTATGTGGATGATATCCTACTGGCTAGTAGTGATGTCAGTCTGCTACTGGAGACAAAGAAGTTTTTGTCCTCAAACTTTGATATGAAAGATCTTGGTGAAGCTTCATTCGTTCTAGGGATCGAAATTCACCGGGATAGAAACAAAGGGGTATTAGGACTGTCACAAAAAGCATACATAGAAAAGGTTCTAAAGAAATTCAGTATGCACAAATGTAGTCCCTCACCTGCTCCTATAGTCAAGGGCGATAGATATGGAGATTTTCAATGCCCCAGGAACCAGTACGAGCTCGATCAAATGAAATCGGTTCCATATGCTTCAGCTGTCGGAAGCTTGCAGTATGCTCAAGTGTGTACGCGCCCTGACTTAGCGTTTGTTACCGGGTTACTTGGCAGATTCCAGAGCAATCCTGGAATAGAACATTGGAAATTGGTGAAGAAAGTCTTGCGTTATTTGCAAGGAACAAAAGGCCTCATGATGACATACAGAAGATCAGATTCACTCCATATAGTGGGGTATACAGATTCTGATTTTGCGGGAGATGATAGAAAGTCAACATCCGGATATGTGTTCACTCTCGCTGGAGGAGCTATATCGTGGAAAAGCTCAAAGCAAACCGTCACTGCATCGTCCACAATGTATGCCGAGTTTGTAGCATGTTATGAGGCTACGGGGCAGGTGAACTGGCTAAAGAAGTTCATACCCGGTTTAAAAGTGGTTGACGACATCAATAGACCACTTAAGTTGTACTGCGATAATGAACCCGCAGTAACGTATGCCCACAACAATAAGTCAAGTGGTGCTGCCAAACACATTGACATAAAGTACTATGTTGTGAAAGATAAAGTTCGGGATCAAATTATAAGTCTTGAGCATATAAGTACCGCAAAGATGTTAGCGGATCCGCTTACTAAAGGCTTACCACCCAACGTGTTCAGAGAACATGTAGCCGGCATGGGTTTAAGGGAAAGCCTATGATTCCTGGACTAAAAGATGGCCCAAAAGATTAAAGTAACTATTTCAGAACAGAGAGGTGTATTGTAGCTGTTAAATCTATCGGCGATTGATCGTGACGATGAGACATGTTCTGTGCACTAATCTGTGATGGAATGAGCAAAGTCAAAAGTAATTAAAGTTAAAGCATAGATTGAGATCAAGAGGGAGAATGTTAGATTGATCTCCCCCGATTAGCCCAACGGCTAATCGGGCCTTGATCCGCCCCCTGATCGGGGGCACCCAGCCCAACCACTGGCTGATGGGCCCCCGTCGCGCTGTGCAATAAATAGAGGGTGGGGGCCGGCGGCTCGACTAACGAGGTTCGCCTGAGCCGCAATCCCCACCCGACAAAACCCTAACCGATCTAGAGGGGGTGCAGTCAGCGACGGGAAGCACCATCGCCGTCTCCTTCACCGGATCTGCGCTGCCGCCACCGTCTTCCTCTTCCCCGACCGCCGCTGCCCGTGCGCAGACATCACCGACGAACCAGAGATGGCCGGCTCCTCCTCCACGCAATCGGACGGTCGGTACCCTCTCCCTCTCTTCCTTCCCTCTCGGATCTAGACTCCCAAGCGCATAGAGACGCAACAGCTCTTGGTAGTATGTTTAATTCCACCAGTAAGCTAGCATAGTTGCTTAATAATGGTATGGTGCAAGTGATTGTTGCTTCTTGATCAAGGTAGAGTTTGCTTCAATTGTTTAGCAGATGCCTAAAAGTGGTATTAATATGCAATGATGGTAGCACTCTAGGCTCAGAGGATGGGCGGAGTGTTACACATACTTCATATTTGTATCCGATATGGTCACATCTGGCTCTAAATTCGAAGGAAAAATATATAAGTTAGAACACAACGAGCAATAGTTGAATGATGCTGATGCTGCCTCCGAAATGGGCCATCCGCACGAAGGCCCCTTCCAATCTACACGCGCCCAACTTGAATGATGCTAACGCTGTGATTTGTGAGCTCGGCATGGAAGTGCAAGCTGGTGTGCAGCCGTAATGCACACAATAGTAATATCAGACAGCAAGTTAAGTTCCTCGGATGATCAGAGCATCCCTTTGATGCTAGAGTTCCTATAGATTTGCCATGCTGAAATCAAAGTGCAACTATAGTCTTTACGATACAGCAGCACAAGTAGCATTCTGCAGTAGTTTTCAAGGAATATGAAGACGCCAGATATGATACACCAATCTGTGGGGAAAGCTAGGTAACGGGTATATTGAGTGATGCAATCTCCAAGTTCAAATCTAATTGCATCTTAGGAAAATAGAAAGTCATGATTGAATATAACTTGCAGTGTTGTTTACATAGCCATGAAGATGTGACATCCAATTGAATACGGTTATACTTGCATTCTTGCGTTATTAGTGTACTGGAAATTAACTGACTCGGATAGTTTAAAGACTTGGAAACAACAATGCGTGTAAACAGAAACATAGACAAACAGGTTCAGCGTTCGGAATGAAGATTACAGGTGCAAATAATAAACTTGCAACACGCAAATCAAAAGCACACACCATATAGTACTGCTAGAGAAGAACGCGAAGTCGACTGAGAAAGGGATGACCAGATAAATAACCTGTGCGGCCGGTTCTACATGCATGTCTTGAGAGAGTTAAAGCGGTCTGATTTGAGCAGATCGAGGGGGTGTTTTCTTTGGGAATTTTTTAATTAGAATCAAAATCCCACCGATCCAAATAGGCCCCAAAAGTGCTGTTTTTGGTCCTTTACCATCTACCTTCAGATTTTGTGCTCAATTCCAATACGGGAGTGTTGGGGTTCATAGATACTTGTTCTCTGATGGCAGCCTCCGCAGCATCCACCGAATTCAATACTTGTTCTCCGAGGATAGCATGAAGCGCCTCCGACCAACGGATGGTGGCATGGACTCGCGTGAGGCAAGAGAGGTGCTGGATGCCAAAATCAAAACCTCCATATCGAGACTGTGTTTCCCGTGCGTTGAATTCAAACCGAAGCCGTCGGAGCTGCGGCATGGCCCCTGGTGTGAACTGCAGCCCCATCCCAGCACGTAACCCACACGTGTAGGAAAACACCACGAGACACCGGAATCCACCCCTACTAATGATGAGCCTTTCAGGTTTAGAATATTCTGAATGTAAGTCGAGAAGGATCAGATTAGGCAAGGCCCCCAGGACACGGAGACCTTCCGCTTCTACGCAATCAATCATGATACGCAGGTGGGTGAGGTTTACGAGTGAGGCCATCTTAGGTGGGACTCCAATGAGGGTGTCAGAGATTGTCAGCTCGAATCTTCGGAGGTGATGCGGAGGGACCCATAAATCCAGCAGTAAGTCAAGCAAATCATGAGAGTAACCCTCGAGAAGTAGGGACTGAAGGCTCGACTTTCCAACCTCGTTGAGGAAAGACAGGAAACTCAGTCGGTTACAGAAATCCGATCTTATGCCTAGCATCCTTAGCCGCTTCGACATAATCAGCAGCTCTGACACCGAATCGAGTGAGAAGCTACCATCGACACCAATGGCTGATACTTCTTCTAATTCTTGCATTTTCCAGATTTCTTTCGGCGCTTGGACAGATCCGCTAAGTAATAGACGCACCAACTTTCGCAATCCAACTATAGATGCAGGCAAAATCCTCAGGCTGGTGGTCCGTCGCAAATCTAGGGTCTCCAAGTGCTGTAGCTCTCCAATTTCTTCAGGTAGCTTATGGATACCACTCCCTCCGAGTCCCAAGTATCTCAGTAGAACCAATCCTTCAATGCCTTCAAAATGGTGGCTTCTCAAATTGCCAGCATCTTCGAGATCCAGCACTCGCAGAAATCTCAAGCCCACACGAAAATGCTTCCTTGACAGTAAATGATCACCCATCCGTGGAACATCCCCTGAGATAGTGAGCGATCGGAGTTTAGAGAGGTGCTTGGTTGTTGGCCGAAAGGCATCATCTTCTTCTTGGTTGCCGTAGTTCACAGTGAGTCGCCGAATCACACTATGTTGCATAAAAGTTGCTTTTGCATCCGTTGTGACAAAGTCCTCTTCATTGGACAAAGATGTAATGAACTCAAGAATCAAACCATGGACTTTACAACCCAGCGGCTTCTCATTCCACTCATCTTCAGCTGGTTCAATCAGTTTCCTGCTGATAAGCTCCTGAAAGTAGCTCTCCCCTGTCTCCCATAAACTTTCCTCGCATCTTCTAGGGATCAATCCTTCGGCGATCCATCTCCATATAAGGCGATCCTTCATGATCACATGGTTCTCAGGGAAAACACTCAAGTACAAGAGGCAAGATTTCATACGGCGAGGAAGATCAGAATAACATATGTCCAGTATTTTCTTCATCCCTTCTATTGTGAGATCACCCTTCCCTGCTGGGTCCATGCGTTGCTCCACCATTTCCCACTGTGCCACTTGTGCAGGTTTGCTGGCTAATAAGCCAGCTATTATAATTATCGCCAACGGCACGCCACCACATGCTTCCAGAATTTTGTCAGCAATTTTTTCCAAAGCAACTGGGCAACTTCTTGCAGAGCCAAATATTATGCTTCGGAATAGGATTTGCGAGTCCTGAGCAGGAAGAGGCCTCATGTGATGGATAAAACAAGAGGAATTCTTCCCACATGATTCCGCTAACTCGCTGACGCGGGTAGTCACGATTACCCTACTTCCACGATCATTATCAGGGAAAGCGGATTTGATCTCCCCCCATGTTGAAATAGACCACACACCATCGAGTACGACGAGATACCTAACATGTAATTTGTGAAGGCAATTTAGTGCTAGCATGCAGCCAGAAATGATCAATAATTCAATTGATTACTATAGGTGGTTCCAAAGAAAAGATTCCTCGAAGAAGAAAAAAAACTACAGGCGACATTTTTCTCGCCATGAAGTATTGCTTACATAGAGTATCCACATTACAGTTTTAGGATCATGTTGCTTATATAGAAATAGGACAATTATACGTAAATAACATTATGTACGATTAACAATGTCTTTTCGTATAATTATTTTCTAAAGAGAAAATTTTCTTTTTTGCCATTCATTACAACTTTATTCCCTCCCTGCTGTCTAAAAACCACACTTCGTTTTTTTTGAAGCCAACATTGGTTGCCATCAATTTTTCACCTCAAAGACTGTTATGCCGTTAGGCTCTGTTTGTTTCGAAGAATTGAATTGGATCCATGGAATTGACTGTCCAATTCAATTTCAACCTGAATTGACTGAAATTGGTCTACAATTCCAATCGGAGTGTTTGGATGATTTATGAAATTGTGAAGTAGGATTACAGGTAAATTCAATTCCAAATATTGTTTGGTTTCCATTGTGGGGAATCTCAAAATGTTTTGGAGAAGATTCAGCTTCCAGCCAAAGGACATGTACCCAGGTGGTTATGGGGAGGCAGCCAGAGTTCAAGGTGGCCACAGTGCGGCGGATAACCGGAGTTTGAGGTGGCGGCAGTCGTCAGAGTTGAGCATGGAGGAGGTGTTGAAGTCGGGGGCAGAGGCTATCGGCGTCATGAAAGAAGCCATCAAAGGAAGAGGTTGGCAGCAGCAGCGATCTGGCGGACCACCGGAGTTGAGGAAGAAGAAGGGGGATGACCACCGTGTAACGCCCTAGGGTCCAAACCGGCTCAGACCTAACCACATTCTGGATAGGCCACGCACACGTAGCAACCCTCTTGCACTTTCGTCCTCGCTTGGCGCAAAACGGTTAATCAGGGGTGCTACCATTGGAACTCCTAGGCTTATATGTAAGTGCTTCTCAAGGTAAACTAGTAAGGTGGGACTAACCCAGAAATTCATATGCACACACACATGAGCTAACATGGGTTGGGGTGTCACATACATATCCCATATGGTTACGTGGGGTGTTACACACCGGAGGAGAGGAAGAAGGGGAAGCGGCTGGCAATAGTGGCGGCGGCGCTCTCGTCGATGGGAGCTAAGGTGGCGGCGGTCAATTGGAGTCTCACTGGCATGTTGCTCGAGTAGGTGGAATTGAAGGAAGGATTCCATGTGATTTAGAGGGGCAGATGTCTGATTTGGTTCAGACCTCAATTCCAATTCCCAATTCTAGGATGCACCCAAACTACATTTGTTTAGGAATTCCGATTCCAATTCCCAAATTCCATAGCGAATTCCGCTACCTTTATGAACTTTGAGAGTCGATGATTAGGTGGGCCACAATTAGATATTCTTTCATGTCTACTATATTATTTACGGGAGTAAAGTCCATTACCGGTCCTTAAACTTTTTATGCTATGTCATCCCGGTCCATAGACTTTTAAAGTATGTCATCCCGGTCCTTAAACTTTCAAAGTGTGGCAATATCCTATGTAGTTGTAGCAGTGAACTTTTTATGCTGTGTCATCCCGGTCCATAGACTTTCAAAAGAAATTGCCACACTTTGAAAGTTTAAGGACCGGGATGACATACTTTAAAAGTCTATAGACCAGGATGACACAGCATAAAAAGTTTAAGGACCGGTAATGGACTTTACTCTTATTTACGGTTTAATTTTAGATCTGTAAAGAGTTCATTTTGAAATTGTTTTGCGGGATTGGACCACGGAATTGCAGGTTTCTTTAATGATGTTGTTGCCCATTTTGAAATATTCACAGGTCAGAAATGAAATGATCACACATCATACTATCTCATCTAAAGTAATCAAGAATAATAAGTACCTCATATCTCGTAAACGACCTCTAATAAAATTGATGAGGTCGTCGCTCTCCATATCCGGATCATGATATGGTTCCCGAATAATTTGTGATACTATGCTTTCGAGAAGGCTTGTGATGCCGATCTTCTGGGGCGTCGGTACAAATATCTGGCAACCAAATCGCCATCCGATCTTATTACGCACCTCCTTGGCAAGTGTGGTCTTGCCCAGCCATCCAGGCCCGAATATACATACCACCTTCTGTTGTTGCTCGTCACTCATCATCTGCCTGATAAGTTCGTCTCGTGGGCCATCCATTCCCACAAGGCCAACGGCGTTACAATAGGTTGTGGGCAGCCGTGATTCAGTTGCCACATAGCTTGGTCCCAAAGTGTTCATTTCAGCCTTACGCAGGTCAAACATCCCCACTTGCCCTTCGAGATCTCGAAGTTGATGAATAATGTTTCCCAGAGTAGGCCGCTTTTGCTTCAGCAGCCCAACCCGCTTTAGCAGCCCAACCCATTTCTCAGAATACCTAGTAGCTTGGCGAATATCTTTGCCAAATTGGAGCATAATTTCATCAATGCGGTCCTCAATGTCATACGTCATCTCCCTCATTTGATTCCTGCAGGCCTTCATCTGCATGCTCAGCTCAGACATATCTGCCAGCTGATCAAGAAAAGCACTCACGGTGCCAAGCTGATCTTTGAGGATCTTGACCTCCTCCCGCATGCCTCCGAGCTCTGCATACCCCTCCCCCATCAGAGTAGCGAGCTTCCTTAGAAGGGAATTGATCGCCCCCGTGGAAGCGCTCACCATGGCATCCTCCACTATTGCTGGCATGCTTTCATCTTTCTTGAGTTCTGCAGTTATGGTTCGTTAGTATCATGCGTTTGTATTATATAGGGACAATTTTGATATTTCTAAGTTGTCCGATTTTTTTTGTTAAATATAAATCGATTACTAGCCATTGGATTAGTTTTGAGATGTGTGTACACATATCTGATTCTGATTTTGATCCAATGGTTCAAGAACGTGACTTAACAAAAAATTAGCTACCTTGTAAATAGACAATACCTATTGCTTTGTCTTTGTGGTTTCTTTGCAACAACAATTAAGACAGTGACACTAAAAAAGCTCGGCTGCTCAATAATACTCCCAAACTCAAATTATGCCGAGTGGCATTAATTTTTGTTACCTCCACAGTAGCACATGAATGGTGGCGAGACCAAAATGGTCGCTAGTTAGTGGCAGCAAAAAATTCACTTCGTGGTAAAAGAAAATCTTTCTACAAACCATATAATGCTTTGTTAAGGTTTTAAGCTTTTCCGAATCAATAAAAAGAAAAAGATACTCTACACACAAAAACACACGCACGAAGCATCAAGTTGAAGCATTGAGTTCATGGCACATGCCACAGAGCTTAACTGGGTACTTTGGTAAGCTGCTGTGTTCACAAACAGATCTACCGTAGCGTTAAAATTTCCAACCTTGACAACTAGTACGTGAAAAAACACGCACCAAGATTGGCCATGAAAACGATGCAAATAGATGTATTGCCAAAACTCTGAGTACCCTTTCAACTTTACAATTGTTTTTACTAACTCGTTATTTTGAAATGTAATGGCGGCATTTATATCATAGAGATCGTGAAATGTGCAAAAAAAGGCACATAATTGTATTGATGATGTATTTTGCAATGTTATCTATGGATACAAGTTAAAGCCACTATTGGTAGTTTTTTGGCATTGTATTTATAAAAATAGCTATATGCGCACCGTATTGACAAAAATGTCGTTTCTGCCGTTTGGTGGGCGGGCGGCAGCGCCTGCGAAGCGACACGCGGCGCTGCCACCGGCGGCAGGTGCCTTTCGCCCCCTCACCAGACGGCAAGTAGCCTGCCGCCCTTGCCTGCCATCTGGTGAGGGGGTGGCAGGTAATTAAGCAAGCTAATTAGTTGGTTTAATTACCTACCCTAATTTTTTCGTTTAGTGTTTGTTTGAATTTTTAAATATATCAAATGAGCTCAAAAAAGTACAAAAATTTATATACAACCTTCCGACACAACGTACCTTGCAATGTAATTTTTAGGTAATTTTATCCCTTGCGAATGTTGCTCAAAAATTCATACAATTTTGATATTTGTATGAGTTTTACATATAGCAAACGAGCTCCAAAAATTATGATGCAAAACAGTGCCAAAGCCGTATTTAGCACTGTTGCGCATGGTATTTATAAAAGTAGCCGTATGCGCATCCTATTTGAAGAAATACCACTTTTGCCATCTAATGGGAGGGCGGTAGTGACGGCGAGGTGACGCACGGCAAATTCAGATAAACATGGCAAAGTTGGACCACATAAAATTCCTATAAAATATACAATAACTATGACTATGTTGGGAGGTTTCACATTAAATTTCGTAAGTTTTAGCGCTCGTTTGCTATATATAAAAACTCGTACAAATACCAAACTTTTATAAATGTTTTAGCAATATTCGCAATGGATACAATTACCCAAAAATTACACTACGAGGTACGTTGTGCTAAAAGGCTATATATAAATTTTCGTAATTTTTTGAGATCATTTGATATATTTAAAAATTTAAACAAGCACTAAGCAAACACTAAGAAAAATGAAGGTAATTAAGCCAGCTTAATCACCTGCCATCTCCTCACCGGGTGGTAGGTGATTAAGCCAGCTTAATTACCTTCATTTTACTTAGTGATTATTTGAATTTTTAAATATATCAAATAAGCTCAAAAAATTACGTACAACTTTTCAACATAATGTACTTGATAGTATAATTTTTTGGATAATTTTGTTTATTGTGAATATTGCTAAAAAATTCATAAAATTTTAATATTTGTACAAATTTTTATATATAGCCAATGAACTCCACAAATTACAAAATTTTATGTGAAGCCTCTTGACATAGTCATAATTATTATGTAATTTTTGGGGAATTTTATGTAATACAAATTTACCATGTTTATTCAGATTAATTTAACCATGAATTAAATTCACTGGCCGTAAATTCATGAATTAACATAGAAATTTTGGAGTACATAAAATTCCAAAAAAAATACATAATTAGGTTGACTGTGTTAGGAGACTCTACATAAAATTTTATAATTTTTGGTACTGGTTTGCTATATGTAACAATTCCTACAAATATCGAAATAGTATGAATTGTTTAGGAATATTCACAGAAAATAAAATTGTAAAAAAACTATACAATGAATTACGTTGTGTTAGAAGTCTGTATATAAAATTTTGTAATTTTTTAACCTCATTTGCTATATTTAAAAATTTAAACAGATATAATATAAAATTACAAATTTAGGCAGTGATTAAGCCAACTAATTAGCCGGCTTAATCACCTACCGTCCCGTGGGTGGGTGGCAACGCCTGCCGTCCATTTGGTGGGCAGGCAGCAGGCACCTGCCATCTGCTCACGGGGCGGCAGGTGCCACGCGTCGTCTCCCCCGCGCTATCGCCCGCTCACCGGACGGCAAAAATGCCATTTCTGCAAATACGCTGCGGATACTGCTAATTTTGTAAATACCGTCGCAAACAGCGCCAAATCTAGCTTTGATTCCTATGGATACCACCATTTTGCTAGAATAAAAATCACTGTTGGTCAATAGAATCTTGAGTCTAGACATGAATATGCGAGAGGAGACGCATATCGATTTCCAAATAGGAAAAAGAAGGAAAGACTACAAAAAAAAGTCATCTTAAAATTGCAAGAACCAAAATTTAGAACAAAAAGAAAGCTAGCCTGTGTGCACCCAGCCCACCAGTGTTGAAGTTCCAAACTCAACGTGGTGCCTGCCGATTTTAAGAGTACACACACGTATACATTTTCAGTGGAAAATCGCTTGTCCCCGCTCCGTGAGTCTTGGATACCTTCGATAAATTTCCAACATGTATAGGGGACACAAATGCTTGTGTGTGGGTTTTGGATGGTGCATATTGAGTGTGTGCGTTTACAGTGTACACTACCGGGCTCAGCAGCTTTGCCGAGTGCCGGTGACACTCGGCAAAGCACGAGAAACACTCGGCAAAGGCTTTCACATGAAACAATCTCTGTTGTCTATTGCCTATACAAAAAGTTTTGTAGTCAAACCACAATTCGACCATCACTTTGACTCCAAATCTTACCGGATCCTTCTCAACTCTATGCTTCTTCTTCAGAAATGCTTCGGTTTGTAAGCATCGTACGTGACAACTTATGCGAAATCTTCTCAATTTTTTACCACAGCCTCCACGTATGATATCATGACATCTTGACAAATCTCATGATTTTCAGACTTTGTTTGCTTTTTTTAAAATTTAAAAACCATTCGGCCACACGTTCGTGGTCGTGTTTCCTGAACAAGATGTTCGAAATTCCTTTTCATTTCACAGGTAAGGCCTCAAACTGGGCTGAATAACATGAATATCATTTTTCTACTCATTTTTTCCTATTATTTGAATCACTTGCAGTTCAAATTTGACTTGATTCAAAAAATTGCTTGAAATGCAATTAATTAATTAAATATAGCAAACAAATACAAAAATATACCAAATTTTAACATGGAGTACCATATGTTGTATGTGGAGAGTAGAAAAAGTTTGAAGGGTAGGAAAGGAAAAGGTTTTATTTCTTTGCCGAGTGCCGCAAAAAAAACACTCGGCAAAGAGATCTTTGCTGAGTGTCAGCTCCAGACACTCGGCAAAGTTCTAACGGCGGCGGCTGACCTCTAACGGACGGCGGTTGGTGCCGAGTGTTTTATTTTTGCCGAGTGTTTTCTTGGCAGCACTCGGCAAAGAGCTTCTTTTGCCGAGTGTCTAAACTGCAGCACTCGGCAAAGAGATTTTTTGCCGAGTGTTTTATTTTCGCCGAGTGTCCCCGTGGAGGCACTCGGCAAAGTGGTTGTTTACCGAGTGCCCGATATATTGCACTCGGCAAAACTCCAGACACTCGGCATATAGCAGCTTTCCGGTGGTGGTACTATCTAAAAATAAAAAAGAATGAAATAATTTGTGCACATGACATGACTACCAAAAAATTTCGAGGTAAAATTGGTTGAAACAAAAAAGGGTTTGTGGGAGCAAACTGCGAAATGAAATAAGATTACCTGGAACGGGCAGATGCGAAGAAGATTCTGGTAAGGTAGAAATCCTGATGACAACAACCAATTAGCTCCATTAAAATTGGGATCACACGAGTTGAAGCACACAGGAAGTCAGGATGAAAATCGAAGGTGAAGTAAAGGCGGATGAGGAACAGGAAATCTGACTTATTTTTAGGATGAAAATTCGTACCTTATACCGGTTGGTTTGTTCTGAACTTTGCCTGAGTCCTCATCTGGGTCATCCTCCATGATCTCGTCTCGGTCTACTACAGTCCCGTGTTCCTGCTCTCGTCTCGCCATACTTCCAGCTTGTTTGTTCTCATCTTCTCTTGACTCCCCATCTTGGGTTCCGTAATGTTTATGAGGGTCTTCCTGGTGGATCTCATCATGTTCTTCTTGAGTCCCATATTGTTTCTCTTTAGTCACCATACTTCTACCTTGCACGTTGACTCGACGATTTCTTGGATGGCTGCTAACAGCTATAGCCATGGCAGAATCTGCATCAGAACCTGCACCACCATACCATATGATGCTTAATTAGTTAAGGTTTTAAGCTTTTCCGAATCAACGAAAAAAATTGATAAACTCCACACACACAAACACACACACACACGAAGCATCAAGTTCAAGCATTGCGTTCGTGGCACAGAGCTTAACCGGGTACTTTGGTAAGCTGCTGTGTTCACAAACAGATCTACCGTAACGTTACAATTTCCAACCTTGACAATTAGTATGTGAAAAAAAAATCAAGATTGGCCATGAAAACGATTCTAATAGATGTATTGCCGAAACTCAAGAGTACCCTTGCAACTTTACAATTTTTTTACTAACTCGTTATTCTGAAATGTAATGGTAGCATTTATATCATAGAGATCGTGAAATGTGCAAAAAAAAAAGACACATAATTGTACTGATGATGTAGTTTGCAATGTTATCCATGGATACCACCATTTTGCAAGAATAAAAAAATCACTGTCGGTCAATAGAATCTTGAGTATGGACATGAATATGCGAGAGGAGACGCATATCAATTTCCAAATAGGAAAAAGAAGGAAAGGCTACAGAAAAAAGTCATCTGGAAATAGCAAGAACCAACATTTAGAACAAAATGGAAGCTGGCCTGTGTGCACCCAGCCTACCAATGTTCAAGTCTCAAACTCAATGTGGTGTCTGCTGATTTTCGGAGTACACACACGAGTGCGCTCTCAGTGGGAAAGTGCCTCTGAAATTTTTTTAACATTTGTACGTAAGAGACGTGCATATGTGTGCGTGGGTTTTGGATGGTGTGTGTTGATTGTGTGCATTCACCTTGTACTTAGTATAAACAATAGTGAAATAATTTGTGCACATGACATGATTACCAAAAAAAATTCAAGGTAAAAATCGGTTGGAACAAAAAATGTATGTGACGAAGCAAACTGCGAAATGAAATAAGAATACCTGGAACCGGCAGATGCGAAGAGGATTCTGGTGAGGTAGAAATCCTGATGACAAAAACCAGTTAGCTTCACTAAAATTGGGATCACCCGAGCAGAAGCATGCATGAAGTCAGGATAAAAATCGGAGGTGAAGTAAAGGCGGATGAGGAACAGGAAATTGGATTTATTTTAGGATGAAAATTCGTACCTGCTGCCAGTTTGTTTGTTCTCATCTTCCCTTGAGTCCTTATCTGGGTCATCCTCCATGATCTTGTCTTGGTCTACTGGAGTCCCGTGTTCTTGCTCTTGTCTCGCCATACTTCCAGCTTGTTTGTTCTCATCTTCTCCTGACCCCCCATCTTGAGTTCCGCAATATGCATCAGGGTCTTCCTCGGGGATCTCATATTGTTCTTTTTTCCCTCTAGTCACCATACTTCTACCTTGCACGTTGACTCTAGGATTTCTTGGATGGCTGCAAACGGCTATAGCCAAGGCAGAATCTGCATTAGAACCTGCACCACCAATTTTTGCAGAGATCTCTTTAAGGCCTGGCAAGTGCTCAATGCTGATAGGTGCAGTACCATGTTGATCTGCTCCGAGGGCATTGAAACCTAGCATGAGCTTCCGAAGATTTGGCATTGCATCCGCCTCAAATTTAAGCCAGGGTACACTGCACTTGAACTTGAAGTACTTGAGAACTGAGAATCCCGCCTTGTCAAAGACAATCCTTTCAACGGGCGCTGTCTGCACGTACAGAGAGAGAGCGGTGAGGGCAGGCAATCCTTTGAGAATATCAATATCATTCCGCAATAGTTCTCGAACTGCGGTCTTTAGAATGCAGAGCTTGTCGAGTTTCCCAATCCACCCATGTAGGTTGGAAAAGGTGCAGATGCGCCGCGACAACTCAAGTCTCTCTAGACGGGCCGAAATGCTGTTCAAGCCATCATGGGAAATGCTCGTACCTGAAGCACCAGCATAATCAAGAGTAAAATGAGAGGAGCCTGCAGGTACCAGAGTTATAGATGTGAGGTTGCTGAGTTTCTCGAGAACTGAGCACAGACATTTCATGTTCTTGTCTAGATTGTCAGAAGATGCTGCAGAACAGGTGAGATGAAGATTCCGGAGATTGGTCAGCTTGCCAAGGCTCTCCACATTGCCTTCTGAGTTACTACTGAGGTTAAAACGCCCTAGCGTGCGAAGCAATGTCATGTGGTCAATACCAATGGGTGGATTTATCTCACTAGGAAGAATTAGGTGCAACAAGCCCGGCAAATTAACAATGTCCGCTTCAACTGCACTTACTCTTGCATCTATTTTCATTGTCTCCAAATATTGTAGACCTTGCATCTTGGTTCGTATTTCTAAGGTGATATTACATGCTATCTCCAAATATCTCAGTCGAAACAGTTTATTGATTGTATTAAGGTCTAAAACCATGTTATCCTGATCACCCCAAAGATGAAGGATTAGAACCCGAAGAAGCTTAAACCCAGTGATGGAAGGCATACAATTGGAAAGTCCAAAATAGGCAAGTGATCGAACTTGTGACAGTCTCAAACTCGCCGGCGGTGTCACATCTTCTTCATTTCCAAAGTGGAGCGACAGTCGACGAATCTTGTCAGCAAGTCTTATAGTGGTATGAGAATGATCTATTGTAGTGATGAAATTTTCTTCTATACACTTGTACTGAATAAGATCAAGTACCATGTAGTGGACCGTACAGGACAATACCTCATCATTGTAGTTGATATCTACAGGTTGGATCAGTCCCCTATTAACAAGCTCACCAAAATAGCTCATTGCAACTTCCTCCATGTCTTTCCCTTCTATTGCACTAATAAAACCTTCAGCGATCCATTGCTTCACCAAATCATCCTTCCAGATTATGTAGTCCTCTTGATATACACTAAAATATAGCATGCATGCTCTCAAATGTTTTGGGAGATTATTATAACTAACGTTTAGTACTTGTGTCATCCCTTCCAAAGTAGGATCTGTCCTCAGATTGGAACTCAATGAATTCTTTATGTAGTTGCATTGCTCTAATCTGTCTAGATGGCTTTCTAAAAGACTAGCTGTAGTAATAATTGCTAGCGGAAAACCACCACATTTTCTTGCAATTTCATACGAAGCTTCAGTGAGTTGTTTAGAACGTTCATGTTGATGGCCAAATACTCTACTGCAAAATAATTTTCTTGAGGCATCATCACTAAGAGGTTCCACCTTCAAAATGTACTTAGAGTTATAACCGCAACATGTCTGAGCTACAGCCTCAATTTCTGTCGTTGTTAGTATTCTACTGCAAAAATTACCCTCCGGCAAAGCACTGCTAACAATATCCCATGTTGACGCAGTCCATATATCATCGACTATAATAAAGTACCTGAAAAGAATATTTATACATAAAAACATCAGATCAATTAAGAAAGCACGTTTAAGACGATGTCGTAGCCAAAGAAAGATTAGGGTAGTAGATTTGATGATCCCTTTGGGCCTCGGTTTGGCCTTGAGTTGTGGACATCTTGAGGTTGGGAAGGTACCAGCACGAGCACGAGGCAGGATGACCTCCCATTTTCCCATCCACATGCATTTTGCTATCAGGGACTACTTGTCTCCCATCTCCACTAGGGATTTTGCACGGAACGAAGCTGTAACACCCTAACCTTTAATATCACCCTAACTTTTAATATCACATCGCCAACTTATTTGAGTTATATTAGAATATAATGTCTGTTGGACTAAATCGTACAACTTGCGGGATAAGTCTTTTAAGCAAAGTGAAAATGAAATCCTAAGTGAGGCACTACGATTTGAGCCAACAAGCACTTAATTCAATGTGAACTCATGCTCCTTTAGGTGAAAAAACCGATTAGAATGATTAAGTATGACTGCATGAGAATAAAGCGTCACTAATATCTTCACATTACATAAGTTATGAGGATACCCAGATCTGATCAAATTGAGTAGATATTCGATTTGAATTCATGTCCATTATGACAGCCGATTGATTCATACTTGAGTATGTTCAAATTCATATTTTTAACACAAATATGTTCTTACCACTATTCGGTTCATATATATTTGACCCGTTTTAACCCCCATATACGTGAATGGCTGTCCCACATGGGGGCTGAGATTTTAGCAAATTTTGGGTCTTAGGGTATTACAAATGGTATCAAAGCATCAACTCTCGCTACACAAATCGCATGTGTGTTGGACATGTAGTAGCACACAACATGGGACATGTAGTAATCCCAGGGCAAGAAATCCGTGAGCAATTTCTCGTGTCAAACAAAATGGCACACCCGGTGGGACATGGTTCTCCTCCTATCTTTATTGTGTGCTTCAATGGTCGGCGTCAGATTCATCTGCAGCTGCTTTTCTGACATATAATACATGTTGCATGAATATATGTGGCTTGGTGCTGTTTTCGCTAAGGGTCCCTGTCTTGATGGAGAATCCCTTCTCACTAATAACAGCCCGATGCCTATCATGATCCATTTCAAGTCATTCTCGCTGCTTGAGATTTTCCCGGTTGAGGTTTTCTAGTATAGTTCCAAAATGCATCTTCGTCAGACACAGGAGTTAACACAACCCCAAGCTGTCAAAATAATAAAGCCTACAAGTGTGCAATGGGCAAGTCAAAGAAATGTTGTGCCTCGTCTCATAAGGCCAAGAAGAGCATAGCTCTCAAAGCAATGTTTTAATACTTGGGGGCATCACGTGTGCCAAGACCGCTAAAAGAAAGGTCCATACAACAAGAGGTACCCACTCTAGTACTGCCTCTTCCTTGAAAGATTATGCCTGATATTCTCAAGAAAAATATGGCTATAAGGCTGCCATATCTACGCAAGCCAATCACCTATTCAAGTGTGCAACGAGCAAGTCATGCAAGAGGTGCCTACTATGCACGAAGGCAAACTCCAACAACGACATCATCAACCACAAGCTAAGGAATTGCCATCTTAGATGTTGAGGTGTAACAACCCAGGTTTTTATAAAAAATAATAATAGTAAAAATAATTTAAAATAAAAATAAGTGTTTTGGTTGCCTAAATTTTATTTTGATTTGCCTTGATTGTTCTGCTTTTAAAAACGCTGGATTCGAAAAGTAATTAAGGTAATAAAATAAAAATATTATAAAATAAAATGATATTTTGATTTTTTTTAATAAAAATCCTATTTCAAATT
The DNA here is from genome assembly GCA_017311315.1 of Dendrocalamus latiflorus. Lineage (NCBI taxonomy): Eukaryota > Viridiplantae > Streptophyta > Magnoliopsida > Poales > Poaceae > Dendrocalamus > Dendrocalamus latiflorus. Next base: position 51,628,208 of record CM029641.1, read on the forward strand.
AATTATTTCGAAGCATTTGGTATTTATCTGGATTTTCTGTGTTTTTTTGGATTTTAAAAATCAATTTCAAAGCTAAAAGGTATTTTTGTAAAAATTAAAAGACCAACTTTAAATTGGAAATATTTTTCTTAAGTCTAAATCATCTCCAAGAATTTTTGTAAATTTTTTTGGAATTTTTAGACTTTATTTCCTAATTTCTAAGTGTTTCTGAAAGTTCATGAATATCTAAATTTAATTTTTAAACCCTCTCTCTTCTCGTGCTGACAAGTGTCACGCCTAGATCAAATCTTCCACACCCGATTAAATATCGGCCCTTCATCTTCACTTAACCCACTTCATCTCTATTTGACGGTCTGGATTCAATCTGCGCCGCTTGATTTGATTCCATCCCTGGTCCATGAACCCAATTCACCATGGACCTAGTCCGCAAAAGCCTCCTATCAGCCAAATATAATCCTTTTCCTTTTAAAAAATAAATTAGCAAAAAAATTAATTTCTTTTCTGACGTCGCCCTGATGTCATAAATCCCTTTTCTCAAAGAAAAATAATTCAATTCCTTGCTGACATCATAATCTTACTTTTTCAGTACAAAAATAATTTAGAAAATCTTCTTTTTCCTTTTTCTTTAGTTTCAAACTTCCAGAAGCCCGTTCTCATTCATCCTAGTTCCGATTGAGACCGTTCAAATTTCTAAATTCTTCAAAAATTATAATCTATCCATTTCTATTCTCTTTTAAAATTTTTATAGCCTGTTTGAAATTTATTTGGATTAAATTAAAACTTAGAAAATAAAAATATTTTAAATGGTTAAAATAAACTTCAATCAAATCCGAAATTATTTTATTTGATCTTTTCAGATTCCAAGCATTTTTGTGAAATTTTCTTGAATTTACATTTTTGGAAAAAAAATATTTTTTTCTTTCCATTTTCTCTCTCCTCTCATTTCTTCATCTTCTTCACGAACCATTCCATCCAGACCCGAGCGCAGCTGCCATTGCCGTCCTTTGAAGCTTTTCAAAACTTAAGATTTTCTCAACAATTTCTTGCGCAATCAAAGGCATTTAATTCCTCTCATTAAGACTCTTCCATTCCCGCCCTTAACCCCCAATTTTGTGCGCACATGTCGTCGGAATATGCTATGCCACCGAAAGACATGCCGAATTGATCTCCTCATCTGGTCCACCTCCGCCCCTATAAAAGGGAGCACCGGGTGCCCCTCCTCATCCTCATTCACTCCTAAAAATCTAAAGTCCTCCCTCCCTTCCTTCTCGCCGCAATCGGCATTTTTCTCTCGCCAACTGAACGGCATTCCTTAGCCATTTGCGCAGCCTATAGTAGAGTTCTGCCACCTTTGACCACATCATTGGCTTCGCCTTCGCGCGTTCTACATGGTGCTTCCCTCGCCTTCGCCAGAGCTTCACCAGAGCATTGCCGAAGCACCATGGCCAAATCACGCTATCGTGTCTCTCGTTGCCGTTAGCCAACCATGCATGTTCGACCACAACCGAGGTAAGCACTGCGTTCCCCGTGTTCTCCTCTTTGTTTCGCCACAAACCTCGATCTCTAACTCCTCTCCATTTGCCCGGAATGCCGACGTCAACCTGCCGGTCGCCGAAGGTCTTCTCCACCATGTTCCGCCACCATCCATGTCCTTTGGCCGAGTCGTCCATACCATTGAGTTCGCCTCGACACATTATACGTTGTGCTTTCATCGCCATCACCTGAAGATTCCCCGAGTCCTCGTCGACCTTGTCTAGCCACGACACTAAAATCGTGTCTTTGCTTACACCACTTTTCCGGTGAGCTATTTGATTTTTGTTCATGTCATATCGTGTCCTAGCCTCTAAGAAATTTATCTACTATTTTTATTTAATTTTTTTGTGGAGCAATTGTCAGAAATTGAGCTTTCCATGGAAACGGCCATTTTTAACTTCCCGACATCGATTCATCGCCTCCATTGAGTTTTAGCATATGCCATCACCTCTGTAAGACTTGTCTCATCACGTTCTACACTGTGCTTCCCTTCTTTCCTCCAAAAACCATCCACAAATTTTTGCCTCCGACACCTAACCATAGCCGCCTAAGCCATCACGTGTTTCCATCTATCCAGTGATGCTTTCTCCAATTCTTTCATGTCAAAATGTGCCAAACCATCCCAGGTAGCTACCTTCCAAGTTGTTTTAGATTCGCTTCACCGAGCACCAAAATATCAAGTTTTTCCTTTTTCTCTACTGTCGTTGTCCAATGTCGATTGTATCGTCTCTGCTGAATTTTCTGGCTTAGCCGATAAATTTCTTAGCTTCACCATACCGTGTTCTACCCCGTGCTCACATCTCCACGTTCCATAACTGCGTACTATCTCTCTCCATCCTGTCGCTGTCGCTACCACGCCATCACTACCGTTTTTCTCTCACCGCTGGTGATTGCCGCTGTTCCTCGCAGCTGTACCTGTGTCACCACTTTTGCCTTGTCACTGGGGTTCCATTTTGCCTGTTCGTTGGCCACCTTGTAGCCAAATGACACCGTACTGTTCAAAAAATAATTCTCAGATTTTGTTATCATTTCATGTGATATCTAAAACTTCTAGATATTTGTTCTCCCTCATACGAACTCCGAATCCATTGATTCTTTTTCTTAAATTCATTTAAAATCATAATCAATCCCTCAATATATATTTTTATAATTTTTGGATTTTATTTGAATTTATTTGCATTGGTTCTTCAAGTGTAGACTGCGACTATTCGGAAGAATTCAACGACAACTCACAGCAGACTGCAGAGCAAGGCAAATCACAAAGCCTTGATCATGTTGATCCTAGTTTGCAAATAAAATTATGTTGATTTAAATTATATAGCATGCATATGTTTATTCAAGTATTTCAATTCCAGTTTTAAACTTAGTTAATCCCCAATTGTTATTGATACCTTTAACCTTGTGAAACATTATACCTTGTCATTCCAGAATCAAACTCTAGTTAGTACAGTAGTACTGGCTAGAGAGTTTTATATCAAATACTTAGACCTGCTTAGACATAATCTTTGTTTTGGGATAACCTTTTTCACATAAAATGATAAGCTTTTTAAATGTATTCTTGACTTCAGTGAGTCAAGAAGGATTATGAAATATTTTGAAATAAAATATAAAATCTTGTTTAGACTTAGGCTAATGGTTAGGTGGTGGGTGCAGGCATGCACTATTGTTCGGAGATACAGTGTTGATTGTCGGGCACAGGGGTATGTGGTTGAGCCTAAGTCAAATTAAGGACCGGTCTGTGAGCTACTGTTGCAAAGCCCTATCTTACTACCACAAGGCTGGTATGGGATAGTCCTGGCTGATTGATTTGCGGGTCCCAACCTGAGTCATGTCGTAGGTTGGAAGTGAGCATGGCGTAGGCCATGAGAAGTCTCACTCGGCTCAAGAGGGTTCCCGGTTTGGTAGATTCCTTACTGGGGTGAAACCTTAGTGTTGGCTTGGCCAGATTGAAGGTTTGCATTGTAAAGGCCTTGTCATGATCTCCTCACCGCACACCAAAGGAAGTATGTTAATTTGGTGGCAATATGGGATGATCATGTCTTGTGGGTAAAGTTGTACAACCATTGCAGAGTGTATAATCTATCCTAGATAGTCGTGCCCACTGTCATGGGCAAGCTGAGTAAAGTTTTTCATGGATTAGACTTTGTTTTTGAAAATGGTTTATGAAAACCTTATAGATGGATGGAATCCATGAGAGAATGAAAGCTTGTGGATGGATGGAATCCATGAGTGATTGGAAGCGTGTGGATGGATGGAATCCATACGAGATCTTTTGGAAAAGATGGTCCGGGTGGGATGCCCGTGGTTAGGTTAGTGTTTGGTCGAAGCCTGCACTAACGGTATTAATTTCATTTACAATTACTATTTTTACTTATTGTATTAAATTTAGCAATTTCAATCTATTTACTGTATTTCTTTAAATGCTGTTTTATGCTCAAACTAACCCTATAAGCCTTCCTTTGTTGCCTTTATCATTATGTTGCATTTCTCCGTGTGACTTATGGAGTACAAGTTTCTACTCACCTTACTCTCTCCACACAGAGGAAGACAACTTTGACTACGGTGAAGACTTTTATGAGTAGGCCGCATCTTACTGTCGTTTGCCTGTAGGCAGGCTCAGTGGGGTTTTTTTGCTTCAGTGTTTTTCTTCCGCTGCTTATATTTAATTTTGGCTTATGTGCCATTGATGTAAACTTTGGCCATCAGGCGCATATTCAGTTAAATAAAGTTTGTCATTGTGCTTGATATGTGTCCTCATTATCACTGTGTGCACTAGCTGATCCTGGAATAGTGCAATTTACACAGAGGGTTTTGGAGTTGTTGCTCTGGGATCCGACATGAGGGCATATTACATGCCTCAAGTTCGAGCCTGTTCTTTTTAGCTGAGGTTTATGGCTTTTGGCTATGGATTGTGGCTTTTGGGCTGTTCGTGCGAGAGATTACAGAGTAATAGAAACTCACGTGTGGTTTTTTCCGATATAAATGAAGTCGGTACAGTATATATTACAATTAACTACTAGACCCTATCTTAAAAAGGCACTCTATTTAAAAACTAGTTACTGTAGAAAAGCCTAAAGCCAAAAGCTGAAAAAGAACAGGGCCTTCATTCCTTGAGAAAGAACTCCAATTGGGTGACATCTCCCATTACAGGTTGTCACACTCTTCTGAAGAAGAAGAAGCATTTAAAGATTTAAAAGTTGGCTTCTTCTCCATGAAGCTGATTCTACTCCAAGGGCATGGTCTCTCCTCAGCGCCATCCTGACCCTTTGCTATCTTTCCATCTTGACGATGAAGTTTGTATTGCTCAGGAGCTCGCAGTTAATAGCCAAGACGAGGACATCATTGGGGGAAGTCACACTGCCATTATGATAGAATTGGATAGCACAATGTAAAGTGCCTTAAAAAACATTGAAAGAAGAACTGTACCACAACAGCATGGATATGTGTTCTCCCTCCATAGAGACAAAGGCAAGAAGCATTGCCCGGCCTATCTTTGGCTAATGTTTCATAGCCCATTGTCTCACAGCTCATGGCCATGCTGCTAAGGTCATTGTGGTTATTGTTGTCGAGCATCAACTATCTTTGGACCACACATTAGTGAGGCTAGTGATGTGCATCATCGTGGGGGCCACTATAGCTGTCCCCGCTGAGCTTGTCATGATAGATTGCACCCTAATGGGCAGCTGTGCACCAAGGTTGCAATGACTGTCATCTAGTCCAGCTGCATCATTTAAGCTACCATGGATTTTTTTCAAATACAACCTACTAAGTACAAGTACCCAAGAAGCAATATGTGTAGGCATGATTTGATCATGCACATACGTCTCTCTACCAGGTTCACTAATAAGCAGATTGGAGTTTGTGGTGTCATGCTGCTACCATACACCACCGGGGTGCACTGTTACACACTCCATGGTCGTATCGTCGAGGCCGTTGCAGCCATCATCATTCACATCCAAGCCACTTCGTCCAACACCGAAACTCATAGCCTGAGAATGTCATTGATTCAACATCTGATGATGCCAGCAACCAAGCATAGAACCCACTGCCATAAGGTCCATGACTACACCATCGAAGATGCCATAGCTCTCATTAGTTGCGCTTGGGCCCTGCACTCAATATGGGTGTGTTCATTGGGACCATCGTGCACACTCTCGATGACACCAAAGTCACCGAGGAGCCCTCTTCAACATAAAGATACAATGCATTGTCGGAGATCTCGGTGGTGGCCATGCTCGATGGCCGAACCAAGTAAACATCAAAGCATGCTTATCTAGCGACCTGACGATGTTCAATTCATTACCACAGAGCTCACTGTTGCGTAGCCTATGGCCATGTTATTAAAGTCATCACAGACGCCATCCTCACATCAGCGCTAACACCCTCAGTCTGCGCTATGACCAGTACATTGTAGCTACAACCAGTACACTAGCTTCGACCCGCTGCTTCGACTCACTGCTATGACCATTGTTTCGATGATGTATCAACTATTTTGACAACATTGCATCGACTTCGAGAATGAAGTATCGACTTGAAGCTTCAACCGTGGCTTCATCTATGGTTTCAACCATAGTTGCACAATAGTATAGGGAGATAACAACCTCACATACATATGTGTGTATTGTGGCTGCTACAGACCTGGATGCATCACACATGCAAGTACAAGCGTGACGATGCCAACGGGCGGCGATCATGCACGGGCCAGGTCGTCTGAGCAATGGCAGTTGCCACCGCCAACCGCGGTAGGTGGCGCTTTCACATTCCATCAACCGCAGGTTGTTGTGATTCCATATGCCCTTGACCTTAGTTGGAGGAAAGGAAGCAGCGCCACGGAATGCGCAAGCATCCATGCACTAATAAAGTGTTGACACCAAGAAGCAATAAGTCTATAACTGGATTAGTATGCATGACGTACATGCATGAGCCATGCAAATTATCGTTCTCTGTCATATTTTTCACATGTGGCTATCCATCAATTAAGGATGATACTATGCTAGGCTGAAGCTTTCACATGGGCACCCCTCTGCGTGCAGAAAGACATTATAATCCACAGCGTCCAATGCTGATCTAACTCAGCATGTTACTCCAATTGCCGAGATCATTTTGACCACATTTGACCTATCGTGGTCGTTCGGCAGCAGTCGTTCAGCTGAGATCATTTTTGACCATGCTTGACCTGTCATGGTCGTTCGACAATGATTGATTAGCCAAGCTCATTTTTAACCACGCTTGACCTTTCATGGTCATTCGGCAATGATCGTTTAGCTGAGATTATTTTGGCCATGCTCGACCTATCATGGTCATTTTACCGTGGTCGACCGGCCATGGCCATTCTTCGCGATTACCCAGCTGAGATCGTGTTTGACCATGCTCGACCTATTGTGGTTGTTTGGTAGCGGTCATTCAACCAAGATCATTTTTGACTGCGTTCGACCTGTCGTGGTCGTTCAGCATTGGTCATTCAAGCTGGGATTATTTTGGCCACGCTTGTCCCATCATGGTCATTCCACTGTAGTCATTTAGTTGAGATCCTTTTTACCAGGCTTGACCAAGCCGTGGTCATGTTACCGTGTTCGACCGGCTGTGGTCTTCTGCCACTGTCATGTAGCCGTGGTTATTTTTTTCGTGCCCAACGTGTTGGGGTCGATCCGCCGTGCATGACCTGTTGTGGTCGATCTGTGGTGGGCAATTTGTTGTTGTTGATTGGACACGGTCGATCCGCCATCATTGACTTGATGTAGTTGTAAGTGGCCGTGGTCGTAAACTCCTAGTTGCTTCATCTGATAGGGACTGCGTGGGCTTTGTGCGACAACATTTGCACCTCAGCCTTACAATTTGGCGAGTATTGATTTGTGAAGTGGGTACTGTATTCTCGTTAACCTCTCCGATAATTCTTTAGGCATACACTGGTGATTGGTTTTTTTGGGACAACGTCTGTGCAACGTGCCTTGCCCTGTCGACTGGCTTAGTGGCTTAGAATGCCATCATTTTAGTGTCTTGCTCAGTGCCGAGTTCATATGGCGAGCATCGGCCCTTGCAAAGCGATGTGGCTGCAAATGCACCGGAGCCATCTGCAGGCTGCAATAAATATTGCTGGTGTGGCCAAGCTACCCTAGCACAAGTCATCGTGGTGGTCTACGGAGTAATTCTCTATCCACGGCGTGATGCCTCGGCACTCATGATCACAGGCTGAGTCCAATATCTATGTGAGACTTTGGAAATAAAAGGGTAGTATTTGGTTTTATTTAGTTTTTATACTAACCTGTACAGGCGAACATCCACAACATGACATGCTCAAAAGTTCCATAGAAAAAATTGTGTCAATGAATGACACTCAGGCAAACCATGTCAAGAAGTTGCTACACCGCATCGGCTTTGATGAGCTGCAATACTGAGTCAACATCCATGAAATATGCTACAAAAGCAACCTTGCCGATTTGCAGTGCAAGGCATCACCGTACCACATCAGACATGGCATCACCGTAGCTGTTGTATTCGCTGACTCAACAACACCTTATGCACACCCACATATTCCCACTTGAGAATAAAGCGATCAATGCCCCAAGGAGTCACTTACCCTTGGACTCTTGATGCTGCCTATGAAAGAGCTACAGGGGTGCCTTTCCTTCACAAGGGTTCCACACGGCTATGGTGCTAGCACTGTGTCAAGAGCTTCACCAACCTGTGTGGTTGAGAAGTCAAATTTTTAGAAGAATCCCCTAAGGTGACCACTGATCGAGCTGCTACACCCTCCGTTAGGGACATCACGCTCAGCATCAATGTCACTGTGCTCATCAACAGTTTCGGCTCAAGTATGAAGGAAGGTACATAGCAGGACTAGTGCTTGCACAGGTTGTGCAGGCACATATTGATTGTGTGTATGCATTTAGCTTGCTTAGTGCCGAGTCCATGCAATGAGTGCCCTTGCAAAGTAATGTCGCCGTAAATGTGCCAGAGCCATCTACTCGGCAGCAACAAATATCATTGATGCAGTGGCCAAGCCATTAGTATGCATACTACTATTGCCAACCAAGCCATCTTGTTCCTCGCTGGAGTCATCATGTCGGCTGTGAAGACACCGTGATCATCTTTTGCCTCTGTTAGACATGCATGCAAGCATATAACAATGCACATGTATATCAATGCGGGCATATGCATTCATTTGCCATGCCCCGCTTGATGTTAGCCCACATGATGGTGCGTGCACAAACCACTGCAAAATATTTATGGCGCTGTTTATTATGCACGGGTTCAAAATCTTCCTCATCCACGGTGCCTATGCACAATCGCGTCATTGCCGATTTCGGATGCAAAGCTCAATTATGGATTTGGTAGGCCATTGCAATCTGATTTGAAGGTTGCACGTCTGTTGTGTCACATTACTGAAGTTCATTCTAGGATGCCTGTCAACAAAGTTGTTGGAACTACTGTGGACGTCGTAAGCTCGATGTCCATGTGTGCCTTGCTATTGAAGTTATGAGTACACCGCTAGATGAGCCTGACATCAAGAAGTCATGGCACATCAAGCATCACTACTATAGAAAGCCTCATAGTAGACGCCTCATCACATACGGTTTTGTGAAATTGTCTCTGATGAACACTATTACAGACGGTTGTAATTTGGAGGCCGTCTGTGGTATTTGTGGTGGGAAAATAGATTATCACAGACGGTTATTACCGAAGTATCACAGACGGTCTGTATTAAAAACCGTCTGTGATAATCCCAGATTATCACAGACGGTTATTAATAAAGAACCATCTGTGATAAGCTGGTTATCACAGACGGTTTTTAATTAAAAACCGTCTGTGATAATTCACAGACGGTTTTTAGTTAAAAACCATCTGTGATAATGCTAAGGCATTTATTGCGCTGATCAGACCGCATCTGTCTTCATTTCGATCCAGATCTAGCCACTGCTGCGCACTTTTTCACTCGGGAGGAAGCTAGGCGATTTCAGGCCAGTTAATTTGGTGGGAAGAGGCAGAGATTGAGCTTTGAAGATTCAGACTTTCCTGGTTGCTGTAGATATGGTTAGTAATGAAATTTATTTTTTCTTTAATTGCATTACAATTTAGGTCTAAGTAATCCATGAGTGGTTATTGAAGATGGTTCACAAAGACGGGCATCTCCGATTGCTTGTCAAAGTTGAGTGCCTACAACTACTTGTTTAAGTTTGATGCCTCCGATTGTACTTGGACATCATCGGCCGCCCATAGTCCTGGTCACCATTGACCGCTTGTGGTACTTAGGCATCGTCGACTACCTCGGGCGCCATTGACTGCCCACAATGCTCAGATGTCACCGACCACCTGTTGGGCCGGAATGCTTTTGACCACCTTCAATACTCGGTTGCTAATGACTGCTCGCTGTACTCGAGCATCGTCAACCATCTTCAATACTCAGATATTCATGACAACCTTTGGCACTTGTACGCCTTCGACTGTTTGTCATAATTAGACATCCTCAAATGACTTCAATACTCAGTCATCTGACCGCTTGCTATGCTCGAGTGTCGGAACCCGGAGCGGCAACTCCAGGATCCTCTGTGTAAATCGCACTAGTCCAGGATCAACTAGTGCACACAGCGGATAACAAAGATAAATATCAAGCATAATGACATTTATTCATTAAATATGGGCAGAATTGCCAAAGTTTACATCCACGGCGCATAAGCCAAAATTTAAACATAAGCAGCGGAAGAAAAACCGAAGCGAAAGAAGCCCACTGAGCCTGCCCACAGGCAAATGACAATAAGACGTGGCCTACTCATCCAAGTCTTGACCGTAGTCGAAGTCATCTTCCTCTGTGTGGAGATAGCAAGGTGAGTACAAACTTGTACTCCGCAAGTCACACGGAGAAATGCAATATAATGATAATTGATAAAGGCATCAATGGAAGGCTTATAGGGTTAGTTTGCATAAAACAGCATTTTATGAAATACAGTAGATAGATTGAAATTGCTGAATTTAATACAGTAAGTAAAAACATAACTTGTAATTAAAAATATTACCATCAGTGCAGGCTCCGACCAAACACCAACCTATCCACGGGCATCCCACCCGGACCATCTTTTTTAAAAGATCACGTATGGATTTATCCATCCACACGCTTCCACTACGCAACTCTCTCACGGATTCCATCCATCCGCAAGGTTCTAATCTCTCGTGGATTCCATCCATCCACAAGGTTTTCGAAAATCATTTTTGAAAAACAAAGTCTAATCCATGAAAAACTTTTACTCAGCATGCCCATGACTGTGGGCACGGCTATCCAGGATAGATTACTTTTGTGCCATGCGAGTTACACACTTCCTTAGGTGTGCGGTAAGGAGTCGTGACAAGGCCTTTACAATGCAAAGCCTTCAACCTGGCCAAGCCAACTCTAAGGTTTCACCCCAGTAAGGAATCCACCAGACCGGGACCCCCTCTTGAGCCTAGGCGAGACTTCTCATGGCTTAACCACGCTCGCCCAAGTGAGACTTCACATGGCACCAACCACGCTCACTTTCAACCTACAACTTGACTCAGGTTGGGACTTCACAAATTATTCAGCCAGGGCTGTCCCATACCAGCCATGTGGTAGTACGATAGGGCTTTGCAACAATAGCTCACAGACCGGACATAATTGACTTAGGCCCAACCACATACCCTCGTGCACGACAGTCAACCCTGTGGCTCCGACCAACAGGGCATGCCTGCACCCACCAATCTAACCAATTGCCCAAGTCTAAACCAGTTTTGTATTTTCTTTTCAAAATATTTTATAAGCCTCCTTGACTCACCAAAGTCAAGAGTATATTCGAAAAGCTTATCATTTTATGTGAAAAGGTATCCCAAAACAAGATTATGTCTAAGCAGGTCTAAGCATTTGATTAAAACTCTCTAGCCAATACTAGTGTACTAACTAGAGTTTGATTCTAGGTTGACAAGGTATCGAGGAATTCAATTTCAATGGAGGAATTAACAAGTAGGCAATAACTAAATTTAAAACTGAATTGAAATACATTGAATAAAATTAGGCATGCAATATAATTTAAATCAATATAATTTTATTTGCAAACTGGGATCAACCTGATCAAGGTGTGTGACTTGCCTTGCTCTTCAACTTGGTATGAATCGTCGTCGAAGAATTTTCCCGAATCGTCGAAGTCTACACGTGAAAACAACCCACCAAATTCAAATAAATTCAAATTAAATTCAAGTTGACTTCAAAAATTTGAATTGAGGCCAGAAATGGATAGAGGGGAATTTTTTTATGAATTTAGAAATTTGAATGGGCTAAATCGGAGTTAGGATGAAGAAGAACGAGCTCCGGGAAGTTTAAATTCAAGGAAAAAGAAAAAGAAGAATTTCTAGAATTATTTTCCTAAAGGAAAATCTGAATTATTGCGTCAGCAGGGAATTTAATTTTTGCTGAATTATTTTTCAACGGGAAAATAGGGATTTATTGCGCCAGCTGGCGTCAGCCCTGGGGAGATTCTCGGACAGCCCACTGACTTGTGGGCTCGGGTCTATGGACTGGATCCACGGTCCACACGAGGCGCTGAGGTGGCACGGGACATGCGGTGGCGCTGACTGGGCCGGGGGTGGCCGAGGTGGCGGGGGTGTGGCGCCACGTGGCTGTCATGTGAGCACGAGGAAGCCGACGTGGGAGGCCGGCCGGTGGTGGTGCTCGGGCACGGCGTGCTCGCCGGCACTCCGGCGAGCGGCGGCCGGCGGCGAGGGGCGCAGGAGGGCGAGGGGCATGCGGGGGACTTGGGGGTGGTGCGCGGTCTCACCGTGGGCAACCGGAGGCATGTCGGCGACGAGGAGAAGCGGTGGCGCGGCTCGGGCTACGGCGGCGACGGGGCTCCAGTGGCAGAGAGGCACGGCCGAGGGGCGGGGGTCTTCGCACGGGCACGGGGAGGCCGAGGGAGGTGGTGGCGGGGCGCGAGGACGCCGGAGGCGGCCGCAATTCCTCGCCGGAGGAGCTCCGACACTCAGAAGCTTGGGCGCACAGCGCGAGGGCGCTACGGTGCTCGGGAGAGGGAAAAGGGAGCGGAGGGAGGTGGTGCGGGGAGAGTGGAGGCCGGGGAGGGGCTTTTATAGGGGTCGGGGAGGGGGAGCTGGCGGGGATTCCTCGCCGGAGATGGCGGGCGGCGGAAAGGAAAGAGAGGGGAAGAAGAAAAGGGGGAGGCGCGGAAGGAAAGGAGGGCGCGAGGTTTAGGGGATTCGGTCTCGCCGGCGTGCACGGCTTCCAAATAGGGGGAGGCGGAGAAGGAAAGACCGGATCCGCCGTGGTTCGATCGGCCGGAGCAGGAGGGGAGAAGAAGGAAGGTGGTGCGGGGAGGGAGATGCACCTGACAGGTGGGGCCCGCGGCGCAGCGAGAGGCGGAAGGGCGGAGGCGCCGACGGGTGGGGCCGAGGAGAGAAAGAGAGAGGGGAGAGCGACGCCGACAGGTGGGGTCGGGCGGCAGTGAGAGAGAAGGGAAGGAGAACGCGCGGGCTGCCGAGATGAGGGGAAGGGAGATCGGGCGGCCGAGAGCGGGGCAAGGCGGGGACGACCGAGATGAGGAGGGCTGTACACGTGGCGAGCGGGGAGGGGAGGGAGGCGGGATGGGATGAGCGGCGGGGATGGGCCGAGGGGAAATGATGTGGCGAGATCCAGCCCGTCCACGTGCGGCCGGAGGGGAGGGGAGGGGATTTTGTTTTTCTGATTTTTGTTTTTGAATTTCAGAAAACCTTAGAAAATCCATTAGGCATTAGAAAAATATGAAATTACCTCCAAAAATTCCAAAAAAAATTCAGAGAACCTTCTGGAGACATTTTGGACTTAATAAAAATATTTCCAACTAATGTTGGTACTTAATTTTCATACTTTAAAATACTTTTTAATTTCAAAAATAGACTTTTAAACTCCAGAAAAACTCAGAAAACCAAATAAGAGCCAAATAAATCCAAATAATTAATTTGAATTAGGATTTTTATAGAAAATAAAAATATCCTTTTATTTAATAATATTTTTAGGTTTTACTTAAAATACTTTTTAAATCCAGCTTTTTCAAAAACAGAAATTCAGGGCAAATCCAAATTTAAAATTTAGGCAATAAAATACTTATCTTAAAGTAAATTTTATTTTAATTAAATTTTATTTATTTATTTATTTATTTTTATTTTAAGAAAAACCTGGGCTGTTACATCGAGCGTCTCTGACCACCTTGGACAGTTGGACATCTCCGACTGATTCTCATGCTCAAGTGCCTTCGACTGCATACCACACACGAGTGCCTCTGACAACTTGTTAGACATGCACACTTTTGTCTGCCTTCAATACTCGGTATCCTACAACCACATGTTGTGCTTGAGCATCGACGCGTCATCAAGCATCCTTATACTCGGACGCACATGACCATCTTCAGCCCTCGTATGCCTCTGATCGCTCATCATACTTGGGCCTCGTCAACTTCATTTGACACTCAAATGTTCCTGACTACTCATTGCACTTGAGCATCATCAACCATCTTTGATATTTGGTACTCTGCCTACCGGCTACAAGCAAGGTCGATGACTGCCTCTAACCACTGTTGTGACTAATGGTCGACGGCTTCCGATTGTCAGCTACGGGTGATGGTCGATGGCTCCCAATCTATGAGCACAAGCAATAGTCGATAGCTACAGTACTTTTATGAGTACCCCTTTTGACCACGGGGCTATAGTACATTTACAAGTACTCCCTACGACCACCGAGCTACAATACTTCTATGAGTATGTCCTACGACCACAGTGGTACAATGATCTTTGACTAGTGTGCTACAGTGTTATGAGCATGACATCGACCTCTCTGCCATCTCAACTATGGTGATACAGTTCTCTACAAGTACAACTACGAGCGTGGTGCAACATTACCCCTCGACCGGCTTGCTATAGTGCTTCTATGACTATGGCTTCGACCATGTGGGCTTCCGACTACTGGCTATTGCCAATGCCTAGTGGCTTTTGACTACCAGCTACTTCAATGCCCAATTGCTTCTAACTTATGACCAGAGCTATGGTTTATGGCATCCGACTTACGACCACGAGCGATGGTCGATGGCTTCCAGCTTACGACCAGGAGCGATGGTCGACGGCCTCCGACTTACGACCATGAGCATTGGTCGATGGCTTCTGACTTTTGACCATGAGCATTGGTCGATGGCTTCGGACTTATGACCACGAGCGTTGGTCGACGGCTACTCACTTACAACCACGAGATTTGGTCAACTCCTTCTGACTTACAACCATGAACTTTGGTTGATGGCATTCAACTTACGACCACAAGCGTTGGTCGACGACATTCAACTTATGACCACAAGCGTTGATTGATGGCTTCTGACTTACGACCATGAGTGTTGGTCAATGGCTTGTGACTTATGACTATGAGCGATGGCCGGCGGCTTCCGACTTACCACCATGAGAAATGGTTGATGGCTTCCGAATTATGACCACGAGCGTTGGTCGATGGCTTCGGACTTACGACCATGAGCAATGGTTGACAGCTTCTGACTTACGACCACGAGCGATGGTCGATGACTTCTAATGTACGTCTATGAGCGATGCTTGACGGCTTCCGACTTATGACCACGAGTGATGGTCCATGGCTTCTGATGTATGACCATCAACGATGGTTGATGGTTTCTGACTTACGACCATAGGCGATGGTCGAGGGCTTCCAACCACCAGCTATTTCTGATGACTGGTTACTTCTGACTACCGGCTATTTTTGATGTTACAGTACTCCAACGAGTGCTCTGTTCGACCAGTGTGCTATTGTACTCCAATGAGTGCTCCCTTCGGCTATGCTAATATAGTACTCCAATGAGTACTCCGTTTGACCACATGCTACAATGCTTTTATGAGCACGTCCTACGACCACGGTGTTACAATGATCTTCGACCATTGTTCTATAGTACTTTTACAAGTGTGTTGTTCAACCATGGATGCCTTTAGATGGCTTTCGACCACGGGCTGGTATCAATGGCTTTCGACCACATATGCCTTTTGATGGCTTTCGACCACGGATGCCTTCCGATGGTTTTCGACCACGACTTTTTTTACCACCAACTACGTTGGATTGTAGATGGCTTCCTACTTTCGACCAACAACTATGATTCAATTGCTGATGGCTTTTGACTACCAACTACATCCAATAGCTGATGGTTTCTGCCGATGGTTCCCGGCTTTCAACTATCAGTTACTCCCGAATGCCGATGGCTTCCAGCTGTTGAGGAGTCCTTCCTAGCGATCACTGTTGACCACATTGATACTGGACCCTGGCGTTTCGCTCTGCTAAAAGGATGGTTTGCCCTTATGACACCTGAGTTCAGCTAAGTGCGTCTGCACTGCAGAGGGGTCCTTCCCATTGGTCAATTTTGACCACTTCGATATCTGACCCAGGCATCCTGCTTTGCTAGCCTCACTGCCCGAATCAAGTATGTCTACTACACTGATTCTACTACTGTATCATCAAAACAATCATGCTCGACATGAATCATGCACACCTTTAATCACCTTAATTTTATGTGTCATTTTATACCGACGAGGTTGAGCGGCATAGGCTGGCGTGGCCAATACAAGGGCTATGTTATCAATGTCCCCATAGACTGACGAGGCTATGGATCATGCCAACGCCCACATCTACATCAACCATTCATCACATGCATGGAGAACATGAAGCAAAGACTGAAGACAATGACCAATGCGTAGCTTAATCGGATGTTTTGATTTATCCTACGGATGTAATTAATCGGGAGCCTTCGGATGCCCTAGGAACCAGGACACCATATCATTTATGTTAGATCTGCTATGCAAAGTAGGCTACGAAATGCACATATATAAAGGGAACTTGTAATTTTTTTTATTCTCAAGTGAATGAATAAAATACATGTTTTCCCTACTTCTGTTGTGTTTATCTATTTTTGTGTACTTTAGTACACTAGCACACCTGTACCTTATAACCCCGGGGCAAGAAATCCACGACCAATTTCTCACGTCAAACAAGTTGATCCGATGGTGGTGATTTTTCATCAGCAAAAGTAAATTGTTACTCATCAAAGACTACATCATGAGAAATATAAATTCTACCCAAAGAGACACTACTACAAAAAGCTGTATATTAGACGCCACATCATAGATGGTTCACCAAAACCGTTTGTATTAATTAAATAGAATCACAGACAATTTTAGTTTAGAGACCGTCTGTATTGCTGTCAGCCCTAAAAATCATCTATGAAGAGGAAATGTCACAGATGGTTCATGGTTAAAACCATCTGTGAAGTATCACAGACAGTTATTACCAAGAATCGCCTGTGATATTTCCAAATATCACATACGGTTTTTTAATTAAACCATCTGTGATACTTCACATATGGTTTGTATAAACCGTCTATGATAATTTCACTATATTTATTGTGCTCAAACCCATTGACCCTCTGTCTTAAATTTCAGATCTACGCTGCTGCTTTGAGCTGGAGGTAGGGCTTTGAGGTGATTTCGTGAAAGGAGACTATTTGGCAAGAGTAATTGTAAATCCACTAAGTTTTTGACTACCTATGGTTAGTAATTTATTCCTAATTGCATTATAATTTACATATATAGCTTCTGTTGAAAGGAGAATTGAAGATGGTTGATCTAGTTAGCTTGATGTGGAGAGAAGATTATTTTACATCTAGCATGGTTTAGGGTTTACTCAATTCATAGTGTATTTCTACTTAATTCAATTTAATTAATTATTATTGCTACATATATCTACTTAATTTAGATCGTACATATATAGTATAGTAATTAATTTATTGAATATGTTATACTAAATTGTTATATGTGTAATGTAGGATCGAAGCTGGATATATGTTGAGAACCGTCTGAGTAAAGAGTACATTAATGGCATTTTTTCTTTTACAAGAGATGCCGTGGAGGATATATTGAATAAGGGGTTGAAATATATGTATTGTCCATGCATTGACTGTAAGAATATAAAGATGTTTAAGAGCCGAGTGTAGATTGAAGCACACTTGATTTGAAAGGGTTTCGAAAAGGGGTTTGAACATTAGACCAGTCATGGTGAAGAGCAGATTACACAGGAAGGTAGTAATAATGACATTACCAACAAAGTCAATGATATGTCACCGCATGATGTCAATTGTGGTTCTGATTTGGATAGGCTACATGATGACAATCTAGATCAGATGCTTTGCGATGTAGAAGAGAACTGTGATGACAGAGAGTATGTTAAATTCCAGGCTTGATGGAGAACTTAGAGAAATCTTTGTTCATGTGCTGCAAGTCAAAGTACATGAGGTTGTTAGCCATGCTTGAACTGATGAAATTGAAAGTAAGCAACGGTTAGTCTGATAAGAGTTTCAAGGCACTGTTAGGTCTTTTAGAGGACATGCTTCTGGAAGGAAACGAGTTGCCCAAAACCACCTACAAAGCCAATAAGTTTCTTTGTCCATTGGGAATGGAAGTACAAAGAATATATACATGTTCGAACGGTTGTATCCTCTACTATAAAGAGTATGCAAACATGCATGTATGTCTGGTGTGCAACGCATCTCGACACAAGTATAAGAATCAATCATATGACGACGAGGGAATAGAGGTCAAGAAAGAACCTCCTACTAAGGTGGTATGGTATCTTCCTATAATTCCCCGTTTGAAGTGATTTTTTGTTAACCCAAAGGAGGTTAAACTACTGCGTTGGCACTCAGAGGAGCATAAGAAGGATGGAATGCTAAGACACCTTGTTGATTTCGCTCAGTGGAGAAACATTTGACAGAAGTTTGTAGACTTTAGTGCAAAACTGAGGAATATAAGGTTTGGATTGAGTACAGATGAACTGAATCCTTTCGGTAACATGAGCAGCCGACATAGCACTTGGCCCGTGACTCTCTGTATCTACAAATTTCCTCCTTGGTTATGAAGCGGAAGTATATTTTGCTATCGATACTTATCTAAGGGCTGAAGCAACTTGGCAATGATATTGATGTGTACCTAGAACCGTTGGTGGAAGATTTAAAAACACTGTGGATCTAAGGGGTACAGGTATGGGATATGTACAAATGAGAGAACTTCACTTTACGCTCCGTGTAATTCTGCACCATAAATGATTATCCTACTCTTGCAAACCTGTCGGGCCAAAGTACAAAAGGGGCAAAAGCCTGTACTCACTACTTAGGTGATATCGAGAGTGTGTAGTTGAAGCACTCATGGAAAACCATATACATGCGTCATCGTAGGTTCCTTCAGAGGGCTCACCCATACCGCAGGATGAAGAAACAATTCAATAGAGAGGAGGACAGTTTAGCTCCAAGGCATTTAGGTGGAAAAGAGGTCTATGATATGGTAAAGGGTTTAGATGTTGTGCTCGGAAAGGGAGGTAAATCAATGACCCGCGAGAAGAACGTCTAGAAGAAGAGATCGATATTTTGGGACTTACCTTATTGGGAGCACCTAGAATTTCACCACCACATCAACATCATGTACGTAGAGAAGAATGTACGTGAAAGCTTGATTGGTCTCTTACTGAACTTTCATGATAAAACAAATGATGGTGTCAATGCATGGCTTGACTTGGTTGATATGGATAGTAGGCCTAAGTTAGCACCGATAAAGATCGATAAAGCATGAACTTACCTTTCCCCTGCTTATTATACTCTGTCCAAGGCCAAAGAGAACTGAACTGTGCCAATGGTTACATAGTGTGAAAGTTTCGTCTGGTTATCACCACCAACATGAAGAAACTTATTTCGATGGAAGATTTGAAGTTAGTTGGTATGAAATCTCATGATTGTCATGTGCTGATGACATAGATCCTCCCTATTGCAATTAGAAGTATTTTGCCAATTAAGATCCGAGAGACAATCATGAGGCTATGTTATTTCTTTAATACAATTGCTTAGAAGGTCATCGATCTTGAAGGATTAGATGCTCTGTAGGAGAAGGTGGTGACGACTCTATGTCATCTTAGGATATATTTCCCTCTATTATTTTTCGATATCATGGTCCATCTCATTGTTCACATTGTGTGGGACATAAAAATGTGCGGGCCCGTGTTCCTACGTAGCATAGACCCGTTTGAGATATTCATGGGAATTCTTAAGTCATATGTACGAAATCGATCTCAGCTGGAGGGCAGCATCGTCGGAGATTATGCAACCAAAGAGGTCACTGAGTTCTATGTTGATTACATGGCTTAGGTCAAACTGGTAGGTGTGCCTCAATCTCACCATGAGGGGAGGCTCAAGGGTATCGGGACCATAAGAAGGAAAGCAATCACTCCATATATGGATATGTATGCTTAAGTCCATTTCATGGTCTTACAACATATGACTGAAGTGTCCCTGTATATTAGCCAGCACAAGGACGTGCTTAGGCAATACAATCCAGGCAACTGGATGTTTGGATCATGACATAACACAACAGTTGGTTCAACCAATGATTGAAGGAGCGACTCGCTATGAGTTCGTCAAGTGATATGCTGACATGGTTAGCAAAAGGGTATGACATAAATGGTTACATATTCTATACGTAGACTCGGGATGTAGAAAGCACTAACCAGAACAACGGTGTCCGCATAGATGCGTTCAGTACCGATGGGTTAAGGAACTCCTACTATGGGTTCATAGAGGAGATTTGGGAGCTCGACTATGTGCTTTTTAAGATCCCCTTGTTTCGGTGTCATTGGGTCTATCTCCCACAGGTGAAGGTTGATAAGTACAATGTAACTACCATTGACCTCAAACATGTCGGATACAAAGACGAATCATTCATACTTGCTAACCAACTTATTCAAGTTTTCTATGTAACTGACTAGGAAAATAAGAAGCGCCATGTAGTTCTCCATGGAAAAATGAGGATTGTCAAAGTTGAGAATGTAGTGGACAAGGAAGAATACAATCAAATTGACGAGTTGCCTTCTTTCGAAAACGGCATAAGGGTCGAAGAAGAACAATGTGAAGAAACTAGCTACACATGCATCGATCATCATGAAGGGCTATTTTTTAAAGGAAATAAGCAAGTGGAATGATGAATGAAATGTTTATATGTCATATGGCTATATTTGCATTTATATACATGTATGAGACTGTGTGATGTATATGTGAATTCACATTTATGTACATAAGAATGTGTGACATATATATGAATTTTTGATACACATGTGAATTTGCATTTATGTACATAAGAATGAGTAATATATGTGTGAATTTGCATTTACGTATGTGAGAATGTGTGAAGATCATCACAGACAGTTTTAAACAAAAACCGTCTGTCATATATTATTATTATAGACCATTTTTATTTAGAACTATCTATGATTAAAAATATCACAGCCGATTTTTATTTAGACCCTTCTGTGATTGAAAATATCACAGACGGTTCTTAAATGGAACAATATGTGATTACTCCCCTATATATAATGCTCTAGGGTTTCCCCACTGTACTATCGCTACACCTCAGTCCCCACTTAATGCTGCCACCTTCCCCGAGCTCATCGCTACCTCCCCCGACTTCGGCGGCTCTCCTCCCCCATGCCGGGTGCCCTTCTCCTCCTTCGAGCCTGACGCAGCCTCCCCCGAGCCCGGCTGCCCTCCTCCCCCGTGCCCGGTCCTCTCCTCCTCCCCTGAGCATGCCGCCTCCCTCAAGCACGATGCCTCCCCCGAGCACTTCTCCTTCCCTGAGCTCATCACCTCCCCCGAGCCCCACGTGAGCTTTACTTTATGTTCTTTATTTCTCTATGAGATCTAATTGTGCATTAGTTAGCTGTGCTAGTCTCTGTTCATTATCTCTAAAATCTGATTGTCGACTAGCACTAGGAGAACTATTGCATGATAGATTGTGGGTTTTTGATTGCTCAATGAGAAAATTTGTCAAGATTGAAATCTCAGTGACAATCTAGGATTATTCTGCTAGTCTGTGCAATGTAGTCGGTAGCTTTGTCAATAACTAGTCCTTTGTCTTCTGCTCAGTATTGTTTATTGCTGTCCGTTGGCTTGTCTAAATATATGTTGGTTCTGCAGTAGCCCATATCTGTTACTTGTTTCTGATTTCTACCAAAATCTATTCATTCTACATGCTCTTGACATTGATACCACATGACGTAATATTCAATTAGACAATCTAGTAGAATTTTTGAGGAATTGTCACTGTGATCATTCCAATATTGACAAGAATGGAAGAAGGCCAAGTTTAAAACTTGTGCAACTCCTCACCTGAGAGCAAAAATACACTTTATTAATCTATGCATTATGTAGATTTTCAATGCCTACTTTTATGTATTATTTAGCATATGCCTTATATACATGCCCGCATGTTTTCTATATATGTTTTAAGCATAATATATTGTTTAAATGACATGGATGATTTACATACCTATATGTTGATTTGGTCATCCAATTTCACCAAGAATTGCTTACTTCTATTATCTTTTGAAGATATCGTTTGCTCATTCTTCAACATCGTCGCTTGATGCATGTGATGCACCATCCTCTGGAAAATCTCAAAAGGGAAGGGGACTTTCAAAAAGGCCCGAGGGCCAATTTACCATCACGGATGTCAATGCGTTTGGATCCCTCTCAATCCTCACCGAGTAGTGTCCGCATTCTTGAGAATAGTCGAAATATTTGCATGGGAATAGATTGAGATCATGTTTGATTCATGGAAGACCGTGACCGAAGGGCAGAAAAATGAGCTAGTGACGAAAGTTTTTCATTCATTCAAGATCCCAGAAGAACACAAGGCCTCTATGAAATGACATGCATTACTTGTGGTGCGCAAAGGATGGAAGAACTTTAAGAGCCTGCTTGTCAAGCAATATATGGAGAAGGATCTCACGCCCCTCCACAAGTATCCATTCCTGAAACCACAATGGCAAGAGTTTGGGGTGATCAAGACAATAGATAATTTTAGTGGTGAAAGTGCGGCGCACAGGACCCACAGACTTGGCACCATAGGGTATGAGGGTAAAATCCCACAATGGAGAAAGGAGGATGAACAAGCAATCCTGCAGGAGACCTCCCCACCATTTGCTGGGATCCTTGATGAGCACGCCCGAAACTGGATAAAAACGAGGTCATCTACCGTGTCGGAGGCCATATCCTTTCGAAACCCCACAAACGAGGAAGTGTCCCACTGCTTAGAAGCGCTATGTGTAGAATCCTCCCAAGGCTCATTCCAGGCGGTTAGGGAGAGAGATTTACTCTCCACAGTCCTAGGAAAAAAGGAACACCCTAGTCGCACAAGAGGCTTTGGACTTTACATTCCTTGGAAATATGGTTTTGTAAAGGACTCCAAAGCATACCAGAGTAGGAAAAGTTCCAAAGCCGAGCATGAGGCATAGCTACGAGAGGACATTACAGCACAAATCAAAGATGAGATGCAAAGGTTGGTCAGGGATGAGATGCAAAGGTATAAGAAAAATCAGTAGGAAGCCCCCGCCGCTTCTGTGCTAGGCAGCCCCCAATCGTCGAAGTAGCTATGTGTCTAACCCTACCTCTGAAAGTGATCAACGATTTCCTATCGATGACATCTAGTAACAATTATTATTTCTAGAATGCTCAATCCATTGATAGGCCAGTTGGAGTAGCTAATTTTGTATCGTTATGTAGGTGGCTACGAAGTGCAAGCTCCAAGTGAGATATGCCTCCATTGCCTTGTGCATTGCTTGGGACTAGGCATATCCATTCGGGACTAGAGCCTTGGTGCATGGTGTATCTCTAGCGCCAGGTTTTGTAAAAGTGAATGTGGACAGTGTTCATGCCAATTTTGAGGTCGTCCCACTGCAGATGCCCCTCAAAGACGAGGTCATGACTCTATGGCAAGCCATTGGAACATTAATCTAGTGGCCCAAGAGGGACATCTGCCTAGAGGCTCCTGCACCAGTGCTAAGTCTACGAGAGCCATCTTCACCAGTGCTAAGTCCACGAGAGCCATCTGCACCAGTACCAAGTCCATTCGAGCTATCTGCACCAATACCAAGTCCACAACTACCTGCAAGGATGCAGCAAAGTCGTGGTGCATCTACATTTCGTGCTTGGTCGACTACTGTAAAGTCGATCTACAGCCAAGGCGGCAAGGGCAAACTAAAGAAGACCAGTGATGAGATCCCCTACTTGCTGTTGGCTCACAAATTTGTGCTAGGCGAGCTGTTGGTCATCTCGAAAGAGTGTCTCTTAACCCTAGAACTAGCTTGCTAGAGATTGCATACATATTACATGGAATAGGCCAACAAGCCAAAGGAACAACGGCACTCGGGTGTCATTGTCAAGTTTAGGCCGCATCATCTGCAGAATATTCATGACTGTGTCTTCACGGTGACCTTTGAGGACTTATTCTTTCTCTTCACACTTGACACCCTCGATGCCTTACTCATTCGATGCTGGACACTATAAGTGTATACAATTACGGTCTATGTTTATACAATACTAATAAAAATCATATATAACTCATTCCTGTTATATATAGAGATACATGGTGATTGAAGCCAGATTAAAGAAATCACCGATTAGTTTCTTCGACCCACGCTTAGTTTCCATGGATACCATCAACGAAGATACATCCTTCATTCAAAATTACATGACGATGACATTGGTGGCTCACCGCAACAAGGAATTCATACTTATACCCTACAACCAGGAGTACATGATGCACTAATGGCTATACTTGTTGATTTGTATTTTATAAGTAACACAAACTTACGTTTAATGACCATGACAACATACCTGTGTAGGTTCCATTGGATTCTATTGTAATTATACCAAAATGGAACAAGGTAATATACCTTAATTCCCTAAGGAGGAATATAACCGACTACACAACTGTCCAATGATTAATCGATGGGTAAACACATTTCCTCCATAGGTTACTCCATTGTAGTCTTTCATTCCTTCCCAATGACTAAGGCTAACTTTTGGAATTACGTAGGGAAGGAATCCAAGTAACATTAATCCTACGTTGCAGAGGTACGAAAATCCAAGGGAGAGATCGATGCCCTTTGACATGATCTAGATTTCCTGGTATTCGCTAGTACACATTAATCCTATATAACACTTCATAGTAATGCCTCTCGAACTAACAAATTCTATTTCTATAGTGCCACTAGCAGCCGACGGGAAACACTTGTGAATTCTATGTTTGTCACAACATGCAACTACTCGTCGATTCCGAGAAGAACTATGATATGCAGGTTTGTCAATCTTGTGATAATTATTTTATACTTTTCAATTTATATATGTATGCACGACATTGATCTTCCTACTAACAGGTTGCGTCCATCCCTACAACTCTATTGGAACAGGCTAACCTCAAACATATTTGAGGATAGTGTGTGTACTTCTTGATGTCTAAAGTCATAAAAGAAGATGGAGAGTTCCACAATATAGAATAAATTTAACTGGAATAATATTGAGCTTTATTTAACTAGGATATCCATTTATTTAATTTCTATTAATTGATTTATGAAATGGATGTTCTTGTTTCTGAAATGAATGCATGTGAGATGTATATATATACTGTCTTGATCTGAAATGGATGTTCTTGTTATGTGTGTGTGTGTGTGTGTGTGTGTGTGTATAGTGTTGATCTGCTTGTTTCAAAGGGCATGGCTAGCCAACAAACAGAAATAGGTTTTTAGTATAAATCATCTGTGATAGTGGAGAACACATTTAGTTTTAAGTATAAACTGTCTGTGATATGTGGTTTATCACAAACGGTTTCAACTACAAACCATTTGTGATATATTAATATTACAGATGATTTATAGTTGAAACTGTATATGATAAACCATATATCACAAATGGTTTCTACTAAAAATTGTTTGTCTTATTCCACTATCATAGATGGTTGAGTAAAAATCGTCTGTAAAAGTCTGCATCATAGACGGTTCGGAAGCCGTTTGTGATGGCCTCATATTATTACTGACCTATAAATTCAGACGGCTCACGAAACCATCTATGATGACGCTTTTGAACCATCTGTGATGACCTTTTGTGTAGTAGTGAGATATGCAAACACTTATAGCCTTTATGAAGAGAGCTCTAACCAAGAAAAACACATCGTTTAAACCAAAATTTGAGTTTTCGGTCACCGTATGGATGGAGACAGGGCCAGCATGCACACTCAAAAGTTTTAAGAAAGGAATAGTCTAGAGATGTTCCAAAAAAAAGTCTAGTGGAGTTGAATTCTATATCATTCTGCTAGGGAGGCAATTTATCAAGAAACATGCTGTTTGGAATGCCTCGTCCCAAAAAACGAACAGGCATGGAGGTATATGATGATGTTTTCTCTTAGCTGATTCATTTTGTTGATGAGTGTGTGGACAGGAAACATGATGAGCGATTCCAATCTGTTGAGAAAAGGATTCAACTTCTAGTATTCGACTCCCTAGTTGGTTTGCAGTAGGATTTTTTTATTTAGAAAGTGCTCAACATGCGTTTGAAATTGGATGAATATGCAACAAACATCAACTTTACTCTTGAGATAATACATCCAAGTGAATTTACTAAAATTGTTAATGAAATTCACATAGTATTTAAAACCACCAAAAGAGATGCACGCATGCCCCCAAACATCAGAGAAAACAAGTTCAAGAGGTGATGATGACTCCCTTTTTGACCGAGGAAAAGGAAGATGATAACTTTTGCCCTATTGACAAGCATCACAAATAGATGATTTGTTGGACTCATAAAAAAGGTAAACTATGACACTGAAGAATCTGATCTACCATAGGAATGAGAGATGGCCTAAACGGCAATGCCACCACTCGTGACTATATTTCATAATAGAGAGGGTATTCCTAGATGTAGCCAAGCTACTAGGAATGGGGTATAGGCCACCCTCACTGGGACCACGAAGAAGTACCTTCTTCGAAGTATGATCCTTAATGAGAAAATAATCAGGATGAAATTCAAGACAGACATTATTATCAGTCGTGAGTTTATAAACAAATAACATATTTTTATTTGCATGTGGAACATAAAGAACATTATTTAGGAACAAGAGTTTATGCGATGTATGAATTTTAGAAGAACCAATATGAGCAATTGGCATATCTGAACCATTTGTTGTGTGAACCTGATCTTTGCTAAAGTACCGCTCATGTATTGTCAGCTTGTTCAATTCTCCAGTGGTGTGACCAATCACCCCAGTATCCTGTACTAGAGCATATCAAACCCTGATCCTGTGGTGACATTTGCCACGTGTGCTCCTCCTACTGGAACGCATGATTGAAATGCTTATAGCATTTAAAAGCTATAATTGATAGATGGGCCGATTGTCGGACCCCTTGTTCCGCCATGATGATTACCGCTGCCATGATGGTTGCCGAATTAGCACCCTGGTACTGGTACTGTCCATGGCCACCACCTCGGCCACGTCCACTACCACTGCCTCACCCATGCCTTCCTTGATTGCCCCAAGACCCCATGTTCACGAAGAGCTAGAATATGAGATGTCTTGCTTGTGACACATCTCATAGGCTAGCATATGTGAGTAGATATCGGTGAGGGCGATCGGCTCCATCTAAGTGGTGACGGATGTCACTAGTGCATCGTAAGAGTTGTGAGGCTGGTGAGAAAATAAATGATAACCTCCTCTTCGAGTGGTTTGTCGGCAACGGCGAGCCCGTCGATAAGGCTCTTGACTTTGTTGAAGTAGTTGATCATCATCATGTCCCCCTTCTGAAGTATAGCCAACTGTTGTTGGATTTACATAAAACATGATTGAGTCACAAACTACGAGACCAAGCTACCATGTGCTGTGAAGGACAAGAAGAACCTACACCTTCTACAGTAGGTAGGTGTCATGAAACAGCTTTACATTGATAGGATTACCAAAGGATGGGTGACTAGTGGACATCAGGTCGACAGCTTGAGTGCCGAGCGATAGTGAGATTGATGATCCTAGGCTTGCAGATGTATTTGCAGAGGTTATCATTGGATGGGAAGAGTAGGCTCTGACAGCATGTTCGAAGATATCAAGAGAATGATTTGCAACTGGCACACATTTGCCTTCTATTGATCAGCTATTTACATACAAGTACATGAGTGTGAAAACTATACAAGTACATGAATGGGAACACTATCACATGTGAATACTAAGCACTACCTCTAGTGGGAACATCAGAACAAATTGGAGTACTAAACAACAATAGAAACACAACTATCCTAGTTGTTTAACAAATATATTGCCCACATTTTCTCATTGGCTTACCTTTTTAGGTGAAATAATCGGTGCATGTAACTCAATATGGTATCAGAGCTAAGACGTACGTATTAAGTTCGAGACCTGACCAACACAATTTTAAGAAAGATAATTGCAGCCAGCATAGCCTTGGAAGGGCATAGATGTGAGTAGCTTTCCCTAACAATGTAATATTTTGAGTAAACGGGTTTTTGCATGGAACTCAATATGTATCCCTCTCAACAGCAAAACACCAGGGGATCAAGATCAATGGAGGAAGTACGGGTCCAGGGGCGAGGTAGAGCATGACAGGTGGTTGGAAGGTGCTTTCAATTATTTGTTTTCTTTCTAAGGTGCTCTCAATTATTTGTTTTCTTTCTAACGAGGAATTAGCGGTGTTCATATAGCCATTACCCATCAAGTGGTACGTTGTAGCACTGTTGGAGAAATAATTTGAAAAAATGCAGTGATTTTTTTGACTTGCTGGAAGAATACGAAGCAATGAATACATGTGAAAGAAAAACATACCTCTTAGATTGTAGATGTGTGCTGATCTTTTCCATGAGTTCATCCACCCCCCAAGCGCGAGCGTCAGGGGGTAGGTGCACCCGCAGCTGTGATATTATGCTCGTCAGAAGCTTCCTCACATCAGGCTTTCGAGACGTCCGTACAAAAGCCCGGCATTCGAATCGCCCTCCAAGTTTGCAATACAATTCTTTGGCAAGTGTGGTCTTGCCAACTCCTCCAAATCCAACAATAGATACCACCCTAAGGTTCTGCTCTACGTCGCCAGTCAGCCACTCTTCAAGCTTGTTCATCGGACTGTCAATATCAGCAAGACCTGCTGCACCCTCCCCATAAAGCGGCCGAATCCGATGTTCATCGGACACGTACCTAGGCCTGAAGGTTAATTTATCAAGATTGTAGCTCCTGTACCTTTGAATCGCCTCCTTCACACGAGTCCTAAATCCTGAGATCTCGTCGGTGATCCCCCGGCGCCGCGGATTCAGCTTCTTCCGAAGCCGAGCGACGATCCTGGCATCGGCGTCGTCGTGGACGAGCTTGTCGACGAAGTCGTCGATGTCATACGACAGTTCGCGCATCTCCTTCACCCAGCAGTTGGCTGTGAAGGCAGGGGTCTCCACCTCTGATGGCTCCATGAGATACGAGTCTATTATTTCTCTGAGATCGGATTTGAGCCGGCCAATCTCATCCTTCTCCCCCTTGCGCAGACCGTTTTCGGGCTCAAGCAGCAATGACTCGATCTTCCCAGGAAGGGAGCGCATGGCGCCCTGCGAAGCGCTAATCAGATACTCCATCAATGCGTCCCTGAAACGAACCCAAACAGAGATTAGTCTCTCTCTCTCTCTCTCTCTCTCTCTCTCTCTCTCTCTCTCTCTCTCTCAGAAGGAGGATAGATTCGTTGAGAGTTCAAGAAATTCTGAAACTATACCTGGCTAAGAAGATGTCAGGACTGTGAGACTGGATGAGGAACTCTCCAAAGGTATGAACTGGGAACAATTGAGAGTTTAAGAAATTCCAAAACTATACCTGGTTAAGAAGATGTCAGGACTGCGAGACTGGATGAGGAGCTCTCCAAAGGTATTAACCTATGGGGAAACCACATGTACTCCACATCCACGTCACACGCTAAAAATTTGAAGGCTCCCAGGCCTCACAGAGTATTGGCATACACTTTCACATTGAACACATATGCATATGTACTCTGATTAATTAACACACATCATATCGATGAAATGAACAACCTCACTCCCACCACCAGGCCAATCCTACAGATTGTTTGGTTGGAGAGAATTCATGTAAGTGAATGGGAATCTAGGGAGTAAGGGTTGCAAAGTTTTTTGGTTTTGTTGGTGGATGTGAGAGTTTAGACAGGATTGGGATTGGGAGCTTGAGGTCTAACTCCCACCATTTTAAACACATGGTAGAGTGTGAATTGCTCTCTGTTGGTTAATACATCTAAACTATTCATCGTGACATATATTAGGGTGTCTAGCAAGTTACAAACTAAATCCTCATGATTTTCCATCCGTCTTAACAAACAAGGAATTGAGACTAAAAAACAAACTCCATTAATTACCCATCCCACCGCAAACCACCTCCTCTAAATTCCCATTTCCTCTAAATTCTGTAGTAGTGCTTCCCAATTATTGCCAAACTGGGAGTAAGGGCATGTACGATGTAGGTTTTCGAAGAGGTGGTTTGCAAAACAAAACTGTTATTCTTTTTGTCACGTTGGATTGATTAGGTGCTAATCTTGTGGCATGGATGCTTACTTAAGTAGGCACCAATATTAATAAATGATTACGCATATAGAAATCTCTAGTTATAGGAATGGGTTTTGTTAAACGTCATCCGGATGTTTTCTTCCTAACTATCATCCACCCCTTTAAAAACAAAGGGCCATTTGATCTTTAATCCGAAGGTTATAAATTTGAATGATAATTAAAAAGAAAACATCCGGGTAATACCTATACACTCCCTATAGGAATTATGCAAGAACTCGATAGGAAATAGTTCAATTCCGGTGGGAGTTGAGAAAATTCTCATATCGCCAAAAGTGTCCCATAGTTTCAAACAGAGTAAATTGTACCCCAAGTGTATAAACATGTGAGGTGGATGCATGCAGCTAGGTGAACAAAAAACCCACTGTGCAAATGAGCAACTGTCGAGGTTCTGGACTTTGCTCCGCCCCTCTCGGAAGTTCACGTACATATAGTGCACTCTACTCTTCGAGAGAAAACACATATTTCCATAGTTTATTTATCCCCTTAGCTCGTTACTCACCATTTCTTGCATGTCATTATCTTTATTTGGTGCGCACATGCTACAAAAGATGAGGCGGTAGCTATCTACAATAAGCTACTACCATGGCAAAAGGATGTCATAATAATCAATAACAATTTATGAAATATACTGTTTTCATAGTACCCACTAATGATAAGCTCGGAACTATATATATTCATGCGTAGTCCTTACACCTTATAGCCCTCACACCTTAATGATAGTCGTTTTGAAAAGAGTCTGTCCAGTGCTTGCTTGTCAGATTAATCATGAAAGCCTTGGTAGGGATGACTATGTAAACTTAAAATACGTTGAGGGGCCTAATGACAAACGTTTTCTTGGAGTGGTTAGGAGAAACTTTTGTTATAGGAGTGAATTGCTCAAAGATCATTTGGGTTAAAAAATATCATCAATGCATCACTGACATGTTGTTCTAGAGTTCAGTTGTCAGTCCCATATATGATGGTATTTTTAATTTATACATATTTGCGATAGTTGATTGTGGACCTATTTTTCTATTAAAAAAAGTAAGAAAGATGCTTCTATGCATCATTTATAACCCTGATATGGGTGCTAGTGCTGCCTTGTGCCTTTTCTTTTTAACGGCTGCAGGAGCTCTGCCCATTGATTTCACAGAGGAAAAAAGAATTACCACCACCATTCCTGGTAGTAGGACCCACAGAGAAAGCACCTCAACTCCTCATGTAACAACACAGCACACACATAACACCACCATCAGAACACAGCGTGACACCAAGAACATCTAGCTACTCAATAAAAGAGGAGACTTTCCTCGACACCTAGTCACTTCACTGGCAAGAGGCAACAGAAAATCTACCAAAAGGTCGACAGCAGCAAAAGCCGGCCAGTGATCAAAATCCATGATCGATGGTACCACCCCTGGAGCAAGCGGCGGCAGCCGCTTTCTTGAATAACGTCATGGGGAGGCTCTTCCAAGTGCTAGAACTAGATAAGACATACAGGATGTTGAGGCACCTCAAGCCTGATACTGAATCCTTGAGAGAAGATCTTCGCATGCTCGCGGCTAACACGGATGATGAGCTCACCAGGTGGAGGGGTGCTCGTCGCACAGCCGTTGCGAGGGCGTACAGTGAAGAGATGCGTGTGTTGATGCACGACATTGAGGATTGCATAGAGCGCTTCCTGCATCGTGTTACCTGCAAGAAGAGAGCATCACGGCTCCGTCGGGCTGCCCACGGAGTGAAGACGCTTTACCCCTGCTATAGGTTCGCGGGCGAGATCAAGATGCTTAAGAAGCGCTTGCAGGAAGCACGTAACCGGATACTTACTCCTCCTGGTGGCGACCAACCCTCCAGCTCCACCGCAGCGCCAGCGAGACGACCTGGACCTGATCATGTTGAGCGCCGCCCTGTGGGCATTGCGCAACCCAAGGGGGAGCTTCTCGCGCTGTTAGATGAAGTGGAGGGCCAACAGCGGGAGCTGAGGGTGATCTCCATCGTGGGATTTGGTGGCGTGGGGAAGACTACCCTCGCAAGGGCAGTGTACGACGACCCTGATGTCGCGAATGAATTCCCTGCCCGTGCTTGGGTTCCCGTGAGCTCGCTGGAGCACAGCGATGCCATGGGTATTCTGATGTATATCCACCAGAAACTTCTTCCGGATCAACAGTATTCAGAAACTTCTCTCACAGATTACCTCCAAGACAAGAGGTGGGCATCTTTCCTACTCAACAACATTTCTTTTAGCCATAAATCCTGCTTAATTGCGCTTGCCGCTGTGAAAATAAAGTTACATTCGTAGTTCATGGTAGAACGAGTATATAATATCTAATTAATTTTTCTTCACTTTCTTCCTATTTATGCGGGAATGTCGATCCACTCAAGCAAACTAGGTGGGATTAAGGCACCTCCTTCCCTCTAAAGAATAGAAATACAACTATATTTGCAATCATAAGCATTATGGTTGTATAGCAAATAACCCTTTATTTACAGACATACATGTATGTATTTTAGTATCTACTACGCAATTGTGTGAGCACTTTGATAAGTTAACCCTTTAAAAAACAAAGAGGAGAAGGGTATGCACCACTTATTTAAGAGAAATTTCTTATGTATCACTAGATGTTTGCATCATCACTTATATGTCACTCATTGTCGGACTAAAATATGGGAATATACCTACTTTGTCAGTGAGACAACGAGGGACTTCACAAATATTATGTGACATATGAGAACTTAGTTCTTTTTTTTAATTATAGGCATTAGAGTAGTGTACAGCAAATATAACTGTATTTTCAAATATACCTGCATAGTCGAGCGTGCAATTCGGCTTTACAAAACAACGGGAGATAATCTAAAAACCGCTCGCGCGTGGCTTTCTAGACATAATTATTGCCAACTGTTTTCACTGTAATTGCTGGATTGCAGCACCCTTGCTAACATGAAGTCGAAGGATTCACTTTTGCTATTCATTGCCATCTCGTCTGTTAGGTATTTAATTGTTATCGATGAGATCGACGACATTGAGGAGGAGCAGTGGGATACTATAACATCAACCTTCAGAGCAAATGGTGAAAGCAGCAGAATAGTAGTGACCACGACCTGTCTGCCCACAGCTAGAAAACGCAGCAATGGCAACGGTTATGTTTACGAAATGAGAACTCTTGGAAATGAAGATTCTATGGCAATAGCTCTTCGGGGGAGGCGTGCATATGAGTTGGTTCAGGGTTCAGCAGCACTCCTGAAGAAATGTGATGGTCTTCCACTTGCTCTTGTTAGTGTGGCCAGACAATTGAGTAGTGAAATTGAGCCCACAGGGCAATTCTGCAAAGAATTATGCAACATCCTGGGTTCTTATTTGGAACGGGAAGACGACGAGCCTAACTTTGCAAGACTTCGAGGTGTGCTTATGGATAACTACACCAGTCTATCTAATCTCACTGTCAGGACCTGCTTGCTGTATCTAGGTATGTTCCCCATTGATCGCCCACTAAGGAGGAATGTGATAGTCAGGCGATGGTTAGCTGAGGGATATGCATGGAGTAATGATCGTAAATGCAGTGAACACAAAGTCGCAAATCGAAATTTTGAGACATTCATTAATCGGAATATCATTCAGGCTGTTGAAACTGGCAACAATGCAAAAGTGAAGATGTGCAAAACTCGTGGCATCATGCACGAGTTCCTGTTGCAAAGGTCCATAAATGAGAAGTTCATCATGTCCTTTCATGCTGGAAGTAACGAAAAAGTTCGTCACCTCTTTGTCCATGATGGTAATGATACAAATTCCACAACGACCTTGAACATGGACTTATCTTGTGTTCGGTCTCTAACAGTCTTGGGGAAGGCAGGTGATGCTATTTCGGATTTTGGCAAGTACAAACTGATGAGAGTCTTGGATCTAGAAGAATGCAGCGATGTGAATGATCGTCATCTCAAAGACATATGCAAGCTGTGGAATCTGAGATACCTAAGTCTTGGAGCCCAGATTACTGTGCTTCCTAAGAAGATTGCAAAACTGAAACTTTTGGAAACACTCCATGTAAGCAAAACGAGGGTGAATGTGCTGCCAATGGAAGTCATCGGGCTGCCCCGTTTAATTAATCTTATTGGAAAGTTTAAGCTTCCGGACCAAGACGGCACAGTGAGTAGCAAACTAGAGAAACTATTGAAAGAAAGTAAGTTGGAGACCCTAGAGGGATTTGTTGCTGAGGGGAGCCAAGGATTTCTGCAACTTATGGTCTATATGAAGAATTTGAGAAAGGTTAAGATATGGTGCGAGTCCAATGGAGACATCAATAACTTGAATGATCACCTCTTCCAGGCCATTCAGAAGTACACTGCAGCCCCCATGGGTAAGGGCGATGTTCGCTCCTTATCAATTCATTTCCAAGGATTGCCCGAACCTTTCCTGTATCGTCTGAGGGATCTATGTAATCACAGTTTGTCTCTCGCTTCGCTGAAACTATGCGGAAACTTATCAACATCGCCCGAGTTTATTGCCTCGCTTTGTGATCTCACTGAGCTGTGCCTTTCATCAACTATTGTGACACGGGATTTTCTGGAAACCCTGGGTAACATGCCTTCGTTGCTTTATCTCAAACTGATCGCCGATCAAATTGGTGAGGACTTTGTCATACAAGTTGGGGCATTCCAAAGCCTGCGACGCTTAGGGTTTGTGGTGGTGAGAGGCCCCAATCCTCCTATCCTCCCAGAAATCCAGGACGGAGCTCTGCCTGAACTTGTCTCACTTCAGCTGCTCTTTGAGCACCTAGCTGGTCTTTCTGACATCGACATCGGACGCTTCAAGAAGCTTGAGGAAGTGGTCCTTCATCCTAATGTCGATGACCAAACAAGACGAGAATGGGAAGCAGCGGCCAGGAACCACCCTAAAAGGCCCAATGTTTTGCCTTTCAAAAGGGTTGATGATCCCACGGAGAGCCCAGGTTCTGCTCGAGAGGAAGCAGCAGCTGATCAGACTGGCATCCAAGGGCACGAAGGATCCGAACCCTCTGCCATGCAGACGGAACTGGTAAATATACCGAATTCTACTTCCACCAACTCGGGACATGGCGGTGAAATGGATGATTCTACACACCATGAGCGCACGGAGAATCCAGATGCTCCAGACGAACTGGCATCTGATCAGACTGGTGTCCAAGATCAACCATTCGATGGGGGATTGGAACACCCTACCGTGAAGACGGGACAGGAAAATAGTGCAAGTCCGGGTGACATACTGAATTCTACAAGCAATAGTTCAGGCCATACAGGTGAAAGGGATGATTCGATGGACAGCGAGCCCCCAGAGAATACGATTGCTCTAGAGGAATCAACACATGGGAATGGCATCCAACAGCAGCTAGTTGAGGAGGGATTGAAACACTCTTCTATGCAGATGGAACAGAAAAATTCTACTCCTGCTAAATTGGGACTTGCAGGTTCTCCTCCCAATGCTGGCAACGACTCGCTGCCATCTCATGGAAACGGTGGCGATCTTGATCGTTGAGACGGCAACCCAGTCTTCCATTTATGGTAAATTTTTGCTCGTTTCTTTAAGTTTTCTTCTTTGTGTTCAGACATTTGTCTTTTTCCACAAACATCCACATACAGGGAAAACAATTTCGAGTGAAATTTCGTAAATTTCAGTTATCTCGGCCCCCTACGAGAAAACCCGCTTTGACCAAAAAATTGGTCTATATTATTTTTTTTCAGGATTTGATCAAGATTTTACCAAAATTTCGCTGAGATTTCGCTGTTTTCATACAAACGTATTTCTTTAATTTGGACTGCATATTTGAATTTTCAGCCAAAATTTTCTGAAAAAGTAAATAAATAATTTTCTGAATTTCGGATTTCTCAGAAGGTTCTAAAAACTTTTCTAAACTAAAATTGTTTTCCCTGCCGACACATTTACTGATTCAATTCATTATCTATATTCCATTATTGCTCAGCCCATTAATACAGTTACAGGATCCCTACTTGATCATTGCAATATATTGCTAGCAAACAGTTACCCATTAGCCACCCTACAAATGCCCTACAAATGTGATGGTTATTGGATCGTTACTTTATGTTGTTAATTAATATATTTAGTTAGTTAACTTGTTCTGTATGCTTAATGTGAGCTTTAAGATTTTCACAAAAGTGTTGGCTAATAGGATCACGGGGGTTGCGAGCAAGGTGATTAGACCCTCTCAAACGGCTTTTATTCCAGGAAGAAATATTATGGAAGGGGCAGTTGTTTTGCATGAAACGTTGCATGAGCTAAACAAGAAAAGGTTGGGTGGGGTAATTCTCAAACTAGATTTTGAGAAAGCCTACGATAAGGTGAATTGGTCATTTTTGCAGCAGGTTCTAAGAATAAAGGGTTTCTCATTGACTTGGTGTAAATGGATCGAATCGATAGTAAGTGGTGGCAGTGTAGGGGTTAAGGTGAATGATAGCATTGGCCAGTACTTTCAGACTAGGAAAGGCTTGAGACAAGGGGATCCTCTTTCGCCAATTTTATATAATCTAGTGGCGGATATGTTGGCAGTTCTTTTAGATAGGGCCAAAGCTAATGGACAATTTAGTGGCTTAGTTCCTCATTTGGTAGATGACGGTCTGTCGATTCTCCAGTATGCAGATGATACTATTCTTTTTATGGAAAATGATTTCGAGGGGGCAAAAAATCTAAATTTAGTACTAAGTACTTTTGAGCAGTTGTCGGGCCTCAAAATAAACTTCCATAAAAGTGAGGTTTTTTGTTTCGGGGATGCTAAGGTCAGAAGCGCTGATTTTGTTGAGCTTTTTGGGTGTAAGGAGGGATCTTTACCCTTTAGGTACCTGGGTCTCCCTATGCACTACTGAAAAGTTTTAAACAAGGATTGGAGGGAGGCCGAGGAAAGGTTTCAGAAGAAGCTGAGTAGTTGGAAAAGCAAGCTGTTATCGGTAGGCGGTAGACTTGTTTTAATTAATTCGGTGTTATCGAGTCTCCCGATGTTTTTGATGTCTTTCTTCAAGATTCCTAAAGGAATCCTAAAGAAACTGGATTATTATCGATCCAGATTTTTTTTGGCAAAATGATGGGAATAAAAAGAAATATAGATTGGCCAGATGGGGTATTCTTAGTCAACCAAAGTGTGTGGGGGGTTTGAGTATTTTAAACCTGGAAATACAGAACTGTTGTCTGTTAAGTAAGTGGTTGTTTAAATTGTTGAATGAGGATGGCCTCTGACAGAACTTGATTAAGAGAAAGTATTTGAAAGGTAAGACCCTATCACAAGTGGTTAAACAACCAGGGGATTCTCACTTTTGGGGTGGGCTTATGGAAGTCAAAAATCTCTGTCTAACAAGAAGCAGATTTCGGGTTAACAATGGACAATAATCGAGGTTTTGGGAAGATATTTGGATTGGGAAGGAAGCGCTAATGACGAAATTTCCTGATCTGTATAGAATTGTTAGAAAGAAGAATATGACGGTTGCTCAAGTTCTGAGCTCTTCACCGTTAAAGGTCTCTTTTAGGAGAGCTCTAGTAGGTGAAAGGCAGAATTCGTGGCTTAAATTGGTGAGTATGATAGTTCGAGTCTCTCTGAATGAGAAAGAAGATGTTTTAGTTTGGACCTTGAATAAGAGTGGCTCTTTTACTGTCAGTTCTCTCTATAGAGATCTCATGGAAAGAAAAGGATTTCAGAAAAGAATGCATTTTGGAAAACAAAGATTCCACTTAAATCAAAGTTTTTCTTTGGTTTTTGGAAAAAGGAGTTATTTTAACAAAGGATAATCTTGCAAAAAGGCAGTAGCAAGGAAGTATCAGGTGTTGCTTTTGTCTCTCTAATGAGAGCATTCAACATCTCTTTTTCGAGTGCCATGTGGCTCGGGCTTTTTAGAATGTGATAGTCATTAGCTTTGGAATTCAACCACCTGCTAGTGTTGAGATGTTGTTTGGTTCTTGGCTTAGAAATTTTTCTTTAAAGCTTAGAAATCAGATTCTAGTTGGTATAGCAGCTTTTTGCTGGGCCTTATGGTTGAATAGAAATGACGCCGTTTTCAAAAGGATCACTACTTACTCTATTGTGCAGGTCATTTTCAGGGGGACTTACTGGATCAGGTGTTGGTCGCAACTATCTAAAGAGAAAGTGAGAAGGGCGCTTCTAGCAGGCTGCACAAGGCTGGAGAGAGTGGTGTTGGAGATCTTCAGCAAGTTTGGGTGGAACACTTGTGTTAGATTAGAGGATTAAGGGTGTGTTTGGTTGAGCTGTGGCTTCTGAAAAAGCTGCTGTGAGCTGTGGGCTGTGGAAAAGCTGCTGTAGGTTTTGGGCTGTGGAAAAGCTGTAAGCTGTTCGGTTCAAACAAGTATAAAACTTACCTCCTATCTCTATTTTCCTTGAAACATCTGTGAAACAGCTCTCTATTTTCATCATTTCAAAAAGCAGAAAGGCAAAAGCCAAAAGCAGGGTCCAAGGTGCTTTTAAAACTGTACTACTCAAAAGTAGCTGCTTCTGAAAAAGCAGCTTCTGGTTTCCACCTCTTTGGTTGGCTTTTGGCTTTTTGGAAGTAAAAACAGCTCCCAAAAGCTCAACCAAAGGCACCCTAAGTCCTCCTGGCGAGAGTTCTTGGCTTAGGAATTACTATATGGCTGTTTTGTGTGGTGGGGGCTGTCTTTTGTTTGGTACTGTTTGGCAGTAGTCATTCCCGTGGAATGATCAAGGCCGGAATATTGTTATTCCTTTATCTAAAAAAAACTTGTTCTATGGTAATACATGCAGTTCCACATAGATTGTCATCGATCTTCTGCAGGAC
Organism: Dendrocalamus latiflorus; assembly: GCA_017311315.1. Taxonomy (NCBI): domain Eukaryota; kingdom Viridiplantae; phylum Streptophyta; class Magnoliopsida; order Poales; family Poaceae; genus Dendrocalamus; species Dendrocalamus latiflorus. The sequence continues at coordinate 51,666,997 of CM029641.1, forward strand.
CGAGTGCTACTTTGTGCACCAGATTTCTACGGAGACTACATACTCATCCTGGATTTCCAAATCTGTGACAGAAAGTAAAGAAGGCGAACTGTTGTTGTATGGTATAAGCGTTTGCTGTTTCGCGGTTTTGATGCAATATATGTCTCCTTCCACATCAAGGTGCTGTTCTGTTTCGTCAAAAAAAAAGGTGCGCCGTTGTGTTGTTATAAAGTTCAACGTGTTGTGGGATACTCGGATTTGATTTGTGAAGATTGCTCCGGTCGGTTGTGCTAAGTGTCCAGTATAGCTATCCTACATTGCCACCATCTTTTCATTCAGCTCTCGTATCAAACAACATTCTTGTACCTGCTATCGATATACCATGTTTTTGTTCTGTTACATAAATACAGAACACTCGTGTACCAAAGAGAAGACTACAGATGTTGATTAGTGTTGATGTTATCTCGTATATTTTCTGTGAAAACTCTATGTATGTTTACGAAATATCAAAAGAACAAGCATCGATATCTGATCTGATTTGCTAAAACAACATGGTAGTTTAGGAAGAACAAAGTGACATCAATGCAGCACTACAAGAGATGCCAACAGATCGAACACAAAAGAGGCACACAAACGAAGAACAATTATAAGTAGTTGAATCGGCACTCTCAGGTTCCTCCTAGTGTCGATCAATATGAAGGACCGAAATGGCAACAGAGGGGGGGTGAATGGTGCCTTCAAAAACTCCCCAAGTACTCACACGACAAATCGGGCGAAAGAACTAGCTTCTTCGATCGAACACACGTGGTCGTAAGCCAACTGATGGTCGAACACCACGTGGTCGAACACTTGCCTGAGCCGACAAAAGAAATCAAACAGTGATAACTGAGAGGTTGAACCAAGAACAGAAGAAGGACTCGAGGCGCACAATCATCCGGTAAAGTGAACTTCTCTAATTCGACTCCTGCTCTCGGGAATGAACTGGCCAAGTGGCCTTGAGACAGATTCCCAGTTCTGAGCTAATCAAAGCATACAAAGACGAAAGCAGACTCACGAAGAAGAGAGGAGAGAAAAGGATAGCAAGAAGCACAAGCTCTCAAAACAGATCGCAAACAAAACAATCACAACATCTCAAGACGACAGAAATCAATTAGAGGAAGAGAGATGAATGATTGATAATGGAGGTTTCTACAGCCACTCCAACTGGGAGATACATGAGCACACTTGCTCCATCCCGAGAACCCACACACTCACAAATAACAAAGGAAGAACAGAGCAACTCGGGGATCAGAATCTCTCCAGTACCCGAGCTCTACCTTCTCTATTTATAGCCACACACACACACCAAAGAGGGGAAACCCGCAAACCCCCACCTAACACCGGGTTTTCAACTCACTTTACCCACTAGCGAAAACGAGCTCCAGTGCTTTACCCGTTACACCCAACGGCTCCACTGCTTTGCCCGTTAGCGCCAACAACTCTGGTGCTTTGCAGAGACACAGCTTCCCTTTGCAGCTTTCCGCATTTCTCCAAAATGCCACTCCGCTGCCTCCCCGGAAGCTTCCTCTTGCCTTGCCGATCACGCTTGCAACCACCTCGCAGACCTCGTCGTCTTTGGCATCTCCCGGCCGCTCACGACCTTAGCATCCCCTGCCTAGTCTCGACCATCCATGCCTCACCACGACTAGTCTCAAAGTCCTGCAAACCATCACAGACAAGCAAACATTCATAGCACCGCACAACACAATGTGTACAGACATCTGCATAAAAGGAACTCAAAACATGCTTCACAAGGTCGTACATTCACTACGGTCAAAAATACTTAAACATTAATTCTCAAGACCTACGATCGTTTCCATAGACCATCCGACCACCCCAGTGGTCCATACGACCGCCTTAAAGCTTGCTACGACCATCACAAGTTTCAGTTCCAACTTACCCGACCAAGTTGTACCAACTTACGACTGGTCGAAACCATAGATCAAGACTTTCTTAAGTCCTACGACCACATCTCAGGTTGATACGACCATCTCAGAAGTCCATACGACCGGTTCCCAGAGGCTACGACCAAAACCAGAGATTCCATCGTGGTCGAACCACTTTCCGACCACGTTCATCGCTTTCCACCGTGGTCGAAACCCTTCTCGATCACGTACGACTTGGTTCACCGTGGTCGAAGCCCTTCCAACAACGTTTGAACACTTCCGACCGCAGTCGCCCACTTGCGACCACGCTCCAAGCTCGTCTGACCGCATCCGACCGAGCTACGACCATGTTCGCCCATAACGTGGTCGAAACCCGCTTTCGTTCTTAGTAAGTGAAGTCTGCGACAACGTGGTCGTATGTCTGCTTTCGACCACGGACTACGCCTTACGACCGCATTCTCCGTCAGTGTGGTTGTAACTGCCTTCGACCATGACCACACGTGGTCGTACCAGGCTTCGACCATGGCCAAACGTGGTCGTACCAGGCTCCGACCACGGCCAAAAAGAGTAAAACAATGTTTTCCGGCTTTCGACTGCTGAAAGGGTGGTCGTAAACAACCCGGCTGGCTCCCGACCACGACCAATGTGGTCGTAAATGCCTACGACCACAGCCAGAAGCTACGACTTTGCACAGAAGGCGATTCCGATCACTTATTAAACTTTCTAAAACAAGAGTCAATTACTCATCACAAACATGTGGTCACCTCCACATGGACTCTCAATCTCCCCCTTGATGAGTATATTGACAAACCCAGAAAAGCATGAAGTTGAGTTTGAGATTGAAGAAACCAACATGGTCCAAAGAAAGAAATGAAACAACTGACCATGTTGACAGAAGGAACACTAGAGCAACAAATAAATGAGCAAAGGGTTCTCCAAAGCTCTAAAATGATCCCAACTAGCTTTTTCTTCTCTATTCTCCCCCTTTTGGCAATAAACACATCAAGAAACAATAGAGAGAATATGATATGACAATGGATGAAATGGCTGAAGTTTGATTATTCTAAGCATGTAGAGCCATGAGAATTATCCAATATGACCAACAAGTACTACACCAAGCCATAACTCAATAAGAAGCTAGCTAGATCATGACAAGATATATATAAACTAGCTAAACCAAAGAAATGACAATCTGAAATGTAGTGCATTTTGAGAGCATGTCAAGTCATCAAAAAGCAAAGTCTAGCTAGAGACATCCAAGGATGATGCAGGCCATGTCAATAAGCTAAGCGTAACTACGAAGCTCAAATAGAGTCCAAAGAGAATGTTATAAGCTCAAGAATGAAACATTGATTAAGTACTTAGTTCTTTTGGAAGCTTAAGCAATATTCGAGCACAAATGATATATTTTCGTGGAAATTCATGGTTGCAGCCAACCAGATTTTTGTTTTACCATGTGCTAGACCTCAAGCCTTATGCGACTACTTCAAGCGATAAGCTTAAGAAGATAGTCTAGGTCATCCAAAACTCCCCCTAAGTTCATGCCAAGTGCAATGGCAAGCCGTCTCATAGGAGAGAATTGGTGAGATCAGTTTTTTCGCACAAAAGAGATCTTTTTGCTTTTTAACATGTAGTACTAACTTATGCATCATCAAGAGACTACAATAGCTCAATCTGAGACTCAATAGAGATTCAACGCTCAACTTAGCCTATTTGACATGGCATGAATCATAAGAGGATAGCTAAAGCAAGACTAGACTCAAATGTGGGCATAACAAGTTTTAATTCAAGTTGGGCAATTTTAACTTAACTTATCATGGCAACAACTAGTCTACTCATATAAAGTCATGATAAATCTAGCTCATAAAGCACAAGTCATGGCAAGGTGTAGAGCAATGTAAGCATGTCATGAACGGATAATAAGCATGGCTCAATGTAGGTATTTACAATGCAGGATGCTGAAATGCAAGAAAATCCAGCTCCCCCTCCACATGAGATGCAACTTTTAGTTCAAGTGGAGTTAAGTCAAGATTAAGCTCTAGAAGCTCCCAAATAAACTCCCCCTGAACCAAAGCAATAAAATCGAGAAACTGGCAAAGAAAACAGCAAACAGGCAGTCCTTAAAGTATAGATAAGATAGAGAAGCAACCATGGCTCAGACTGACCCTCATCTACCCCATGTGACACTAGGACTAATAGACCGGTAATCTACCTCACTAAGGAGCAAACACGTACCCTGTCTACCCAAGGGTGGCCCGACCCTTGCTAGAACCTAGAAGCAGTGAGTGGGCTCAACCTAGTGAGAGAAGAGAAGCGGCTAATAGAGCAGAATCCTAGATCATAAGATAAGAGCAAAGAGTCCAAGCAGCTAGACGAGAAGACCACTCTAACCTATGCTAGAAGGACTAAACCCAAAGCACCCAAAATGCAATGCAACAGAATGAAGTAAGAGCATAATCGATATGATAAAGCAGTAAAGCACAAACTCCCCCTCACAACAGCCCATAAGGACAAACCACCCCAAGCTCTCCCCGCAGAGCTGAAAATCTCGAACTATCCAATGGCTTGGTGAAGATGTCAGCCAACTGGTGGTCACTCTCCACAAACTGGAGCACTATATCGCCCTTCTCTACATGGTCTCTAAGGAAGTGATAACGGATATCGATGTGTTTGGTCCGAGAGTGTTGCACTGGGTTCTTAGCAATGTTAATCGCAGAAGTGTTATCACAAAAGAGTGGAACACTGTCGATAACTAACCCAAAGTCCCGCAGGGTCGAAGCCATCCAGAGTACCTGACTGCAGCAGCTGGCTGCAGCAACATACTCGGCCTCTGCGGTGGACTGTGCAACACCGGACTGCTTCCTAGAAGACCAAGAGACGAGAGAAGTGCCAATGAATTGGCAAGTGCCAGAAGTGCTCTTCCTATCTATCCTACAGCCGGCAAAGTCTGCATCCGAGAAGGCTCTCAAGGAAAGACAGGAAGAGGAAGAGTACCAGATACCATAGTCAATGGTAGCTTTAAGGTACCGAAGAATGCGTTTCACCGCCTGGCGGTGAGATACGCGAGGAGAAGCCTGAAACCGAGCACAAAGACACACGGCAAAGTGTATGTCCGGTCTCGAGGCAGTGAGGTACAAGAGGGAGCCGATCATACTCCTATACTTCTTCTGATCAACTGGCTCGCCATCCTCATCTGGGTCGAGTGAAGCTGAGGTAGCCATTGGAGTGGACACTGGCTTACCATCACTCATATCGAAGCGCTTCAGGAGGTCTCGAGTGTACTTGCCTTGATGCAAGAAGGTACCCTCCCGAGTCTGCTTAATTTGGAAGCCAAGGAAGAAACTCAACTCGCCCATCATGCTCATCTCAAACTCCGAGCTCATGACATCGGAAAACTGGGAAACGAGAGCATGCGAGGAGCCGCCAAAGATGATGTCGTCCACATAGATCTAGACGAGCAGAAGATCAGTGCCATGCCGGCGGATGAACAAGGTCTTGTCTACTTTACCCATCTCAAAACCATGACTCAATAGGTAGGACTTAAGCCTCTCATACCAAGCTCTCGGGGCCCGCTTAAGTCCATACAAAGCTTTAGAAAGCTTGAATACATGGTTAGGGTATTTGGGGTTTTCGAAACCAGGAGGCTGTCTGACATAGACTTCTTCCTCAATGAAGCCATTAAGGAAGGCACTCTTGACGTCCATCTGGTACAACTTGAAACCTTTAGAAGCTGCAAAGGCAAGCAGGATTCTAATGGCCTCAAGTCGAGCTACAGGGGCAAAGGTCTCCTCGAAATCCAGACCCTCAACCTGGGAGAACCCCTGAGCTACCAGTCTAGCCTTGTTTCGAATAACCACTCCATCCTCGCTCTGCTTGTTCTTGAACACCCACTTAGTCCCAATGACATTGTGACCTCGCGGGGGCTCGACAAGCGACCAGACCTTGTTTCTCTCGAAGTTTTCTAGCTCCTCATGCATGGCATTGACCCAAGACTCGTCGGAAAGAGCATGAGAAACATCTTTGGGCTCGAATAAGGCGACAAAGGCAGAATGGAGACAGAATTGAGACATGCCAGATTTTGAGCGTGTGACTCGCTCAAAGAGGTCTCCAATCATCTGCTCGGAAGGATGTCTTTTCTGGATATGTCGAGGAGGTTCAGGATGGGATGAAGAAGTGGCCTCTACCTCGTGAGCTGATGAGGTAAGAACAGAGCCTCTAGCTCCAGAAGAAACAGAGGGCATGGGCTGATCTCCCTGAGGTGCGGTGGAAGAAGGCACCTCAAGGGGTGGATGAGGGACTGGATCAGGTAGACAACCCTCATCTCCATCATCCTCATCATCCACGAAGATGGGCTCGGACTGCTCTAAATAACCTGAGATATCGGGCCTAGTCCCCGGACTGGCCTCGTCGAAGGTCACCTCACAGGTCTCTACCAACTTGCTAGACTCGCAGTTCCAAACCCGATAAGCCCGCGAAGAAGACGAGTAACCTAGAAAGATACCATCACAAGAGCGTGACTCGAACTTGTCTAGGTTCCCGGACTTCAAAATAAAGCACTTGCAACCAAACACACGAAAATGAGAGACGCTGGGCTTTCGCCCATATCTCAACTCGTAGGAAGTGCGGTGCAAGTGAGCCCGAAGAAAAACTCGATTAGAAACATGGCAAGCGGTAGCTATAGTCTCAGCCCAAAACTTCCGCGGTGTAGAGTACTCATCAAGCATCGTCCTAGCCATCTCGACCAAGGTACGGTTTTTCCTCTCCACGACGCCATTTTGCTGTGGGACGTGCGGAGAAGAGAACTGGTGCTCTACACCCGTCTCACCACAGAAACTCTCGAAGTAGGAATTCTTGAACTCCGTGCCATTGTCACTGCGGATCGCTCGTAAGGCACCCGGGAGCTCAACAGAAAACCTACCGAAAAGACCTCGGAAATGTGAAAATGTCTCATCCTTCGAGGCTAAGAAAAACACCCAAGAAAACCTCGAGTAGTCATCGACCACGACAAGGACATACCACTTCCCTCCGGCTGACTGCACTCGAGCTGGTCCGACAGTGTCCATGTGGAGCAGCTGTCCCGGTGCATCGGTCATGGTCACTGTGACCGGAGGGTGAGAAACGGCAACCATCTTGCCGTGCCGGCATGGAGCACAAACAAGGTCACTGACCTTTTTAAGCTTCGGCAGACCACGAATGAGGTCGTGGCCGCTAACTCGGGTCAAATGGTCAAATCCGATATGACCAAGTCTCCTATGCCAGAAAGAAAGGTCGCGGGACTCAGAAGCAACTAAACACCTGAGAGGATCACCAGAAGACTCAGAAAAAACAGCACGAAAGATCCTCCCAAAACGAGAAATCCCACAAACAAGACTACCCGAAGAATCAAGAATTTTGCAATTGTTTTTCTTGAAGCTCACCTCGAAACCGTCATCGGTAAGCTGAGAAACGGAAAGCAAATTATAACGCAGCTTACTAACCAAGGCAACATCCTTAAGAATAAAAGAAGCATTCACGTGCACAGTACCTTTGGCGAAAACACGCCCAGATGAAGCATCTCCGAAGGTGATCGTCTCATCACCTGGAGCACGGGCAAGGGAAGAAAACCAACGGGAATCTCCGGTCATGTGTCGTGAACACCCGGAGTCTACAAGCCAAACCTTTCCCTTCCCTGCCCGGCGAACCTGAGTCAAACAGAGAGTAAAGTCTCAGTACTGGGGTAAATTAAGAGTGATTTTGGCACCCAATACTGAACAACACGTCGAGTAGCAGAAGTAGCCACACACGACTGACCTCTAGCTACCCTACGCTCTCTGTCACTCAAAGCAGAAGGTCTGTAAGCAGACCTGAAGCTGTTGCGGGGTCCGACTGCTACGGGAGAGCGAGTCGGAACATCGGCAACACGCTGATCACGCCGCGGGTAACTGTCTCGACGGGGGAAACGAGATGTACCCTCAGGACGGCGGAAGTCCTGACCAGGAGCATATCGAGGACGAAAGCCAGAAAACTCAGAAAATCCGAGTCCTCGATGATGCCCAAAACCAGCAGACGCAACCCTAGACCTCGTGTTGGTCTTAGGTGCACTCAGGATCTGAGGCTGACCCTGAATACCCCTAGGAGACTCAACACGGTCTCTACGTGCGATCTTGGCGCGCCTGAAGCATCGGTCGATCAAATGTCCATCCTTCTGACAGAAGGTGCATTGGTACCTCACCTTCGAAGAGGTGGAAGTAGCACGCGATGGCTTCGGCTTCTGAGGAGCCGAAGTAGCAGGTGAACTCACCTTACTGTCAGAGATCCCTTGGACAAAGCCCGCTGATTTGAATTTGACCTCATCAGATCTGGGCTCGACCTTGATCGCACCACCTACTATGGGTCTAAGAATAGCAGGTGGGTGCTTTCTCATATCCTCATAAAAATCGTATCCTAGACCCTGATTAAATCTGCAGATCTTAGATTGGTCTAGAATAAGATTGAGCTTCTTCTTGCCGCCTACAAATCTCTCGAGAGTGTTCATAAGGTACTGACACTCCCGAAAGAGAGAGGTGCAAGAAGAGCAAGGAGGAGAAGGAACAGCAGAGGGTAAGGGAGCAGAAGAAGAACCAACAGTAGAGGAGAGAATGGCTTGTGCATGCACAGCCGACCCTGAAGGGACAATCCTACTACTAGCAGTTTGGTTCACGTCGCTAAACGTCTCAACCTTACCCTGGGGCTTCTCCCCCGCCTCAACAATCACAGTACAAGCTGATGGTGGCTTCTCTAGTAGGTCCTTAGTTAGCTTCACACATTTTTCATCCAATGTAATTAAGTCAATTTTTAGTTTTTCACAATTTTTGCAAGGTGAGCTAACAGGGTCCTTAGAAGCATACTGAGCCAATTTCTTATCATGATCAATCATATCTTGAAACTGTTTGGAGACAGCTTCAAGTTCAGCAGTTAACTTAGGACAGTTCAAGCATGAATCAATCGGCTCAAGTAAAGAAGCTTGTAGTTCAGTAATTTTATGATATGCCCGTTTTAAGTTCATCTTCAGGTTATTGCAATTTTCACAAGAATCGGGCAGATCAAAGAGCATGGCATAAGGTCCTCTAGCAGCAATGTCCTTAACCTCACATGAGGTGGGAGAAGTAGTCTCATCAGTAGTAAGTAGGGTAACAGCCATCCTACTCAACTCTAACTCAGCAAGCAAACTAACATTCTCCACCTTAACAGCATCAAGCTCGGAAGACACACTATCATGCGAGGTCCTTAGCTTCTCCAAATCACCCAGCAAAGCACAGCATGTATCACAATCACTAGGAGGATCAGATGTAAGAGCAATAATCTCTAGTGACAGTCTATCTATTTCCTTCTCTAACTCAGCACACCTAGCCTTAGCTCTAGCATGAAAACCACCTAGCTTAAGAAATGCTTGATTGAGCTGGTCGTAGGTGGGGCCTACCTCGTCCGAGTCGGAGTACAGCTCGCTGTCGCTGAGTTCGCCCTCAAGGGCCATGAAGCACATGCCAGAGAAGTCGTCGCCGCCATCCTTGGGCTCTTGGTCACCGGTCCCGTCGTCGTCGCTCCATCCCTCCACCTCGCTGAGGTCGAGGTCGTCGAAAGCGGTGAGGACACGGTGGAAGAGCTTCTTGGCCTTCCCGAAGTTGCGGAACTTCTTCTTTCCCGGCGTCTGAGCTGGAGGCTTCTTGTTCCGGTTCTTGTCGGTGTAGTCGTTCTTGCTTGAACCGCCGTAGTCGTTCTTGCCCTTCTCCAGCTTGGGACAGTTTGCCCGAATGTGGTTGGGGCCACCACACTCGAAGCAGATGACGGGTCCTCCTCTCTTTCTGTCCCTCCTCCCCTTGTAAGCATGGGAGAATCTCCGAGCAAGGAGGGCCAGCTGCTCATCTGCAAGCTGCTCTAACTGATCATCAGTTATGTCACAGAGAGCAGCAAGGGAGAAACCGCAAGAAGACTCAGAAGAAGGACCAGAGGCCGAACTGGGATCGATGACTAAAGCCATCGACTGAGACTTCGACTTACGAGAGACAATGTCAATCTCGTGCGTCTTGAGGCGCGAGTACAGCGCGTCAAGCGTCAAAGTCGAGAGGTCCGTGGTGTCCTTGATGGTAGTCACCTTCATCTCCCAAACACGCAGATCAAGTGCAGCGAGCATCTGACGAGCGTTGTCCGAGTCGGAGTATGTGAGACCGACGGCTCGGAGGTTGCTCAAGATCTTGTGAAACCGCGCAAAGCACTCATCAAGGGCCTCGCCAGCGTGCATTTCAAACTTGTTGTAATCACGCTTGAACTGGTCCTGTCGCACCGTCTTTATTTGGGTGGTGCCCTCATGGTAAGCATCGAGGGTCTCCCAAATATCGAAGGCGGACGAAAGATGAGAGATGCGGTCAAACTCGCTACGACTCAAGCCCTGGATAATAATGTTCCTTGCCTTTGCATTTGCCTCAACATCGGGCATGTTCGCCACATTGATGTTCTCATCGGCAGGAACAGCAAATCTGACCTTTACCTTCCGCCAAATGGCATACCCCTGAGCCTGGATGTAGGTTTCTATTCGGCTCTTCCAGAAGGGGTAATCCAGGCCATCAAAGACGGGAGGTTTGGTCGAGTACTTGTCCGTCGCCATGGCTCTTGAGACCGGTTAAGATCTATTGATTAGAGCTAACCTGCTCTGATACCAATTGAAGGACCGAAATGGCAACAGAGGGGGGGTGAATGGTGCCTTCAAAAACTCCCCAAGTACTCACACGACAAATCGGGCGAAAGAACTAGCTTCTTCGATCGAACACACGTGGTCGTAAGCCAACTGATGGTCGAACACCACGTGGTCGAACACTTGCCTGAGCCGACAAAAGAAATCAAACAGTGATAACTGAGAGGTTGAACCAAGAACAGAAGAAGGACTCGAGGCGCACAATCATCCGGTAAAGTGAACTTCTCTAATTCGACTCCTGCTCTCGGGAATGAACTGGCCAAGTGGCCTTGAGACAGATTCCCAGTTCTGAGCTAATCAAAGCATACAAAGACGAAAGCAGACTCACGAAGAAGAGAGGAGAGAAAAGGATAGCAAGAAGCACAAGCTCTCAAAACAAATCGCAAACAAAACAATCACAACACCTCAAGACGACAGAAATCAATTAGAGGAAGAGAGATGAATGATTGATAATGGAGGTTTCTACAGCCACTCCAACTGGGAGATACATGAGCACACTTGCTCCATCCCGAGAACCCACACACTCACAAAAAACAAAGGAAGAACAGAGCAACTCGGGGATCAGAATCTCTCCAGTACCCGAGCTCTACCTTCTCTATTTATAGCCACACACACACACACACACCAAAGAGGGGAAACCCGCAAACCCCCACCTAACACCGGGTTTTCAACTCACTTTACCCACTAGCGAAAACGAGCTCCAGTGCTTTACCCGTTACACCCAACGGCTCCACTGCTTTGCCCGTTAGCGCCAACAACTCTGGTGCTTTGCAGAGACACAGCTTCCCTTTGCAGCTTTGCGCATTTCTCCAAAATGCCACTCCGCTGCCTCCCCGGAAGCTTCCTCTTGCCTTGCCGATCACGCTTGCAACCACCTCGCAGACCTCGTCGTCTTTGGCATCTCCCGGCGGCTCACGACCTCAGCATCCCCTGCCTAGTCTCGACCATCCATGCCTCACCACGACTAGTCTCAAAGTCCTGCAAACCATCACAGACAAGCAAACATTCATAGCACCGCACAACACAATGTGTACAGACATCTGCATAAAAGGAACTCAAAACATGCTTCACAAGGTCGTACATTCACTACGGTCAAAAATACTTAAACATTAATTCTCAAGACCTACGATCGTTTCCATAGACCATCCGACCACCCCAGTGGCCCATACGACCGCCTTAAAGCTTGCTACGACCATCACAAGTTTCAGTTCCAACTTACCCGACCAAGTTGTACCAACTTACGACTGGTCGAAACCATAGATCAAGACTTTCTTAAGTCCTACGACCACATCTCAAGTTGATACGACCATCTCAGAAGTCCATACGACCGGTTCCCAGAGGCTACGACCAAAACCAGAGATTCCATCGTGGTCGAACCACTTTCCGACCACGTTCATCGCTTTCCACCGTGGTCGAAACCCTTCTCGATCACGTACGACTTGGTTCACCGTGGTCGAAGCCCTTCCAACAACGTTTGAACACTTCCGACCGCAGTCGCCCACTTGCGACCACGCTCCAAGCTCGTCTGACCGCATCCGACCGAGCTACGACCATGTTCGCCCATAACGTGGTCGAAACCCGCTTTCGTTCTTAGGAAGTGAAGTCTGCGACAACGTGGTCGTATGTCTGGTTTCGACCACGGACTACGCCTTACGACCGCATTCTCCGTCAGTGTGGTCGTAACTGCCTTCGACCATGACCACACGTGGTCGTACCAGGCTTCGACCATGGCCAAACGTGGTCGTACCAGGCTCCGACCACGGCCAAAAAGAGTAAAATAATGTTTTCCGGCTTTCGACTGCTGAAAGGGTGGTCGTAAACAACCCGGCTGGCTCCTGATTGATGACAACAAGTTTAAACAACCCGGCTGGCTCCCGACCACGACCAATGTGGTCGTAAATGCCTACGACCACAGCCAGAAGCTACGACTTTGCACAGAAGGCGATTCCGATCACTTATTAAACTTTCTAAAACAAGTGTCAATTACTCATCACAAAGATGTGGTCACCTCCACATGGACTCTCACAATAAATCCTTGTTTACTCTAAAATTAACTCATAATACAGCATCCTCATTATGTCACGTCATATTCGAAACAGTAGCCATTAGATCAAATAAATTAATTATCAACCCTCGATATTAAATACCGGAGGGAGACCTTGGTTAAACACCTTTTGGTTGAACGGTGAAAATTTGTGAAACTATGCATTGTTTCGTGAAAAGATATTTTTCATGGAAAGACACATTTCTATTACACCCTTCGAAAAGTATATATGCGTATGTTCCTTTTGGCTGCGGCTTATACCTTTTGAACTGTTTGTGAGAGAGAGTCACGTGCAGTTTTGCCCGATATAAATGAAGTCACTACAGTGTGCACTATAATCAACTTAAAAGACACTCCGTTTGAAAGCTTATTACTATAGAAAGCCAAAAAGTAACTTTTAGAAGCCGAAATGAAGAGGTCCATATAGACGTCATTCAATCAATCCACAGCAAAGCTTAGATATATATATTGGAACCAACAGAAGCACACCACAACGAATATGATCACACAAAGAACAAAATCACACAAGAGACATGAGGATTTGGTCATGAGATTCGTCAAAGTCTATGTCTCATGGAGCCAAATTGCGACAACTTCGTATGTCTGAGGAGTTTCTTTTCTCTTTCATTACCATGGTTACAAGAGGTCGGTGGTATAACATATACCCTGGTTATGTAGAGGTATGCTCGAGCATCAAGGTTGTGAAGTACATGTTCTAGTACATCTACAAGGGGTATGGTTGGGCATCTATTTTTGTCGATGAGCCCGATAACAATGGTGACATCAATGTGATCATGCGATTTAGGGATGTGAGGTGGGTTACCCCATCAGAAGAACTACCAAGGATCTACAGCTTCGAACTTAGCAAGGTCTCCCCGCCCGTGGTGCAGCTATAGCTGCATCTCCTAAACATACACATGGCTTGTCTGATTGAGTATTTTGAGAAAAACAAAACAAACAAGGATGCTTGAGGTATCTTGTAAATGGATTTCCCAGCGGCATTTGTTTGGCAGGTAGGCCTGAAGCGATGGAAGATGAAGACAAAACACACATAGGTTGGTAGAATTGTGTGGACCAATCTAATAGAGAGGGTGCAGTACTATCTTAGGGTGCTCCTAAACCACATGATGGGAACCACCTCCTTTGAAGACCTCAGGATGGTAGACAATAGTCTACCTGTTCTTTCATGAAGCCATTGAAAAGAGATGTCTTAATGAGGCAAACAATACCCTTGATGAGTGCCTTGCTGAGGCCAAGTTGTTCCAGATGTCATCCTTGTTCTGGAGGCTCTTCTCAATGATATTAGTCTTCTACAAGCCCAACAACGTTCGTGGCCTCTGGGACAGGCACCTTGAGGGAATGTCAGACAATTTTTGTTGTTCCCACTCGTGCCTGTACACGGTCGAGCAGATGTGTTCTTGGATAACAAGAACATGCTTTAGTTGATGGGGAAGGTGAGGATTGGGTATGGCGAGTTAGAGGGAGGGTCAATAACTCTTTCAAAATCTTTTCCTAAGTATTAACAACAACACACAGCGGAAACACAAACTCTCAAGCACACAAAAAGCCAAGAGCTAAAAATCACAAACTCACATAGGAGTTTCTGTCAAATCGGTCTAATCGCTCAGCGGTTGGACTAACTGAGATGCCGATTGGACCACACTCCGGTTTAACCTCTCAGTTCCTAACGGTCTGACCGCTCACCAAGGAATAGTGCAAATGACACTACACATGATCCAAATGAAGTGAAACTTAGCACAAGTTTTTCCTAGGATATCAGGAACCTATTTAAGTTATGGATCATGAAATTAATGACAAAGTTCTGACCTTTATCCAAAACAAGAAGAGTTGCATCAAAATTATGCAAAAGAGAAAACATTCATCTACTCTTACTCGTAAGTCCAAAATGACCTAAATGATCTTGAATAGGTTCTCACATGTTATACCAAACTAGATCACAACACGAATTCAAGCTAAATCACTCATCAGAGTAAAACCCCAAAATTATCTCTCTTGAGGAAAACCGGGCAAACTCAAGAACTCTTTTTAGAAGGTGTCTAGATGGATGGGATCTGATTTATGAGAGACATCTTCACCTATAACACGTCCTTGGCACTAGGAAAGATCAAGAAGACAGAAATCTAAACAAGAAAACCAAGTAAATCAAAAGCACAAGAAAGAATCTCTAGCATAACTCACTTAGACAAACTTTGGATGTTTATTTCACTTGGAGAAGAATATTTTACAACCACTCTCTCGCACTCCATCTACTGACAGAGGTCTTCGTTATGCTCTTTGAGACTTTCAATCCATGCCTTCAAGTCAGCGATTCACTCCCACAACATATCCACATACCTTGCAACATACCGTTCATGGAGAGGATCAATCCATCACACGAAGTCGCATTTAGCCATCTACTAGAAAAAAACATTAACATTGAAACTCTATTAGAAGTACTATAAAATAGATGATTTCCTACTTGTACCCCTGAGTGTGGGCATCAAAAGAAACATCGCCCACCATCCAAATGGCCTTCTGCCACATGCACAACCGCGTCCTTCATGTGTCTGCATTTCCGCCACACTGGCTGAGCACACCTGTTTGGCAACAAGCAGTAGTCAACACTGAAGTCCTCCTTCCTTTCGAGCGGAAGGTCCCCCTTGGTGACCCATGTTCGACTGTCCCCTTGGAGTCTGTCATAGTGCTTACTCTACGACAGAGAACATAGTTGTTCCTAACATTAATGGCTTGGATATGTATTTTATAGCGTAATTAGGGTGTGCGGCGTGCTTTATGACACAGGGCAGCTTTGCGCAACGACAAGACTACACGGGCCAACTTTGCACAGTGGGAAAATCTGACGGTCCAGCTTTGCTCAGCAACTACACCAGACGTTACAGCTTTCCATAGTGTCAAGACCACACAGGCCAACTTTGCGTAGCGACATGACTACATGGGGCACCTTCGCACCATGACAAGACCACAGGTGTCAGCTTCGTGCAATGATTACAACAGACGAGATAGCTTAGCGCACCGACAAGACCACACAGGACAGCTTTGCGTGGTGAGAAGACCAGACGGGATACCTTTGCGTAGCGATAGGACCACACGGGCCAGCTTTGCACAGCTGCATGACCGCACGGGCTAGCTTTGCGCACTGTGAAGACCTAACGGTCTAGCTTTGCACAGTGAGTATACCAGACAGGACAGCTTTGCGCATCGACAAGACCAAAAGGTGCAGCTTTGCACAGAGCGAAGACCTCACTAGCTAGTTTTGTATACCGACAAAACCACACTAGGTAGCTTTGCGCATTGACAAGACCACATAGGGCATCTTCATGTAGCGAGAAGGCCACACGGGGCCCTATAAAAGGAGGTTGAAGAGATTTCGGAGAGAACACTACACAAGCAAACCCAACACTGCACCGGCGCTTGCTTTACCACACCAGGATGGACAAGAGGCAGAAAAAGCAATGGAACAAGATGATAAAGCAATGGGAGAGGACCCGCGACCTAGCAAGGTCTGCTGCCCCCCACGACGAAAAAGCAAGGGATGCTGCAGCCTGGACAGAACAAGCCGAGTGTGCTACGAGGTCAGCTCCCGCAATGACGCCACCTGTAGCAACAACCCCATCCCGAACATTCTTACCGAGCATTCGCCGCAACACCCACCCGAGGGGAGATGCTTTCCTTTGTTAGTGCTGTCACCAGTGCAAGTTCTTAGCACCATCTCAACCTAGGTATGCATTACTGTAATTATGTAAATTACTCCAGTGACTATCCCGACCGCCGTCTGGACACCGCCACTTATTGGCAGCCGGTAAAGACCAGGTGCACTGTGTTTCCCTACTTTTTCTCCTTTAAAATACGCACTAACAACCTCTTTCGTGTATCCACAGTTCCTGGAACCCCTATGTGGCTACCGCAAATGGATCGATCTTGAGATCCACCCAAAGGACCAATGGGCCATCGACTTCAAGGAGAGGAACGTCAAAAGGTCATGCGAGATCCAGGAGGAGCACCGCAAGCACGAGCAAACCAAGCGTATACATTGGGAGACGAAAACTCATCTCGAGGCATGCACGTGCAGGGAGCGCGAGGCTCGCGAGAGGGAGTGCAAGAAAAATAGAAAATGGCGGCCAAGGCTAAAGAGGCTGCCGAGGAATTCAACGCCGAGCTTGTAAGGAAGGGAAAATGGCCCCAATCCACGAATTAGGTCGTACGAGTAGTTGGGTTTGTTGCATCGTACATGATTCTCTATGTTATGCATGTAATCGAACCCTATGCGCCGTGTTACTCCCAACTGTACTATGAAGTCTATTTTAATTCAAACAAGCTTATTTCCTCGTCCTTTTGTATTCAGTTATTCCCGTAGCAAGTCGTCTAACAACATCAACAAACCAGTTCTCCTCCATATACGAATTCCCGGTTACACCACAATATCACTTACCCTCGCACTTACCGATCGTTCTTATTGCCATCATTCTTAAAAAGAGATTCACGAATTTTTTTGCACTACAACAACATACAACAATCGCAAACTCTTATTGCGAATCCAACAAATTATCTGCCATTCATAATCTACGAAAATCACAAATGAAGTAACCCACACTGCCTCTTGTTTGCAGTCGCTGCATAGCCAAGCGACTGCAATTGCAGTTGCCCAGCCGCTGGGCGACAAGTTGCAGTCATCGAAGCATTGGGCGACTGCAACCTGTCGTCCAACGACCCATGGATAACTTTCGTGTTGCGCGTCCGTTTGGCGATAAACTCTAGTCGCCCGATTATTGGGTGACTGGAGCATATTTCTGTAAAAAAAATATTCATATGGGTATATTTATGTTATTGTAAATAAAAAATAGATTATTTACTTAAAAAATCCTTGAGAGAATGGAAGGGGCAGGTCTGCTCTACACATTTCTTCCTCCCAAGCCTGCATTTACAATTAAAATTACCGTCTCTTATTGTAAAACACATGTTGGAATAGGATATTCCAGCAGAATTTGTTGGAATAGGATATTCTAACAGAATTAGTCTTGTCATTTTCCGTTTCTCTTTTTTTAGTGTCTCTTTTTTCTTATATATAACTTTTACTCATTTATTTTATACGTCTACATTCTTCTTTTTCTCTTGTACATGTGTTTTGGTGCGTGTCAAGAAAAGACCACTACTACAGAACATGGCTATGGTAACACTTGACTGCAACATAATACAAATTGTGTTACAGGCAAAAAAACTCAGCAACACATACTTTGTGTCCCCAGGAGACCCTGTAACACATACTCAGTATGATCAATAAACGTGTTACAAGCATATAGTACCACAACATAAACATGTGTTACAAAGCCATTTGGTAACATATAATATATGTGTTACGGACACGTGTTACTCTCTACTGTAGGGATAATCTTGTTCAACATTGATGGAGATTTGTACAAACAACACCACTACTAGATTGAAGATATTGATCTTCTTTTAAAAGAAATTAGAAGGGCAAAGGTAGAAGTCCTCAAATTTACACTAACTGTCCCTTATAACAGAAAATTGCAGTTTTTGGTTTGGAACCTTAAAATTGCAGTTTAAGGTAAATATGTGGAACCTCGCTGCTATTTTTCATGTTAGAAAATCTGCTTTCAGGTCGTGGAACCACAAGGCAGATTTGTAAAGTTGAAAATTTAATTATGACGAAAAGTGCTAACATGTTCTTCATACAAAATAATCCAAATACTTCCCGCTAATTTTTATGCATGGCCCGAAATTTTTCACACACAAATCTCCCTCCACATACTTCCCGCTAATGTAAAATCTTCCCTCCAATAATCTCAGGCAAATCTCTCAGTTCAACTTTCCATGCGCCATAACTCATTGGTGGCTCCTCGTATACATCTCAGATCCGGGTGGGAGGGGATCTCCTCCGCCGCCGGCCGCCGCGTACCCCCGCCCCTAGATCTCCTCCGCCGCTTCCCCCTCCTCCGACTCTTCGTGCGCCACCACATTTCCGCCCCGGCCATCCGCAGGTTCCAGCCGAATAGCCGCCGCCGCCGTCGACTCCACATGGGCAAGGACCGGAGGTCCCGCCACAAGCGGCCGATAGCTACAGGCGAGCCTCCTCGTCCTCATCCTTAACCTCTCTCTATCTAGGTTTCTTGTTCTAGGGTTAGGCCGAAAGATCTCATATCTGGGAGATCCAGCATCTCCTCATCCTCGCGTCGTCTTCTCACCTCGCCGACAACCAACCATCCCGTCTCCTCGTCCAGATCCAGCCATCCCGTCTAGATCCAATCGGTCCGTCCTCCAGATCTAGCCGCCGCCGGTCGCCCCTCCGCCTTCACCCGGCCCAGGGGCGGACCCACAGGGTATGCCAGGTGGGCCACGGCATACCCTGGGGCCCAGCCAACGCCATCGCAGCCGGAGAAGCCGGCGGCCACGGGCAAGGCGGAATCAGGCAAGGGTTTGGGCTCGGGTAGGTCTCCGAGGGGATCAGATCGGGGCTCTACTTTGTCAGAAGACGGTCTTAAGAACATGTTTTCAGACATGTAGTAGCATTTATCACGTGTTACTTCAAACCCAGTTAGTAACATGGGCTATAAGAACACTTAAAAATTGTGTTACTGCAAAGACTAGTAACACCTTTATTGACATATAGTAGCACATAGACGTGTTACTATAGCTCCTTCCTGGTGTAGTGGACTGAGTTTTATCTAGTCTTGTGAAAAAGATCTAGCCTCTATCATCAGTGATGGCGAACTCTTTATTGAAGACAAAACATAAGTTGATGACACGTCGAATTGGAGTATAAACCACTCTTTAAGCGTAAGTAGCATTTTCCATTATCATAGCTTACCGGTGTGATCGTTACGTGAGCAACATGAAAAAGACTTGACCTCGGGCAGGTAACGTAGGGTCTGTTATTTTTACCTTTGGTCTATGTTTTTAGCTGCGACTTATGACTTTTGAATTATTTGTGAAAGAGTACAGAGTAATAAAAACTTAAATGAAATTTTAACCGATATAAATAAATTAGCTATAGTGTGTATTATAATTAATTTATAAATTCTATCTTAAAAATATACTCTGTTTAAAAATTAGTTATTATAAAAATCTAAAAAAATAGTTTTTAAAAGCTAAAATGAAAGAGTTTAATATGAATGAGCACGACGATATCTCATTACTGTGGAAAAAAGCGAGATTTGACATCGACATGTACGGATGTACCTATCAGCTTTTGTTTACGTTTTGTTTGGCATCGTGCAAAGGGCATCTTATTCTCCATTATTAGGGCATTAGGATTAGATAGTTAATATTGACTTTAATATGAATGAGCAGGACGATATCTCGTACTGTGGAAAAAGCAAGATTTGACATCGACATGTACCTATCTGCTTTTGTTTACGTTTTGTTTTGGCATCGTGCAAAGAGCATCTTATTCTCCATTATTAAGGCATTAGGATTAGATAATTAATATTGACCAAGGTGACGGGAACAAAAAAAAAGGAAGAGCATCTCATTCTCGATTATTAGGATAGTTAATATTGACCAAGGTGACGGGAACAAAAAAAAGGAAGAGCATTTCATTCTTGATTATTAGGACTTTAGGATTAGATAGAGAGTTAATATTGATCACATATGAAAAGGTGATGGGAACAAAAAAAAAGAGCATCTCATTCTCGATTATTAGGACTATAGGATTTGATAGAGTTAATATTGACAACATATGAAAAGGTGATGGAACCCAAAAAAAAGACAGAAGAGAGTATATGCCGATGAGCAATGCTCTCGGGGACTCCTTTCGTTCCAAGTGCCTGCTTTGCTTGTAATGGGAACAAAAAAAAAGGGAAGAGCATCTCATTCTCGATTATTAGGACATTAGGATTAGATAAAGAGTTCACATTAACCACATATGAAAAAGTGATGGGAACCAAAAAAAAAGAGCATCTCATTCTCGATTATTAGGACTTTGTCGATAGAGCAATGCTCACGGGGCCTCCTTTTGTTCCAAGTGCCTGCTTTGTTTGACTGACCTCGATCGAAATGCACTCCAAAAAGCTGCACGACGGTAGTCGCTCCACACCTCACTTCATTTCACACTCCGAGCGGGTTCTTATTACCGGAATATTAATTTTACCAGAAGGATCCTGGTAATAACGATAATCGGTTTTTTTCGAAATTATTCTTTCTGAAAACTCAAAAGAAATTTGAATTTGAACCAATCAATTACCAGCCACAATCAGTGAAAACAATTGGACAATATCGGCCAGTAATCTCAATGATATCCATGTAAGATAAATAGAGATGGCACATAGCAACGCATTCAGTTTTAGAAAGAACATAGACCCAATACGCCATAAGCAGTAGCACATAATAGATAATTACATGTATATAAATAACCTCAAAACAGCAATATAAAAATTATTCTATTTATTCAAAAAAAATCATAAATAAGAAGTCATAAACCTAAAAGCCGAAAAGAACTCGCCTACGCTGCCTAGCCAACTTTTGCGACCAGCAGTTCCTACGGAAAGGCTATATGCCCACGGTGGACTGGACACCCTTCTTTTGAGCTCGACGATGGGCTGCACGCAAGTACTCAGCCGAGGCCCAAAAGCCATTCCTTTCCTACCGGTGCGGTAAACCGATCCATGGGCTTTGTGTGTTCACGGTCCATGTTTGCAACTCGTACTTTCCTTTTCTTTTTTCTTTTCTTTCTGTGTGTTTTTCATTTAATTCCTTTTTTGTTGTAAAAGGCCTTTTTTCTCCTATTTTTATTTTCCCATTATTTTTCAACTATGTTTTATTTTGCTTTAGTTAATTGCCTTGATTTGTCTTCCATCCGGTAGATCCACCTTGCCTACCGTTGGAACATGGTCGATGAAGTATTGAAACATTGAAACTAAATGTGTATAATATATAACTTAATGCTTGGAACATCATCAATAAAACTATTGGAACATCAAAACCAAATGTATGTAATATATAACTTAATTTTTAGAACATCATCGATAAAACTATTAGAACATCAAAACCAAATGTGCAAAACATTTCATTTTACCCACCGAAAGATCCAACACTCAACTAATTTATTCCCCTACCCAATTCAAAAGATACTCATTGGAACATCATCCATGAATTAATGGACCTTTAATAAACTAACGTATGGAACATTTGTTTTATCTATTGGAATATATGACGCACGACATAATTATAAGGTGAAATATATTCATGTGGTGGTCTTGTTTTCAAGATCTCATTACAAGGAACATGATGGTACAAACAAATCATGAATTGGACACTGGAGTTAAAATGTATGACTTTTTTGAATTGCAAAAAGAAAAAACATAGCTTGGCCCATGACACGGCCACAGCACAATGTGCAGCGCACGCATTTACCTGCCGCGTTGTGTTTGTTTTTTGCACTGGGCTTGGCCTCGGCCTGACATCTTGTGATGCGAATTTGGGCGCACCAAACTGAGGCCCACGCGCCTAGGAAGAGGGGTGTCTGGTACGCGATCGAGTGCCGTGCGAGCGGCACACAGCACCCCCGATTTCTGACGTCAGTTACACAACAAGTCTACTGCTCCAATGCATCTCGATCATCTTTACTACTTAAAAGTAAAAGTCAATAATAACAGTTGTGATTTATCTACACATCTCAACTCCTTCTTCGTCTCTCTATAAAATCTCTAATAAAACAAAAAATAATATATTAAAGAAACAAATTCCACCACCTTAAAATTTTGCTAGCAAGAAAACAATAGAACTCTACCGAGTGTACGACAGAGTTAAGGGTTCAGAGGTACGACACGGCAGAGCGCAAAGGTGAAGCCGAGGGCATGGGTCAGACAGGTTGATCCCAACAGTAAACTTGACATGATGAAATAATATAATTTTTTAAGCACAGACATTCAGCTAGTATAGACGAAAGGTAATTCTTTAATACCATGTTTGGATGGACCAAAATCACGGTCCATTCATATAGATTGGTCAAAATTTTAGTTTAAATTTCTGGCTCACGGAGATATTGGCCTGAAATAGGCCTCACAATTTTGGCTTTGATTTTCTTAGTATTTACTATTTATTAGACTAGTAAATCATAGTTAAAAATTATAAGTTGTAGAAAAAAACGCCCTCTATGTTGGTTAAGCGTCCCGTTACTTTCGGCCTGTTTTTGTGCTGGATTGACGTCTCCTTCCAAGCTTCCAATTAGCTGACACCAACACTAGTGGTGTGTTAGCCACGTCCTATTCGGAAAATTTATTATTTACCACGCGAAAGATCACCACTTCCTAAAATACCATATCAAAGTTGCCCTTTATGAATTGCCACTCTATTTATCGACATAGTCAGTTTATGAGACAATCAGTATTCTGTTATAATTCCTGCTCATTGTCTTCCTGGCGCCTCTTTCCCATGCTGTGCTCGCTCCGCACCGCCATCTCTCGCTCAGTGCGACCCGGCCGTCACCGCCACCTCTCGCTCACCGCGACGGGGCATCAAGTTTGGCAGGAGGAGATCCCTCAGGGTAAGTTTCTTGATCTATGCCCATGAGAAGGTAGTTAGGAACCACCGTACGCACCGGAGCGTACAGTGACACACCGGGGTGCTCACCGTTGTCCAGGAAGTAGAGAAAGATGGATGCAAAGGAGGGATGTTTTGTTCTGAGTTGAATTGAAGCAATCTAATTAGCATTTTTCTTCCACATAGGTGTTGACGCTAAATACACGCAATAAAATTAACTACCAAGAGCACGGCTCCATTGTAGCTTCTCAACTAAGAGTATTCTAAAGTATCGAATCTACAGGGAATCAAGGTGTTTTGAACTAAGTGTAAGCAATGCCACTAACTAAAAGATTATCGAATTTAGGGCTTTCTACTAACAAGAAGGACCTACGGCACAATCTGGGAATTTATCAGAGATTAAAATGTCCTCCCCTAGTAAGAATCACTTGCATTACGAAAATCAGGATGTTACATTGAAGCCCTTATCTTTGATGTCCATGTGCGGTTCCTGAAGGATGCCAACCTTGGCTTTGACAAGCTTGGCTTGGGGAGCCTCTCTTCGGTTGAGAAAATCACCGCTAGAATCAGCTATTCAAATGCCCCCCCCCCCCCCCCCCCCCCGTGCTGCGGAGGTGGAGGAAGCAGTCCATCCCAATCGTCCCACCCTTCAAACGACAAGGCTACATGAAGATGGAATGCTCTCATCTGACAAGACCGAGAGGTATACGTACCCACAGTCTCACATCCGTTCGTGATTGATTTCCATCGATCGCTTGCTAACTAGCTCCAGATAAATGTTCCTCTACTCCTGTTCCAGTAATTACCACTAGTACGCCTAATTTCGTTTCTTGCCATGGGCTTAATTTTCGTCAGATTAATCCCTAGCCACAAGCCGGCTTGGAGCAAGTATTTTCTACAATGGCAAGAAAGGGTTGGACCGACGATAGACTACAGAGAATAGGTCTGCAGAACCACAGAGTCTGCCATTTTTGCCATCAAGAAAAGAGACCGCTGGTCGTCTTCTTATGGAGTCGCCCCTTCGCAGCCCTTGTCGTTACAAAATTGGTGGCTGGATGCTAGGAAGAGAGTTCCCACGCACAGGAGCAAGGATTTTCAGTTTTGACTCGTTGATCATACTAGTAGCTTGGAGTATTTGGAAAGAAAGGAATGCAAGTGTTCCAGAACAAGGTGACGCCATTGGACGAGGTCGCGAGGCCAATCAAGGAGGAAGGCCAACGCAGGAGCCCCTCCCATGATAGTCTACTTTTTTCAGTTAATTTGTTGTTCGTTGTGTCCAGTGAACTGTTTATAGCAATACTACCGTAGTGTCTCTGAAAGTCAGGTCTTTGACCTGAAAACTTGTTAGTTCAGTTGTATCCTGTTTTCTTCTTATGATGCATGAATTTCGTGTTTTTTTAAGTAGGCAACATATATACAAAATTGACTTCATCATCGGCCCATGTAATTAATCTGGGCATTCACATAGTGAACAATACTGAAGTGCGGATTCCTCAAGGAACAAACAACACCGACTGATCTGGTTGTTTTAAGTGGTCCATGTAATTTGGGATTGGCCATTCTAGCTAGCTAGTTTCATTTTGCGCTGAAGCAGCAGGAGCCTTCATCTGCCTGGGCCTTGATGCATCCGAATTGTTGGATCGAAAAAAGCCCAAGAATAATTTTTTACATGCCGTTTGCTTTTCATGTGTTGGTCGTCGTCAATGGTCAGCTCGTTCATCACTCAAAGATTTGATGGTGATAAGTTGTTTATCAAATATCTTCAATGTAAAAGTTATATACTCATGTACTTTGTCTTTGCATTTTTATTAATGTAAATCAGATGATGTTTATAAAAAAAGCTCCAATTTCGGGCTGAATTTAGTTCGGTCCTCATCGTCAAGTGGTTTATTACTTATTAGCATGAGGCGACATATTTGGCCGTGCGGACTTATTTGGACTTTTTTGGCTTATGGTTGAAAAGTACTGTAGCTGACTGAAAAAATACTGTAGCTGATAGAGACTTATTTAGCATAATTAAATTTAAAAAATATGTTAGCCCATTACATATAATATAAATAAATACGGAAAAAAAGAACCGGCAAAAAAACTCAACAAAAAGCTAAAAATTTTAAAAAAAATAAAATTTATAAATAGTAAAAAATAAATCAAAAGATAAAAACTGAAGTCAAAACGAGCACAACGTCACTCGTACCTGCTCGATACGTGCGTGCTAGCTTCGAGGCTCTTAACACATTTGAGACACATGTCCAATGAATATCAGGGACACTGATAAATGGTCAAATGTACATCTGTGCCAGTCCCTTTTTGCCAAATGGTGCCTTTCGTATTGAGCTGTCGTGAACTTTTAAGGTGCTCTGTATGTAGTGCCACAGTGGTGTTCGGGTGTTTTGTGCGTTGCGTGTGATGTGATTGTTCCACTGACCACATATGTGACTTGTCGACACCCCGTGTCAAGTTGTTCCCCCTCCTCTCTTTGTATTTGCTCCAAGGATCTGAAAGGAGGTAATAATACCTTGAAGCTCGCTAGCTTCTTCAATCAACGGTAGTAACTACTCAAGATCTATGTGTATATATTAAATATACTGTTTAGATATAATAATTAGAAATAATATAGCTATTTAGATATAGACTCCGCTCCTTTGGATTTAGGCTTCTGATTCCTGGCTTATTTTTTACTACTCCTAAATTTCGTCTTTTTATTACTTTTGAACTTTTTTACCAGTTTTTTCTTATTTATTTGCATTATACGTGATGGGCTAACTTATTTTTTCAATTTTTAAAATTTAATTATGTCAAATAAGTCACCATCAGCTACAATGTAATTTCAGTCAACTACAATAAAATTTCAGCCATAAGCCATTAAAATTCAACCCAATCAAGCACAACCATAATAATTAAGAGTAATATAGCTATTTTTACTATCTCTTTGGTTCATGTGTAAATAGAAAATACGTCTTATAAATTTGGATGGATGAAGTATATAAGAGTGATGCAATCCATCTCCAAGTTGAAATCTAGTTGCACATCTGGAAGATAGTCAATGTTCAATATAACATCAAGTGTTGTTCACATAACCATGAGGCCGTGACATCCACTTGAATAACGTTACAGTTGCACTATCAGCTGGAAATTAACCGACTCCAATACATTAAAGACTTGGAAACAACAACGCATGTAAAACAGAAAACGCGCACAAACATGTTCATTTCCGAACTGAGATTACACGTACAAATAGTAAGCTTGCAAGGCGTAATACAGAGCACACTCCACATAGCAGAGAACACGAATTGGACTAAGAAAAGGAGGACCAGATAAATAATTTGTGCGGCCGCCGGTTCTTCATGCATGTTGCTTCAGAGTTCAGAGGATTAAAACGGCCTAATTTGAGCAGATCCAAGACACCGGTCGGAGGTTGCTACAACAGTAAAAGTTGCACGTACGCAAACATGATCGGTGTCTCCATACAATACATTGTGCAAATATATGCTATTAATCATCTACATCACGATTCAGGGAGTGCTAGCTAGAAACTGATTAAAGTGCACAAACTTAAAAGTGCTACATCACGATTCAGGATAGCATACTATAGGATGAGTTTTTTTAGGCTGTGGTTTACGGCTTAAATTTTGGAATTCCAGCTATTTACAAAAGATAGTACGTAGAGAAAAATAGGCGTATATGATTTTGATCAGTACAGCTAAACTCACTATATTTTTTACTATAACTTTTCTACTAACTCGTGTTAAAAAATGTACCACTTAATAGCTAGCTACTGTAGCACGCATACGCCAAAGCCAAAGGCAAGATCTTTCGAAGGAGAGAGAGACATAGCTCTACTACTTGAGCCTTGCGCAAAGAAAACAAAAGAGACATTAGCTCTACACTTGAGCCTCAGAACCGACATCACAGCAGTAGAAGCAACACTACCAGAGCATTTTCCTAACACCCCTCGAGAGACAAGCATGAAAAAGTAAACTTCTTTTATGTCTGGTGCTTTTCCTCTCGTGCCTTTTGTTTCCTCATCTCCCCCTCGATCCCGGATATGAACAAGTGAGATGGGACACATAACATTTTCCAAATAGAAAAAAGGAAAGGATAAATGAAAGAGAAATGCATCAGAAAATATCGTAACCCAAAATTCAAGACGAAAAGATGTACTTTGTGCACATGGCCATGAAACTTGTTGGACTATACTATCGACTACCTCGATCTTGCTTGCATATGCGAAGAGGATTCTGATGACAGAAATCCTGATAGCAACAACCGTTTAGCACTCATTGAAGGTTGGACAAAACTCATACAGGCAGGAGCACATAGAAGTGAGGGCAGGCGGTCCTTTCAGAATAGGAGCATCATTCATCGAAAGCTCCCTGTCTGCAATCTTTAGAATGCAGAGTTCTCTGGTCCACTTTTTTTTTTGGAAAAAGTGCAAATGCGCGGCGACAGCTCAAACCTCTGAAGAAGGGCAGGAGGAGAGGACACGCTGCTTCCCGAGCCATCGCAGGAAACGCTCATTCTTGATGCTCCTGCTGCGTACAAAGTATTTAAATGATGATAGGAGACTGCAGGTACCAGAGTTCCACGTTGCGCTCCCGATAACTAGACAACACTATAGAACAAGTAAGATGAACCCGCAGATTGGTCAACTCACCAAGGCTCTGCACATTTTCTACCGAGTTGCTGATGAGATCGAAATGCCCCAAAGCACCAATACCATGTTAGCCTGAATAACATGGTATTGGCCACATACCAATGGGTAGATCAGTCTCACTAGGAAGACTGAGGTACAAAGCCTGGCAGATCAACGATATCTGATGAAACTGCAGTTATTCCTTCACTCGAGTCCTGAATCTTGAGACCTCGTCCGTGACCAACTGGAGCAGATTCAGCGTCTCGCGGACCCGAGCGATGTTGAAGGGGAAGGGGAATCTTTTCTTGGGCAAAGTGGTCCTGGCATCGGCGGCGGTGGCGTGGACGAATTCGTCCGCCAAGTCGTCGATGTCATAGGGCAGTTGGCGCACCTCCAGCACCCAGCACGCGGCGGTCGCAGCAGGGTAATTGACCTCTGAGGGCTCCATGAGGTACTTGGCCATCAGTTCTTCGATATCGCGTTTGAGGATGCGGATCTTGTTCCTCTGCCCCTTCCGCAGCTGCCTGCGTTTGGAGTCGAGCAGCAACAACGAGTCTAGCTTCGCGGGAAGGGAGTGCATTACGCCCTGCGAAGCGCTGATCGAATCTCTCCGTCCCTGCAGGCTGCAGCACACAGAGATTAGATAAGGGTTCTCCGATTTCGCCGTAGCAACCAAACCCCAAAACGAGCATCCACCTCGGCCTTCCTTGCCGCGGCACTTTGTCCAGGGGGCAGCAGGCGGCGCTTCCCGATGCGTTCTCACGAGACTCACGACGCGAGCAACATCTAAGTTAGGGGTGTAAACGGATCGAATTCGGACGGATATTGTTGTTATCATATCCTAATCCATATTTTTTCTCCGGATTCGGTACCAATCGGATTCGGTACAATCGGATTCGGTGCCGGATCGGTCGGGATTAACCCGACCTGTTTGCACCCCTACTTGTTTGTAAGGAATACATGCAGTACAGTAAATGGAGTAGGAGAACATACTGTCAAGAACTTGATGTTACTACTTAATAGTTGATGTGGAAGATTTTATTTTACCATTGCAAAAGAAAATGAAACGTCAAATAATAGCACTAATCTGAAATCAAACTTGAAGACGTATCGGATTCGGACGGATATTGCTATTACCATATCATAACCCATATTTTTTCTCCGGATTCGGTGTCGGATCGGTCGGGATTAACTCGACGCGTTTGCACCCCTAATCGAAGTGTCCTTTGTTTGGGGGCGATGCGATCCGAAACGATGATGCACCGGGTCTGGTAAGTAACCATCACAATTTCTGTTTGGTGGTACACAATTTATGATGCTATATATTCTTCGGTCACAGGAAAATAACACCGTTCCGGGTTTTTTTTTCAAGTTTCTCATGTTTACAATATCGTGTGAACCCGATTCCAATTAGTTAGGTTCACATATGTCTAATCCGGTTAGCGTTAATATTTAGGAAAAACTCAAGTCCTGCACGACGGGTGAAAAGGAGATAAAAGCAATAGACTATGGCTCTATTCTTTTCAGTTTCTAAAAGCTATTTTTCGGCTTTTCTACAATAACTAGTTTTTAAATAGAGTATTTTTTTCAAAATAGGATCTACTAGTTAATTGTAATACATACTGTACCGACTTCATTTATATCTGCAAAAACCGTACGTGAGTTTCTATTACTCTATAATTTCTCGCACGAACATCCTAATAGTCACAAACCAGTGGCGGAGGACAGGAAAAAAAAATGAGGTAGGGCGGATCGAAAGCAATACCATTCAAGCTATGATACTAATTAGACCCATCAACAATAATCCAAGTGCAAAGATATTTAATAATGCAAGACATTGAAAAGTACCTCCAAAAATTGAAGAATCACAATAATATACACCAATTTAACATATAACCTTGTAGAGCATAGTAATAGAAATAATCTGCCAAAGAAAGAGTAAACATAGTTAATATTGTTATGTATAGTGTAGGGGTGCAAACGGGTCGGATTCGGACGGATATTGTTGTTACCATATCCTAACCCATATTTTTTTCTCCGAATTCGGTACCAACCGGATTCGGTGCCGGATCGGTCGGGATTAACCCGTTTGTAAGGAATGCATGCAGTACAGCAAATGGAGTAGGAGGATGTACTGTCAAGAACTTGATGTTACTACTTAATAGCTGATGTGGAAGATTTTATTTTACCATTACAAAAGAAAATGAAACGTCAAATAGTAGCACTAACATGAAATCAAACTTGAATACGTATCGGATTCGGACGGATATTGCTGTTACCATATCCTAACCCATATTTTTTTCTCCGGATTCGGTACCAATCGGATTCGGTGCCGGATCGGTCGGGTTTAACCCGACCCGTTTGCACCCCTAGTATAGTCTAGACAACACAAAAGAGACAAGTGGAATCAAATGAGAAATACCAATATTAATCTTGTTAATTGCGTCTAGGAGACTTAGGCAATTGCAAAATGTAAATTGACAAATGGAAACTGCATATCAATTATCAAATATCAATGACACTCCTAATATATGCCTCACCTCTCTGTGATTTTCCCTTTCCCCTTCTATCCATTGCTCAAGCCTCAAATCAAATGCCAATATGCCACAAATCCACAATATATGTCGGCGGCCGGCCTGTCGCTGCAAACAGGGGCGGAGGGCCCGATGAGCAAATGAGCAAATCCGCCGCCACTGGCTGCAAATGAGCAAATCCACAAATCAGCAGAGAGCAGAGAGTGGCTGCTGCCGCCTGCCGGTCTGTCGCCCGCCTCCCGCCGGCCGCCCGCCTCCCGAGACCCGGGTCCCGCTCGGCGCCCGCCCGCCTCCCGAGTCCCGCCCGCCCGCTGCCCGCCTCCCGCCGCCCGCCCGCCCGCGGCCCGCCTCCCGAGTCCCGCCCGGCGCCCGCCCGCCTCCCGAGTCCTGCCCGCCGGCCGCCGCGCCCGCCGCTCCCCCAGTTCCGTCGCCACCGTGCCCGCCGCTCCAGCCGAGGCGCAGAGAGGAGAGAGCCACACTGCCATAGAGACTAGGGATAGGTTATTGGGCTATTGCTATTGGATAGAGGGGTATATGGGCTATGGGGGTCTGTTGCAAAATTTTAAGGTCTGGCCCATGCCAGACCTTGCCCTATCGAACCCACCGCCCCTGTCACAAACCACAGTCAAAACCCATAAACCACAGTAAAAAAGAACAGGCCCTACACTACCGTTCCATCTCTTCTTGCCTTGCAAATCAAGACCATAAGTTGATTAACCACGCACTCAGACGTCAAATCAACTGTACCAAATACCAGAGGCTGAGATGTTGTCGACGTATCCGGCAGGACAACTCCAGACTAGGCTGCCAAGACCAACTTTTGCGGCCTGCAGCGAAAAGCTATTATATTCCCATGGTGGACGCCCTCCTTGTGAGCTCGACGCTGGGCTGCACGCAAGTATGCGAGACCCACAACCATTCGTTCCATCCATGGGCTTCCTGTGTGCACGGTCCATCTTTGCAACTCGCTAGGAAGACTGAGGTACAAAGCCTGGCAGATCAACGATATCTGATGAAACTGCAGTTACTCCTTCACTCGAGTCCTGAATCTTGAGATCTCGTCCGTGACCAACCGGCGCAGATTCAGCGTCTCGCGGACCCGAGCGATGTTGAAGGGGAAGGGGAGTCTTTTCTTGGGCAAAGTGATCCTGGCATCGGCGGCGGTGGCGTGGACGAGCTCGTTCGCGAAGTCGTCAATGTCATACAACAGTTGGCGCACCTCCAGCACCCAGCACGCGGCGGTCGCAGCAGGGTAATTGACCTCTTGAGGGCTCCATGAGGTACTTGGCCATCAGTTCTTCGACATCGCGTTTGAGGAGGCGGATCTTGTTCCTCTGCCCCTTCCGCAGCCGCCTGCGTTTGGAGTCAAGCAGCAGCAACGAGTCTAGCTTCGTGTGAAGGGAGTGCATGACGCCCTGCGAAGCGCTGATCGAATCTCCCCGTCCCTGCAGGCTGCAGCACACAGAGATTAGATAAGGGTTCTTCGATTTCTCCGTAGCAACCAAACCCCAAAACTAGGGCTAAAAATCCACAGAACGTCGGGACGGGGAACACACGTGTATCCACCTCGGCCTTCCTTGCCGCGGCAATTCGTCCAGGGGGCTGCGCTTCCCGATGCGTTCTCACGAGTCACGACGCGAGCAGCATCGAAGTGTGTTTCGTTTGGGGGCGATGCGATCCGAAACGATGGTGCACCGGGTCTGGTAAGTAACAATTTCTGTTTGGTGGCACACAATTTATGATGCTATATATTCCTCGGTCACAGGAAAATAACACCATTCCGGTTTTTTTTGGTAAGTTTCTCATGTTTACAATATCGTGTGAGCCCGATTCCAATTAGTTAGGTTCACGCATGAAAAGGAGATAAAAGCAACAGACTATACTACGGTTCCATCTCTTCTTGCCTTGCAAATCAAGACCATAAGTTGATTAAACACGCACTCAGACGTGAAATCAACGGTACCAAATACCAGAGGCTGAGATGCTGTCGACGTATCCGGCAGGACAACTCCAGCCTAGGCTGCCTAGCCCAACTTTTGCGGCCTGCAGATAAAAGCTATATGCCCATGGTGGACGCCCTTCTTGTGAGCTCGACGCTGGGCTGCACGCAAGTATGCGAGACCCACAGCCATTCGTTTCTTACTGGTGCGGCAAACCGATCCATAGGCTTTCTGTGTGCACGGTCCATCTTTGCAACTCGCTACTTTCTATTTCCATTTCCTTTTTTTCTTTCTTTCTTTGGCTTTTTATTTAGTTGTTCTAATAGGTCCTTCTCTTTCTCCTCATTTTCGTTTTTCCATTATTTTTAACTATTTTTTATTTTGCTTAGCTAATTACCTTGATTCGTCACCCATATGGTCAATCCACCTTGCCTATCGTTGGAACATCGTCGATGAAGTATTGTAACATTGAAACAAAATACATGTAATATAGAGCTTAATGTCTGGAGCATCATCGATAAAACTGTTCGAACATTGAAATAAAATGCATGAAATATTTTATTTTACCTTATGAAAAATTCAACACACAACTAATTTATTCCACTACCCAATTCAAAAGTTACTCCCTAGAACATCATCCATGAATTACTGGACCTATACGAAGTAATGCATAGAACATTTTTTTTATCTACTAGAATATATGAAACATGACATAATTATACGGTGAAATATATGCAAGTGGTTGTCTTGTTTTCAAGATCTCATCGTAAGAAATATGATGATTCAAACGGACGTGAATTGGACCCTTAAGTGAAAAGATATGACTATTTTGAATTTTTGAATTGCAAAAAGAAAAAACATGGTAGCTTGGGCCATGACGCGGCCACGGCCTAGTGCGCGGCGCACGCGTTTACCTGTTGCATATTCGCTGGCTCGGCCTCAGCCTGACTTCTTGTGCTGCGAATTTGGGCGCGCCAAAATAAGGCCTACGTGGAAGCGGCCTAGGAAGAGGGGTGTCTGGTACACCGCCAAGTGCCGTGCGAGCGGCACATAGCAACTCCGTTTTATGACATCACTTACACAACAATTTCTACTGCTCCAGTGCATCGCAATCATCTTTACTACTTAAAAATAAAAGTAAAAAACAACAGTTGTGAATCATCTTGACCTCTCAACTCCTCCTTCATCTCTATAAAAACTATAACAAAAATAGAAAAAATAATTTACCAAGAAACAAATTCTACCCTTCTAAAATTTGCGCTAGCATGAAAAAACAAAAGGGCTCTACCAGGTGCATAATAAAGCCAAAGATGCAGAGGCACAATACGGTAGAGTGCAAATTAGGTGAAACCAAGAGCATGGAATGAACATACCGACTCCAACAATATTGACTTAACATGATGTAGTAATATCATTTTTTTTATCTGTATCAAAACACAAGCATTCTATAAAACAAAAGGTAATTCTTTAATACCTTCTTTGGATGGAACAAAATCCTGGTCCGTCCATACGAATGGGTCAAGATTTTAATTTAAATTTCTTGCCCATTCACGTAGATCTTCGTCTGAAATAGGTCGCACAATTTTAACTTTAATTATTTTATCAATCACTATTTATTAAATTAATAACTCATATTTAAATACCATAAACAGCAGTAAAAAAACCCTCTATATTGGTTAAGCCTCCCGTTACTTTTGGGAAAAAAATTGCGTGGAAACTGTTTCCATGCGGACTCACGTGCATACATACCCTGGATGATTGCCACGCGTACATCCAGTCAACAGCGCCCCTGGAAAAACTCAGCTCGGCTCTGACGCACGGCCTCCTAGTCCTAACGCTCGGCTCCCTCACGCGGCTGCCGGGCTGTGGCTTGGCCTCAGTCGCGGCTGTCTTCCACCGCCGCAGCCTTTCTCCTCCCCTATGACCGCGGCCCCACAGCCTCCTCTCTCCTCCCGCATGGCCGCCTTCGCGGTAGCCCATGGCGAACCTAGGCGACTTCGACGACCTCGGCGGCGGCGGCATTAGGGGCCGTGCATGGCTCCCTTCATGGAGACCAGGGAGATCCCCGGTGTGCTCTGGTCCGCGCGTATCACTACTGGTTGTTGTGCTGGGGTGCCTGCTCCGTGCGTTCCCGGCCCCTGTGCTCCCTGCCGCGCCGTAGAGCATGCCAGCTGTCGGGACCCTGGATTCTCAAACCCGGTCCCTCTGTGTATTACCGCACTAGTCCCAGATCAAAGCTAGTGCACACAGTTAACCAGAAATGAATACATCACCATTCACGATTTATTACCATAATAGATAGTACTGACCGAAAGGTCTTATTGTTACAATTGAGGTTTCAAGACCTCGCACACATAAAATAAAGCGGGAGCAACAGATAAACTCGATGAAGACCTATCAATACGTCACAGGCAATTGACTGGGGAAGCGCGACCTAGTTCTCCGGGAAAAATCCATCACAGCCGCAAGCGAAGCAGTAGTCGTAATCTCCTTCTTGAGCTTCGCCTTCCTCTGATTATTATTTTTAAGTGCAGCATGTGAGTACATAAAGTACTCCGCAAGTCTTGGGAAAAATGCAATAGATGCAAGGCTTAACAAAGAAAGGCTATATGGTTATTTTGCATAAAGCAACATTTTAATTTCAATTACTACTGATTATTTTTGAAGGCGCCAAGTTACTAAAGTAAATGTTTTAACAGAACTAACATTATCTTTGTAGTGAAGGGTACATCTACCAACACTAGCTATAAGTTTGAAATTTCGGGTTCCATCCACCCTCTCTGGCTCCAACTGCTAGGATACCCTTCCGAGAGTTCCCTCCACTCTCGGAACACAAAACTTTGCTTTTAGAAACCCAAACCAAAAATCTACCATGTGAATGCATTCCTTGCCCGCCCTTGACCATGGGCACGGCTATTCGAATAGTTTTACACTCTGCAGAGGTTGTACAACTTTACCCACAAGAGATAAATTATCCTAAAAGTCAACACGCTTCCTTTGGCATGAGACCCAGATAAAATATCACAAAGTCTTTACCTTAATCTAATCTAGCTAGATACCACTCGCTGAGGTTTCACTGCAGGTAGGCTAACTGCCCGAACCGAAGCCCCCTCTTGCGCCATATGAGTACAGTAAATCCCTGTCCCTCACTGTGAATAACCAGTCTATCCCTGGCACCCACTTTCCACTGGTGGCACCTAAACTAGACTATCATAAGTCAGTTAGCTAGGTCGTACCCATATAGACTTGTGGTTGTACGGTTAATGCTCAGTCTGAACAAACACAAGCGTCGGTCCTTAATTGACTAGGGTGGAACATACACTTAACAAGATCTCGTGCTTGCTGCACCAACCCAAACCAACCATCCACCCTAATCTAAACCAACTTCCACATTTCATTTTATTTTAAAAGAACAGTGGCGACTCCAAATACCACTCAATTTATAAAAAACAAGGGTATTACAATAATTCATAATTTCCCATTTGCAAGATTTAAGAGGTATTCAATAGCATGGCTAAGCATTGTACTACCATTCTAATACCAACAATTAAATATATTATTCTCATTAATGAGCCAAAGGAATTTCTAGAGTTTCAAAGGTACATGGTAATCAACTTCAAGTGAGGGCATAACAAGGTTGGATATAACTAATGCCTTAAGTTTTGAATTATCATTTTATGTAAATAGCAATGCACATAATTTAAAATAATTAAAACATTTCAAAACCATAGGTTCAAGATGATCAAAGGAGACTTGCCTTCTTGCAGGTTCTCTGGGTCTTCCTGCTGGGGAGTGGAGAGGTCTTCGTCAACGTTGGATTCTACGCACGAAAAGACAGAGCAACAAAGCAAATAAATACAAATAAAATCCAAAAATTCAAAAGAGGCCATAGTTGGATAGATCATGATTTTAGATGAATTTAGAAATTTTAATGGCTCAATGTGGAGTTAAAATGAGAAAGTTATGCTCATTTGAAAATCTCAGTTTGATTAAATCTAAAAATTAGGAAATTTCTGACAGGTGGGGCCTACTGAAAATATTTAATTTTTAATCTTTTAGTTTTAATTCTTTAATCTGTGTCTATGACAGGTGGGACCCACTGGTCAATGAGCCCACGGAATCAGCCCCTGACATGTGGGACCCACTGGACGGTGAGCCCACCGACTTAGCCTCTGACATGTGGGACCCACTGGACTCCGGGTCCACATGTCAGTGACCAGCGCAGATGGGTGGGGCCCAGACGATAGTGGCCTGCACAGACCGGCGGATGCTGACGGGTGGGACCCACTTGTCAGCGCAGAAAAATGAAAGAAAGGCTCAACCTCAGCGTGCGGAGTCGGGGGCTCGAACGCGCGCCGAGGGAGCCGGGGGGAGGGAAGAGTAGCGCGGTTAACCAGTCGGGCGGGGAGGCTTTGCCTACCCAATAAGGGTAAGAAATCCCTTTGAGGGTTACCTGCTGGAGGGCCGGGCAGAGGTGGCCGGAGGCGGGGTTGCCGGCGGCGAGGGAAGGCCGGAGGGGTTCGGGTGAGGTCCAAAACGCGGTCCTGGAGCGGAGGCGAATCTAACAGAGGGGTTGGCGAGGCTCGGGGACGAGCGGAGGTGGCCGGCGGCGAGGAAGGGGCGGAGCGGCCTCGGGTGCTCCGGTGCGACGGGGCTCCGGCGGCGGGGAGGGACGGCCGAGGTACCGGGGAGGTTCGCACGGACGTGAGGAAGCTCGGGGTGGCGGCGGCGGGCTCCGGGGATGACCGAGGCGGCGGCGATGGCTCAACGGAGTTCTTACCGTGTGCGCGCGGGGAGCTCTCGGTGCGACGGCGCTCGGGGCTCAGGGAGAGAGGTGGAGGGCGCTGGGAGGTGGTGCGGGAAGGGGCGGAGGCCGAGGAGCTATTTATAGGGATGGAGGAGGGGCAGGGGCACGGCAATTGCTCGCCGGTGTGTCGGCCAGAAAAAAAGAAGGGGCGGGGAAGAAAGGGAATTGGGGCCGTAGAAGGAAGGGGAGATGCGGGGGATCGGGGATTTGATCGCGGTGGTGTCCCGGGGTTTCCAAATCGGAGAGAGCCGGGGAAGGAAAGTGGGGAAGCGGCTCGGATTTGGTCGCCGGCGCAAAGAAGGAAAGGGGGAAGAAAGAAGGAAGGCGGGCTCCGCGGGGAAGACGACGGCCTGACAGGCGGGGCCCGGGTGGCAGCGGGGCTCGATTGACTGACTGACGGGGCCCGCGGGTCAGAGAGGAAAGGGAATGGGGTGCGGATCGCGGCCACGTGGTCCGGAGGTGGATCGAGCGACTGGTGTCGTTTAGGTGGAAGGGGCGGTTAGATGGGCCGGGCGCGGGGACGCGGCTCATCCAGGCCGTCCACGCGTCGGGCGAGGAGGAGGGGAAGGCAGGGCTGGCTGGGCCGGGCTCGCTTGGCAGAGGGGAAGGGAAGGAACGGCCGGATTGGGCCGAGGGGCGACGTGGGCGGTCCTGGGCCGTCCACGCGTCGGCTGGAGGGAGGGGAGGGATTTTTAAATTTTAGAATTTGATTTTTATTTTCAGAAAAGGCTAGGAATTTATTTAGGCCTCAGAAAAATATGAAAATACCTCCAAAAATTCCAGAAAAATTCACAGAAGCTCCTGGACATATTTTGGACTAAATAAAAGTATTTCCAACTACTGTTGGTATTTAATTTTCATATCTTAAAATACTTTTTAAATTCTAAAAATAGGTTTTAAACTCCAGAAAATACAGAAAATCAAATAAAAGCCAAGTAAAATCCAATTACTTTAAAATAATTAATTTGAATTTAAATTTTTCCAGAAAGCCAAATTTGGGATGTTACACCAGCTAATGCCCCAGCAGCTAGGGGCGACAGTGCCATGGACGACGCCCACAGCATGCTCGATCAAATGCCTACAAGGTTTAGCCTTCTTTAGAGTGAATTAGTGCACAATGTATGGATGTGCTTCTACTTAGAAGGAACAATCTGTGAAGCTTTTCCTTTTGTTCTGAACTTGTTTTGTAAGAGTCAGTGGTACAGATGCTATAAGATGTAATATACACATTGTAATTCTTTATCTGAAATATACATGGGATTTTGGCCATTTTGGAATTTGCAGTTTGATGAATGTGTTACAAGAATTATGATATGATGGTGTGCATCTGCCTTTTACTATAGCTAAAAATTGGAACTGTACATGAAAAAAATGGGATGACAGATGCTGTCATGTGAAATTATTAGACAAGAAATGGGTCCTATAAATGTATAATCCTTCTCAAACATATATCATCTGGATGCAACCAGTAAAACTTTTGCATATCTAAGATTCAAAATGCAGCATAGCAAATTACATATTTTCATGATTTTGCACTCCATCAAAATGTAATTTCCTAACAGCCGACTGCAATATGGCATCTTGATTAACTAAGAGATTTGTATATCCTCCTTGTATATATGGAGCAGCCATAGCCGGAAAATTTGGGATGAAATTAAAGTGTGGCATTGTAGCATTATCATGTCCATCTTGCATGAATGGAGCAGTCATGGTCGAAGATTGTCCAACATTAAGATCCTGTTTTATAGAATATGAAAGTCTCCATAAGACATGCATGCAAGTAAATAAATTATGAAAATGACAAAGAAAGTCAAAGTCATGTCTTACAATCAATTGATTAGGATTAGCACCATCATCTCTAGTTTGCACAACTTTATTTGGATCCTCACCTACAATCAAATATATATAAGATAAAAGAATGTGAAATAAATTTTCTGCAGGCAGCTACAATGGGTAGGATCACTACCTTTTTTTTAGCACTTGTCTTCTTCTTCCCTGACTTCTTTTCAACAACATTTTTGAAGCGTGAAGTCTTTGGGCCTTTTACCACCTGAGAAACTCTAAATGATATTGTACTATTTACTGTGTTACTATGACACACATTCAGAGTTAGCGGAATGTCATTGGATTCTTCTTGCATCTTCCTTAGAGAAGTATCTGCTTCCAAGTCCAGCTTTTCTAAGGCTTTCTGCAAATCATCAAGAAGTTCTTTTGACACTGAAGACTTCAAAGCAATAGATGTTGCCATTCGAGAGAGAAGAGCAGCACGTGTTTTCAAATCTTCTTTCTCACTTCCTTGTTTCTCAATATAAAATCCTCTTTTTGCATATTTTGTCCATCTATTCAATATATATTGCGATGGCAAAATGTAAACTCCATTTGTATTAGATACTCTGAGTGCATCCTTACAGGGGCGGAACTAGACAAAAAATAATCGGGGTTCACCACTTCATCATATATATAACAACATATATAATTTTCAATCAATTTTGTGCCTAATAGTAATATGTCCGGTAATTTTTAGCATCAATACTTCAATACGACCGATACCCGTATATGATAATAAAGAAATAATGATCAAAATACTTACCAAAATAAATAAACCCGATAATAATATTGGTTAGTTGCAACAAACTAAAGTAACTAAGTGTGAAATCTTAGACAAAAAAGTTGTTCGGCATTAGTAAAATACATCATCCGATCTCATTGGCCTATAAAAAATAAAATTACTTAAAGTTTTTAACTAAAAAATAGAATGATCAAATATAAATAAAAGCATTACTTTTTAATATTTGTGTTCTTTCAAATTCATAAAGCAATGAACTACAATATCATTGATAATTTTTTATAATTCTTATTTCTCTACATAACAAATAAGTCTATCATTCATCGAAACATCATCAAAAAATTGGAAAAGGTCAATTAGATATTTGTATGTTCAACAATTCAAGAATAATATAATAGAAAATACGTTAATTGGTTTACTTACTTAACTGTGATCAAATTCTACATTTTCATCTAATTTGCAATGAGCCAGAACAATATTGCACAAATCAAAATTGAAACACTAAGTCTTAAACTTATAATTTGACAAAAACAATCAACAATCATCACATTGAAACCCCAGCTCACAAATGCAGCCCCTATTCTTAAAATAAATTGGAATAATTGACAAAAATTTAGAGCAAAATACATACTCACTAGGTAGGTATAATTTCCTTCGACCGACGAGAGCACGAGGCAATAGGGACCATGCGGCACTGTAGCCAGATGGCAAACGAGAGCCACTGATGGCATCGATTTCTCTTGTTTTCTTGTGAATATTTGCTGCTTGGCTGGGTGTGGCTGTAGCAGGCATGATGCACATCTTCTGCATGACCTTGCGTGATGAACATGCTAGAGGGCTGTGCGAAGTGACACGCTTTAGGATCGATCAAATAGACAGCATGACCTGTTGCGGTCCTCCCTCTTGGGCCAGGTGCTGCAGCGACCTCGTGTGCTGAGGGACAGTGGAGATTCCTCGTGGATTACTGCTAGTTACTGAAAATTTAGGCTGCTAGTATTCCCTTTGTTTGGCTTCACAAAAGATACCGGGTGCACCGAGTTTAGGTTAGAGGGTTCACGCATGGAATAGAGATATAAATACCTATAGAAAAGATTTTTGGACCCGGTGTCCTGTGACACCGGGCCCCATGTTGTGGCTCCGCCCATGCATGCTTACACAGTGACCTATAAGATATGGTTGACATGTTTAGTAAATTGTAGCAGGAATTATATTGCAAATTAAAATGTGTGTCATACCTATGGATTCAAACTTTCTGCAAGAACAAGCAATGGTGGAATCTGCGGTGTTAAATACCACTGTTGCGCCATGATCAGATTGCATATATGTAACCATAAATGTTGAGGATGTCCCCTCATTTTTCAATAAGGTACAAGATAATGTGAATTGTTTTTTAAATTCTTCTTCAAACTCCGAATACATCCTCCTTGTATATGATTCCGCTGCAATTCTCAGCATAGGTAAATTTGGGATATAGGTAACTGGGATCTTTCCATGTGACTTAAAATCATCATCCAACTCATTCTCGCGGAGACTAGCTGCAACATTCTCACATTCTACAAGGAGTTCTGAAAGACCGAGCTTCCGGCGAAATCTTTTCTTGAAGACATTATTCATACCTTCGCTCCTTTGAGTTGAGTTCATATCCGCCGTAAAAGAGTCACGGTAGACAGTAGCCCACTTCGCCCTTATATCATACAAGTTTTTCATCCATGCGTTATCCTCAAGGTTGTATTCCCGCAACAATTCATGCCACTTTTCAATGAAGTAAGCTTCTAATCTGTCCTCATAAACACGCCTCTTAAAATCAATTAGAAACTTGTTATCTGAGTCGTGAATTACTTGCCCAAGATGTTTAGCGGCATTTAGATAAATATGCCACAAACAAAGACGATGGCTTGTATTTGGGAATACATATGCAATTGCTCCTGCCATGGCTGCATCTTGATCAGTGAAAATTGTGCTTGGATGCTTTCCTGATATTGCTTTTAGGAAGGTCTCAAAGAGCCAAACAAATGATTCAATAGTTTCGTTATATAATAGTGCAGCCCCAAAAATTATTGTCCGCTTGTGATGGTTGGTTCCAAGAATCGGAGCAAAAGGCATTTCAAACTTATTAGTTTGAAAAGTGGTGTCAAATGATATAGCATCACCAAAACACTTGTAATCCATGATAGATTGACCATCTGCCCAAAAGAAATTTGCTATCCGACCATCTTCCTTGTCTATCTGAGCAGCATAAAAAATGTAGGATCCTCTAATTGCTTATTTCTCAAGTATTCTAACAATGTTTGTGCGTCATTGGCTTCTAAGTACTTCCTGCGCTCACGACCAATCTCATTATTGCTATCCATCTGAGAGAATGGAACTTTGTCTGCTCCTCCATAAAATTCCTTCATGAACTCATACACTTGAGCTGGTTTCATACCGGCTACCCGTATCTGTCCAATTAGCTTTCTATCCGCCTCTATAACACGTCGTTGGGACCTCAACTTGTGTGACTTATTTGGACTAGCAAGATAATGATTGTGATCAAGCACAACCTTTTGCACTTTCCAAAACCCCCTCTGCTGACACTAAACTGAACACGAGCATTGCAGCCTGTCCTTGTATTGTCCTTCTGTGAAGACTCATTCTCTCGATGTCCTTGGCTGCTGCAAACTATATATTTCTGACATATAGTTTTGTCTGCTCTGCGCTTTGTAAGGCTCTTTCTAATGCTGAACCCAACCTTACCAGCGTATTTGTTGTACATCTCATATGCTTTGTCCTCTGATTCGAAAGCCATTCCAACTTCTGGAACGATCAATGTTTGTGCAATTTTATCAACCACCTGGTGTGCAGCGATAGACTCAGTGGTCTATGCAATAGGAAATGATCACGGATCAGTACTAGGCGGAGGACACGTACATGATAGTCAAAGGAAATAGGTTAAAAAAAGAACTATACCTATTCGATGTCGCCTCCATGACTACCCGTGATCGCGCAGTCCTCGTGCGATCCTAGTTCTGATGGCGCATGAGAAAAGGACCCCATAAGCGCGGCAGCTGTGTCGTCGTTGTGGCGCCGTCCTTCTGCCATGGCGGACATTGAATCCTCGGGACTCATCGCGGCCACGTCGATGACGGCGTTCTAGCCCCTTCCTCCTGCTGTGATGGCCATCAGCACCTGTGTCGTTGTCGCTGCGCCTTCGCCAGCCATGCACACTGGCCAGAGGCGACAGTGACGGCGACAGCGTACTAGGGCTAAGGCACGGTTCGTAGCGGTGATTTGTCGATAAAAAAAATATGGATCGGTGATTTAGCCGCCGGAGATGTCTCTGATTTGGCCGAGCCGTGTTTCCAGCCAAGCCGTGGCGTGCGGGAGCCAAGCGGTGCCGTGCGTCAGAGCCGAGTAGAGCCTGCAACGAGCTTTCCCGGGCACGCACGGTTGGATCGTTTGGTCGTACGCGTGGCAATCATCCAGGGTATGTATGCACGCGAG
Source organism: Dendrocalamus latiflorus (assembly GCA_017311315.1). Lineage (NCBI taxonomy): Eukaryota > Viridiplantae > Streptophyta > Magnoliopsida > Poales > Poaceae > Dendrocalamus > Dendrocalamus latiflorus. Next base: position 51,710,127 of record CM029641.1, read on the forward strand.
TCCACATGGAAACAGTTTCCACGCAATTTTTTCCCTACTTTTGGCCTATTTTTGTGCTGGATTGACGTCTCCTTCCAAGCTTCCAATTCGCTGACAACAACGCTAGTCGCGTGTTAGGCGCACAAGCAAGCAGAAGAACATCATCTGGTTCGAGACTGGGGTGGTCGCACCTCGCGCGACGGGGCCGTACCAGGGGTCGGGATATGCCGTCGAGCAGTGCGCTGCGTGCCCTGGAGGGGGATGCGATGGGTGCTGCGGGGCCGAGGATTCGGGGGACAAGGCGCATCAGCGAGGGGATCACCGGCGGCTTCGACGGAGACCATGCGGCGTCGGGAAGGCGGCTCGATCTCGCCGCTGCGTGAGGGTGGGGACGGGCGGAGAGTCCCGAGCGAGTAGAGTGGGCCCCTGCGGCTACGGCGGAGGCGGAGAGATGGTGGGAGGAGCGCGGGCCAGCCAGCTCCAGGTCGCTGTTGCCTCCGTCACCGCCTCTCTTGCAGAGCGGGGGGGGGGGGGGGGCGATGCGCACGAGCGTCGCGGAAAGCATGGCCGAACCGGGAAAAGGGGAACCAACACAACGGAGTAGGTGGCACAAGTGAAAGTAAGGGGTCTGCACCTGCACTAAGCAAGCACCGCGTGAGGAGGCACGCTACTCGCGCCGCAATGTGGCGAAGGGAACACAACGCGCATGGACGCAGTTTCACAGGCGCCGAGCGGAGAGCAAGCGCGCGAAGCGTACGGCCGGCAATTCCTTCGGTCATAAGAGAGAACGCCACTTCGTAAAATGCTACTTCCAAGATTGCCCTTTACAATTGCCACTCTATTCATTGACATAGGGCCTGTTTGGGAGAGCTCCACCACTGAAAACGTAGATCTGGAGCAGCAGCTCCACCGTGGAGCTGGGATCCCACCATGGAGCTGGACAAACTGTTTGGCTTGTACAGCAGCTCCAGATCCACGAAATTGATGTTTTGGTGGGATGGGGTGTGTAACCAGTGGCATTGGTGGGTAATTACCACCCAACTCCACCATGGAGCACCCCTTGAGGAGCTCCATGAAATCCATGGATCTGACCCTCATATCCAGAATTTTAGTGGATCCAGATTTCGTGGAGCTGGAGCGTTTGAGTAAAATTTCGTGGAGTGGAGCTGTTTTTCGTGGATCTGGAGCTGGTGGAGCTCTCCCAAACAGGTCCATAGTTAGCTTATGCCACAAAATCAGTATTCCACCATTTGTAAAACCGAAATCCTCCAAAGTGAAATGTCCAAATTGCCCCTGGATCTAATTCCGACTTTAACTAGCTTCCTCGGTCGAGTCAGACCCGAACCACCGAGCCCATTGTATTCCTCGCGCCTCTTTCCCATGCTGTGCTGTGTCTCGTTTCTTGTCATAGGCTTAATTTTCGTCAGATTAATCCTTAGCAACTGGCCGACTTGGATCAAGTATTTCCTCCAATGGCAAGAAAGGGTTGGACCGACGATAGACTACAGAGAACAGGTCTGCAGAACCACGGAGTCTGCCATTTTGCTATCAAGAAAAGACAACTGGCTGTCTTCTTATGGAGTCGCCCCTTCGCAGCATCAGACTAATCTAGTTGTTTAATTGGCCCATGTAATTTGGGATTCACCTGTATAACTAGCTAGTTTCATTTTGCTCTGAACCAGCAGCCTTCATCTGCCTGGGTCTTGATGCGTCCAAATTGTTGGATCGAAAAAAGCCCAAGAAAAATTTATACATGCCGTTCGCTTTTCATGGGTTGGTCATCGTGCATGGTCAGCACGTTCGTCGACTCACTTAATGGTAACAAGTTGTTCATAATATCTTTAATATAAAAATTAGGTGCTCATGTATTTTCTTTGCATTTTTTATTAATATAAATTAGAGGATGTTTCTAAAAAAGCTCCAATTCCGGCCGATGGTGCTCATTTGGGTTTTTTTTGAGTGGTTTATGACTGAAAAGCACTGTAGCTGGATGAAAAAATATTGTAATTGACAGAGACTTATTTAGCATAATTAAAATTAAAAAATTAAAAAATATGCTAGCCCATTACATATAATACAAATAAATACGGGAAAAAAAGAACCGGAAAAAAATCAACAAAAAGCCAAAAGTTCAGAAAAAGACGAAATTTATAAATAGTAAAAAATAAGTTGAAAGTTAGAAACTGAAGCCGAAACGAGCACAGCCACCGGTCCTCGTCGTCAAGTGGTTTATTACTTATTAGCATGAGGCGACATACGTGCGCTCTATCTCTGCGGGCCGCACGGACTACTCGTACCTGCTCAATACGTGCGTGCTAGCTTCGAGGCTCTTAACACGTTTGAGATCCGATCGAGTGGACAAGATCACATGGCCAATGAATATCAGTGACACTGATAAATGATCAAATGTACATCTGTGTCAGTCCCTTTTTGCCAAATGATGCCTTTCGCATTGAGCTATCGTGAACTTGTGATGAAACAAGGTGCTATGTATGTAGTGCCACAAATGTTCAGGTTGTTTTGTGCGTTGCGTGTGATGTGATTGTTCCATTGACCACATTTGTGATTTGTCGACACCCCGTGTCAAGTTGTTCCCCCTCTATATGTATTTGCTTCAAGGATCTGAAAGGAGGTAATAATGGGGTGCTCATTTGGGTTTTTAAAGCCTTAGCTTGATGCTATATAGGTTCTCCGGTCAACGGTAGTAACTACTCAAGGTCCGGTAACTATCACCTCAAGTTCTTCCCTTGCAAGTCTCACTCATTCCTTGTATTATCGGATCCAACTCTTGTATTAAAAATTTTATCAGACCTATAAGTATCTACTTTTAGAAGAAGTTTTAACCAAAGACTTCCCTCAATTATATATAGACTCCAATTTCAGAGTCAAATTCGAGTTCTACAAGGTAAGGAAGTTTCAGTGGAACTGCTCTCAAGAGTTTTGAACAAATTGTGACAACTGACAACAAAAGTGGACGAAAAATAAGAAAAGAATTTGTGGCGAACATTACTCGCAGAAGATGGTCATATTCATACGCTATTTGTTTTGATATCGCAGGACAAACTAACTCCCAGGCTGGAGCGCGCAGAATTCTGCTGTAGTTGCAAGGCCATCGGCACAGATTCAGCTTCTCGTGAACCCGAGCGATGTTGAAGGGGAATCTTTTCTTGGGCAAAGTGATCCTGGCATCGGCGGCGGTGGCGTGGACGAGCTCGTCCGCGAAGTCGTCAATGTCATATTGTCATACGACAGTTGCACGCGGCGGTCGCAGCTGAGGGCTCCATGAGGTACTTGGCCATCAGTTCTTCGATATCGTATGGAGTCAAGCAGCGACAACGAGCTAGCTTCGTGGGAAGGGAGTGCATGACGCCCTGCGAAGCGCTGATCGAATCTCTCCGTCCCTGCAGGCTGCAGCGCACAGAGATTAGATAAGGGTTCTTCGATTCCGCCGTAACAACCAAACCCCAAAACTAGGGCTGAAAATCTCTCCGTCCGATGCGTTCTCACGAGTCACGACGCGAGCAGAATCGAAGTGTGTTTTGTTTGGGGGCGATGCGATCCGAAACGATGATGCACCGGGTCTGGTAAGTAACCATCACAACTTCTGTTTGGTGGTACACAATTTATGATGCTATATATTCTTCGGTCACAGGAAAATAACACCGTTCCTGTTGTTTTGGTAAGTTTCTCATGTTTACAATATCGTGTGAGCCCGATTCCAATTAGTTAGGTTCACATATGTCTAATCCGGTTAGCGTTCATATTTAGGAAAACTGGAAAAACTAAAGTCCTGCACGACGCATGAAAAGGAGATAAAAGCAACAGGCTATACTACGGTTCCATCTCTTCTCGCCTTGCAAATATGCGAGACCCACAGCCATTCGTTTCTTACTGGTGCGGCAAACCGATCCATGGGCTTTCTGTGTGCACGGTCCATCATTGCAACTAGCTACTTTCTATTTCCACTAGTAGTGTGCCCGTGCTAACGCTACGGTAAAATACAAAATAAGATAAAATTTGTAAAAAAATAAAACGAACAAACAAGTCGTAACACGCGGTCGTAAAAGCACTGTTGCAGCCAGGATTCATAGACATAAAAGGACATGGTCGTGTAATGGTCATTTACGACCACGTAGTCGAAGTTACGACCACGCGGTCATTCCGACCACGTGAACGAACTCATGACCACATCACCCTTTTTACGACCATGCGGTCGGAAACTCGATCACGTCTAAATCTCGTGGTCATAGCTCGCTACGACCACACAGGAAGTCTTTCTGACCACGCTCACTCTCTCACAACGTGGTCGTAACCCTTTACGACTACTCAAACCTTGGTCGAAGTGCCCACCGACCGCTCAAACCGTGGTCGAAGCACCTTTCGACCACATTCAGTTACTCACAACATGGTCGTAACCCCTTACGACCACGTCTGCGAGTACTTGGCTATACTCGTAGTTGTTTACGACCGCTCAGAACCATTTACGACCACTCTGTGCCATTTACGACCGCTTCATAGTCGTTTATGACCGCTCTGTGTCGTTTACGACCATCCAAACCGTTTACAACCACTCACCGCTGAGCTACGATCATGCGGAACAAGGCTTAAGAATTCTAAAATCAAGATCTAACCAATGGAACCGAAATCATGAATTTTAGAGTTCATTTAAATTTTTCTATAAGAGTTTGCTTGGTTTGCTTATTTTTATCCGAATTTTCGTGCACGTTAAAAATAGCGTACAAGGCTTAAGAATCCTAATGGCTTAAGAACCCATTTGTTTGCATTCTCTCAGTGATCTTATCTATAATTGGCCAAGATACCACTTTAATATCCGCCCATTTATCTCGGTACAGCTGTGTTTGCTCTGCTGCAAGTTACAGTGGCGAATTTATCTGCCCATTTAAGAAAATTTTGGTGTATTACAGAGGGGTAGAGACGAATTGCTGATCAACAGCCGTCTCGGAGCGGATTACCATTACAGTGGTTTCAAATTCAAATTACGTTGTTTGCGGTAGCACCTGAGATCAGGTGCTTGGTATGGTCAGGCATGTGACTGCAAATTAATCAGTCTGCTCTTGGAGGACCTTTTGTTCTCATTTCATATTGCAATGGTTTCAGCTTCACTCATTTCGTATGTCAATAAAGATGTCTCTCAAGTATCAATGTCCTCAAAGATCTTGGGTTAATGGTATCCATCACCTATTCTTCATTCACATTCAATATTCAGAAACTACAGAAGTTTTGGGCATTTGAACAGACCTGCACGCTCCTTCCACCTCAGAATTCTGATATCTGAAGTGGTCACTTCCGTCTTCTCTTCTGGTGTTCCTCGACGGAAGCATGCCGCAACACCAAGCAGATCTTTTATGTGCAACTTGCGAGGCCACAGATTATGATCATGGTAGAGTTGCGAACCGCAGAGCGTAATCTTCTGTACCCTAAATAGCCAAAATTTAGTCAGGCCGCACATTTGGTCACGAGGCAAAATTGGGTAACAATCAACAGTACCCTGAACGAACTCAGACCTCAAAAGAAACAAACCAAATATCAGATTGAGGGTTATGGCAGTGGTTCCTGAGTTCACAGCAAACCTACCCAATAGAGCAAGATGCAAACTGAACTTAAGGAATATCAGAGAGACAGCTAAATCCAAAATTTTCCAAGCTATTTAACTGCAGACATTGGGTTAGAAGCTTGAACCCAAAAGTATTACCTTTAGCAATGCCTCACCAGAAAAGGTCATCCCAGTCTGCAGGTTTTCAACTTCCCATTAGAGCAGGACAAATCGCTAGCTGAGCAAAAAGAGACTAATGACGCAAAAAAAAAGTCACCATGCTTAATTAGTGTTCTTTTTAAGAATAAATGTCATATGCAGAACCAATTTGTTAACTGAATACATCAAATACAAGCTCCCATACTAAATAAGAGATTCTGACTGCCATGACTAACAGCAACATACTATTTGGCAGAGAAGGACACACAGAACAGTTAAAAATCGATAATCCAACATTGTGTGTTTCCTGTGCATGTTTTGACCTCAAATATTTAGATACAAGACAACATTTACTAACCTTTAATGAATTCCATCTCAACCACAGACATCATTTCAGGGAACCATAGTACGTCTTATTGTGTCTCTAAAATTGAAAGTAGAATTGTTCATTCACATTTCATCATGCATGGTCAGAATCAGTACAACCCTAGTACAACATTGTCATGCAAGATGACGATTATAAGCATTCTTTTTAAGACCAATCAAATTATGCACATCAGAGATCATGATTCCAGAACAAATAACCACATGCCGTATCTTATTCACAGAAACGAACAGGAATAAGTTCACTTTCCAAATGACAGTAAGGCAAGAACATGCAGCGTTGCAGCCTTAAGATTCAAACCCGTGGATGACTGCTATTTACAAAGGCATAAAGATCCAAAATACACTGATGACCATTTAACGATGATTTTTTGATCTTCAGCAGAATGTCTGCCATGTCTAATATTGGATACTACCAGTTCTCTTTGACAATCTTTGACTTCTCAAATATGAACTTCCCTTCCTTGTACTTCTGCGTCTCCTCGTATGCTCTCTCATACTTCCAACCCAACACTTCACGGCAATCATTGCAGTAGATATCAGCGACTGTGTGTAACCCAGTCATAAGTTGCCTATCCTCCTTCGCCCCCACAACTACATTCATGGCATGAGAGAACAGAAAAGGCACGGCCATTCCTCCCCTAAAATAACCAAAACAACAAACCAGAGAAGGCATCATCCTCCAAGCAGAAGGCCCAAATGATACATTGATTATAAGGAAGTTCAGCTTCTGTACTTGGGGTTACCGGTTCTGATTGTACTTTTAGCACAGTGACGCTATAGCCTATAGCAATGGATATTTCAACAAATAAGATATTTACTTTTTAATGTGTAATCAATTCATTAAGTTTCAATACCACTGATATGTTGAATGAGTAGTTAACTTTGCGGTTTAGAAGCGCAAGCATGCCGACCAAAAATGCTTGCTAAACCGTAAATCTGTACCAAAATCACCTCATGTCTAAACAATTGTGTTTTCTATAATTTTGGTGTATTATAGAGTAGGGTAGATTAAACATGTCTAAACAATGCCCTACTAAGAAAACACACACTGCTATGCATATGCAGAGCATTGGGCTGAAAGCATCATTTGCATATCCATGCTAAAGGCAATGTGAGAAGCATAGCATACAATTTGAACAAAACAACAGTTACTTTAACCATACTAACCTCCTCCTCCAGCTTCTCAATCTTTTTTTCTTTCGGTCTAAGGGCAGCTTAATCCCTGAAATAAAATCAAGCCATTTTAGATCAAGCGTAAAGTAGGAACTCTAAATCGAAACTATGTTCTAAATTCTAAATTAACATGATCGCTATATTCAACACCTGCGATGGCCAGAAATAGGAACATTGGATCACAAAGATATTTGTGAAATGACAAAAAAAAGTTTGATCACTCATGAGAACAATGGGAGGTAAATCAAACAATTAAGTTCTGTACCAAATTGAGTTGTCCATGGAAATTTTAACAGCTACAAACCCCACAAAAACTTCAGAGCATCAGTTATTTGGCAGGCAATGAAAACACCCTATGCTTATCCTACTAAATCCTTACCGAGCTGGAATAAGGATAGGATTTTATCAAACAAGCACAGATTAATTGATTGTGTTTGTGATAATTTGGAGCATGATGAAGAAAGAAAATACCTTTCTTGTTCTTTCCGAATCTTTTCTATCCATATCTCCTGATTTCTGACAAGATTGTCATTAATCTGAAAAAATCAAAGTAATTAGATTACATATGTTAACAAAGTCACTAACTACACTAACTCTTAAGCTCTAATATTCAGATTTAGCTTCAACAAATAGTCAAGTGCTTACATCAGCAAGAAACCTTTTCCCTTCTATGTGCTTATCAAGCTTCGCTTGAAACTTTTGTTGTTTTATACTCGCAACTTTCTCAGTAGAAGCAGAAATTTCCTTCTCATTCTCCTCTTTGACTTCTAACAGAAGTGACTCGTAGTACTACATTATTACCAAAACAAAAAAATCATAACTTAACTTAATTACCTTCTCAAATACTATATGTGAATGATTTGATACACGAAGGTCTTATAAATATATAGGACCAGCAACAAGTGGTACAGCATCATCTAGGCAATAATAAATATCTACCAGACAAGCACAAGAATGTACGGACTTACATTTCTTTGTTTTTCAAGCTGAGATGTGAGGAGATCATTGTACTCTTCAACAATCTAAAAGAAAGGAAAGTACAAAGTTGTAAAAAAAAGGCATACCACGAAGTTAATTTACTTAATACATTACAGCTTCAACTTACTGTTCAGTAGAGCCTCATTGATTCCCGCATCACCACTGCATATCGAACACATACAATCTGCTACATGACCACCATGACAATTGTACTCAACCAGCTTCCCATCAGTTTTTGATTGAATCAGACAATGGATATAGTTGTCCCCAACATAATCCCAAACATTTTGTGTTTCTAACTCAAGTGAATAACAGTGTTGTGTTTCTTTCCAGTGTTCAATAGCATGACCACCTTTGTACCTGTGAGAATGTTATCCCCATTAATCAAATCAAACAAGTTATTATTAAATTTTGCAACTTTCGGAGTGAACATGAAATACTTTACCTTCCACAGCCAACATAACCACAGATTACACAAATCCAAAGATTCTCTGAAGTTCCACAAATGGAACACATGGATTTCTATGGTTGCTGTTGACAATACCTACAAACCTGCATGGTATTTTCCAACATAAACACAAAATGAACTTGCTGCAGTGAGATGATAGGAATTGCAAGATTTTTCTAAACTCAGAGAAAGAAGTACTAATGAAGGTCAAATACTTTAAATGGCAGTCGATCTCCTAGTATACATTAATTAAGAAAGAGTATGTCTTACTGTTATAAATTTTAGATGGTCTTCGTGCAACAAAAATTCCCATTAGGTGTTGCTACTTGCTAGTACAGTTAGATCCTTATATTTCCATTGCGAATTTTGAATCTGAAAGATAGTTGGATATAAACAGTATAACATTGCAGTTAGCAAACTAAAAACATTAACTAAGTAAATCATCTTAAGCTCTTACTGAGCATGAAGAGTCTGTCCATTTTGATATGCACGAACAGTGGAATGAATGGTTGCATATTGTAGTAAGAATGCCTCCAGGATCTTGGTCAAGTCATTCTGTTAAAACAGAAAAAAAAGCAATCAACATAAACTCCAAGTCCCTACTGTTCGCGGTAAAGTAAGAAAAAATATGCTAGAAAACTAATAAGTAGGCACGGAGTTAAGCCACTATATCATGAGCTGAAATTAAAAATGAATGATAGACACTTTACATGTAACAGTTATCACTTTACATGTAACAGTTATAAAGATGCACCTAGTACCCATTGCCAATGCAATTAAATTATACAATAGCACTATAGTATAGGCAGAAATATTTACCACCTTAGCCTCCTATATCTGAAGTCGATTCAAGTGATGATATCTGCAATGTTCCCAAAATTACATATATGTGCACGCCTAAACCTTCTATTAGGGACAATAACAGGACAAATACATCAGAAGGCTAAAAGCAATGCATATCTAGTATAAAATTCAACGGACACAGCATTACTTGCAAAATTAATACAGCCTAAATTATTTAACAAAAGAAAGAGATGGCAAATCTACATGTTTTAAAACCAGATTTCACTTATGTGGCTTATTTTAATTATGTGATGTCCAATTCTATATGTAATCGGTATACATCCTAAACATTCTTATGTTACAAAACATGTAATGCTCTCTTTTTCATCACCAAGTGAACATACCACTATACCAGTTTGGAACTACAACATAATTTGAAAAATGTAGGTAGGTGAGCATTTCTAAGTTTTAACCATTTTAATACAATGCTAAAACCTGCAGAGAGATTCCAAACTTCTAATTAACAAATGGAATAAGATATTCCGAAATTTTGATAAATGTTAATAGTAAATCAAACCACCTCCACATACCAAGACATACTGGGCATGTAGGTTGCTCAGCCGAGCTCGTAACCAAGCTATGCGCATGCTCAATCAACTGAGTGCAGTGCACATCTTCTACAAAACGGACACGACATACATCACCCTGCAGCACATAAACCTCCAATCAATCATCACGTTATAGGGCATACATTTACTCACAGTTACAAAATATCAATTGTATTAAGCAGAATCAAAACAAGCCAACACCTCCAGTGATGAGAACTGCTCCCCATTGAAGTGCTTGTAGAAGCTATCTGTGGAGCTCTGCGCATTGAGCTTTATAGCTGTCCTCCACCCCATCAATCCTACACCATGAGTCCATGACCACCAATTAACACTTTGATCCGCACATACATCAAAGCAACTCAAAACACATCTAGTTGGCTAAATTTGAGATTCAAGCCTAATAAAGCGGGAAAAAAAGACAGGATTGAGGAAACTACGCCGAGAAGTTAAAACTTAACAAAACCACTCAGATTGCATCGAGTTACCAATTGAGGCCTAAGGAAGCGAAGCACGCAATGGTATGAAGCCATAAAGCATCAGTGATCAACCGAGGTACCTGACGATGCGCATCTCGAGCACATGGGGGACGAAGGCGCCGCAGAAGCGGGAGAAGTCGGCGTAGGTCATGTGGTTTGGCACTGTCGGCACGCACACCCGCGGCTTCCTCCCCAACTACACGCGCGAGCGAACCTTGGAGGTCACTAAACCCTACCCATGGAAAGACCAATACAAAGCTCTAGAAAGTATCTTACCGGGCGATTGGATGAGGATACGGACGAGGCGGCGGCGGGAGGTTCGGGGTGGAGGACGACGACGCCGCGGGTCTCCTCGATGCGGGGGTTCCCCGAGGAGAAGGGGGCGGACTCGAGCGAGCCAGCGTATGAGGAGGGAGAGGCGGATGGGGGAAGGGAGGTGGGCTCGCCGAAGTCGCCGGCGATCGCCATCGCATTCGCCGGAGAGGATCAGAAGCCAAGGGCGTCTCGCGTGAGGCTTCGCGGAGTCGAGGAGGCGACGCCTGGGACGGCGGCTGTGACCCCGATCGTACGCGGTGGATCCGCCTGAGATCGCGAGTCGCACGGGGGGAGGTGGGCGTCGCCTTTGATGAATTTGGATCGTTGGATATGAGTGGGTAATGAGAGAGAAAGGTGGGAATTGATCCTTAATCGTTGATTTGATTGTTGATTTCACTGGTTGGTTTGAATTGGTGTGGACGTAGGAAAACTCATGACTGCTGGGGGCACAATTTAGGGTGGTCGTAGAAAAGAACTGAACTGGTGGATTTTAGGGGTAGAGATAGAGATTTCCTTTCCTTTCCTTTTTTTCTTTCTTTCTTTGCTCTTTCATTTAGTTCCTATTTTTTTGTTCTAATAGGTCCTTTTCTTTGTCCTCATTTTCATTTTCCATTATTTTAATATTTTTATTCTGCTTAGCTAATTGCCTTGATTCGTCTCCCATATGGTCAATCCACCTTGCCCATGTGGAAGCGGCCTAGGAAGAGGGATGTGTGGTACGCCGTCAGGTGCGGCGTGAGTAGCACATAGCACCTCCATTTATGACGTCACACCATAAGTCTCCGGCTCTGATGCATACCAATCATGTTTAGTACTTAAAAATATTAAAAATAAGAGACGAAAACAACAGTTATGAACCATCCGCACCTCTCAACTCCTCTTTCACCTCCCTATAAAACCTCTAACAAAAATAGAAAAAAATAATCTGCAAAGAAACAAATTCTACCTTTCTAAAATTTTCGCTAGCATGAAAAAAACAACAGGGCTCTATCCGTTGCACGGCAGAGCCGAGGACGCAAAGACACAACACGGTAGAGCGCAAAGGTGAAGCTAAAGGTACAGGCCAAACAGACCAATCCCAATAATATCGACCTAACATGATGTGATAATATGATTGTTTTTATTTATATTAAATCACAGACATTCAATAAAAACAAAAGGTAATTCTTTAATATCTTGTTTGGATGGACCAAAATCCTGATCCGTCCATATGAATGGGTCAAGATTTTAGTTTAAATTTCTTGCCCATTCACGTAGATCTTCATCTGAAATAGGCCTCACAATTTTGGCTTTAATTATTTTAGCAATCATTATTTACTAAATTAATAAGCTATTGTTAAATACTAACCTCAGTAAAAAAAACCCCTCTATATTGGCTAAGCCTCCCGTTACTTTTGGCCTATTTTTGTGCTGGATTGCCGTCTCTTTCCAAGCTTCCAATTCGCTGACACCAACACTAGTCGCGTGTTAGAGCAACTCCAGCAGGGCCCCTATTTGAGCCCTCAAACCTCATATTTGAGGGCTTGAGGCAAAAATAGAGGTCCAGCAGGGCCCCTACTAGAGCCCTCAAATTTGAGGAGCCCCTCAAATCCCCCCTCCAGCCCTCATTCCTAGGGGCCCCCTACTCCGGCCCTCATTTTTCAGCTTTCCTCGTTTTTTGTGGAACATTTGTGCTTTCAATTTAAATTCGGAACAAATTTGAATTTAAATTTGAATATTCGTATTTGAATTCATATTTGAATTCGGAACAAATTTGAATTTAAATTTGAATATTCGTATTTGAATTCGGAACAAATTTGAATTTAAATTTGAATGTTATGTGATGAACTTTGTGCTTTCAATTTAAATTTGAATATTCGTATTTGAATTTGAATTTGAATATTCATATTTGAATTCGGAACAAATTTGAATTTAAATTTGAATGTTATGTGATGAACTTTGTGCTTTCAATTTAAATTCGGAACAAATTTGAATTTAAATTTGAATATTCGTATTTGAATTCATATTTGTGCTTTCAATTTAAATTCAGAATAAATTTGAATTTAAATTTGAATATTTGTATTTGAATTCGTATTTGAATATTCGTATTTGAATTCGTATTTGAATTCGGAACAAATTTGAATGTTATGCGATGAACTTTGTGCTTTCAATTTAAATTCGGAACAAATTTGAATATTCGTATTTGAATTCATATATTTAAATATTGTCCCTCATTGTGAAATCATAAATATTTTATTGTGTATTGTGCTTTTGTTCCATACATATGCATATAGTGTGTGAGGAAATAGAGAGAATTGAGAAGTAGGGGCCCTGTTTTGAGGGCTCCTGCTGGAGTGCAGCCCAAAAAACAGGGCCCTCAAAAGTAGGGGGAGCCCTCAAATGAAAAGTAGGGGCCCTGTTTTGAGGGCTACTGCTGGAGTTGCTCTTAGGCGCACAAGCAAGCAGAAGAACAAGCGCTGGTTCGAGACTGGGGTGGTCGCGCCTCGCGCGACGGGGCGTCCCAGGGGTCGGGATATGCTGTCGAGCAGTGCGCTGCGGGCCCTGGAGGGGGATGCGATGGGTGCTGCGGGGCCGAGGGTTCGGGGGACAAGGCGCATCAGCGAGGAGACGGCGAGGAGGGGGTCGCCGGCGGCTTCGACGGAGACCATGCAGCGTCGGGGAAGCGGCTCGATCTCGCCACCGCGTGGGGGTGGCGACGGGCGGTCCCGAGCGAGTAGAGTGGGCCCCCGCGGCTACGTTGGAGGCGGAGAGATGGTGGGAGGAGCGGGGGACCAGCCAGCTCCAGGAGCGAGCACAACGGGAGTGAGGACGAGGACCTGCACCAGGGGAGGGAGTGGGTGGCACAGTGAAAGTAAGGGGGTCTGCAGCTGCACTAGGGCATCCATAGTGTATATAACCCAAGGAGCTTTAAGGTGGATCCCATCTAAACCTTAAGATTGACTCTATAGTGTATATAATCCAAAGGGTCTTAAGACGGTCCCACTTGGCAGATAAAGAAAAATTATATTTTAATGCTTATGGTCAGGTCTTTAGCTTGAGGACCAGCCTTAAGCCTTTTTTGCTTATAGCCTCCTTAAAGTCACCCCTGTAATATATAAGGTTGATCTTAAGGTGCTTAAGATCTTCTATTTTCATACACTACAGATGCCCTAAGAAGACGGCCAGTAGTCTCGTTTCTTGATGGTAAAATGGCAGACTCCGCGGTTCTGCAGACCTGTTCTCTGTAGTCTTTCTTGCCATTGGAGGAAATACTTGCTCCAAGCCGGCCAGTGGCTAGGGATCAATCTGACGAAAATTAAGCCCATGACAAGAAACGAGACACAGCACAGCATGGGAAAGAGGCGCCAGGAAGACAATGGGCTCGGTGGTTCGGGTCTGACTGGACCGAGGAAGCTAGTTAAAGTCGGAATTAGATCAGGGGCAATTTGGACATTTCACTTTGGGGATTTCGGTTTTTAAAAAAAGAATAATGGCGGAAAGTGGCGTTCTCTCGTGTGGCCAATAATTAATTTTTCGATTAGGATCACAAAACTCTTATGGCCGAAGGAATTGCCGGCCGTACGCTCCGCGCGCTTGCTCTCGGCCGGCGCGTGGCTCCTCGCGCCTGTGAAACTGCGTCCATGCGCGTTGTGTTCCCTTCGCCACGTTGCTGCGTGAGTAGCGTGGTCACGCGGTGCTTGCCCTTGTCGTTACAAAATTGGTGACGCCATTTGGAAATAAAGGAATGCAAGAGTTTTCCAGAACAAGGTGACGCCATTGGACGAGGTCGCGAGGCCGACAAAGAGGAGGGCCATGGCCGGAGCTCCTCCCATGATAGTCTTGTTTTTTCAGTTTGTTGTTTGTTGTGTCGAGTGAACTGTTGGTATTAATACTACTGTAGTGTCTCCGAAAAGTCAGGTCTTTGACCTGAAAACTCGTTGGTTCAGTTGTATCCTGTTTTCTTCTTATGATGCATGAACTGGTTCAGGTCTTTGACCTGAAAACTCGTTGGTTCAGTTGTATCCTGTTTTCTTCTTATTATTCCCATGTAATTAATCTGGTCATTCATAAAGCGACCAATGCATACATTAGCGTGCTAAACCATACTAAAGCGCGGATTCCTCAAGGAACAAACAACATCCAACTGATCTAGTTGTTTTAAGTGGCCCATGTAATTTGGGAATCACCTGTCTAGCTAGCTAGTTTCATTTTGCTCTGAACCAGCAGCCTTCATCTGCCTGGGCCTTGATGCGTCCAAATTGTTGGATCGAAAAAAGCCCAAGAACAATTTATACATGCCGTTCGCGTTTCAAGTGTTGGTCATCGTGCACGTTCATCAGCTCATTTAATGGTAACAAGTTGTTCATAATATCTTTAATGTAAAAATTAGGTGCTTATGTATTTTTTAGAGGATGTTTCTAAAAAAAGCTCCAATTCCAGCCGAATTTAGCTCGGTCCTCATCGTCATGCGGTTTATTACTTATTAGCATGAGGCGACATACGTGCGCTCTATCTCTACGGGCCGCACGGACTACTCGTACATGCTCGATACGTGCGTGCTAGCTTTGAGGCTCTCAACAAATTTGAGATTCTATCCAGTGGACATGATCACATGGCCAATGAATATCAGTGACACTGATAAACGATCAAATGTACATCTGTGGCAGTCTCTTCTTGCCAAATGGTGCGTTTCGCATTGAGCTGTCGTGAAATTGTGACTAAACGAGGTGAACTTGTGATGAAACGAGGTGCTATGTATGTAGTGCCACAATGGTGTTCAGGTTATGCTGTGCGTTGCGTGTGATGTGACTGTTCCACTCACCACATATGTGACTTGTCACCACCCCGTGTCAAGTTGTTTCTCTTTGTATTTGCTCCAAGGATCTGAAAGGAGATAATAATACCTCGAATAGGTAGCTAGCTAGCTTCTTCCGATCAACGGTAGTAACTACTCAAGGTCTATGTGTATGCATTAAATATACTGATTAGATAATATAATTAGGGATAATCTAGTTATATTCACTATCTCTTTGGTCTATATATCAATAAAAAATACGTCTGATGGAGTATATATGAGTGATGCAATGCATCACCAAGTTGAAATCCAGTTGCACATCTGGAAGATAGTAAGTCATGGTTCAATATAACATCAAGTGTTGTTCACATAACCAAGAGGCCGTGACATCCACTTGAATAACGTTACTGTTGCCCTATCAGCGTACTGGAAAGTAACCAACTCCAATACATTAAAGACTTGGAACAACAACGCATGTAAAACAGAAAACGCACACAAACATGTTCGTTTTCGAATTGAGATTACACGTACAAATAGTAAGCTTGCAAGGCGTAATACAGCAGCACACTCCACATAGCAGAGAAGAACACGAATTGGACTAAGAAAAGGAGGACCAGATAAATAACTAGTGCGGCCGCCGGTTCTTCATGCATGTTGCGGGTTAAAACGGTCTAATTTGAGCAGATCCAAGACACCGGTCGGAGGTTGCTGCAACAGTAAAAGTTGCACGTACGCAAACATGATCGGTGTCTCCATACAATACATTGTGCAAATATATGCGATTAATCATCTACATCACCATTCAGGGAGTGCTAGCTAGAAACTAATTAAAGAGCACAAACGTTGAAGTGCTACAACACGATTCGGGATAGCATACCAATGCTCCGAGGGACTTGATTTCAGTGACCTGTTTTCAGAATAGGAAGAGCAGAGGCCCTCAATATCTATTATCAGAAACAAACTGGTTCATACTACATCGTGCCAGAATAACAAAATTGGGAGACACATTAGCTCTTCTACTTGAGCCTCAGAACCGACTTAACAGCTGTAGAAGCAACATTGCCAGAGCATTTTCCTAACACCCCTCGAGAGACAAGCATGAAAAAGTAAACTTCTTTTTGAGTCTGGTGCTTTTCCTCTCGTGTCTTTGTTTCCTTGTCTCCCCCTTGATCCCGGATATGAACAAGTGAGATGATACACATAACATTTCCCAAATAGAAAAAGGGAAAGAGAAATGCATCAGAAAATATCGTAACCCAAAATTCAAGAGAAAAGATGTAGTCTGTGCACGTGGCCATGAAACTTTTTGGACTGGACTATCGAATACCTCGATCTTGCATACGCGAAGAGGATTCCGATGACAGAGAAATCCTGATAGCAACAACCATTTAGCGTTCATTAAAGATTGGACAAAACTAATACAGGCAGGAGCACATAGAAGTCAAAGAGTTCAAGATCGAAGTTGAACTGGTGAAATAAGGGCATGTACAACCCACAGATGGGTTGCTGTCTGCAAGTTCTTTTCACTTCACACACAGACAACTGAATAGACAACTTGTACAATGAGTCGTCTATTTGACTGTCTGCAAACTGTTTAATGCATGCATACAGCTATAATCAAGCATGAATATGATTCCTGTATACCATTGTGTTACTTCTTGATACAAAACAGATCAAGCATAAATAAGATGAACATAATTACAATATTTTTTAGAACCATCAATACAACATGTTCACATACTAGCAGCCTGTTCATTGCCAACGAGAAATGGTTAGACAAAACAATGTCTGCCAGTCAAGTTAGCTAGCGCAGGGATCATTGCCAATGAGAAATGGTTAGACAAAACCAGAACACATAAGTTAGTGAACATCAGAACATGTCAATGCACAAGGGAAGATGTACAACAATCTCGATCTGATTTTGCTAATTAATGTCTAATATGGTAAGGTAATGAAATCACGAGAAACAACTTACAGAAAGAAATGGCGAAGTTGCAAAACAAAGACAGACAACAGAAAGAAAAGAGGGTAACAAATAAGCTATTGAGAGTATCAGATTGTCAGTTCTAGGCCGGCCAAGCTTGGAAGGATCAGAGCTTTGTTGTTTCCTCTGACAAATTAATTTCAGGGTGATGTCATAACTTATAACAAGAATGGTAGGATGGTTTCATAATTTATAGTGCAAGACAATTGCATTATCCATTTGTCCTGCTCCAGCATGGCAGCCTCACTACTATTAATTATTTCTTCTGATAGAAGAGAACGGCAGGCTGATTTCAAAAATCATACGAAATAGACAACTACGTTATTTTGTGCAGAAAGTACTCAGAAATACAGATGAATGCTGAGCAATTTGGCCGAAATACAGATGAACTACAACTTCGCATGGCTCTGCAGAGACGCTCTGGAAACAATAAAATTTGAGCAGCACACTGCTACCATGTGGAAACAATAAAGATAAGATAGTCATACTGCAATATGTTCACATACTAGCAGCCTGTTCATACTGCAACATGTTCACATACTAGCAGCCTGTTCATACTGCTAAACAGACCATTAACGACACTAGCAAACAAACAGATTTTTCAAAAAAAAGGACAGATAGCAAGATAGCAATCACAAGCAGAATCAAGTTCCATCACACAAGAAGTCCAAATGAAAAGTGCACTGTCTTCTGATATATGCAAGACAATACTATTATTACCAGAGGATCGTAATCTTACTATTTTTCAGGGAGAGCTGACAATCACCAGTGGCAAGCTGACAACAGGTCATTTCAGAATTCAGATCAACTACAATCAAATTGGGTCCTATTCATACTTCAACCATTTTGAAAAGAACCAGTAAAAAAACTTTAAAAGTAGCCCTTGTCAACGATACCAAAAATCCAAAATAGAACACCGTCATTTAGGAAGCTAAAACATCTGCAGGGTAGTAAAGAGTAAACTTGTTCTGAAGCAGATTAACCTTCAGTATGACCATGGGGAACAACTAACCCTAATCCAAGAGCTAGTTTTTCTAAACAAACATTGCGACTGCATAGCCCCTGAACCCCGAAATATTTCTGCAAGCATCAGTCACCACTCACCACCATCCAAGTGAACGCACTGAGAAGCCTAAGAACTTGTTATTTGCCTTCGGCATGAATACGTTCAATCCAACTCATGAATTGTCGGTGTTATAGCTCATGGAAACTTAGCAAGTGGACATTTGAAATAATCCATGACCCAAATTTGACAAAACATTTTTTCCTTCAATAAGATAGATGCAGAGGAACAAGCAGCACCTTTGTCGGAGCCGTCCTCCTGCTCCAGGCGCCAGAGCGTGAGGCGGCCGCGGGCGTCGGCCTGCGCGAGCAGCGGCGCCGCGGGGCTCCACTTCATGTCGAATACGCCAGCGGTCTCCACCGTGTGGAGCAGCCGGAGACGCCGGGACGCGTCCTCGGCGCCGGCATCGACGGAGAAGAGGGACACGGTGCCCGCGCGGTCCTGCTTCTGCTGCTCCTCCTCATGCTCCTGCAGCGTGTAGGTAGCGGCGGCCAGGACGTTGCGTAAGGGGCTGTGCGGGCAGAACTCCACCGCGTTGGCGTTGCCGCCGAGGTAGCAGGAGCCCAAATCCATCCCTAAAAATCTCGCCTTCCTCTCCCGCGCGAGGGAGGTGGGGGCGCCGGTGAAGACGTTGCCATTTCGCGCGCCCGCATCTGGATCCACTTCGCGTCGCTACGAGACGACGGCTCGTACAACGCGAGGAGCTCCGGCGGTTTCGCCTGGAGCACGAGCGCGTGCCGTCGCCTCGCGAGAGGACGGCTTCGGCTTATTCCTTCCTTAATTACGGTCCACGTCAGATAAATCTGACGTGCTAGCATTATAAAGATAATATTGTTTGTGGGTTGTAAATGCCCTAAAGAAATAAAGAGGATATGGAAGGGCGGTATGATGAAGAGGCCAAGATTTCTTGTTAGAAGGAAAAGAAAAGGTATCTTTCCTTGAAACATTTTCTTGGATTCCGCGTTGTTCATCTGAGGCTTCCTCCGTGATCTCATCTTGTTTCTGTAGAGTGATGTTTTTCTTCGTGAGCTGCTATACTCTTTCCTTTGTCGCCACCAAAAATTCAATCCGCCTGTTGTGGGGGGCACCAAGCCCTTTGAGCCGTTAGAAGTGCCTAGTGGACTTTGAGGTAGGTTCAAGATATATTCTCACCCTTCAGAATTATTGAGAGGCGGAATGATCAACACTAGGAGGTATGAGGGAGGAGAATGCTGAATTTTTTGTATGAATATTCAATATTTTATTCAAAATTATAGAAATCCGTGGTAATATTTTTTACACAAATAAGCTCCAGTCGTCCAACGGGATGGCGACTGTAGTCAGTCGCCCAACGGAGGAGCGACACGCAGGAAATATAGTAACCATTGGGCGATTATTGTAGTCACCCGCTCGTTAGGCGACTAGAGCTCCAGTCGCCCAACCGTTCGGCGACTGCAGCTCCAATCGCCTAACAGGAGGGCGACAGGGGGATAAACACAACGCTCGGTCGCCGCCCCGCACACGCACAATGGGTGGGACTGAGTGCAGTCGCTCAATGGGTGGGCGACTGCACATCAAGTCGCCCAATGGGGGCGACTGGTTGCAGTCGCTCGAGGGTCAGGCGACTGGAGCTCTGTCGCCTCTCTGTTGGGCGATTGGCTCCAGTCGCCCCTTTATTAGGCGATTGGAGCTTATTTATGTAAAAAAAATGTTGCCATAGGTATATTTCTGTTATTTCAAATAAAAAATAGGTTATTTGTATAAAAAATCCGAAGAATGCTCATGTATTTTTTTCTCACTAGTTCTTTTCTATGTAGTTGGTGATTTTCAGCTCCTGTTTTTATGTCTCTTATGAAAAAAGTAACCACTACCAACTGTCATAGTCAATGTCACAACAGTTGACTCTATCTATGAAGTACGCATTAAAAGAAATTTGGACACTATTGGACCCTATGAACTCCTAAAATTCCATTTTTGGCCCTCAAATGAAAAAAATTCCAGATTTGGACCCCTCCTCACCGCGCGTTTAACGCCAGCGTGACACGTGTCCGGTCGTGCGGTACCAGACCGCACGACCCCCCGCTGCCACCGCGCCGAGCGCGCGACTCGCGTCCGCGCCCGCCCGAGCGCGCGTTCGCGCCGTCCGCTCCCGCCCGAGCGCGCGTCCGTGCCCGCCCGAGCGCGCGTTCGCGCCGTCCGCTCCCGCCCGAGCGCGCGTCCGTGCCCGCCCGAGCGCGCGTCCGCGCCCGCCCGAGCGCGCGTCCGCACCGGTCGCGCGGTGAGCGAGGCGATCGCGCGGTGAGGGAGGCGATCGCGCGGGCGGCGCGGTGGCAGCGGGGTCGTGCGGTCTGGTACCGCACGACCGGACACGTGTCGCGCTGGCGTTAAACGCGCGGTGAGGAGGGGTCCAAATCTGGAATTTTTTTCATTTGGGGGCCAAAAATGAAATTTCGGGTGTCCATGGGTCCAATAGTGTCCAAAATTCGCATTAAAACTGTGCACGAAAGGACGCTAGAGATGGCCAACTGCAGAGGGATTCCCCTGGTACGTGACAGGAGAGTGGTCCGTGCAATCTGATTGGCCCCCAAGGTACGATCCCCCATCCCGTATTCCTCACTGTGTTTCTTTTTCCCATCGCGAGCTCTCCTCTGCTCCCTTACCCCGACCCCCCGGCCCACCCACACAACACACAAAAGGACAAGTGTTCATTACGGCTCAGGAAAGGGACAGTGCGACATAGGGACCTCCATGCCGGCTTTGCCACGGTGCCACCGCCCAGCGCCGGGCCGGCCACCGCGGCGGGCTCGCCTCCGCCTTCGCCCCCACGCCGGCGACATCGGCTCCGCCGCCGTCTGGAGGGCCACACCTCTGAGCCTGCGCGCCTCGCCTGCGCGCCGCGTTGAGCTGCCCTCCGCCTTCGCCCCCGCGCCGGCGATATCGACTCCGCCGCTGCCAGGAGGGGGCCACGCCTCCGATTCTCGTCGCGCCGCCCCGGCATCCGCGTCGAGCATCGCATCTGCGCCTGTCCGGCTCGCTGCCCAGAGCGCATGGCCAGGCCAGGGAACCAAAACCAAAAAGAACCTGCCAGCAGGAGAGACTCCTTCCAAATAGTTTCAGCTTTTAAGCTTCTTAATTTCGGATCTGTTTAATAGCTATAACTTATAGTTTTTTATTAAAAACTTTGAATTTGAACTGTTTGCTACATAAATTACGAAGAGATATTCGCTGACGATTTTAGTTGATACAGATATTAGCCTTTTAACGTGTACTATAATTAACTTGTAAACTACGTCTTGAGAAAATACTCTATTTAAAAGTTAGGTACTGTAGCAAAAACTAAAAGCTGCTTTTAGAAGCCGTTAAAGAGTAGGCCTCAGCTTTTTTTCAGCTTTCAGCCTTTTTATGTTTTTTAGGGTTTTGTTTTTCCTCTTATTCTATTGCATTATTTAAAAAAATATAGTGATATCTTCTTATTTTTAACTTAAAAAAATTAACTACGGTGTATTTATAACTAAAATACATATAAAAGCCAAAATACTGCGGCTTTAAGCCGTTTGGAGCAGGCCTGCGCTAAAAGACTACTTAGGCTCCGCTTATTTTGGCTTGAGTTTCTGGTTTCTGACTTATTTTTCACTATTCATAAATTTCGTTTTTTCCGTATTCGTTTGCGTGTTTGTGATGAGCTAACATATTTTTTTATTTTTAAAATTTTTTAAATTTAATTACGTTAAATAAGCCATCTTCAGTTACAATGTAATTTCAGCCAACTAGAGTGTAATTTCAACTATAAACTACTATTTTTTAGCTCAACCGAGTGAGCCTTAATGTTGTGCTATGCAGGCTAATTGGCATCCATCTTTGATTCTGCAGTTACTTTTATGCCACTGTTTTTGTGTGTCCTCTGAACAAACAACGCTGCAGCCATGCGGCTCGGCTTATTTAATAGAGTATAAACAAGTTTTGCGGAACTCTAAACAAGCTGTACGGTGATCATGTGTCGTATAAATAAGTCCTACGTGAGTTTAAACAAACCACACGACACGCATGCGTGGCAACGTACTCAACGAAATATAAACAAGTACCGTGGGACTCTAAATAAATTGTACAGCAGCCATACACCTGATATACTCGATAGAGTATAAATAAATTCCACGAGACTCTAAACAAAACCACACACCTCGGTGTAGTGTATCCACGGAAGCACGCCCGCCCCACCGCCCGCTCCACGGTTATGATTAAGAAACAACGGTGGGTTTGAGGACACGTTAGCCCCAACAGGACCATGCCTGATGCATGCAGCAAACTCACGTGAAGGAGCAGCTTTGCCTAGGTGACTGTTTTTGCTGTATTATTGGCTTGCATAGAACATGCTCATCCTTAACAAAAAAAAAAAGTAACATGCACGAGTTATTTTGAAGTCAAGCCATAGCTGCCCCTGCCGCTCCGAATTTACTAGAATGGCCTACTCGTCTGCAGAATTTTTGGATCTGACTGCCCGGGCGTGGCCCTCACCGTGCACGCTACGTGGCACACACCTGCACTGCGTCACCCCTCCTGACACGTCCCTGAACCACGCCGGGCTGCCTGGCATGCCCACCCACCGCGCGAGGGAGGCCGCATTTTTTCTATTTTAGCTTTTTTTAAAAAATATTTATATTTAGATCCTTGATAGTTTTAATTCTGTTTTTGGATCAGGGGGTCGGCGCCAAGGTAACACGTCTCGGCGCCGTGGTCTAAGGCGCCGAGGTCCCAGGCCCGCGTCAGCGTGGCGGCCTGCATGGCGCCGACGTGGCGGCTAGCTCGGCGTCGTGGATCTTGGCGCCGAGGTCTGGCCAGCGGGCCCCACGCGGCCTTCTCCTTCCTCCCTCTGTTTCTTTCGTTCTCTCTCCTTCTCTTTTCTCTTGTTCGCGCTCTGGTGCCCGCCCGCCTCCTCGCCGCCGCCTCCCCTCCCCGCCAGCCCGTGTTCCCGCTGGCGGCCGAGCCCCCACTGCCTCCCCGGCTGCCTGCCTCCCCGCCCGCCCCATCCACGCTGTCGGCCGCCTCCAAGCCCGCCTCCCCGCCCGCCCCATCCATGCCGCCGGCTGCCTCCAAGCCCGCCTCCCCGCCGCGGCCGCCCGCCCGCGTCCCGGCCGCGGCCGCCTAGCCGCCTCCCCGCCCGTCCCATCCAAGCCCGCCTCCCCGCCGGCCGCCTCCAAGACCGGCCGGGGACTGGTGCCCGGGGGCCGAGGGCCGGGGCTGGTGCCTGGGGGCCGAGGGCCGGGGCTGGTGGCCGGGGGCCTCGCGGGGGGCCGGTTGCACGCAGAAGCAGCACCGGCCATGGCCCGGCTGCCCGGCTAGGGCCCGTCCCTGCCATCGCCATCTCTTACCAGGTTCGCCGTGGAATGCCCACCCTCAACACCCCGGCCATCACTGCACTGGTTGACAGGTATTCTCCTAAACCATTGCTCCACTTGCATGTTCATTGTGTATCGGCTATGTGCGCCTCAAATTCTCTGACATGTAGTCCTTTTTTTGTATCATGTAGGTGGAGGCCGGAGACTCACAGCTTCCACCTCCCTTTCGGGGAGATGACTACATATAGCAAATTATCTATTCTTTTGCTTGTTTGCAGGGCAACAGCCTCAAGCAGTCTGTAAAGGACATAGAACGTTTCTCTAGGACAGTCGGTGACGTCAGGACGCGTAGCTTCCTAGAAGTAAGCTTCAACAAAGCCACTCACAAAATTAGTACCTAATATCTTCGTATCTTGTTGGTTAACAAAATATTAGACGACAGAGGCTAGCAGGTCGGCTACGCCGTGCGGCTGGTCGTTGTGGTTGCAGGACAGGCGTGGCGAGGGACGTACACGTGCCTTCGATAAGACTTGCAGGCCCGGGTTCGTCTTCCCACGCAGCTGCAGGGTCCACAGGATAGAGCTCGTCCCGCACGAGAAGCGACACTTTCCCGGCCCAGGGCGGTGAGGACGACGACGAGGATGAGGTGGAGCAGACTTACGATGAGATAGGCCCGTCTCAGCTCGTAGGCGCTCCTTCGACTCAGCCTTCATAGCCTCTACCACGCAGACGCCGCCGCGAGCCTAGCCGTTACACTCCAAGCACCGACGCACTTGGTAAGGGTAAGGGTAAGACTAGGAGGCAGTGACGGAGACTTGTTCTTTTGGACCATGGTAGACTTGTGGTAGTTTCACCTGTATGGACTGTTTGGACATTGTGGACTATGGTAGACTAATGGTAGTTTAACCTGTATGGACTGTTTGAACGTTATGGACTATTTGAACTTTGTTCGTATGGATGTATGGATTATTACTATGCTTATGGACTATGGTTGGGCTTACAAGTCGTGCTTCATGTGATATATATGTGTATATGGACTGAGATGGGTTTTGTAATGAGCTACTTGTTGTATATATGTGTATATGTTATATTCATGTGATATTTGTGTTTAGAGTGGCTCCAAAAACAGGGGAAACTCTGCCGAAATTTTCTGACGTCCATGATAAAAGTAGTTGATATGCCGACACGTTTGCAATGACCGTAGCTTGTCGTTTCAGAAATTATGATTACTGGCCTCTGAGAAGGCAATGTTGTAGCACTTATTTCGTGGAACATACTGTTTCCTGTAAACGACTGAAAAGGCTACGTTGTACCAAATACATTGAATGGTCCAAGCTCTAAATTTATTACGAGACTACAGGATCTGAAAAGCCTTCATAGGGACATTTATTGCTACACTAGAATCCTGAAAAAGCGAAAAGATTCCCATGTTGTCCTCTCCATGGACTATGCCCACTGCACCAGATAACCTGCCTACATAAAGGCCTCCTATGTCTTCCATACCACATCTCCTCCTCAAGCCATCACAATACTACTACACAACAATGTCTTCCTGAAGGTCCGACCCATTTGGAGTGCCGGAGTGGCATGAGCGCCCAAAGTGCCATTGCGGCTTTAGGACGATGTTGTGCGTCTGGACGGATCGAGTACAACGAGCCAACTACGGCCGTAGGTTCTTCAAGTGTCCAGACCTGGATGACGACTTCATGGTAACGACGACAATTAAATCCTTTGTTTCTCGTTATCGTTTTTCAACTTGATCCATAACATCTACCACGCCACACATAGCCTTACAAGTTCATCGAATGGGTGGATCGGGTGCCGCCGGCATGGCCACGGAACCGGCCAATGGAGGTGGAAAACAAAGGACAATACATTGTCAAGATAACTCAGGCTCGCGAGGTGGAACGACAGATGCGGCTTGAGCAAGAGCGCCACGTGAGGGTGGACCAAATCCGTCTGAAGGGCAAGGAGGATGAGCTGCAAAGGAGGTAGGAGCAGTTAAGTCTGCGTGAAGCAGCCATCAAGCATCAGGAGGAAGAGCTTCAAGCTCGTGAGGCAGCTCTCAAGACCAAGAGTGACAGGAAGAAGGATGCAGCGGAGCCATCTTCAGGGCGCGGGAAAAAGGGGAAACAACCACGCTACACCCAGTAGACAAAATGTAATAAACCCAGCAAGTTATATTCCCTAAGGCATGTTAGGACTAGTGGTGGAGTTCTGAACATTAGAAGTACAGAGTTCCACACATGCCACATGCCACTGGTCACGGCGCCGAGCTCGGCGCCGTGGATCCTGGCGCCAAGCTCAGCGCCGTGACCAGTGGCGCTGAGGTGCCTGCCATGTCACCGCCACGTCTGCCGCCACGCATACGCAGCCCACGCAGCTCGGCGCCGTGACTTACGGCGCCGAGATGTGTTACCTCGGCGCCGTACGTCACGGCGCCGAGCCTAGGGTCCAAAAACGGAATTAAGACGTCCAGGGGTCTAAATGTGAATAATTTTCAAAAAAAGAGCTAGGTTGCATGATAAAAAGAGGAATTTGTTCTCTGGAATACATAACAACGCTATTTTATTCTACTCCAGCCAAGAGCAAATAACCGAGAGAAGAAGGCCGTGAAAACATCCTATTTTTGAGTGATTTTGAATTTGAGTTTGAAGTTTGTACAGTTGAAAAAATTGTATATAGGCTTTGGAGCATCCGAAAGAGATAATTTTCGTTGATATGCTACAAGTTTATTAGCAACATGATTAGCATATAATTAAAAAAATGGAAGTTTGTTAGTATGAAAAGGCGATAGTTAGCATTTCGTAATCTGGCGGTGGCCTTAGTAGATGTCAAGAAGCAACGTTGTTAGTGTCGTTAAATGCTTATTAGTCACAATAATTATATGAATGTTGTAGTTTATATGTAGGTTATTTTGTTTGCATGGGAACAACATTGTATTTTATCTGCATTTATAAAAAGTTAGTATGCATTTTTTATAATGTTATGCAAAAACTGTTAGACATGTATTTTTTTTATAAAATTGTTATGCTTTGTGCAGATTTTTGTATATTACCATTATGTTAAAAATTGAATATCATTGTAGTCGTCTACTTAGAAATATAATGCACTACTGTCAGTAGTTATTTATGAATTATAGGGTGGTACATGTGTGATATGCTTAGTTTAGCAGTGCTAAAAACATTGAGAAAAGCTGTAATTTAATGTTACACACTCTGGAAAATTTTGTAGGTACGCCATGGCGGGCATTCAGGATTTGTTCGTGTTCCATGGGAATGGTATCGTACGTATTCCATGGACCTGTCAAATTGTGACCAGACCATAATATGGGTGCTCGGTTTGAAGTACATGGGCTTCTTGGAGTTTAGGAGGTGCGTATGTTCCACGTTCGATCATGCCATTGTAAGGAACAAGCTGCGCATTGAAACGTTGTACGTCTTCTTGGTGGGGTGGTCAAGCGGAGACCTCATGGCAACTTCTGAAGGTGACGCGATGAGTCATGGGCCAGTTACATAGAGGCTGTGTGCAACCCTACTGCTGCAATATATGGCAGACCTACGGTGTACGTTCATTTTGTAGAGTGGACAAAGTCATCCAGCATGCCTAGTTCCGGTGCAGGCGCTATTGATGTAATGCCTGGGTTGGTCTCTGGTGATGATGTAGATGGGGTTGCTGGTGGAGATGCGGGCGAGGCGGTGGGTGATGGACACCTGAGGAGGTGTGCTGAAAATTTTGAGCCCAACATAGATGTGCAAGGATGGTAGACAGCCCGTATTGACTGCCATGAGTACCTGGCCGACCAGGTGAAAGAAATGGAGAGTGAGGAGGAGGAGGGCGTGGAAATATCAAGTTCTGAAGACAAGGAAGATGGAGGAGTTGTTGAGGGAGGTGTAGTTAGTGGTGTTGTTACCATCGATGGTATTTATGTCAGTTGTAGGTTGGACGATATCGCGGTGGCATTGTTGGTTTTGCCGCAGGCAGAGAAGGCACACTGGGGCTTCAATGAAGACACTCTACTCTTAGGGCAGCGCTTCCCTAACAAGAGCGCTACCCAGTAGGCTATTTCTAGATACGCCGTGGCCATTAACCAGACATATAGGGTGCACAGGTCAAACCTAGACACCTATATCGTGAAGTATGTGGAGAAATCTTGCCCTGGAAAGGTCCATGCCCAGTGGTCAAGGGGCGGGGTCACAGACTTTCCGATCTCGGTGTTGATGGATTACCATGCGAGCTTGCTAAGCCACTCCGAAGGCACCGTAACTTGATGTCCTCATATGTTGCCAGCTTGATCAGCCATTTGGTTACCACAGATGTTTCCATTTCACCGAAGCTTCTCCAAACAGATGTTGTCAACATGTTGGGCTTCGAGGATAGCTACAAGAAGGTCTAGCAAGCGAAAAAGAAGATCCTGGATTGTACGTATGACACATACAAAGAGACTATGACCTAGTCCCAAGATTGCTCCACCAAATAGCAGAATCTAACCCCAGGACATACATAAACAAGGTGGAGCGACCGCATCTCACAAAGGGGCTAAATTGCTTTATTCTTGGTAGAGTGTTTTGGGCCTTCGGCCAGGCCATCAATGGGTTCAAGTTTTGCAATCCCGTGCTGACGATGGATGACACCTTTCTATCTGGGAAGTACAAGGGCACCATCCTGGCTGCGGTTGCAGCCAATGCCAACGACTAGTTACTCCACGTGGCATTCACAATTGTGGAGAGCGAGAACACGGAGAACTGGCTATGGTTCCTGGCCAATGTGAAGCAGACGATAGTTTAGGACTGTGTGGGTGTGTGTCATCTTGAACCGCAACGCTGGATTGCTGTCCACGATGAGCACGACGCAGAACAGGACATAGCACCCGTTCATGTGGAATGACCTAAGGAACTATTGGTGCATAAGGCATCTCGTGGTGAACTTCCATAGAAGATTCTGAAGCAAGGAGCTGATGAAGATATTCAAAGAAGCTCTGCATGCAGAATCAGAGACGGAAGTTTGGTGCCATGTGAAGACAACTCGATGAGGACACCAGCAATGTCGAGACCCAAATGTGCAAATCCGGACTCTCCTGTGTATTCTGCACTAGTCCAGGATCACGCTAATGCACATAGTGTAAACAAAGATGTATTATCAACCACATCATGATTTACTAAGAAAAGATCCAAATTTTATTAATAATTATTAAAGTACGACCTTATGGCCAAGCTTACAATTAATAGCTTGAAAGGCTTAAAGAAACTAGCAGTGGAAAACAAAATAAACGTGTTAGCCATTTGACATACCCATATGCAATCAACTGGGAAGTGAAATCCTAATCCGCAAAGTCGTCGATGTATCCTTCTTCTAGTAACTCCTGCTGATCTGGTCCTTTTTCCTCAACTGAGCAAATATGGATGAAGCCGTGAGTGCATAGAGTACTTAACAAGTCGTTTGTAGCAAAAATGCAATATAGTATGCAAGCCTTACCAAAGGATGGCCAAAAGGTTAATTTCGTAGAAGGCAACAATTTAAAGTAAATACAATAAATAAATTGAAAAGCAAATTTTGAAAATGATAATAAATAAATAATCAAAGGTAACAATAAAAGGCATTATGTAAGAAAAGTAAAGGTAAGCTAGGAGGACGATCAAATAAATGTAAATCACTTGAAACCGGAGAAGCCAAGCTTCTACCTTGCTGTCAACTAAAAGTGCAAATCTTTGCGATTTATACACAGAACTAACCAAATTTTATATACAATTGTGCGGTTAGATACTACAACGTATATATTTATATCGAAACAGAGAGTTGCATGTACTTGTTATATAACTCTAATGCTTATGATAAAATACAATTGTATGTCTTATATACTTATAATAACTCATTGTTATGGGGTGTCCAGTCCCTTTGGGCTAGATACCCTAATTCCTTCGTTAACGTTGAAATTTTTAGTTTTTGAGAGCGAATGTGGTGATTTATTTTTTATATCACAGATATCTACATGAACATACATCATAGAGTGACTTCCTGCATTTCAAAAAGAAAATCGTTTCTTCAGCGCTAAGAGTTAATGAACAATCAAAGCATCGTTTGCTTGCCTTGGGAGCAATTAGGAACATCAGAGAAGTAGAATCGTGCAGCGAATTATTGTCTTGTAAATAAAGAAGCTACTCAATTAAGACTCACGATGACGAAAATAAATTATTAAACATAATTTTATAATAACCTTACTTTTGCGGGCTTTTTCCCTTGCAAAAGTGTCTAGGCGGCTAGCCAGTGTTGCTCGGTGCTCCGCAACTGACGTTCCATACTTCAGTTTCAAATCTGTAATCAACAAACCAAACCAATGCTAAGTGGAACAAAAGATACACTATAGGGCGATTAGCATGTTTGCCACTGCATATTTTAGATTTTTCCGGTGCGTAAAATAGCGGCCCCAAACGCTAAGCTATAGGCTAAATCTCCACTATTATAGCTAAAGCCACTATAGCAGAAATAGCGACCTGCTATATCCTGTTCTTTTCAGCTTCTAAAAGCCGCTTCCCCTTTTCTACAATAACTAGCTTTTAAAAGGAATATCTTTTCAAGATAGGGTCTACTAGTTAATTGTAGTATATACTGTACCGACTTCATTTATATCGGCAAAAACCGTATACGAATTTCTATTACTCTGTAATCTTTCACACAAACAGCTCAAAAGCCACAAGCCGCAGCAAAAAAGAATGGGCCCTATAGCCCTTAGCGTATAACGGAAATGGCGTCTACTATGCTAGCTAGATATAGTTTTTTTTCTTGAGACCACATGGACCGAAACTACCTTAGGCCCTGTTTGGCCTGGCTGGCTTCAAGTCCAGGCTTCTAGGCCAAACCGAGAGTTACTACGCCCTGGCTCCAACTATATATCCTCCTTTGGTGTCCAGATGAAGCTAGAGCTGATTCCAATACGACCTTTTTTTGGTTAGGTTACACGGCAAATTACATAACTTGCCATAACTGCTATATTTCCTTGTGGGGCTGAAAGGTCAATTCAACTTCTAAAACTGTGAAACCGTAGCTACTAAGCCAAACACCCCTCTAGTTCCAGCTTCTTGACTTCGACAAGCCAAACGTTGTAGCTTCAGCGTCATATAGGTTACAAGTTGGAGCCGGAGAGAGCCAAATAGGGCCTTATTACAAAGAGTTTTACAAGCATGCAAAAGATAAATGTGTAAATCGCAAATGATCCAATTAACTATTCCTTTTTATGAAGAAAACTGAACTATTCTAATCTTGTATACTATCAAGTTACCATATCTAATATTACATGAGCAAATCTTACCTCGGCATTGATCATCAAACATATCCAAAGAAGGCCTAATTACAGTATCCACGCATTGAGTGGGATGATCTGTATCTTTCAGGTCATTGATAATATGCTTCATACTCCCATCAAGAATTGCACAACTCAGTTTCTTCAACATGATTTCACATGCTGGTTCCAGTAGCTGAAAGATAAATTGGATATATCATATGAAAATTTACTAGGAAAACATTAACATGCATGCCAAACACGAATAATTTTTATTAACTAACCCTTTTGGTAAAAGTATTTTAAAATTAACCCCACCCAAATTTATTTAAAAATAACCCCTGCTTGCCACGCCATCCTTGATGGAAAGGCAAATGAACTTTGCCACGCCATAGGCAGGTCCAAATTTATTTTTTTTTAAAAAATAACGCCTATTAGCAATGCAACAGTTGGTGGCGTGGCGAACCAACACTGCCACACGTGGCAAAAGGTGCCATGCTAGTGCAACAGCAAACACATATAATAAAATATTTTTAAAATAAGTTTGTGTGGGGTTATTTTAAAAATATTGTTAAAGAAAGGGTCATGCAATAAAAAAAATAAACACACATATAGTGGGTGCTACTTCCAACTGATAATCCACACATAGAATTATCTACACTTCCAAATGTATAATGTTCTCCACACTTGCACACGTACAAAGTTCCTGTGTACAACTTACCAGCTAATCAAGACAAATAACTCAAAGGATGATAACACTAACATAGTACTGGCAGTGGAGAGAATGTTAAAAATCATTAAACATAATGGTCAAACCTTCGACTATCTAAGAAAGTATTGTGGTAGTGGCAAGCTAGCCAAAAGTGTGTCTAAACTTTCCCTGAAGCTGAAGGTAATTATTGAACATCTCTGGTGATAAACATGGTTCTTACCAGTACCGTACCGAAATAAATTGATTATACCGAACTGTATTTTAAATTATACTGTATTTGCTGAATTAATAATATCATATTTACCGTATACACCGTATTTACCAAACGAACAGCCCTACTGATGGGCACCTTTTGGTATTGAGTGCTAGGTTGGAAATATCGGTATGAGGCAAATTCCACCGGGGGACTGGTAACGGTAATTGGATAATTACCGGAAAACCCAAAGAAAAAGGGGCAAAATTTGTCAAATGAAATTCGAATTTTGTTTGGTTTGACAGCCGGTAACCATCCAAAAACCAGTGGAAAAACCAGCAAAACCGGTTTTGGGTAATTAAAAATTGAAATAATGCAAATATTAATTAGAAAGTGTACTTAATGATTATAAACTAGTTGGTAATATGAGGGTTCCAACCACTGATAAACAATTTTTACATTAGCTTGATTTCTATAATGGTAAGTAGGATGAGAATCATCACCAAAGGGTAATAGGTTGGCATCTCAATGTCCATAAATCAAAATAGACTTTGAGCTATCATAGGATTCATAGGGTGAAGAGTCTTATGGCAAGAATGATCTTAAACTAGCATGTACTACCTAACCTGGATATCCTACAAAATGTGGGGATATCCTAGGACAATAATTCATGAATTTTTAGTTCATACAATAGTTAATCTATCACAAGCAATGGCTAAACTAATCTAGAAAGTATATTATGTAGTCATAAATTCAAATTTACATTTGAATTTTTTTGGAGACATGGTAGAACAATAATTCCTGCATTTTTACTTCATAGAATAGTTAATCTACTATAAAAATACCTAAACCAACCTATAAAGTGTATTATGCAGTCATAAATTCAAAAGTAACATGAGTGGGTTTTTTTTTACCAATTCCCACCGGTAACCAACAACGAGTATGAACGGTTCACTATAATTTTTTGTTGCATTTGACGACAATCAAGGTAGGACAAGAATGTTCTGTAAATGTTTCTTTGGATTGGTTACATTTACAACATCCAAAGCTTAAAGTGGTAGTAACTAGCATAAATGGATTGTTTAAGTGTGTGGGAAGTGAGAAGAATCACAATAAACGAGATAGAAACCGTAGGGCCTTCCCTACTGCTCTCCCGTAATAAATAAAAGGGATGGAAGAAATGTCCTACTTGCAGAATGTGCAGCACTAACTCCTTCCTTGTTTCATCTGCCACTGTTTCATCCAAACCCTCTGTTCCTGCATCAAAGCTGTGGGCCACAGCAAAAAAAATAAATAAATATAAGGATGCAACCATTGCAGTTCAATATTTTAAATTATACGAACCAATACCATAAACCATATCTTGGATTAATCTAAGCCAATTTTATGCATGTGTAGGCATAGTGTAATACGCTCTTAACTTCTTAATTTAGAGCAATTCAGGCCTGGTAATTTATCTCAAGGGATACAAGTAGTTTT